>JAAONU010000012.1:49560725-50760725 GCA_012932295.1 Cyclina sinensis | reverse complement strand
GCATGCGTGTGTGTGTTTTTGTTATCAGGATTGTGTCGATACACAAATATAACAAATGTTTTTTATAATTATTATAACATTTTATTTATAAATACATAGATATAGGTACAATGTAACATTTCGGGTAGCTAGTAATATGGAACTATGATTAATTTTTGTCTTAGAATTCTAATTAAAGTCCGAAAAAAGAAAAGTTTTATTAAAACAGAGGAACAAAGTTGATGAAAGTGTATCATGCGTTAAATTCTATCAATATATAATATTTTACTCAGTTTTCAATGCGATGTTTAATAAAAGAAAAGACAATTTAGAAGATGCTGAAGCTATCTACCTATTTGATTTTATTTATCGTCGGTTCCGGTTGCCCACATGACCGACGCCTCCTGCTGAAGTTAGTTATTTATTATACGGGGTTGGGGGGGGGGGTAGTGCAAGATAGAGAAAGCAAAGGCAGCGCGTTATCACTGATCTACTCCATGCTGAAACTTGCTGCTTGCTATTCTTTTATATCTTTCCCTGTTATACCACGTGGCAGTGGCAGCGAATGAAAAGACTGAATTTTCACAGACATTATGATTAGTTCTTGACTTCAATGAGATATCAATTACCTCATGCGTCTCTCAGTCGTTGTTCCTTCATTAAATAATTTACTCCTTTAATACGTTAGTGTAAAAAAGACACAAAAAGAGTCAAAAATAAACAACAATAAAAAAAACCAACTTAACAAACGAATAAAACAAACAAACAAGATATTCAAAAGAAGCCACTGGCCTTTAGCTGAATGTTGAAGAACATGACAAAAATATATACTGGCTCTATGCAAAGCTCCTTAAATAGATAAAATAGAGAATAAAATCACTCGTGGCTCATTAACAGCTTACGAATAACATTCCTTCTATATGAAAAGGTCAAATTGCTTTTAATTCATAAGAAGCGTGTAAATATTATGGTTTTCTAGAATCGAGCCTTAACAGCTTAACATAAAACAAAAAAGCTCAAGATCATTAACAGACAAAAGAAACAACATACACATGTTTCACTTACAATGTAAAAAAAGTAAAAAAAAAAAGAAAAAAACTCTGTTTCTGGTAAAAAAAGTAGACGTTTTTGCAACTAAACGATTTGCGTTTTCGTAGGATGTATTGGCGTCAATAATTTACAATTTGCTTTGAGTAATCTTTCTCATACATCTAGGTAATAGTCGAAATATTAGAGTTCAAAAAAATAAACAAAGAGAGGTGACGCTAGCGATTTTTTTCAAGAAAATAATTATTTTCAAAATTTCTTCGAAATACTAATACAATTAGCAAAAATTCTTATGTTTTTACATTTTGGTTAATGAACTGGTTTATTGTGATTAAATGAATGAAATTAGTTACTTTTACTTACCATGATGTTTTTATGAATCTAGATGATTAACATAAACCGTCATAGCGTATAAAGAAAAAGGATAATCGTGAGAAATCAGTAAAAAATAATACTTTGATGAAGATATCTACTTAAATATAAGTTTGTGATAATTTGATTTTCTCATCCAAAGTATTATCCGCCTATGGACATACGTTACTCAAATTCAGGTTCCAGACCTTGCCCTATAATTTTTCTCTTTTAAACGACAAAAGGTTAAAGTCAAAATAATCATGCTATAATTTATCTGTTTAGACTTTCAAACAAAAGCAGTAATATTGTATTATCTTAAGTGTTAAATCTTTCACATATCGAGTGAACAGGTGCATATTTGTCATAAAGTCGACTTTAGCATCACTTTAGGTGTATCTCTCACACTATTTTCTGGGTATAAAGTGAACCTAAAAGTAAAGAAATTGTTGCACTTCTTTGCAAATAAAAGTTCTGTAACAAACGGATTTTTCAGAGTATTATGATTATAAAAATAATCAAAATTTAATATTAAAATAATATATTGTAATTATTATTTTAAAGATTGATCGCGGTGATAATAATATAAGTATTAATGTTATTACCATTAATACTACTAGAATTAGTGTTTTCAAAAGACATTTTAACAGTTTAATTCAGTGACAATACATCTACAATTTAAATATAACTACTTGAAATTCTAAATAAGTAAAACAATTACCAAATACATTGATAAAGAAATGTCAAAATGAAAAAAATACAAGTTTTATCACAGATATTACAAAAACTGTCAGTGAAATCAATGTTTTAGAAGAGAAAACTATACCATGTATCCGATAGACAGTAATATACACGTCTTGGGACATCCATGCCATTAAACTTAGTAATAGACGGAAGTGTGTAGGCCCCCATGTTTTGAAAGTAAAGCCAATCTCCGACTTCATGTAGCGGCAGTCTCGTAGATTCAACAATAACATCATCGCTATCGCAAGAGGGTCCCCAGATAGAGCTTTCATAGAGAACCTCGCCATCCGTTATGGGCTATGTACAAAAAGTCTGCGTCAATTACTAAGTACATGTTTAAATATACACATTCGATAGATTGTTTGATATATATCATTGACGAAATAAACCTACACAGAAAAATGCATTTAGACTAGTTAAGATACTTAATCCTTTGAATATACATGCTTGATTTTGATTGTGAATACCCCTTTAATCTGCGGCGTATTTCATGACATTGTGTTTAGATTGATATGGACAACCATTTCATTTATTCCAATAATGACATTGACATTTGTTTATCTTTTTGCTCATAATACATTACAAATTATTGGATCCCTTAACACAGTTCACAAAAGTAGAAGAAATGACAGGTGTATTGCAGAAAGTACACATACCTTTAATGTTTTAGGAACAAAGACTGGCTCACCAAATTTTTTTCTCAGAAACGACCCATATACACCATCATTCACGTAAAACATAACCTTGTCTGACATCCTTCTGTCTAGACATATTAATAGAAATAAACAACTCAAGAACAGCAATTATGTTGATGACAATGAATGCGAACTTAGGTAGAAAATCTGCACTTAGAATAGAGCACGATATTCCTTTATTCTTGACAAACGACCAAGTGAAAATAGGTTTCCAGTAATTACTCTTTCCCTAACTTATAGTAGGTATACGATTTTCTTAAGGGCTTTAAAAATAGTAACATCGTTAAAATAACAAACATCTTTTACAATACCAGTGTTTTCTCTGCTGTTTGTCGTGGATAAAACTCGTTTTGCAATGATATTGACACCAATTGTTCCAGCTGAAGCGACTACATATCTACCAGGCTCTGCAATAACCTCGAACCCCTCTTTAGCAGGAAAATATTGTTGTAAGCTCTGATTCACGCCAATTGTAATCTTATTAGAAACAGAGAGTAAAGTAGTATAAGGAATATAGATACTCGATCACTCAGATTCACCTACGGTTCACTTTATTCATCTAGTATACTGTATTCCCTATACAGCTTGTCAAAGTGCGTTAAAATATATAAAAAAATATATTTCAATATATATATAGAAGAGATGGAGCAATATAATCAATAACAATTAGCATACAAATATAAAGATATGATAAAAGGAAAGAAGTAAGAAATGATAAATTATTGATTAAAGTAGGAAACAAAGAAATAGATTGGAAGGTATTATATGACGTGTTAGGTCAAACATGAACAAGACGTAGAATGTTTATAACGGAGCAGAAAACAAATGCCCAAACAGACAACTCCTTAACGAGGAGATATGTTAGTATCATTACCAAAGAAAGCTAAAGAAGGAAAACTAGCACTTAAACCGAAAAAGTATTAGCTTAAACGTATATAATATATTTTCTAAAATATGATATACATACATATATAAGAGATGATAATTCTAAGTTTAGAAGTAAATATAGGATCAGGTAAGTCTACATTTTATATAATAGTTAAGGATACTCCAAAATAAAAAATATATACAAGAATGGACGACTTCAAATGGAGTAAACCTATTAAGGAAATGTATGTTGATAAGAAAAAGCTCACAATGATTTAAACATGAACAATTCAAGTTCACTTTAATAATATTCCAAAAGCATAAAAATATAAGAATTGCATTAAAGAAAGATCTTGGGAAAGTCACAATGCTTTATTTTTTTCAACCTTAACGTAGGAATAAGTTTATTAGATATAAGAGAAGCAGTCATTTATAAACATCTAGTTAGTTTACAACCAGCGAGAATCCCAGACCCAGATGGATGTTTTATTTAACTATACCTAGTTGATATCTGCTTCTAAAGAATAAATGACAGTATGAGAGAAGGTGAACAAAGAGATATAAAGGAATAATCCGTATAGAACAAGAAACAGAATCTTTCCTAAAAAATGAAGGTATTCACTATTTAATTTACGAGAACAAAGTTATAATATTATGATTGAAAAGATACAAGAGTTTATTAAGCTAATATCTATTGGCCAGCGGACATATTCGTATTTGTTAACAATTTAGAATGCATATTGGTTGTGACAATCTCTCTAGAAAGAATCGTCTCCACATATAATAGATAACGCATATCTTTCCAGGAATGAGACTCAACCTCTACAAAAGCGAGAAATATTTTCAAAGTGTTGTTGATTCTGTACCGGATCGCAAATGTTTGAATATTTTATACAGCAAATAATAAAACGGCATTTAAATTCTGTACCACCTTAACAAAAAATAATCAAAAATATCCGCACAGTCCATTCGCTTTGTTTTGATATTGAATATTACTATACTTTAAGCTTCGTAAATGATTAATCAAGTCTATTGGAGGAGTTAATCCAGATCTAGCAAAGTATTATACCAATAGAGACAACAAATCAATGTTGTCCGGTTCTAAAGAGCCGTCTTATATATTTATTCCAATCTTGTTTTATTAAACGGCATATCAAGTAAATTATTTCTATTAATTCCTTCCATAAGTTTTTTTCTTAATTTCAACTGTTTAACCCCTTTTTAATGTCAAAACTGGATAAAAATATTTGTTCTGAAATTTTGTTTTATTTAGGCATATGAATCCTTCTATATGGTACTCGTTATGTGACGATTTTGAATTATTTACCTAGTTACCGAAAATGTGATTTATTGTATTCCGAGAGAAGCAGATAACTTAACATGGTAAAAACCATTTTGTCTTTGTTCCTTAGTTAACTTAATTATACCAGTTCACATTATTTTTCTTTGACTTGGCGTAAGATATGGTGTTATCCTGTTTCTCTTATTTTGAACTATCGAGAACACACAATTTCGGAGTAATTAATTACTTGCCAGGACCTCTCAAGGCTCATACATTAAAGATCCAAGTACCTAAGGAACAATTTTAGCATCTAAAGACAATGCAGTCCTACCTAGAAGACCCGCCAACGAGCATAAAAACCATCCATTTTGTGATTGAGCCCTTGTCTGTGTTGCTGAAATTTTAATGTATACACGATTTTGTTCTTGATCTGTCTCCAGGTAATAATAAAAGAAAGTTTCTAATTAATTGATTATTAGATAGCCTAAAAGTATATAAGCATTTTTCTTTAAATGCCTTGGCTAACTTCTATTTCTGATCATCAGATATATTTACTTTAGAGTCGCTTAACATTATATATTTTTAAGATTTATTCTTATATGACAAATAGTTCATTTCCAATTTTATATAGCTGAACTGTTTCTTTATTAATTATTGATTGAAATTGTCTTACATTTAAAAGACTCCCAGCCTTTTTATTATTTTTTTATGTATCATATGTCGCGGGGTAAGAAAAATCA
The DNA here is from genome assembly GCA_012932295.1 of Cyclina sinensis. Taxonomy (NCBI): domain Eukaryota; kingdom Metazoa; phylum Mollusca; class Bivalvia; order Venerida; family Veneridae; genus Cyclina; species Cyclina sinensis. The sequence continues at coordinate 50,755,020 of JAAONU010000012.1, read as the reverse complement.
TTTACGCAGGGCGGGACTCGAACCCGCGACCACCCGCTTGCAAGTCAGGTGCTCTAGCAACTGAGCTAGCCGGGCTGGTGATAGTACGTAAGTAACCATATCACCTATATTAGTCCTGTGACAATAATGTTTGGGTTTTGTACAGACTGTTACAATCATAAATATTGTTTTCTTGATTTGAATTTTCTAGATTTTCTTTGAATTTGTCGATTATTAAGGTTGCATTGTTTATTACAGCTATTTGGTCCACAGCATCGAAAGCGATCCCTCTGCTTGTTGGGATCATATGAAAACGAAGCAACAAATGTACTAGATAAAATATATCTGTATGCTAAGAACCTCACACAGGATAAATATCAAGAATTATTAGATTGTTTTGAGAAATTGCAAGGAAAATCTGTTTATAGAGGAAATAAATGATTTGACGAAATATAAAATATTGGTCAAAAAGTGGTATTCGATGATTAAATCTGTGAAATTTATCAAAAATGAGGCCGCTACAACTATTTTACTGTTATTTATTTATTTAAGTCAGTCTTATTACAAAACTCCAAATGACATAAGACGTAATTATTCCAATTACATTTTATTTGAAAGTCCAAGTAACGTGAAAATAGCATCATATCAAGAGAAAAAAATATTGTCAAGCAGATAATTTAAAAAAAGCAACTAAAAAGTAACATGACTTTCTTTATTTAGACAAACTAAGGAAATGAATTACTAGAAACTTTTATTGTAGTTCGGGAAATCTATATTGTTCCAATACAAGCTTCTGGTGGGGAACATGATGTTCTATCTGGATGGAAATCTGTTGGGTAAAGTGCAGATTTTAATGATCATTTAATACATTCTCTGTCTTTGTTTTTAAATATTAATAATTGCTTTGAATTCTTATTTTTTTTTAAATTTTTGTTAATGGAATGAAGACTATTAAACTATATTTATATCTGATGAGTTTATATGATCTTTCTTCCTTCCGCTTCCTCTGCTTTTAATTTCTCTTATATATACATTTGAACTTCATTAAAAGCTTTTGATACATTGTTGGTTGATAATGATGAATTTGTTTCCTGTCAAAATAAGCGGTTGTGTTTCTTCCTTCTTTAATATATGATAACTTTGACAGCGATTTGGAATTTATTCTTTTAAAATCTTCTACATTTGTTTTATTTTATTGATTTTGTCGGTTTTGTATTTCCTCATTAAAATGTCTGGATCTTTACTGTTTCTTTTTATATACTTTTAAATAACTTCTTGTCTTAGATGATCTTTTAATAATTGTTGATTTGTTGGTTCTTTTTTAAATCATTTTTCAAAATATTCGGGGTAATCTTACCGCTGCTAACCAAATGTTTTTCTAGCTTCATCTCTGTTATACATTATAAGTACATCTTTTATATATTTTTCAACGGACTTTGATATATAAGTAGAATAGGGAAATAGTATACTAGATATCATAAGTGAACCTAAGGTGGTCTTGTACCTGTATTCCCTATATCATTGAGTAAAAGGCTATGATGGCATTAGTAAGAAACATCCTCAGTTGTGTTGAAGACATACTTTTAAGCATAGCCTGGCCATATTGTCCTTTTTACCAAATGTTGAAGTAAAACTTGAACTTGTATAAACAATAATCAAGAATATCGATAACCAATGACCGAATGGTTTGGAATTTATCAAGTGTTCTGTTGCAAACAGATGAAACCAAATGTATTGATACATACAGTTTCAAAGGTTTCGTACGAGTCTGAATCTCCTGGAAATCCGCCCCCTATATCTAGCAGTTTCATATTAAATCCTAGCTCGATTCCAATATTAAATGCTTGTCTAGCTTGTTGGATTGCTACTGGAAATGCTCTTGGCTCACGACAGTCGCTCCCAACATGGAAACTGAAAACAAATGCATTTTACTCTGTGGCTAAAACTGTGATTGCATCACATAATATTGTTTTTTTCGTTATTCTTATACATTAAGTGGTGATCTCAATAAAATTAAATTATTGCCTCATATCATTATTCTGGAAACCATTATAACGATTTGCAGAGCGGTTGAAAAGGTAAACTTATGCTTTACAGAAGCATTAATATTTACTTGTGTTTATATCCCCTTTCATTCTGTACACTACATCTTCATAGCGTTTAACTTAAATGGATAATGTTATTTCCAAAAGATCAACTCATCGATCGATCCCTCAACGTGCCTAAGTCTGGGTTCCTCAAGAAGAGCTGAATAGCGCATACGTGTTTTAATTCCCACTGTGACAAAATGTTTAGCCACTTTCCAGTCTTTTGTTAATTAGGAAATTGATAGACCATATTTACGCATTTTCTTGAAACTGGTGTTAAACAGTCTGCCATGTCTAGGTACACATTTTAGACAAGTTATATCAAAACCACGGTAACATGACCAACTTGATGCACGGACAAAATTAGACTGACGGAAGTACGCACATGATATAGGTAGCAAGAACTAGTTTCCCTATGAAAAAACAGATTTAACGGTGGCAAGGTGGGATGTTACTCTACTTTTCTAAGGATACACTATTGATCTCAAGAAAATCTGATTGATAATTCATTTGAAAAGTCCTGTTAGCATGAGAGCTTCTAGCCTCTTGCATATGCGTTCGTGTTTGCGTTACTTTTGAAACAGTACCTGATACCAATGACATTTAAGCCAAGCTCCTTTGCATCTTGAAGGATTTTGCACACGTGAGAGGGGTGACATCCAAACTTCCGGTTAAAATCAATTTTTCCTTTAAACGCACTGATTATAGCAATCCGTAAGACCAGTCTGTTAAAGAAAAGATATTGTTGTTTATTTGTAAGCAATCATTTAAACCACCACCATGTAACATACAAATATGTTGTTCATGTGTGTACGTAATTTTAGCATATAATGTAAGAATATAATAAAAAGATAACGTTGCAAAAAAGATTATTACTACCGTTGAGTATGCTTGTTGCATTGTATCTGTTTGTTGTATCTTTTTTGTAAGTAAGATGGGTTGGACCACAGTTTTGTAATAAAATATTTTTAGGCGCATCGTGAAACTCCCTTATTTTAATGAGTGTCTTGCATTTTCCTTAAAGATGACTTGATACAATAATCCGTCAACTATCATGACAAAATTATTGTTTGACAATAAATCTATTAAATAACTTCAACTATATATTTAAGTTCTAAGCGCTCTGTTTAGAAATGAATATCATGTCATCATCATTTCAATATCTTGTTTTGTATCTAAGTTATCTGTTGTAATACCAAACTTACAAAGCATCTGGATGAATCTGCTTAACCTTATGTAGCTCTTCAACATTATCAAATGTCATCATCTTCACGCCTTTCTGTTCTGCAAAACTTAACATGGACGGCTGCTTACATGGGTGAGCGTATATAATTCGTGCAGGAGATACGCCAAGAGACAAGACCTCCCCAATCTCGTTCTGTTAAGTAAAGATTAATATTTGTTGCATTGTTTTGTAAATTTGAAATATTTAGCTTATTCTACATTTATTTATAAAAATATCATATATGCAACTTCCGACTATAGCTACATGTTTCTTATATAATAACTGAGCTAATTAAACTTTGACAATCTCGGCTGCAATTAGATTATACGCAAATATAAATCTTCACTTTCAAATATTGTACAAACTATTTATGCAAACTGGTTAAAACATATTAAGATTTTTACAATTAAAAAATACGCAAACTACATGTCTGAAGATACGCCATCTACTGGCCATGGAAAAATTGATCAAAATCAAACTACATAATGAATGTAGACTGTAATATATAAAACAATATACAAAATAAAGAAAAAAATTGGTGAAAAGTCACCTTCAAAAGTGTACATTAAAGGGATATTCCTAAGAGTACTGATAAGAGATTGTACTGGTACATAAGGTCATGAAAACATTCTCCAGTGCATCATTACTTTTGACACCGCAAAAATGTAAACATTCTCAATGTTAGCATTCTGTTACAAAGCCAACTGACAGTATCACAGAGAATAATTTTGTAAAGAGTTTTGAAAGACAAACCTCGATTTGAATCGTTTACTTACCCTGCTTGCACAGTCAAATGAAGCCCCGAGGTCTGATAGAATTTTAAAACTGGATAATCATTGTTACACTTCACAGCTAAAATAAAGTCAGTGATCGAAAATAATGATAATAAGTATGAAATATTAGAATATAAGATAATGTAACGAATAAAAACGAAGAAGAAGTCACTTTGTCTTTTGTTGATTGAACATTGCAAGGCAAATTGCATTTTAAAACTCTGATAAACTGATTAAAGAAACAAGTGAATAAAGGCGGAGTTGTTCGAAACTTTCGTTATACATTTAACAATACATTGTCTAAACATTGTTAGGAATGTCGTAAGTGTCAGGCATTGAAATATTCAATGTAGCGATAGCTGTCCTAAAAGAGATTATCATTAGCATACATTAGTTATCTGCAGTGGATCAGTGAGAGTTTGTTCTTAAACCAAGAACTGTCACTGTAAGATGACAATGCCCCCGAAAGTGCTGATTTGACCTTTGAGCTGAGAACCAGTCATTCAAAGGTCAAGGTCAAATAAATAAAGGTCAATGGGAAGGTCTTATCCAAAGGGGGTTGTGTCCATATATGAAGTAAATCCACTTATTAATAAGGAAGTTATGGGCAACGTTAAAGTTTTTTGGACAATTTTGGATCTTCAAGGTGAAGGTCATTCAGTGGTCAAGGTCAAACAAATATAAGTCAGTGGGAAGGTCTTGTCCAAAGGGGTGTTGTGTTTAAGTATGAAGTATATCCACTTACTAATTTGGAAGTTATGGCCAAATATTAGTTATTGGGCAATTGGATATTCAGGGGCAAGGTCAAAAAATGTGGAGGTCAGTTGGAAGGTCTTGTCCAAAGGGGAGTTGTGTTCAGGTATGAAGTAAATCCTCTTACTAATAAAGAAGTTATTGCCAATGTTAAAGATTTAAGACAATTGAATTGTCAAAGTAAAGGTCATTTAGGGGTCAATATCAAATAAATATAGGACATTGGAAAGGTCTTGTCCAAAAGGGTGTTGTTTTTCTAAATATGAAGTAAATCCACTAAATAATAAGAAAGTTATTGACAATGTTAAAGTTTTCGGACGGACTGACGGACGGACAGCTCAAAAACTATATGCCTGCCTTCGGGGGGCATAAAAACTGACTTTCAGGTAATTTTATCATCGATATTTGAAAGACAAAATGTAGTGAAAATGTAATGTAATTTGTCAGTACGCTTTATGAGCAATTACAGGGTCAGAGTTATGTTTTACACTGTACATGGTATGATCTCAATAGTGGAATTCCTATCACTGTCTATTACATAAATTTGGCAGATACTTTTGGGGAATTAAGATTGAATCACATTCGTATTGTTACAGTTGAGCAATTGATTTGCTTTCGCATTGCTGCTTTTTCTTCTTCTGAATTAGCAATATTTGTTGGAAAAATGCGTTATATTTATTCTATTAATGCAAAACTGAATTAAAATTATTTAATTGAATGTTATATAAATAGTTATTGCGTCAATAAACAACGAGCTATATAAACACTTAAATTCAAGTTATCAGAATAGTTGTGCATTAGGCACAGGGAATGCATACAATTAGCATTAGAATTAAATTGTTAAATGCATTTCTTCGAGAAACTATTACATGGCAGTAGTAATGCATTAGCATAAACGATCAATTTGTTCTATTCAACGTATTATTTGATTTAATATATTCTCTATACTTATAAACTAAATAGAAACTCTAGTATGCTTTCAAACATTATAAAAATCCTATCTACATTGTAACTGTTTTTTTTTTCGTGGATGGAAAGATTTGATAATTTGTATACATAAGGACAGAACTATCAAATTCTGTTATGACCCGCCGGGTCTTGAATTACTTTGGAAATATTGAACGCACCTCGCCTGTACCCATCACGAGTTGTCAATATCACGTGATCAAATTTGAATACGCGAGGTAGACAACACTTGCGGATCAACCAGAACAGAAAGAAATTCAAACAGATAGAATGACCAAAACATCCTCGGAAACATGATACCTTTCCAAAACTGAGAAAAAACGTAAATATTTCACATGAAGAAGTTGTTCGATCAGTCGAGAATAACTATCGGCACTATATTTATCGGTCACATAAATGGGCAATGAAGCTTTACTTAGATATATATGGTGCAATCAAATCCGTCACTTTATATTTTGTAAGTGGCAGCTCTGCTGATTAAAATACCTTCTTCCATGTCACTCCATTAATTTTTGCCTAATGTTTAAAAATTATATCACCTGTCCGGATTAATTTAAATCAAATGTTAAATATTGTTAATTACTGTTATTCCAACACTAAATTTAAAGTAGTCAAGGAATACAAAGTACAAACGAAGAATTTGGGGAGGGTTCAAGTTCTTTAAAATCATCTTTTTTCATTTATTTATTTTTTGTCGGACGTATGATTTGTTTACGTGAACATTTAACAAAGCGTTATGTTTCAAAACATACCGTAAAACAGCTTAACTCTTGGCATCAATCTCGTCCAAGTTTGATACTTTTCAATGATATCTCCAAGATTGCACATATAGAAATGTCTGCCGTTATCCTAGTAACAAATGAAGAAAAAAACAGGATAATACAATCAGGGTGGTTAAGTGAAAGACAGCTATGATCAAAGCCTTTTATCTATGATTATTGTCATTTATTACTTGAACTTTCAATAGCATTTTGCTTTTACAGCCAAAATCCAAAATAAATTTAAAAGTACCTCTTTTTCTGCTATAGATACTTGCTCCTTTACCAAATCAGGGACAGGAAATTCTTGCTGGTGCAAATTTATAATGCTCTCTCCTCCAGTGGAAATGTTCGCTGTCATGCTTAGTCAACTCCTGTAATAACAAGAGCTGTCGTAGGACAGCGCATTCGACTATTCTCAGTACTTGACACTGAAGGGTTATAGAACCTTGATAAACTCAAAATTCACACAAAATCCTTGACAAAGTTACCTAATCTTGTGGCAGTCTAAAGCCATGACGATAAAAAATGTTTTAAGTTAATCTGCAAGGGAAAGGTGACTAGCCAAAAAAAACTTTTACCAAATTTGTAGTGGAAAAGGGGCCATAATTCACACAAAAATGCTTGACACAGTTTTCTCCTCTTGTGAGCAGACTAAGCTCATGATGGTAAACAAGTATTGTGAGTTTCAGGGCTATATCTGCAAGGGAAAGGTGACTAGTGCTACCTTGCCGAAAAACTTTAATCTAATTTCTAAGTCTAAAAGGGGGCATAATTCACACAAAATGATGGACACAGTTACCTCCTCTTATGATTAGACTAACTTAAGATCTTTAGGGTAAACTAGTATTGTATGTTTCAGGGCTATATCTGCAAGGGAAAGGTGACTTGTACTACCTTGCCCAAAAACTTTAACCAAATTTCTAAGTCGAAAAGAGGCCATAACTCACACAAAATGCTGGACACAGTTATCTCCTCTTCTGGTTAGACTAAGATCTTGAGGGATAAACTAGTATTGTATGTTTCAGGGCTATATCTGCAAGGGAAAGGTGACTTGTACTACCTTGCCAAAAAACTTTCACCAATGCTTGACAGAGTTACCTCCTCCTGTTAGCAGAGTAAGTTCTTGATGGTTAACAAGTATTGTAAGTTTCAGGGCTTATACCTGCAAGGGTTAGGTGAATAATGTTACCTTGCCCAAAACTTTTACCTGAACCAACGCCGACGCCGACGCCAGGGCGAGAACTATAGCCCTCCTGATTCTTCGAATAGTCGAGCTAAAAACTCGTTGAGAAAAAGATTATGACTCATTTAACAAAGTTATACATGAACAAGTCAAGACTTATTCAAAACTATTTAGGCATGCAATATCTACATTAATTCCATTTAAGCTTGGTAATGTACGGCAAGAAAACCCTGAAGTACAATGTCTTATACATTATCCTTGTAATTTAGTCGGTTAATTTCTATTTCAAGGATAGCTGAAAAAGGCCTTCAACTATTGAGAATGGAAAGTGTTATACATTATGTATACTGGAAAAACTTACTATGATATATAATTACAAATCACATTTCTTAATAACGCCTTAAGCAGTGAACCCGGGTGTTCGTAGTGAATGTAGTAAGTCTTTGATATTTATATGTGGTTGCAAATAGACAGCTAGCTGAAAATGTGTTAATACAAAATTTTAATATTTAAACAATGATAGAAACCAGTTAAAGGTACTATCAAATAAATATAGTTCTGAGTATTAGTTACTGAGCTAAATGATCATTTGTTGCTGGTCATGCCGTTATCTTCTCTTTCTGTTTTATGAATGTCTAACTCATAAAATTCCTTACATTTATTCCTGCAAATCCTTTAAAACGACGGTCTTTTACATCGTATAATACTGAATTTCAGACGAATATTATTGTGTATGCTTGTCTATATTTTCAGCAGTGCCTTAACATCAGGCTTGGCTGCTAGTTTCTTAATATTGCTTCTTAATTGATTTATTTAGAGTCACAAAACTACATTTTACTATCATTTGGACAAACACGCTTGCATAAGTATTTTTATATTAGACAGATTTCATCTGAACCTTTAGAGCTGACCTAACTTCATTGAAGGAGTACATGTAGCTTGTTGAAGGCAGTCAGTGTACATATCCTGATATGTGCGGGATCATTTGATTAGAATTGTTATGTAGAAAAAAATCATCCGTAGGTAAACTTAATATAACTTCACATCATCATTGTCATAATCAACAACAATAATATGACAGACGTCATCAAAACAGTTTGACACCAAAACCGCGGTACTAATCAGCTTATTAGTAAAAAAGATATGGACAGGATAAAAATGCGTGTTCTTCCAGAGAACAATGTACTCATAAGATTAAAAAGTCAGTGTGTCATCCATTGGCTAAAGTTTATAATCGCAAAGATTAAGAAAGAAAAGAAGACACAATAGATCATGATATTTTCAAAGCAAACATTTGGTATTTCTTGTCCATGTACAAACTATTTTTACAAATTTATTTACAAAAAAGATCGTTGGCAGTTATTTATCTCCTCGAAATTAGAATAACCTTACCACATGCAAGAATGACATTTTATAATCCTGTATGCTGATAAAAATTTATACACACAATCAATAAATAAAATTGTTTTATGACCGTAACACATATAATTTACCTCTCTCTCTAAGACAAAGACGTATTTGACTGCCCCTCTTTAACTTGCAACAACTTCTTAATTTGAGCAGACAAATTATCCAAAATGGAAACTCTAAAAGAGAATTTCTATCGTTTCTCATTGATCAGAATTTTTTATCACTTTCATTATTATTTTCCATTACTTTTGATTAAATAATCTTTTTTACGCAAATATTATGTAGTCAACACACATACACCGAAGTGCCGTCTATCACAATCATATCTTCATGGTCTATAAATTCTCAATTATGCATGGTATTATGTAATAAAGCGAGTCTCACCTGCAATTATGTCATACATTTAGGTTTACAAACTAAGAAGAAGGTATTCATAGACTAGAAAACCTGTGCGAGTTAATTCATCTAAGTGGGCACATACATATATATTATAAATGTGGACATTTTTTTTCTATTTCTACTTTTCTTGCGTTAAATAGTTAATGATTCGTCATACTTTGATTATTGAATTTCTATATATGCATTGTCTCCCTGTTGTTTTTTTGTTTGTTAGTTTTTTTTCTCACGCACTTTTTTTGTGTTGGCAGTTAAAGAAGAAAAAAGAAATGTACTCTACAAAAAATACAATATTTTTCGCTCAAGTTTTGATTCAAAATTTCACTGAGATAGTGTTAACCATTTTCGTTTTAGAACTTTCCAGGCCGTGTTTCGCGGTATTTGTAAATGTTGAGTTACAATACAAAATGGCGTTTCATCTTCGCTTTTAATGAGTTTTCAGCTGTGCATGGCAGAATGTATGCGTGCAATGTGTACGTGCTTGGATACATATGGGAAATCGATCGAGTACTAGGTCTTTTGTACACAGAAAGGCTGAATCACAAGAGTTATTTTGGACTTTCATACAGCCGCAATCATGGCAATGTTCAAAACTTGTCTTAATATGACTCTAGCAATAAAAAAAGTTTTTTCGTCAACAGTTGGCTTCAAATTACATGTACATACCACACAAACCAATCGGCGATTCTAAACCAAACTTTATAGAAATGTTCGATAAATTGCTCTATTTGAAAATGGTTCAAAATGGGCAGCAAAAGCTAAAAAAAAATTCGAACGACATCTTCTGCAAAACTGCAGAGTCATTTTCAACCAAATGTCGCAGAAATATTTCTTATTTAGCCTTAAATAGAATTGCTCAGATGATTATGCTGTTTTCACAAAATGGCCACTGGAGCTAAAAATAGATTTTCGTCAATATTTGCTTTCAAACAACATTTCACAAATTGCTATGCCATTTTTCATAAATGTTTATCGATTTTTTTCCTTTTTCTAAAATTGCCCAAACAGTTCTGTCCGATTGCATTTAATGCTGCAAAAGCTAGAAAAGAATAAAATAGAATAAATATATACAAAAGACTTTTGTTTTGAACAGCAAAGACTTTTTCCACCTTATTTCATGTTCGTCATGCCCAGCTATAAAAATTGCTCAAAAGTACAAAATGACACCTATAGCTAAATAGATTTATATCATCACTTTGCTTCAAAATAACATCTCACAAGCTGTTTGAAATTGTATCTGCACCATGGATTTTATTTGTATAAAAATGTGGAAATCTTCAGTTAGAAAATGTTATATTGCTTCTGGCATTTGCTTAACAGCAGACTAACAGTCAAAGTGCTCAGGTGAGCGATCCAGGGCCATCTTGTAATATGAACTGTAATTCAGAATTGGCAAAGAAGAGTTTCCTTTGCAATTTTCCATATAGTGTTAAAAGATGACGCAGAAACTCATATTAGTTTTTTGTTAGTGCGGTCACTTTATAACTATGCATTAGTATTCTGAAAGAGGATTATAGTAAGATCATCCTATAAAAGTCACTGACACAATTATAAGCGCGTGTAGCCACCTACTGACAACAGCAGATGTTCCCCAGTGGAACCGATTTTTTAGAGAAATTGGGAATCGAACTCAAGACTGTTCGATTACCAGCTCTGTGTGTTACCACTGAACAACTGATGTGTGCCAGTACTCTACCACCAAAACATCTGGACTTAAATTTTATCAATAAAGTGCCAAAACATACGGTAGGTCAGTGGCTCATGGTCGAAAAAAAGAAAAAACTGAAATGTGCAAGCAACACTAAGCACAAAGTTCAAATTTTAAAGCTGTAGCTAACAAAAAAAAAAAGACGGTCAAGTTAATTGTTATCAAGTCTATGTACAAACTGTACACAAACTTTAAATATTCTTTAAGATTGGCCAAAATAAAAGTTAAAACCTGTATGTATGCAGCTGTAAAACCAAGGAAATATGTGAGTAAATAGGTCATATGAGGAATATGAGAGCGGATTATATATATATAAAGGTTTAGATATTGTCAAAAAGTCGACCAAAAAGAAGAGAAGATTCAAAAAGCACTATGAGGCAAAGAAGCGCAAAAGAAGTTTAGTTAATTTAAGAAGCGCAGCAAGTCTATGAAGCACAGAAAGGCAAGAAGCGCAGTAGGTTAAAAACACACAGCAAGACCAGAATGTGCAGTAAGTCTAAAAAGTGAAAATATTCAAGGATGCGTAACAGCATTCAGGAAGTGCAGTAAATTCAGGAAGCGAAGCAAATCTAGAAAGCACAGCAAGTCCGGAAAGCGCAGCAAGTTTAATAAATGCAACAAATCGATTTACGCCATCCAATATTGCACCAACTAGTTAAGACATAGTCAATCTTAGTAAGTGAACATCCTACTAGATAACGCTTTACAGTTGTATATTTGTTTCATAATGGAATAAGGAAAAAAATAAGACATCAAAATATTTTGCTTGACATCGAAATTTTTACAAGTGTTTGAACTGCTTAATTCGAAACTTTTTATAAAGTCATTTTCAGATTTGCAAATATATTGTTATAACATATTCAAATCAGATCTACTTCATTGAATGCCTAAAAAATAATGTTATAACGCAGCTGTAGAACTCATCCGATGTTAATACTATGTTCTTATAATACCGATATCTACCCACTAAAACACTAAAACCTAACAGGTTATATTCCTAATAATTAAGTCATGTTAATAAACGTAAAAATTGGAAATCGTTAGACACTTCGACCACTTTTTTGTGGTAATGATTTATTTTCAATCTAACACAATCTAATCAGATCTGTTTACCGATAATTTGCTACATTATTTGTAACTGATATTTACAATTCAGTTTAATATTTGCCTACAAATACCTTGAATGTTTTTTCCTATTAACACAATATGGGAGATGATTTGGGAGATTCAAATAGACATAATTTGCCTTGGAACGTCGATCGAGTCCAAAGGTTACGCTCCTCAATATCGTCACTGTAGAATAAAGCACATTAGAAAAACAAGAGTATCATGATGGTGCTAAATCGTTCACCTAAGTACAACTAATTAGAACAGCATGGTTAAAATCTACATGTTAATTGTGCATATGGTCCAGATGTCATAGCCATAGCTTCAAAACATGTAAATAGATCAGTAATATTAGATTAATGTCGAAAATTGAAATCCGCATGCAAAATTAAGATTTTTCGGTCGCAGGGATATTGGTAACACTTTCGTTGGTCGTTTAAAGTTCACGGTAAAGGTCAATATAATAAATCTGCAAATGATAAAGCAGCGGTATGAAGTAACGCTAGTGTATTCACATAGCTGCTAAGGAAGCCTAACTATTGACATGGTCCACATTATAAACTATAAGCGCCTAAGAATGATTGTGACGGGTGTAGTAATCACTCATTCCTTTTGCAGTCTATTGAAAATCAGCATTTTCCAGTGGTATGATCATGAACAAAACGTGTGGTTTTTAGTCAAAACGGCCAATATAAACATTTAGGAGATATTTAACTGAAAAAGAGATGTGACGTGATGAACGGAATAAAGGAATAAGGGGCCAATCACATATGTACACATTTATATAGACTAAAAGTTCTTGTAAGTTGTTAGGGTTTCGTGATGATGGGAAAAATAAGTGGAGGACATACAGACCTCTTTCTGATTTTGATTTATTTCAAAGAAATCATTTTATATAGCAAAACAGACACAGTAATTGTTCAACTAATAACAGTTCTAGACTTTTAAGCGTAGAGTCCCTGGCTGTACATTATCTTCCTGTTAATTTTTCCGGCTGGGGTCAAGTTAGAACTCTGAAACAGTCTTTGATGCTACAGCAGTGTCTTTATTTAATATTGCATGCATCGCTATAATCGTATAACAGACCTGATTTTTATCAAAAGCATAATGAACGTGGTTATGCTTTTGCAATCACGAAGTTAAGAAAAAAATGTTTCTTGTATGCGAAACATATTTCTTGAAAGTAGCCCCGTGTTTGGGCAAGCACTGCAGGAAGAGTTGCTAATGAAATCTTCCTATAAATATAAGGATTTAACACATTAAATAAAACTCTCAAAAAGTAAGTGACAGAAGCTTCATTGTTGTGTCTCAGTTACCTAAAACTGTAAATAAATAAATATTTAATGTGACGGTGTTAACGTTTTGTTAGTATAAACATGTTTTGCATAATCAGATTCTTTACTGTATCTATACTGAAATTTGTCAGTGAACATGTTATTGTTTTGTTTTATCATTAAACTCACTTCTCATGACGTCAGTAAAAGATCAGTCACTACTTTAGCAGATTGATGTCGCTCTTAGGCCTATTTGAAAGTTTTTATATGAACAGTTTATGATTTTATCCAAAACGTAAAATACAAACATAGTACAAAAACAAATAAATAAATATGTTTTTCCTTTGCGCGCTTATCGATCATGTGTGCTTTGGTCCATAAACGCTTTTGAATGCAGATATAAGATAAAATCGCACAAATGATTATAGTGTAATTGTCGTTATTTAAAAATCAAAGTTAAAGCTTTTGAAATACTAGACAGTAGAAGGCTATTTTCTACATTTGTATCAAGCAAATTTTGGCCTTTTTAAATTCAGGTTATATAAGTATGCCAGATTAAAGTTTTAGAGGCCAATTATATGAGATGTTACAAATAACTATAACTGTAAGGACGGTCAAATGAATATTAGGATTAAAATGCCATAATGAACACGAAAAGGACAGAAGTTATTATACTCAACCAAACAAAAAACGCAGGGCGAACTTTCTGGGTCTACAAATTATACGTATATTTGAACAGCGGAAAATGATGTGTATGTCTCAAGAGTATTGAGTGGTATCACAAAATGTGTTGAGCAACATGTTATTAAACTGCACGTGATTTATGCTTTTTACAGTTTCTCAGTGGGCATCAGTACCTCACGTGACTGAGCAAATTTAGAAACCCGGTTAAGTACACAGTGACCTTGAAAGTTGTACGACCGATTCTCGTCATTTTAGGCCAACGCGTTTAATCATGTTTCCACATTTATTCTTTCTGGTTGAGTATATTTTAACCAAAATTAGTTTTGGATTGGCTATAACAAAGAAGACCTAAACAAATTTTAAAGCTATCCTGGCTTCAGATGACTTTTGAGAATTAACGCAGATAGAATCTACGTTTGCTGAAAGTAACAATCTCTATTTAGGTTGTATTCATCGAGTCATGTAAAGTGTTTGGGACGAAAAGCGACTTATAACCTGATTGTAAGAGCCTATGCTACCCGTTGTTAAACACCGTTGCTCTATTAAGTTTCCTTGACAATGCCTATCAATTATAAATCATAGTGTTGAAATTTACAGATAGCTTTGTTTTGGCAAATACATGGCGGTTTTACAATTGCACTGCGTTAGGCAATAGATTTGTTGGGTTTTCTGATGTTTTATAAATAAAAGTGGCTTGAATAATTTAAACTCACGTGCGTTTTCTTTTAATAGATATCTATCTTTTATCAGGTTTCAAATCTCTAGCAGTTACTGCAAAATCGAGATTTTCGTGACTGATAGAAAAACGGACGAATAGTATAACAAAATTTAAAGGGTAAAGTAAAAGTCATAGATAGTCTC
The DNA here is from genome assembly GCA_012932295.1 of Cyclina sinensis. Lineage (NCBI taxonomy): Eukaryota > Metazoa > Mollusca > Bivalvia > Venerida > Veneridae > Cyclina > Cyclina sinensis. The sequence continues at coordinate 50,739,853 of JAAONU010000012.1, read as the reverse complement.
TCTTTTGCTATCTAAGAATTTACTAAGCTTATGATTATTACAGGGCTGAACAAAGAGTCGGACAAACGGACGGAAGATTATCAAATTTTAACTTAATATGAACAATTTTCATGTTGTTATAATATTGTAAAGTTTTATGAATTTCGCATCAAAACCTTTTGAATCAGAATCTAGAGTTATATTGACAAACAGACAAACGTATATAAGACGAAAGGCATAACCTTCATATCCATTATTTTACAAGAACCTATTGAGTTATCACTTCGTCCAGATTTTTTGAGACAGACAGATTAATGTTCCGACGGGGATGTATAAAAATAGAAGGAAAAATTCAAACGTGAATTTTAGGGAAAAAGGGGTAACATTTTAAGTATCAATAAAAATAATTTTCTGAATCAACTAGTCAAGTGTCCGATAGGTACTTTTTAGAGGATGCAGAGGCACTTGAAAGCTGTAAGGCTTTTTTGTAAATGTAATGTAAGTATGATAATGAAAACGAAAATCTGAATAAATTAAAAAAATGAATACTTAAATGTGTTGACCAAGCAATACCGTTCATTAATACGAACCATTATTCATGATACTATTGAGGAAATGAAATAAAAAATACTTGATACTGTAACCAAAAGCATTGATAAACTCGAACTGGGTTTCACGAACGAGCAATAACGATCAAACATTTTTGAAAAAGCAAGTAAAAATGCATAATGTTGAAACCGAAATTTTAAAAGTAGAAATTAAAACTTAAAAAGATTTTTAACATGAAAACATTAGGTAAAAGGACACCCTAAACGACCTCGAACAATATAACGGAGGAACAATATACGGAAATAGAAAACAATGCTAAGGAACAATCTTGCAAGCAGACCACACAACAAATGATTACTATGTTAAAATAGAGAGTAAGTCTAGATTTATCTAGTCGTGATAAAAATATAGCATACAGGCTCGGTCTGTATGACGAAATAAAAAGCATTACAATTACTGTACGATTTGATCAGCGTCAGCTAACATATAATTTATACGGAAAGCTTTTGCTTTTTTAAGAAAGCAGAAGTGTTGTATCTACATAAACGAAGACAACACTGTTCTCGCATCTCCAAGGATCAAATCACCGGACCGTGTTTTAAAAACATGGTCAAATGAGAGAACATTCTTCGCAACTTTTAAACTGGCGACCCGCCAGGATGCGACAGAAGAAGAGAAATCGGTTGTCAAACTTATTCGTTTTAAAGAATTAATCATGTATGGGAGGGAGAAGACACAAGCCATCATAAGGAAGAATATCTTAGTCCCAAAAGGTCTCATATGCGCAATGTGCAGCTAACTGAAAGTAAGTCGCTCTATTATGCAAAATGCGCACATTGATACGGATAAGGGGAAGTAAACTAATCTTGTGTGGTTTTCAAAGCGGTTAAATTTACAACCCGTTCATACGTTATATTTGTATAATATAGCACACAGTGACATGTAAAGATGTATACCGAATACACATTGAAAGGGTAATGTGTTTATAATTAAATATTTTCATTTACATGATTTTCCGTTAACAAATACGACATTTTGAAAATACTGAAATCGTTGAGATCCAATCAGTTAGAACACTGTCATCATTTCTTTGTAAGAATACTAAATTACAAGTTTTAACGTGTATATTTAAGGCGTTATTTACAGCACTGATAACTGAAAAGGTTGACCGAAAATTATGTATGTCAAATGATAACCTTTTTAGCTCACCAGTGCCGAAGGCTCATGATGAGCTATTAGGATCGATCAATGTCCGTCGTACGTCGTACGTTCACACTTAGTTTGTTACCACTCTAATGGTCACATTTTTGCCTCAGTTGTCATGAAACTTAGTCAGTATGTTTGTCCCAAAAAACAAGGTCGCAAGGCCCAAAAGATAGAAAAATCTTGTTAACAGTCTAGAGGCTACTTTTTCAGTCCAAATATCCTGGAAATTTTTCAGAGAATGTTACGTTGAATTTTAGCTCAAGTTGAATGGGTCATCTGGGGTAAAAAACTAGGTCACAGAGCCTAACTATGTGAAACCGTTGTTAACATTCTAGAGGTTACATTTTCAGTCCAAATATCCTGAAAATTCTCAGAAAGGTTGCTTCGATAATTTTTAGGTCATGTTCAAATATGGGTCATCTAGGTTCAAAAATAAGGGCACAGAGCCAAAACATGTAAAAGCCTAGTTAACAGTTAGTCAGAAAGGTTGCTTCAAAGCTTTCTATCTCATGCTTGAATGTGTATCATCTGGGATCAAAATCTAGGTCTCAGAGCCCAAATATGGAAAAAAAAAACTTGTAAACACTCTAGAGGTTAATGTTTTCAGCATAAAAATCTCTTTATATTTGCCAGAAATGTTTTTTTGATAATTTCTAGTTCAATTTCGAATTTGGGTCAACTAGGGTCAATTAACTAGGTCCATAACAACTTTGTTAAAAGCAGTCATACTCAGGTGAGCGATATAGGGCCAGAACGCCCCTCTTGTTTTATTAGACCTCTTTTCACCGTCAGATTTTTAACTTTTATACTATATGCAAAGAGGAAGAAAAATGCTTACGATTTTTTTTTTGGATTGTTTTTTCCTTTTTTTTAATATGAACAAACAGGTAATGATATATTGCATTTTTATCTGATGCCAGTTTGTATGCCTTTCCACTATCAACTCATTAAAAAGAATGATTCTTTAAAGGGGCTGGCCTCCATATGACAAAAAAGAAAGTTTTCTTGTATTATAAATTTTTTGTTATATTCATGACTAATGGTTAAAAACTAACTAACTGACAAAAAATAAGTCAGATAATCGCATTATAAATTGATTTTTTCCCTACCATAGTGCTATACCGTAGCGCGACGGTATAACTATATTGTATAACATTTAAAGTAAATACCTATAATCACACATGCAGCGATAGTGGTGACAGTAAAACCGTTGGTAACATTTTATTAACATGAGGGGTCCAGAGTTCAAATCAGGTTAAAGCGAATATATCTTTTTTGTTCTATTTTGACTTTTATAATCAGTTTTGAAGTAAAATATCATGTTGTTATAATCTCACGGCATCTAGATATTTAATTTATGTAAAATATATTTTTATATCAAATCTGGAGTACAGCCTCTTTAAAATGAATACAAGCTACAACTACTTTTCATTTTTTGCAAGCTGTAGTGTGTATCTCTGACCTTTTATATATTTTATAACCTTCCAATTTTCGTAGTATGCCTTCAAAAGTACACATTATATAACCAAGTAAAATATAACATAAAAAAACGAATATTATTTTTTCTGGAAGTTTTCTTAGTTTCGCTTTTGAAAAAGAGCCACAAAAAATGAAAATGTAAATATATGCATTGACATGATAAATTCATTTTTAAAAAATTGTATGGTTTTAATGAAATTGTGAAAATATCTCAATATCATTATCATTTCAAAGTATGAAAATTTAATATATTTTTACAGTAAAATTTGTTGTATTTTTTTTTTAGCCGTAAAATATATTTATCGAACTTGGACATTTTCGAAAAAAGATGACGTTTATCGTTTGTTCTATATTTCCAATAATAAAATAATTTTATAATAACAGCATTGACATTTGCAAAACTTATTTGACAGAGCCGTACTGACCTTATATGCACACAAATGTATGAAAATAACGATATAGCTAAAGTTACTATAGTTAGGTGTGTTTAATATGTCGATACATGACTTTGTTTTGATAAGCTAGTTTGAAGCATCATTATTCTGAGGATATTGAAAATATGTTATACATTTTAAAGCTTTGACAGGCTTCTTAATCATTCTTAATTACATATACATTCAAACCAGAACCTAGGCATTTTAACGTCACGGCCACTGGCATACGCTACATAAACATTAATGTTTTTCTAGTGTTTCTTCAGGTATGACAATATTTAAAGCATTTAATATTTCTGTAAAGGTCAATTGACCAATGAGTAAGAAGCAGTTATTATTGACTTTGCATCACTATCAGATATTTAAGTTCCATGTCTATTAATAACATAGAAATATGCCAAAATGAAGTTTTCCTTGCATCAGTATATGTATATAATGTATTATGAACACAACATCACTAAAAAAATATATGTAAAACATATTTATGATAATACAAAAGATTCAACGAATAGTACCCAAAGAATTAATCGAGTTAACGAAATATTATTGCTACACGTCATCATTGTCATCATCATCATCATCATCATAAACAACAACAGTACTGCCAACGATATCAGCAACAGAACAACAATTACTTATCACATTGTCCTCTATACTATTACGCAATAAATTTTTCTTCCAAAGGCATTTGAAAAACACAACTGTCATAAAATAATTATAAATCGATCGTTTTAGATATTCACAATGATTGTTTCAGAAATGAAATATATCAAAACTTAAAAAAAATATTTCGGAAAGAAGAAATCATACAAAAAATATTAATATTTTCTTCTTGTTAAATTCCTTGAGTTGATAAACAGATGTTTATCTTCTTTGAAAATCGTTTTGGATTTCGCCTTATGAACGCTGTGCGTTTGGGAAACCAATCATATGCGTCGTATGAGTTGTCTCAAAAGTTAACCGTATTCTTTCTGGAATAACGACCGAACTGCCCGTGTGTTACTTAAAGCTATGTCAGAATCGGCTACATATAAAAGTATAAGACCAAACCTTTTTAACTTGCAACGACTTGTTAGTTTGGGAAACCAAATATTTGATATAAAAATAAAATATAGAAAAACAAGTCGTCTAATCAACAATCACTAAAACAGATTTTTTTATATATATAACTGACTTATTGTTGAATAATTTATTTTTGTTGGTATAAAGATTTTCTCTTCAGTTACAATAAAATAGTCTGCTAGGTCGAATATTCAAGCAACATCACATGTTGACAGATGCGCCCTCGATCGCAATTACATCCTCTAGGTCCATCAGATCTCACTTAAATTCAATAATGTTAAATATATAGCTGGACTGCCAACAATAACTATGTCTGACAAGAATATAGACTCTAAGAAGATACATCATAACAACAACAAAATCATATATCAGGAATATTACTTCAGCAAAACCTTGGATAAAAAATGGGATTCTAGTAATAAATGCAGACGTTAAAGTTCAGTTCTAGTAAATAAAGGATTATATTCTTAATTTGTCAAAGTTTCACATTCCTTAGCGTTTAAATGTACTTAAGTCTTAAAAAATCTAGAAGAAAGCATTTCCTTAAAGTAATTAGTAGTCATCTAAATGTTCTGGTAAAAATCCACTGTTTTTAAAATCAGCTATATGTAATTTTCACACCATAATAATTTCCTTTGTTCTTAGACAGTATAAGATTATCGTGCAGGTTCCTAAAATTCGGTACACAGATTTTCCTGACTTCCCCCTTTTATTTTCACTTTTAAACGACAAAGGATAAAGACAAACTAATTAATTTATACCTTGTTTGTTAAGCGTTTCAAAAATACACAACAATATTGTATTATCTTCTGTTAACTATTTCACATTTAAAATAAACAAGTGCATATTTGGTTAACTTCAGCATCCCTCAACTGAAACTTCTTTAAGTGTATCCCTTGTACTATTTTCTGGGTATAAAGTGTACCTAAAAGAAGATAAAATTAAGCACTTAGAATAAACGTTTCTAATATAGGTTCTTAGCGATAGTATTATGTGTATTTATGTTATTTTCATTACTATAACAAACGTTTATGTGTAAAGGCGTGTGTTTGGGAAACATGGATTTTTTTCATGTAGTATGGAAAATAAATAATAATAATAAAAAAAATATTTGTATATTTTAGTCATGATCTAAACAACTTATTTTTGCTAAAATTTAAGAATAACTACTTTAAACTTTGAATAACTAAAATAATAACTCAATACACTCGTCATAACATCAAATAAATAAGTAAATAAGTCGACGCACACAAAAATCTTAATTGCAATGTTTTAAAAATGTCAGTGAATTCAAAAAAGTTTAAGCAGTTTACTACCATGTATCCGATAAACAGTAATATACACGTCTTGGGAAATCCATGCCATTAAACTTTGTTGCCAGTGAAAGTGTGTAGGCCCCCATGTTTTGAAAATACAGCCAGTCACCGACTTCCAGTAGCGGTAATCTTGTAGATTCAACAATAACATCACCGCTATGGCAAGTTGGTCCCCAAAAGAGCTTTCATAAAGAACATCGTCATCCGCTGTGGGCTTTTGTACAGAAATTTTAAAACAAAGGTAAATGCGCCAATTACTAAATAAATGTGGGTGGACATATACACAACCGACAGAATTGTTTGATATATATCATTGATACAATGAATGTTGATATTTGTTTCTCAATTTGCTAATTACATATTAAGAACCATTGGATTCATTAACACAGTTAAGCAGTGTGATAAAACATGTCAGGTGTGTTGCAAAAAAAAGTGCATGTACCCTTAATAGATCAGGAATAACGATTGGTTCATCAAGTTGTTGTCCCAAAAACGATCCAAATACACCATCATTCACGTAAAACATAACTTTGGTATCATTTTTCAAATCGGCTGACCCCCTTCCGTCTACAAATAATAATAGGGGAAAAACATTATTCAAAAACAGCAAATATGTTGACAACGTTAAAGGTGATCTGAGGTACAAAAAATCACATAGAACACGTTATTCCATATTCTTGGCATACGATCAAGTAAACATAGGGTTCCAGTAATTGTTCTTTACTTTCTAATGGTAGTTAGACGATTTTCTTGAGGGTTTTTTTAAGATAGTATCATTATAAATAACAAAAGTAATTTACAATACCCATATTTTCTCCGGTGTTTGTTGTGGTTAAAACTCGTTTTGCAATTATACTGACACCAATTGTTCCTGCGGAAGCGACTACATATCTACCAGGCTCTGCAATAACTTCAACCCCCTCTTCGGGAGGGAAATATTCTTGTAAGCTCTGATTCACGCAGTCTGTAATCTTACAAAAACAGCATGTAAAATTGAATTTACTTTAGCATTTGTGAACAACACTAGTCGTGATAAAGCACAGATTGGTCATCTAGACTTTTTCACGAAATGTTGGAAGAAAAACTTGAACTTGCATAGACAATAAGCAACAAAGATCGCCAATAATTAAATGGTTTTAAAATTATCAATTGTTCTTTTGCAAACACATTTCAAACACATGAAACATATTTGTCACTAATTTTTAAACATTACACAACAATTGAAATATTGACGCAAACATGTAATCCTAAAAAAATTCAAGATGAAGGTAAAAATAATTATTTTCAGTAGTGAGCGTTTAAATCCACTTGAAATCCGCCCCATATTTCTGGCAATTTCATGTTAAATCATAACAATTCCATTATCGAATGCTTGCCTAGCCATCAATACAGCTACATGAGATTTTCTTGGCTCATGACAACACTCATGGAAACTAAAAAACATACTGGTTACTCTATTCTTACGAACATGAAAGTCCGAAACAGAAAGATGCAATGCATCACAGAATACACAACCCAGAGGGGGGTTTGAACTCCGATCTCCCGAGTGACACGCCAACACTCTAACAACTTAGCCAAACAATCGATTCCCTGACGCAGTTGTCAGAGGTTGTATTTATACGATTATAGGAAGGTGTGCACTAGACCGTAAAACTATTGTTTAATTGGTGAAGCAATTATTTAAATGAAGCTAATTGTGTCGATACATACAGTTTCAAAATTTTTGTACGTGTTTGAATCTCCTTGAAATCCGCCCCCAATGTCTAGCAGTTTCATGCTAAATCCCTGCTGAATTCCAGTATCAAATGCTCGTCTAGCCTGTTGGATTGCTACTTGAAATGCTTTTGGCTCACAACAGTTACTCCCCACATGAAAACTAAAAACAAATGCATTTTACTGTGGCTAAAACGGTAATTAAAACAAACAATATTCTTTTCTGTGTTATTCTATATAAAACTGGTGGAAATTACCAACTGAAATAAAAATGATTAAATCTCGGTAAGCATAATAGAATAATTGCCTAGATAAAATCAGTCTGACGGACGGACAACGCTCGTACGCACATAAAAAGTAGAATAATTAGTTTCTCTACATCAAAAAAAGAAAATAACAGTAACATAGTAGCATTAGATTCTACATTCCCGAAGGAAAAACATTGGTCTTATAAATAAAGTGTTTTAATATTCTCTTAAATTAGCGTGTCAGCATCCAAGCCTCTGGCCACTTGCATAAGCGTCCGCGTTTGCATTACTTGCGAATCAGTACCTTACACCAATGACATTTAAGCCAAGCTCCTTTGCATCTTGAAGGAGTCTGGACACGTGAGAGGGATGACATCCAAACTTCCGATTTAAATCAAATCTTCCTTTAAACGTTCTAGTTATAGCGATTCGTAAGACCAACCTGTGAATACAGATTTTTTTTAATAGCATTCACTAAAAGGAATAAGGTATCCACCATGTAATATGTTGTTCATGTATGCATGTATTTTACATATATTAATATGATTAAAAAACAGTGTCACAAAAAGAACATTCGCGCATGGGTGTTTTATTGCATCTATTTATTGTTTCTATTTCATGACTTGATTTGCTCATCAAAATATAGTACAAAAAGGCGAAGTCAGACAACACTTTGAATTGCAGCTTTGTAATAGAATACTTTTCGGTGCGTCGTGAGACTCACCCACTCTGAATGATTATTCTCACTTATTATTTAAAATTGACTTGTTACTCTATTTTAAACAACCCTCATACTATAATGATTTGTCTATTTTCATGACAAAAATATTGTGATATGACCTATAACATTAGAATTAAGTTCTAAGCTCACTGTTAAGAAATGAATAGTATGTCATCATCACAGCAATATCTTGATTTGATTTGTAACTTTTATCTATTGTAATAAGAAACTTACAAAGCATTAGGATGAATCTGCTTAACTTTATGTAGCTCTTCAACATTATCAAATGTCATCATCCTAACGCCTTTCTGTTCTGCATAACTAAGCATGGATAGCTGCTTACATGGGTGAGCGTATATAATTCGTGCAGGAGATATTGCAGAGAGCCAAGACCTCCCCAATCTCGTTCTTATATAGTAATTGAAAAAAATAATACAATTTTACAAACTCGGTATACATTAACTTAAACGTAATTGTAAATGTGTACTTTCAAATGGTATGCTAAAAATTATGCAAAATCGTTAGAAGCCTAAATAAGTTTCTATAATCCAGAAATAGGTAAATGTGTTTAAAACACGACGTAATAGGTGAAAAATGTACTAGCCTAGACAATTATTGTCAAGATCAATGGAAACAATGAATACGAATTGTAATGCAAATAGAGAACACAGAAGAAAGTACTGGGTAGAAAAATTTGAGTATCAAAAATTTATGTAAACGGTATATTCCTAAGCTCAAGGCATAATATATATTGCTCAAAGTATACATAATGATAATTGCCACATTCACCGCTGTATACAGCTCTTGACATCGCATCGGCAAAATTGGATCCATACTCTCTATGTTTTGCAACCTGTTACGTAGCCAATCGACGTATCACAGAGAATTTTTTTTCGAAAAGATTTTAGAAAGACAAACTTTGATTTGAATTTTATACTTACGCTGCTTGCACAGTCAAATGAAGCCCCGAGGTCTGATAGAATTTTCAAAACTGGATAATCATTGTTACACTTCACAGCTAAAATAAGATCATTGCTCAAAATTCATAAAAAAATAGGAATAACATATGTTCTTTAAGTTATCAATTATTTTTTATTTTAAAGAAAATAAAATACATATGAAAATATGTAAATATTATTGCATGCCCCTTTAAATATGTAAACGATAAATTGTCGAAACAGCGTTAGTTCTTTTTTTTTCATTTACCTTTTGGAAAGTGTGATACAAAAGACAGAGCGTTAAATTGTTGTTCTTCAACCTTATAAATTTGGATGTTCAGAAATAAAGAAACGTTTCCTTTTATTTAATTACTATTTAATGAAATTTATAGCCTTAAGTGTCAGGCATATAATTTTTAGTGCGGCAGTTTCCAACTATAAAGAGTTGTAGTAAAATAAAAGTTAGTGAAATACACAAAGACTTACTTTTTCAGTTATAAAAATGCACAGTCGCACTTTTAGAGCTATTGCATGGTCAGAGCTTTTTTATGACATGCATGCACACGCATAATCTAAATAAAGTTGTATCTATCAATCCATATTCCAATCCTCGTCGATAACAGATGTGGGGCGCATTACTTTGGACTTATTATTTTGAATTAAATTTGCATTCCTTGCGAATTAAATTTACGTTAACATTTCTGGTTGTATGAATGAGCAATATTTTATGACAAAATGCACTATAGTAGTATTATTCATGCAAAAGAGTATGTGTGTATTTTGGCTCAGGTAATGCATAAAATTAGCATTAGAATTATGCAAAAAAATTGATTGTTGAATTATGCATTGCTGTGCATTACCCAGTGAAGCAAAGCAGTGGCCATGCATTAGCATAAACGATTTATTAGCTCTATTTCTGATCTATTTACAAACCTTTACAGCTTTGATATTACTTGATTTATCATATTGTCCATACTTTGCAGTCAAATGAAGATACTGGAGACATCAGTAGGAAAGTAATAACTTATATATTATACATAATATCACCTTCCTAAATCCTGTTTAAAGTACAAAAATCTTCTTTCTGCTAAAAGTTGTGTCCCTTGAATGTCTTTTTATTTATTTATTTTATCTTTTTAATTGGGCAGATGATCTGTCTTTGTTAGGATATAAAAAGTGTTATGGTAGTATATAAATTGTTAACAAAAGATAAAACGCTGATTAGAGCAACCCAAATTAAACGCTACGTTGACAAACAAACAAAAATATCTAAATATTAGTAATGATTCGTAAAAGTTTTGAAAATCTGAACTAGTGTCTTCTCCTTTTTCAGCAAAATAGTTTCAGAAATACCGTAAAACAGCTTTACTCTTGGCATTAGTCTCGTCCAGGTTTGGTACTTTTCAATGATATCTCCAAGATTGCACATGTAGAAATGTCTGCCGTTATCGTTTTAAAATGAAACAAATAAAAAATGTTGTGTGAGAAAAAGACGACTATGACAGTTATTCAAGTGTCAAATCTTTACGTCTAAGATAGCATGTCAAAATAGTTAAAAGGAATATAAGTACCTCTCTTTCTGCGATTGCTACTTGCTCCTTCACCATATCACGGACAGGTAGTTCTTGCCTGATGCAAAGTCACAACTGCTGTCTCCTCCAATGGAAATGTTCGTTGCCATGCTAAGCAAAAAGAAGCTTGTAGAAAAATATATGATAATGAGTCGATTGCCAAAGTTATAAACTGAGGAATTCGAGGCTTAGTTAAACCTCTATTATATAGACATGGAGTATTTACAGAGGCTTCATTTAGTTAATTAAATATGCGGAAAGAAACCTCTAGATTCTAGTGTCTTACATATTATCATAATTATTTAGCTGTGTAATTCTACTAAGTTTTATACAACTATCTTATACCACAAGGGGAATCCAGTGCTTAACATATTGTCATAATCATTTAGACATGAAAAGGCTGAAGGGATTAATGCAATTCAACAGGCAAAATTTACCGCAAGGGAAGTCTTATGTTTCATGTCTCCCAAATACGCATCGCAAATAAAACAGATTGAACGAGAACATATACATAGGAAACCCATTTCAATGACTTTTCCTGAGGAAAAACATGTTTTTAAAATGCTACGATTAATATAAGTTGAGAAAAGACAACGTTAATAAATATTAAGTGTTTGTTTTAATCCAGCGTTTTAATTATCCTCAATTTCCAAAGTTACTTTTACTACAGAATTTTGCGACAAATTCTAATTGAACAAATGCTAAAAAATGTCCTGAACTCTCAAAGGAAATCGCTTTCAGGAAAGAATGTGATATTCAAATTCTGTCTTTTATGTGATTAAGAACGAAACCAGGTCAGATACACCGAGTTAAAGCAAATTCAGTCCGACTGACATGAAATCCCTTCATGTATTCTGTGAATTGGTACACAATATTAAAAAAATACAACTATTTCTTCCCAAACGTACAACGGACATCATATTTTTCATTTTATACTTGAATGCCGATAAAATTATCATTTACATAAATATTTTATGACCAAAACACACACACGAAACAACATTTACACAAACACGCACATACGCGGGCGAGCACGCAGGCACGCACACTGAAGCACCGTCGATCGCAGTCTATAAAGTATCAATTATGCAATTTAGTTAATAATAAAGCGATAGCAATATATAAGTATAAAAGTACCTTACATAAGTCATATTCATTTCCGCAACACTTCTGATTCTAACTGAAATACTGTAAAACACTTTGTTTTCAGAGACCACGAGAAAAGATAAGAAATGTCTCATCCTTATCAGTTGTACATTTGTTTTCTATCTAATAAGAAAAGAAGAAAAGAAAGCTCAATTTGCAAACTTGGTTATCTAGAATTATTGATGAATAATTATCAAGTATTTCATGGCCATTATACGTCATATTTTGAATTGCATTTGTAAGAGAACTTTCACTGACATACTAATAAGGGCGTGTACCACCTTTACTCAGCTACAGCAGCTAGACTGCGTCAAACGGAAACGCACCAGTTACGTACCAAAAACTTTGGATTTTGGTTCATTCCCAGTGGAGCGCTGCTCTCCGATCCATGACATTCGCCAGCTTCCCTTAACAATGACTTAACAGTCGTTGGAGGTTAATGCATGCTCGTTCAAAATGATTGCAGTAATAATATTAACGCTGTTTGTCCATTAAAGGTTACTGGTGGCATGTGCTACGTGAGGTCGCCTGTGGAGATGCTGTAACACCAGACCTTGACGCTGGCGGAATAAAGGGAAAATCACTGGAAGTAATATCTGGTTGATCTAACGTCTGGTTGTGAGATTACCCTGACTGACAAGTTGGAGGTTAATCTCATTGATCTCCAGACCATAGTTCTGCGTCTGTCGTAACGCTTTACTTCAGAACGCGACTGTTGGAGAAAAATTCTTGTCATCGTCTATAAGCATAGATACGTCCATCGTCGTTCAACAAATTAAAAGGTATTTTGTAACTAAACACAACATTCTGGAAATGATGATCGTGATTGTTGCAGGCCAAAATAAGAAGTTTGTGACGATGACATATGTTGTAATACTGCCGTCTGATATTTATCTGAAAAAGGCCTATCTGCAATAGTTCGTATGACTCCGACGCGTCGAGTGATTCGTAGTACTATCGAATTCAGAAAGATAAAATGTCTAGCGACTTGTTCTCGCGTCCAAGATGATTGCAGTATGTTAACGCTGTTGGTCTATTGAAGGTTACTGGTGGCACGTGCTACGTGAGATCCCTTAGTTTCTTTAACCCATCTCTCCCCATACTATTGTTCCACATCTGCCGAATCGCTTTTGCTGCAGAACGCGATTGTTAGCGAAAGGTTCATGTCATCGTCTATAAACATGGATACGTCGATCGTCGTTCAACAAATTTAAAGGTATCTTGTGACTAAACACAACGTTCTGCAAATGATGATCTTGATGGTTGCAGGCAAAAATGTGACGTCTGTGACGATAACGTATGTTGTAATACTGCCGTGTTGATATTTACCTGAACAAGGACTATCAGCAATCGTTTGTCTGACTCTGAGGCGTTGAAATAGCCGTTGTATTATCGAATTAGGGAAAACAAAATATCTAGCAACTTGTTCTTGCGTTAACTTACCTTCAAACATTGTCAAAACTCCATCTATTCAAAATAAAACTTACTTTAGATAATGAAAAATATATAGAATTTCAAACTTGCAAAATCTAAAGTTTAAGATATCATCTGCTTATATAAGATGAAGAAACTTAAGTGATTACTCTGATAATGCGGCAATAACACCAACATTAATCTGTATAATCAGTTTGCGATGGATTATTTATTCGTGTTATCATGCATCATTAAATGGGAATGTACATGCTATAAAATGATAATGACTTCTTATTTTCGATTCTGAACGCTGGTATACATCTACAAACAAGTATAAACGCATAGTTATTTGTCTGGAAAACATAGTACGTTTTTACATAATGCAGTGTTCAGTAAAATCCTGATTCGTCCACCAGTTCCCCTTGGTTCTTATTTACATACTAGCACGTTCCGCGCGCACAGCCATTAAAAGAAAATACGTAGGATGTTACTTTTTCTAACATTAACACGATCCTTATTCAAGCCAACATCATAGATTCTACAACGAACATACCAATGGCTGTCATTCACTATCATATTGCTTTTGCGCCCACGCGCGTTTGCAATGAACTTTTAAGCAACCAATGAAAGTGCACCAATATCCCCGTGACCAAAATATCTTGAAACCATTTTTCATTGGATGAAACGATCATGTGATTTCAGAAATTATAAATAGACAGGTGTTTTTTTTGACAATTTTTTAAACACTTTTCAACTATGCGTTTTCGTTAAGATCTTTATACTGCAATTAAACATCTAAAAACAACCATACCTTCGTGATTTTAACTTTTTATATATATTTTACTGGTTTATTTACGTATACATATTAAACATAGTTTGAAAAGTGAAATACAAAAGTAACATGCAAATATGCATTGTTTGTGAATGTGGATTTCCCTGTCTAAAAATAAAACAAATATCGGTCTGAAAGTTAAATTTTAGCAGAGGTAAGAAAGTGAAACATTCGACCGATGCGCAGGAGAGTAAGTCCTTAGGGTATCAATCTTCTGCTAAAATAAATGGGAACAAGAACTGTTTTACAACATTTATCAATTGTGAACTTCTGAAAAAATAACTACATGCTCCATTTCAAATTATGTTACAGATACCAGGGCTCTTGGGTTTAAATAGGACAGTGATTTAATAGAACATCTGACCAGTGAAAACGAATTTGGTAAAGCTTTCAACATTTTTGAGACTCTGCAGTGCAATAGTATGAACGACGGAATCATAAGTATCACTTGAGTATTCCAATGTCCTGCATCATCAGTGGCAGCAAAAATGAAAGATAGTAAAATTTATGGCGGATGTCACGCCAAAACTTCAAATGTTATCCAAAGATCTTGCAATTTTCTTTTAAGACATAACCAGAACATCAGATCCGTTTCATAGTCACTGATATGCCGTCATAGCTATACAAAAGATTCAAGTAGAGAGCAGCACTTCAGCCTAAGACAATTTCCGTACATTGATAGGCTTGAATTTGATCAGATCAGATGATACATAAAGTAGTCCCATTTCGCCTTTGAAGCTTTCATCACAAAACAATGATTTAACTCCAGTGGCAATTGTATTTCTCAGTTCTTGTACTTGGAAATTTTCACCTTCCCCAACAACACACACGTAGTGAAATGCTCACAGTTTCTAGAGTGCTGAATGCTCATGCTTCTTCGCCTCTGTCTGGTAAGATGAATTCTGCTCTGCAAATAAATTCTTCGAAATTTGTTCCTTAATGCCAGTGATTCCTTTTGAACAGTACACAGTTATCCTCTCTATGTTTTCGGTCTGTTGTGTAAATAACAGTAGTATAAGTTAGAGCGTGAACTGTTTTATCCACGTTTTCGAAACATATTTACCGAACTTCTCCTACATTGTTGGCTAGGTTAGAATAAATTCTCTGTGTTCAGATACCATTCGTTACATTCTTTAAACACTAACAGGATTCATTACAATAATATGTGTTTTGCTAAGCTGCAAAACATGAGTTATTTGAAGTAGGTATCTCAAGGAGGAATGAAGTATACTGTTTAAATGCGTTTTGTATCGTTTTAATTAAGCGATATTTACTTTGAAAAAAAAAAATCCGATGGATCTAAAAATATACGCTTAAAATTACCACAAACACGTAAAACTTATCAATAAAAACAAACTAATCTTCATTTTGTACGCTGCCGAAATATATATGTTTCTGTTTACGAACATATAATGCAAAAAAGAGACATGTGAAATGTTTACTTAATACGTCTATAAATTTAGCTTTTATTTATATGTTTCAATAATGTGGCTTATTTTCTTGATCGAGTTTCATCCAAGACATAAGAAATTCCCACATACAAAGTAAATTCTGTGATATAAATGTTAAATATTGACACTGAAACGTACGAACTAACACTTCAGTTATATAAGGTAATATAAAAATGGTGAATTTACTTTGAAAAATGCTTAAGAAGAAAAATCTTACAGTTAAAACAAAGACTTACATTATTCTGAAAAAAGAACACCTAGTTGAGACGAAGATTGGGCTAGTAGATTTTGATTTGTAAAAGAGGATATATGAAGTTCGTTTAAGACGTTTTATTAATAAATACGCTACAGCAAATATGATTTAACTGCTACTTAGGTTAACATCTTCATTTATTCACATCTGTAAACAAGGTAAAATACCATCTACATAATCAGTGACTTTTATATCCTTGAAAATCACTTTATCATTAGAATCTAGAAAATCTATCTTTTCTATGTGTTGTCATATTGCTTTATTAATTTTCCGAAACCATAAAATATTATATTATTATTATATAGTAAAGTTTATAAGTCACCGGTGGTAAATGTTCAAATATATAAAACATAAATTTAGTAACAACAATTGTGCGAAAAAGATACTCTAAAAGCAATAATACATACCTTTTGCCATTTATGTCAACAAATCAGGTTGATTTTGAAATTATTCAGAATACATACATGCAATAATACATACAATATACATGTTTCTTTATATGGATACATTTCTAAAAAGGCTAAGCAAAACCACACTTCGAATGTAGTACCAACCAAAAACAGCCGAGCTAAAAATGTAGATGTAATTTTCTGTACAGGGGTACATGTTTTAGAATATTTAATATTCAAAGGTGCTTTACCCCAGAAAACAAAGGTCGACCCTCGCGAAAAAATTTGTTTCGAACATTTATATTTTATTTTGATTATATGTACAAACATTCATTTTAATTGACAATGTTCGCTAATACATAAATATTCTACATCAAAGGGCAGGTTACTTAGACTACATGAGTAGACTCTTACGAATAGTATTTACATCTTATCTAGACCTAGAACATGTGTAGCAAGTCTCATTTCAGTCGGATGAAAACTGTAGGAGTTTACCGCACAAGAAATTGCTAACAGAGATACTCATATTCATATAACTCAAGAATGCATTAGTCGAGCTTCACGTAACATGACACATCTACTTTTCATGAATATAACGTGAAGCAAGTTTATTAGAATTGGGCGAAACTATAAGAGGAGTTATCTGCACAAGAAATGTTAACAGATGGACGGACAGATAGATGGACTATAAGCCCTACCCCATTACCCGACGCTTCGGGTGTATGTACTACGACTTTTGCCCAAGGGCATTAACTTAACATACAATCACAATCATCATCAACGCAACTGTCGACCTACCAAAAACCTAACCAGTACAACATCAACGTGTCGCACTAACCGTTTTATAAAAGTGTTTGTTTTCCAAAGAAAGTTTTAAAACAGACAACAGATAAAAATAAGTTAAATAAGTTCAAATGAAGAAGAAAATGAGAAGAAATATAAAAGTAAATGTATCACATTTGTCAAAAACATTTATAACACAATTTCAGTTTTACTTACACAGGGTAAATAAGCGTCTCCGTTCAAGAAAATCCAGGAAAGGTAAATCGCATACTGAAACGAGTACAGGTACCCAGAATGTCGTTTGATACATGCTTCAATGCACGCAATACGTTTTAACTGCCCTGGGGTTTCATGTATTATATCTAGTCTACTTCATTTGCCTCATCTACATTAAAACGTGCATATTTTGACACAGATTGAATAAAGCAATTTTACTAAACTAAGGAATGAGGAGTAAAGGTACCAATCAAGCATAACTGAAAAGATACGACCAAAGCCTGAAGTATAAGAACCTTCAATAATCAAATGTCGTTTTTCCACGTTATATATATATATATATATATATATATATATATATATATATATATATATAATTGCTGGGGAAAAATATTGTTCAAAGTGTAAATGATTTCAGAGTAGGTTAGTGTTCTTTACACATTTCTAAGCCAGATCAGACGTTTAAGGTAAATACAAAAAAAAAAAAAAAAATGGAAAATGTGCTAAGCAGGCAAGGTTGTATTGCACACGTGTATAAGTTAAGGTAATCAGTTTTACATACACATGGATTAATTACACATTAATTATGGAGGTAGATCACCGCAAAATATTTAATGACAAGGATCACTGCAAGTGGTGAATTTTCTTTGTACATGTCTAAAAAAGTATGAAATGCATACTTGCACGTATTACAAAATACTTTTTATTAAGTCTTAAATGCAAAACTGTAAAGAATAAATTTCCCAGTAATGCAACATATACATCGTGCTTAAATGCAGTTGTTTTAAAATATTTACTTGTGACATACTAATTTCAAAAAGCAAACTTTAAAGCGACTGACTCACAGAATCTAGCTGATTTTATTTTCTTTAAAATTAAAGACAAGTTAATATGATATGGAAAAAAAACCCTTAATATTATGCTTCTATATACCATGAAAACTGAAAAAAAAGTTTGATTTACATGGATCCAACCCATGCCCTTTCGGTCGGTAAAATATAGAGCGGTAATCTACACCACTGACTCACAGGGACTAGTTATCAAAAATCGTCAAAATTAATTATATAAGTAAAGTGTCCTACCCCAATACTAACCGTGTAAATTTTTTACCAATAAATGTGTGTAAAACTTGATATTGTGATGATTTTCTATAACAAAATGAGTCAGTAACTTAGTTTAGTTATGTTCTTCACAATTACAACTAGAATTTCTAGATGTATAACTATTTTCTTTTTTGTATCGTCGGCCCATCTGTGAGTCAGTCGCTTTTAAAGACTGAAATGTTCGGCAATGAAAAATATATAATGCTAAAATCAAGTGTCACAAAAGTTTTTATTGTACAAATAACGTCATAATAAGTGTCGCAAAAAAATCTCCTCTGTAAACGAATCTAAATGAAAACTAAAATGTAGTTGATCTACAAGCAGAAGATGCTGAAATGCAAATATCATAGAAGTCTCATTTCTCCGAAGATCTTTTTCCAAATTTGAAGCTATGAAAGATTGGTTTACACGCTCTACCATACAACTTAAAACGTAAAGCAATTAAACTAATTTGTTAAAGAAATTCATTTCAACAACCCATCGCTCTTTTAAGTCGTCTACACATGCAATTACAACATAATTATTTAATAAGGTAGCGTTAACAAACACTGTCTGACTTCCTGTGATTCAAACGTTCGATACTTGAGCATCGTGTTCATCTTACATCTATATATTTTGAGCAAATCGTAAAATAACAATTGCTTCATTGAACGGTTATAAACCGGATTATCAATTATTTGTGGCAATACCACGTGACTGTGACGTCACTAAAGGCATCAAAACCAAGACAAAACTGTAAACATTGGTTCCGCTTGAAAATAGAAAATTACCCATAAGTATTTCTTTTCTTCATCGATATCTATGGGACAAGTGTCAGTCTAAGGAGAAAAATATAAGCTTTCCACAGAATATAGGATCTCCCTCAGCAGCACAGCGGTTTGTTTAAGCACTGCGTGAACTTAGGATTTTTTTGTATACGAGATTTCTCCTATGTTCTGCGGAAAGCTTATGTGTTTCTTCTTACTCTCCACAGCTTTAATAAACATATTAACCAAAATGACAGAATTCAAGCAGTGTTTATATTTCCATGATTGAGCCTTAGAATTTCTGACAAAATTTAGAGAATTTATAGAAAGTCCGTAATGTTTGCATGTATAAATTTCATACTTTTTATGACAATTGCATTTAAGCATAATGTATATGTTATATTGCTGTATTAATTTCATGCTTTTGCATTTAGAATTTTGATAGAGAGACATTAATAGCAATTAATGTTTACATGTATGCATTTAATAGCATGTATTTTTGAACATCGCTTCTTCCAATATCTCTAAGATGAATAATTTTAGCTGTGATTCTATTCTATATATTCACTTGACTTCCCGATTCTGCATGTTGGTATATATTCACAAACATACAAGTTAAATGCATGGTACTTCATTTGGCAGATATATAACGGATTAAACATTAATACACTGATTTATCCACCATCTCCCATTTTGGTCCTTCATTACCAAAGCACAATCTGCACGGACAGCCACTGAATGAAAATGCACCGCATTGTACTTCCTTAATATCACGGTCCTTATTCAAGTCAACTCATTGACTCGGCAACGACCATACCAAAGGAAATCGTAGACTCTTATTTTGATTTGGCAAAAACGTTGGTTTACACCATCTGAATGTCTATTTCCAACCAGAATCCGGTGTCTTTAAACTGAGCTTTACGTAACTTATACCAACGTGACCTTTAAGATTAACTTCCTTCTTCTTTATCAATAGAAAAGTGTAAAGACAATATTTGGTGAAAAATTTACTTGTACACACTCCAGTAACATGATTTGTTGTTTTGATGCCTGCTGGTTACCAGTGTAAACAAATTAAGTATTTTAATATCTATCCAAAGTATCAAAGCTGCTTTTACATCAGGTATTTTTAAGGAACAAGAAGTAAGTGAGAAACAATGTATTGGGCATTTGAGTAATATTCGTGGTCTGCTACATTTACGCAAAATTATGTAATCTGTTCATAGTTTGAAAATATTACCAATTATTAGAAATAATGGGACTGTAAAGTCATCTAGATTTTTAAGTTAAACTATGAAAATTACTATGCCACAACATACATTATCATGTTTTCTTAACTAAAAACTTACAGTACTGTAAGAGATCTAATCTTGATTTGTAAAACAAAGACTTTATACATCTGCAAATGAACTTCTCGGTGACTATGTTGACTGGCTACAGAACTTGTTTGTGTACCTCTTGCTTTCATTTTGACATCACTGACATAACCGTAATGCATGTTAACTGTAACTGTGTACGGTGAACTGCCAAGGGCTTTCTTAGTTTATTAGTTCTTTGAGAAACATTTTGAAGACAGCAGCTGCAATTCTTTTAGGATTTTTTTTCAATTTCTCCAGCAGAATAAGTTTCTAATTTACACTATCTTTCACTTCCATGTTTTCTTTTTGTGCATTATTATCTTATTGATCCTTACCTTTCATAACTCCTGCAATCTCTTTGAGCAGTTTCATCTTTATCCTTTTGACCTTTAGTATTTTTTACTTTTAAATTTTCTAAATATTTAATGATTTTGCTTTTAACCATTTAATTTCTACGAATCCGGATAAAGCTATATCCAGATCATTTGAAATATCTTCTCCAAAGGTCTCCGCTAGCTCTTGTATTTTGAAAGGATGGTCATATATCAGTTTCACAATCTTACCAATCTCGGAGGTTTATCAGTTGACACTTCATTGCAAGTGCAATTTTGCGTGGTTAAGATGGTTGACAATGTAGTCTGTGCACACAGCTGTACAAGTGTATTCACTTGGTAGTTATGGGCCATTTCCAGAATAGCAAAAGTATTGTCTTTTTCTAGGTCAACATTGTACATCATTAAGGCGAAAAAATATATACGTGACTCAGTGGATACGACTGTCCCTAATTTTTCCCTGCCGACCGTAATATTATTTTTCATATGGTAAAAAAGAACAAAAAGATCAAATACGCTCAAAAAGTGTTCTTTGATACAAATCATAAGGGTTGCGAAGTAATCCAAGAGATAATAATAATAAAGAGATAATTATAGAGATAATTAAAGAGACACTTAATGGCACATGTTATATCAAAGAAGAATTGGATTCAAATATGACAGCTTTGTTCATCACTATGGCAATGAAATTGAAAAGTTGTTTTTCTAACCATAAATATACAGCATAAATAGCGATCACTGGTGAGATTGCCTGGTTAATGGCTTAAATGGTAATATGCAGTCGCTCTTATCATGCATTTGTAATACTGTAGAGGATGATTAAAAGCAAACGAGTACATAAAGGAATCAAAGGTCGCACCGCTAAAATTTCTACCTACCTACCCTATTTTTTTCAACAATGTCCCCTGAACTACACGTACCTTTGTACGTTTGGATGTTATTTCACATATATTTCAATTTCATAAAAGCCGATGTTTGTTGTGTTGTTTTTGTTGTTGTTGTTTTTACGATATTTATTTTACTTTGTTAAATGCCAGTATTGTAATGTTCTCGCTGTTTTTCTTGTACATTTTTATGAATAGGAAAAATAGTTCACACAGTAATTAAATTTAATCTTCTTTGCTCCACTTCACTCAGCTACTGTTAAATCATTTTCGTATAGATGATATCATTGTTAATGGTAAGTTTAATGGAAGATAGTTGTTTTGCATACTGCATTTACACTGGTTCTTGAAGGTGATACTAAATCTGTTTTTCAAAACCTTGTTTGCAGTAATGAAGGTAAATGTTTTGATGCATAAGTAGTAAATAAATGGACTTTTCAAAATGACAATCTTCTGTTGCTAAAGAGAAATAGATGATAATGTTCTTTGCTTAGATATGATGCTATAGACACACAATCTCATTTCAGCTTCATTCAATTAAAACTGACGTTTGCAAATATGCTGTCGAGAAAGAGAATCCCATCTTATTTTAAATCACTGTTTATTAATTCAAAATTAGAAAAAGTACAGTCCCGCAAATTTGATCAGGTAATTGTAAACATATTGACTTTTTTCAACACAGCATATCATAGTCATATTATGCTTCAAGTCTTGAATTTCAATTGCCTGGTCACTACAGTTTTACTGACACTATCATAAGCGTTTGTAGCTACCTTCAATGACTACCACAGCAGCCAAACGTCGCACTATAGAACCCCACTAGATACCTTGTGATTCTGGCCTAACCCTTGTGAAGCGCTGCTGTCATTATGGACGTTGGCGAGCCGATGTAACCACCGCCCAAGGTAATTCTAGGCCTGTTCAGTCGGATCACAGTCCAGTGAACCCGACTGCCAAAGCAAGACTTCAATTTTGCAGATTTGTACAAAGTTCATTGTACCATGTCTAAAGTGAGGTCGCACATAGTAATGTTGGAAGACCAGGGCTGACGTCGGCGGAACATGGTGTTATATCTGGTTCATGGGTAGAAGGTCAAAATACACCAAAGTTAAAATATGTCCAAGTCAA
Organism: Cyclina sinensis; assembly: GCA_012932295.1. Lineage (NCBI taxonomy): Eukaryota > Metazoa > Mollusca > Bivalvia > Venerida > Veneridae > Cyclina > Cyclina sinensis. The sequence goes on along the minus strand of JAAONU010000012.1, from coordinate 50,716,603 downwards.
AACATCACCATTTTCAGTCAAAACGTTCCCACTTTTTGTCAACACGTCCCTACTTTTTTCCAAGTCAGTATGAAAAATAAATATTAAAAAAGACCCAACTTTTGTTCAACATGTCCCCAATATTAATTTAAAATTAACTGCATCAACGCACTGAATTGAAATTAATCAATAGTCCTAAACTACATGCCAGTTTACAAACATTAAATTTTAAAATTAAACTGATTTGAACATCGATGTTCAAATCATTAAATATCAAGAATGAGTGCATTAGTAGGGTTCCAAACTGGAGACGTTTAGACCCAAAATAGGGTCATTTTGAATTTTCATTTTTTTCTAAGTTGGGACGTTTTGGCTAAAAATGGAGACGTTCAATGGAAATGTCTTGATTGTAAAGCGGTAGATGGATACCTTTCAGTGAGATTACCTTAGCACAAGTCCTGACTTAAACTTATGATGGCTGACTTCCCAAGACAATAACGCTGCTACCACTGTAAGCTTGAAGCGCAGGGTTCATGTTGTCGTCCATAAACATGGATACGTATGTTCACGTTAGACAAGTCAAATGTATCCCGTTACTAAGCATTACGTTCTGTCACCGTTGACCGTCATGTTTGCAGGCATAAATAAGACGCTAGTGATGATGACACTACTTAAGAACAAGACCGCTATATGACCTAGGGTAGTCTTATAGCAATTTCTAAGCCATATTCTGACTTCTTGTCGACGTTCTTTACAACTGTACTTGACTAACGTTCAGGTGTCACAAATCCGTCTCGCAAACTGCGTTGACGTAAGTAATTTTTCTACCGTACTGACGCTTCATGTGGTCAGTCTGTACATGGCCTGTTGACTAGGTCTGGACCGTGAGAGTATGTGTTGGTAGTGTGCTCTTTAACTTTTTTCAAGTGGTCATGCGCTGCAACCGATCAGTTGAGTGGTCTATGTGCAGTTAAATAATTGATTCTACCTTTCCTGTAGACTGACAGGTTAATATCAAATTTAACTGAAGTGGAAAATTTGTTACTACATTAACAAATAAGTAACTGTAAATTTATACAAGCCATAAAACATATTGTAAATTCCACATAAAATTAAACAATAAGTTCATGCCACATGAGTTTCCAAATCAAAATCATTTACATTAGCGATTGTCTAATATGCTTTTCATTATTTCTATTTTGATGTCTTGTTGAAATGATACCTTGCATTGATTTCACAGTTAGTAATTTTCTTTTCTTTTCTCTTCAGAATTACCTGTTACAGACTGTTCTTTGTTAGTCTACATATCTGAGCAGTGACGGAAACATATTGAAAAAGTAACTAATTAGTAGAAATACACCTCCATATCTTTTCCCAAAATAACAGTTTAAATAACAAAAGGTGCAATGATGAAAGAATAGAATGTCAGGAATGGCGGTTGTGAGTTCAAATGCCACCTACGAATATAGCTTCAAAAGTCTCTAATTTTGCTACCATTCCATTTGAGAAGTCTACTTAACTATCACTGACAGTTGATTGTATAAATTAAAAGTGCTTTGTCAACAATTCATGCCAATGAATAAATTTCAACTTACCTAAATCTTCAAAGAAAAAAATCTTCAGTTTTTTTTTTAATTTGAAGTAACTGGTTGTGGTTGCAACAAAACTGGTAGTTCTAACCAAACAAAAATGGCTGAATAACCGTTTCAAAAATGTTTGAAATTTAGAAGTAGATTTCTAGACTTTTGAAAATGAGAAATGTACGTTTTAAACCTCTGTAAGAAATGGCATTAGCATCATTTAAAACAAGTTTTGTAACTTACACAACTAAAATTACATAAAATAATTTTGGCAGTAGTATTCGTCAATAAATGAACTCTACTCAGTTGTCCCTGGCAACATACAGGAAGCTGTATATGATGACTGCTTAAAGTGAAAGTAAACGCATATTTACTGTTAGAATTGTTAAAACGAAGTTCAATAATCTTGGCTGAAAGATGCACAAATGCGTGTTCTAAAGGATGTACAAGGAATTTAAGCTTATGGTTGATTTACCTTAATTGAACGCGGCTTATTGTAACTTTCAGGGCTGGTAATTATCAACACAGTCAAGGTAAACAAGTTACATACAGAGATGTGTAAAATTCTTCCACAGTTCCAAGGTAAGTAGTCATGTTTCTGTTTTAAAAGTTACTGTTCATTTGCAGACTTCTATACGCTATTAGCAAGCGTTCCTGTGTTTCTGACACGTTGAATGAGCATAATTTTATCGAATTAAGGAACGTTTTTAGACAAAAAACAAAACAAAAAACTACTAACAACTAGTATCAAACAATTTCAGTGGCAGAAAACAATTAACTGTTTCTAACATAAAACATAAGCGAAAACAATAACTTAACATGAATTTATTTTTGTAGCAAGCATATTGCTAGTCTGGTAAACGTATCCAGAGCCTGCAAGAAAATATTGCAGGAGTCATATTTAGACATGATGTGAACAGTAGGGCTCATCGACAGTTTTCGATGCAGAAAGAGACTCTGAGAAGAAAGAATATAACTAAAATAATTATAAATGTAAATACGGAAGCCAGCAACAACCAAATCTTGAAGTAGAAATTAGATTTTATAAGTTTACATGCCTATTGTAAATTGTGTCTCAAATAAAACCATTCAAGTCTCAATATTGAATGAAACAATGTTTATTAGTACTAATTAACGATACAAAAAGCACACATAATCAACATAACTCAGTGTAGCCTTACAAACCATGAAATGATCTAAAATGTTTTTCTTAAAGACTAAAATCACGAGACATATACATGAATGACATGAATAAAAGAACAAACTTTGCATGATATTATATCTATACTTATAAAAAAGTGAGATATAATAGAAAATGGATGATCATCTAACGGAAACAAAATTACTTTATGAAATAATTAAAAATACAACTTTTATGCCCGTCTCCGCCTTTATAATCAACAGCTTAAATGTAAGGGGTGACTGATATGGGCGTATCCACAATCTGGACCTCGCTAGTAAGCCATCGAATTATATCGTTCTTAAGCTGGCATACATGTTGCAGTTTTCCTTAATACTATTTTGTGAAGATAGCCATTCTTATTCTTTTGATTTCGTGAAGGAACATATTGTTAACTTTATTCCACATATAAAAGAGTATTCAGAAAAGTTGGATAACAATGTTTTGATTAAAAAAATTTCTGCTACTCAGTTGTCTCCCTCTATAGCTTTCAGAATGAAAATTTCTGCAAACGTAAGTGCGTTTTAAACTTTTACTGTACTACTGACGATTAATCATTGTAGACGACAGCAAAATATTACATCACCCGTATAAATTAAAGCGTGAAGTTTTTTTAACGTTTCTGATAATAACTGATTCATTGTACGTCGCACGGCGAACACCGCACGCCGGACACTGTGCCATCCTAAAACCTCACCTTGAGCATATGCTCAGGTGAGCTAATAAAAACTATAAGAGGGACAGTAAGTAGCTAACGGACTGACTGATGGACGACAGGACCCAATAACATGATACGACCCTTTGGATGTGTAAAGAAATGATATTCTTTACTCTATTCATACTCCAACTTGTTCATAAACATTATATTGATGCTATTTTTATATGTAATCACCAATATCTTCAACAGCATTGCCGACAGTATCGAAAAAAATACATTTTGCACCAATATATCGGATTTACCGCTGATCCGCAGATTAAAATGCTTTTGTTTTGAGCCGAGGCGAACGATTTTTAACAATAAAGAAAGTATAATCATTTTATCAGCAATACTTTAAGTACGCCAAGTCATATTTTGGGAAACCAGCTATATTAGCTGTCTCAAAATTTAACCATAATTAGTGATTAACTTATTGTGGGAATATTGATCGGACTGCACATGATTTACCTCAATGTCAGACAAACTGTGGCATGCATATTGGACTGCGCAAAAGTTTAGGAACTGTAAATATTTAATATAGAAATCGATTTGCACCTAACTGTGAAAGAAGTTTTTTTTCTATTACATATTATATTGGCGCGAGTTCAGTTAAATTATTTGCTCATCCATAGATGGGCGGCCTTACACGCAGTTTCAGAAGTTTCTTGAAACTTTCAGAATTTGGGTGGTCTCCTCCATTGAGAATGTATCCGGGGATTTTTATGCTAAAATCAATAGATTCCACATATTTAAATTCTTTAAATTCTCAAATAAAAGTATTAATATTAATTTGTGCCGGTTTGATTTCAATACCAATTTTGAATGTGGGTCATTTGGAATTAAAAACTAGGTAACTGACTTTAATGCAGGGGAAATCTTGTTAACGCACTACAGTCGAAATTACGAATTCAATCATTACGGTAATTAGTTACAGTGTTTATAAGGAGTCACCTTGGCTCAAAAATTAAGTCATTGGTTAAAATTTAAGGAAAATAAGAATAATCTTGTTTCTGACCGAATGCTCTAGACCTTAGATATTTTGAATGATGCATAGTCTAGTAGATTTTTACAATTTTTTTGCATCTTATGTTCTATATTATGTTCTATGTAATATATCTCAGAAACCGTATGCTCTACACCTTAGATATTTTGCAAGTGGTAGTGTAAAGTTGACCTCTAATGTGATTATTCAATAAATTCATTATGGTTAAAATTAACCCCGCCCAGGGTCCTTTGTTCTTGCATTGACTTTTGTAGGATAATATTTTTGTCAGAAATTGTATACTTAGAGCTTAGAAGTAAGTATGTAGCATTGTCTGGAGGCTTTGTACCAAGTTTGTTCAAATTATTACCATGAGGTCAAAGTTTGCCCTGTCTCGAGTGAAATATTTAATTGAAGTTATCATAAATGTCTTTAAATTTGCAGGTATCTGTTGGTGATTCATTTGACCAGTTCATATCTGGGAGATTGAAATCACCCAGTATCCAGATGTTGTTGTTTTGAGGATTGTTTACTAGTGATGACCAAAGTTCATTGAGTGAGTGTTCATCATTCTCAATAAGTATGCAGAAACATATATACATTTAATACCAGCTATTGAAATTTTTGACCATGTGATATTGCAATTTGTTTTATAATCTGGTTATTCTTCACTTAGTAAGTTGTTTATAATTGCAAAGAGGACACCACTGCCCTTGCAAGTTGTTCTTTCATCCCTGTAAACCTGGTAGCCAAGGTGGCTGGTGAAAAATTCAGTGGTGTAGATGTTGGACTTTAACCAAGTTTCAGTGTAACAGATTATATCTGGTTTGCAGTTATCAATAGCACGGTGCAGTTCAGGAATTTTGTTATTGACAGAACGACAGTTTATATTGAGAATATTGGGTCTTTCTTTGGATTGTAATTTGACCCTTTTCTTTCTTTTGTTTTTACACTGTTTGGGAGCAGAGCTCGCTTTTGGATAACCAAGGTGACTATATTTTTTCACTGAACTGCTTTGGTATGGGAGTTCCTCAGGGGCATTCTCTAGGGGTTGGGGTGAATCTTGATTGGGAACCAAAACTGTCAAGTGAAAAAGTCATGTGGACAGATTGTTTACAATAGTAACCGTTCATACATTCAATAACTATCCCACCCTTTTTAAGTTCTTGTTTTCATTTATATAATATAATCAGACACAGTGATATGTTCTTTGCCGACTGCATGTCGTGTTTGAACGTTAAATAACATAAAATGTAAACTATCAAGAAACTAGATGGGTGTTCGGTGGAACACTTGTGTCGCCCTTTGGTACTCTGTTAGAATAACTAAAAAGGTAAACAAGAGCCTGCTGGAAAAGACAGCATGATAGTCCAAGTACAACAATACCTGTCCACAGACAGCATGCTCCACTGTTCTCAGTGCTGGATAATTAATTAAAAGCCAAGTTAAACAAGAGGCCCAAGTGAAAAAAAATTGACTGGGGCAGGGCAAGTACCTAGTCATACAAGATGAAAAAAAAAGTTTGGGTCAAGTAGTTATGTATTTAAAAAAAAAATTGGTGTCCGATAGTGGGGTGTGTCTGTGTGTGTAGGTGATGGGAAGTGAAGTACCTATGTATTAAAAAAAATTGGGTCGGGTGGGCGGGTTGAGAGTGGATGGGGAGTCAAGTACCTATATATTAAAATTTAAACAAAAAAAGGGAGTGGAGGGCGGACTGGTTTGGTGATCGGATGGGGAGTCAAGTAACTATGTATTATAAAAAAAAATGGGGGGATGACTGGTTGGGGGGTTTGAGGGTAGATGGGGAGTCAAGTACCTACGTATTTAAATAAAAAAAAAAAGAAATTGGGCCCGGGGGGTGTGTGACTGATTGGTGGGGGGGGGGGGGTTGAGATAGGATGGGAAGTAAAGTACCTATGTTTTAAAATTTAAAAAAAATGGGCCCGGGTTGGGGGGACTGGTTCGGGGGAGGAGGGGGTGGGGGAGTACTTACCCATCTCATGTCAGTTAATATTTTATTTCTAGGCTTAAGAAGTTTTTTTCCTATATATAAGTATAAGCACAATCAAGTGACCCCTGGGGGTGGGGCTAACTGTGACCCCAGGGACATGGGTACCAACAATCTTTGCAGGGGTCTTGCTGGTGATCAAGTATTCCAAGTTTGAATGGAATATCCTTGACACTTTTTGAGACATGGACATAAAAAAAGGTTAACAAAGAAATTTTAACTTGAAAAAGGGGCATAACATTGCAAAAATAAATTTGAGGGTTATCTGCCCTTGAGAAATGGTGTTGTCTTAAGTGATACAATTGTAAGCATTACAACTGGAAAGTTTGATGAAGAAACATGAAATGGCATAGTTATAGCCAATGTTAAGTTTTCATGACAAAATCCAAGAACAAAAAGGGGCATAACTCTGTCAATTGTGACCTTGACCTACACATTTTGGCATCATCATGACCCTGTTGTCGTAAGCAATATAATTTTAAAGTCTGATGTTGAAATGTTAAGAAATGGCAAAGTTATTCCCAACGTTAAGTTTTCATGACAAAATCCATGTATAAAAAGGGGCATAACTCAAATGTGACCTTTACCTAAAAAGTTTGGCATCAACCCGACCCTGTTGTCATAAGCAATACAATTTGAAAGTTTGATAAGATAATGTTTAGAAATGGCAAAGTTATAACCAACGTTAAGTTTTCGTGACAGACCGCCGGACCGACGGACAAAGCGATCCCTATGCATCGCCTTTTCTTCGAAAGGGCGACACAAAAACCGATCAGGTACCTATTGTCGTTATCAATTTTTCGGGCCCCTGAGAAGGTCAGGCTTAGCAATTAGAGTTAATATGTACGCTTGATTCAATTTAACAAATAAAGAGCAAATAGTAAAATAAACGAAATGTAGGTTCCCAACTCCGGATGAAAGCAAAAATTCGGAAATTATACAGTTCAAAGTTCATCCATGTAGCTGCATAAACAAGGGGGTGAGGCAGAAATCAAGGTAAGGGTCAAGTAAGTAGTTTTGCCCCGGTATTATTAACCTTTTGCTGTTTTCTTTCTAGTGTGAACAGTGTATCTGATAAAGCTTCTGAACTGACCCTCAACACTGAATCAATCAACCTTTATTAGTCCTATTAAAAAACAACATCAAAATAATACCAGAGACCATTTGTAAACAGATACCTTATCGTTAATTAATATATCCTAACAAACAAGGAAACTAATCATCTTAAAGACTCTCACATTTCAAATCAAGGTTTTATGACACAGACTATTTTATATTAAACGACACAACATTTACATTTGTGGTTATTTCAAACACAATAATTAACAATCCTGAATATAATTAACTCAGTCTACTATCACAAATGTTTAATTTTCACAAAATTCGATAAGAGCATAACGTATACGAAACTTCTCGTTTTTAACATGCTTCAGTGTACCTACATTTTCTGCCCTAAAATTTCATTCAATGTCTCTTGTCTTGTCTACTGCCTGTAGTTGTTTTGCTCACTATATCAAATGGCAAGTTCACATGTGGTAATTGATCATTCACACGAACGAGTGAATAAATGGAAAAGCTTTATGAGTAGATAATTCCAGTGGCTCTTGCTTTGAGTCGACATTCATTAACTGATCTTGAGAATTTACGATGCTCCCTAGGGGAGAATTATTTCCATTATTATTATTATTATGATTATTATTATTATTATTTCAATCAAATTTACTCCTCAAACTGCAACTATTTTAGGCACGTGCACCATACATGTTATTGGCCGTATTATCTGTTGTCGAATAATTAATTTGTAATTAATAACACGTTGCATGCTATATAACTATGTTTTAATGGAAGATATAGAACTAATGTTCTGTTTTGTTCTATGCAAAGAAAATTCGGATAAGGGAGATGAACTGGGGGGATTCAGATATATTTAATTTGCATTGGAACGTCGATCGAATCCACGCTCTACGGCCCACATACACAATACATCGCTGCTATGGAAAAAACAAAGAAAAAACAAGAAGGCCGTGATACCCCTTTATCGCTCACCTGAGAGTGACAATTTAAAACAGCAAGGCCAATGAAGGAATCTCTGTTCATCCAATGTTGAATTTGAATTCCGCATACAGAATAATAAGTATAGTTCAAGTTTCCATACTGTTGCAACACAAACAAACTGTTGGTCAGTAGGTGACGGTAATGGTTAGCTAATGTCAAAATGAATTCTACATGCAGACCACATGGCCCTCCCCCGCCGTTGCAAATGTAAATGTGGCCCATTTAAGATGTTGGGTATGGAGGTAATAGGAGGGAAGAGGAAATCAGAGAGGTGTAGGGAAAGCTGTTGTAGAGAAACAACGGGTTTAGAGACCTTGATGTTAAAAGGATATCCGATCAAATGTGAACAGACATGCGGAAGAACTTACGTATATCAAACTTTGATGAATCGAGTCCCGATTTAGTTGTCTATATGTGGTAAGTGTTAAAAACTCATTAACACTCGTGTTATCAGTACAGTATACTTTTATACTTACCAATAGTTCCAATTCCAATATTTCAATTATGTGCATTTCATGTATTTACTTTAGAGTTTACCGTATACTTACTTGTTTTACTGCCGTAACATAAATTTTGACTAACTCTCGTAACTAACAATACTTTTCTGTATTTCATATGTATCTTGTTATTCCTTTGATATGGTAATTATTGACGCTATACTTTTCAGTCAATAGTATCACCGTATTAGTTGGCGCTATATTTTTGAATAGTATAGTTTTTTATTACCTCAATATATCTAAAAGAATTATTAGTTTTTTCCATGTAAGGAGTAGCGGGTTCGAGTCCCGCCCTGGGTAAATGATTTTTTGAATGAGTCGAACTTTATTAATTGATTTTTCTTTTTTTTTCAATATATCGAAGAAAATTTCCTGTCCCAGTGCATATGATGACTGTTATTTCTCCACACACGAACTGAATTTTGAATACCTATAAAAATATCTTGCTATATTGTTCACACCTCTGCGACAGCAGCCTGCAAATTAATGCACAGAACGCAGTATAATCTGTTACAATGTGTTGGTCTCAGTTTCACAGTAATTAACCAGTTAAGCTAGCATCATTGTGAACCTATAGGTAATCATCTTGGCGTCAGTATTTTATACACTTTTGTTTGTATTTTCTGTTTTAAAATTTTCTGTTGTGTATAACGGATCGCAAATGTTATCAAAAACATGTTTGTGTAATTTGTGATGCTGATATGATGATTTGTTGAAAATTTGCATATATAAAAACCATGTGATAAATTATCAAAAATATAATAGGCTAACAAACATACACACATAAAATATTTGTGTGCATGAAAAGTATACAACTTCCGTTGAGTGATCTCTAAGCATGAATCGAAGTTTGATGTCTTAGAATTATTTTGAAAGCCTCAAGATTTTCGATATTTCGAAGTTCTGCTGTATGTATGCTATAAAACCTAGTAGTTCTAAATGAAAGACCGCAAAGAGTCATGAACTGATATGTTACTACATAAACAATCACGCAGGAAGTTTACATCCAAAGTTGTTAAGTGCAAACGCTCTCCAACATTATATTTACCTAAAATGCTCGAATCTTTACACCTACACGACCAGTGTTGACCCAAATCAGCTTTAATGAAAATGGGTCGAATAAGTTTGCTGCTTGGACAAGACAACCTTACCTACTGATTCAGCAGCAAAAGTGTAGACCCTGATCAGCTAGCACGGTTGTGTGGGTCAGATCTTGGGTCTACACCAAGTACAAAAGATAAATAATAAGACCATCAGCAATTCTAAGGTTTACTTTTAAATGCTGAAACTGTGCATCTTATTAGGGAATCATTTAACACAAACACAATCACTGTTAAAGTTTTGAAATTATCTTGCTGAGAAGCATTAACAAAACAACAAATGGAGAAAATGAAAATAAATGGGCAAGGCAGAGCTATGATTTTAGCATATTGCAAGATTGCTCAGTGTTCACTCTTATTGTGTGAAATATCAACTACTCTTCATAGTTTTTGAGACGTGTTTTGGACATTATTTTGCAAATATTTGTAAGGGAAATGATTCAATAATAAAACAAATAAAACAGGGAAGAGTAATGGTTTTAAGACGCCGTATTCCTCATTGATCTCCACTCTCAATTTTTGCAATGATTACACGATCTTTTTACTAACTTTTTTGAATTATAACAAGCACACTATAGATCTTGATAAAGGGATAATAAACAGAAGCATGACGAATTTATGGTTCTTGCAATTTGTGGGTTATCTTGATGATCTCTAAAGTGTGTGAAATATTTCCCTTGCGGCGTGCAGTTATAAAACACAAAGATAGGTAACTTTAAAAAAATGAAACAAGACAGTGTTATGCATGGTCCATGCATACTTCACGTTCACTTAATGTACTCTTTCATTATATGAAATATCAACTAAATTTTTCTTAGTTTTTGAGTTGTGTTTTATTTTTTTAAGTGATATAACAAAGGAACACTTTTCAATAATATGGCAAGGTAGACATTGAAATATCAACTTTATCACTCAGTACTTTTTGAACTGTGTTTCGCATATCCTTATTGGGATACAATAATGGGACACAGTTCGAGAATGATGCAAAGCAGAGTTATGGTCCTTACTAATTGAACTTCCACTTGCGATCTTCTATCCTTGTTTGCAGTATTGATGAATTTTCTTATATACTATTTTTTGGAATTACATTTCGAACAAAAGTGAGTTAATTTAAAAATGAAACTGCACATTCACTTGATATGTTGACAAGGTCCACTATTTTAACCAGCAACTCCTACGAATGATTGTGCGACGGGCTAATGTAATCATTCTGTCCTTCTTGTGCAGGGGAATATAGTATACTGATGCATATTGTATAAAAATAAGTCTTATCCAATGGTATGTTCATGGCCAAGACCTGTGACGTTTAAGCTAAAATTGTTGATTTTAACGTTGCAATGAGGAGGAGCAGTAATACATAGCAAATTACCATTATATAAGAACTCCAACTATACGTACAAATTCAATAGTCGAGGTGACGTGCAGAGGTTTACCGCAACAAGAGGTAAACAAACTGGTGGGAATTTTGTTTCACCTCAATCTAGCACAGCAGAAGCTCATAAGTTTGGAAAACTAAATAAATTATATAAAAATGACAGATCATCCAAACTTTATTGATTTCATGGTCAAATAAAATAATTTGTTGTTTTTATTTCATTTGTATGAATAAATTTGACTTAATATCAGGTATACTATTCTACTAACTATTCTTCTATTATTGTTTGCAAAATGAATACTTTTTGTGAGGCAATTAAAAAAAACTTTTTTATCATTATGTGAGGTTCTGGAAAAGTGTCAAAGACGAATGGACGGACAGCAGGACAGACGAAAAGGAAAAGGCAATTACCAAATAACTAACTATTAGTATAGTACATATTTCTATACTGCAGAAGTAGCTTAAAAGTGCAAAATCAATGTCGCCTAAGGGCAAGATTAAAAATTGCTTTCTAAATTGAGCCTTGTTCAAATTTCTATTCTGTAGTTGCAAAGATATGAAAGAAGGTTATACGGTCAAGGTAAATGTTGGCTCACTTTAACGTTAAAATCCGCATTCTTAACTATAAATAAAATTTAAGTTATCATACTGCACAGACCAGGAAGTAGGTCAGTAGATCTAGGTAAATGTCAGCTAAAACCAAGGTTGAACGCTAAATACAAAATTATGAATATAGTTCAAGATTCAATAATGTAGCTGCAAAGAAAAAGAAAAAAAGGTGTTTCAGTAGGTCAAGGTAAAAGTCGTGGACACCTAAAAGTCATTGACTTAGTTTAATATGTGTAGATGAAGATTCCTTAACAAATATTAAGAATAGTTTGTGTTTCTATATAAGTATATATAGTTTATTTAACCTCCTACCGGAGTGAATTTTAGCCTTAGGAATAATGGAACAAACTTTGTAAAGGTGAACTGTATAATTTCACATTCCATAATTATATCTAAGTTCTAAGGCCAATCATTTCTAACAAGATTTTTAATATATATATTTTTTTTCTGTACAAAGAACACCATTACGGCTGGGCAAAATTTGCCCTAAGAGACCTTATGTACAGAAAATCTGTTGGAAGTCTGCAAAATTATGTTACATAAGATTATTAAAGCTCTTGCGCATACAGTTTCAGACAGAAAGATTTCCAGAGATTTCCCTATACAATACAATGTAATACAATGAAATCCCGACGAAGGGTCGATTTTGACTTTTGGGAAATAATTTGAACAAATTGTTCCTTTAGAGGCAAGCTATTTAATGCTACATACGAAATGACTTATGTCTAGCGCCTATGGTTTCTAACAAGAAGGTTTTGAAAAGATTTACTCGCTACACAAATAGGACCGCCGAGTTGGGGTCACTTATTCCGTTATAGGAATGCCTTGAATATTATTGGTGAAAAAGCCTTAGATGATGCTTCCTGCAAAATATCTAACCCATAGCCCTTGCAGTTTCAGATTAGAACAAATTCAAATTCTTCTCGAGAAAGCCTATTTCAAACCAAGTGACCCCTCAGATCGGGATCATCAATAACCATAGGGGCCTTATATGAACAATCTTTTAGATATAAGCTTAACAATGTGGCCTACAAAATATCTATTGTTCCGACAAAAATATGTTCAAAGATTTCTTATTTAGCACAAAGAGATCGCCTACGTGCAATCAATTGCGATCGATCTTCAAACAAAACCGCTACAAGCCATACGTCGGATGGAAGGCGATCAGAATATATCCCCTTGAACGCCCTGCTCAGGAAATCTTAAAAGGAATAAAAAAAACGTCAAATTGTGTTTTGTAGCTGTATTAAAAAATCTATTTTGACCAACATCTGTAACGAATAAAATTGTATGATATTAAATGAACTGAAGATGGGACAATAGTGTTGCTGTTGGAATATAAGGCAGAATTCGTTATTAACCAGGTTTTCAATTTTGAAAATCCTGGTTATTAGATTGGGGTATGGCGGGCGGATGGGCGGATGGGCGGGCGTCAAACGAAATTGTGTCCGCTCTGTAACTCTTCAACCCTTTGAAGAATTTTGATGAAACTTCAGACAAATGTTTACCACATCAAGATGACGTGCAGAACGCATGTTCCGCATGGCTGGCTCCAAGGTCAAGGTCACAGTGACATTAACATTGAAAATCCTGTCCGCTCTGTAACTCTTCAACCCTTTGAAGAATTTTGATGAAACTTCAGACAAATGTTTACCACATCAAGATGACGTGCAGAACGCATGTTCCGCATGGCTGGCTCCAAGGTCAAGGTCACAGTGACATTAACATTGAAAATCCTGTCCGCTCTGTAACTCTTCAACCCTTTGAAGAATTTTGATGAAACTTCAGACAAATGTTTACCACATCAAGATGACGTGCAGAACGCATGTTCCGCATGGCTGGCTCCAAGGTCAAGGTCACAGTGACATTAACATTGAAAATCCTGTCCGCTCTGTAACTCTTCAACCCTTTGAAGAATTTTGATGAAACTTCAGACAAATGTTTACCACATCAAGATGACGTGCAGAACGCATGTTCCGCATGGCTGGCTCCAAGGTCAAGGTCACAGTGACATTAACATTGAAAATCCTGTCCGCTCTGTAACTCTTCAACCCTTTGAAGAATTTTGATGGCTCCAAGGTCAAGGTCACAGTGACATTAACATTGAAAATCCTGTCCGCTCTGTAACTCTTCAACCCTTTGAAGAATTTTGATGAAACTTCAGACAAATGTTTACCACATCAAGATGACGTGCAGAAATTGTTGTCTCATTATTAAGTATACTCCTTGCAGACAGTATTGTTAGCCGAAATTTACATCCTACTCATTATCATGTATTCTCATGAATATTATCTTTTCCTTCATGTCATGTTATAATCTTTTGAATATTCATAGCAATCTTCATTCCAAAATTCATACTATAGTATAGAATCAGAACAACATTTTTGAAAACCTGGTTTCGTGGCATTGCCATGTTTCTTGTTGTTTGATTTAGTTGCGTCAGGAAAAAATGCATAAAACGTTGAAAACACAAACTTTATTCTAAATAGAAAATATATATAATAAATATAACAAAATATTTAATTTATTGCCTTGAAAACGATTTTGACATCGTAAGCCTTAAACTCAACTTTTTTTGTTTTTAGCCTAAACTTTTATGGAAATAGGACAATAGCTTCTATACTAGTTCAATATTTGCCAATATCCAAAAACTTTACACTTACGGGGCCATAAGTTTATACCGTATCTACTACGCCTATCAGAACGTAGGTTCGTATTAAAAATGTCGTCTAAATTTATTATACATAAAGAATCTATTTACAAAATAATAGCATTGATATTGACAAGGAGATAAGACAGGCTTGAAAAGAAAATTGAAGGACAAAAACAAATATCCTTACAGACCTATCCTTAATTCAGCAAAAGCGGGTCAAAGTCCTTGGTAAAGATTTACACCACACGTAAATTTTGTATTGATTAAAGAAATAGAATATAAATTAAACAGAAGAAGTAGGTATCATTCATATTCAAATTGCACATTTCGATACCGATCGAAGACGGAATTAAGTACACCTCATTGAAGTAGACAAACCCATATTTTCAGTCATTTTTACGTGCTCTCCTGAAACGAGAAATATTCACATCACTTGTAATAAAATACATATGTTGCGATACCTTTTGGGGTTGCGAGTCCTATGAATAGGTAAGCTGAAAGGTTCACAAAATAATTTTATGAAATGTCACAAAATCGTTCCATCCAGTCTGTGAATATTTAGTACTTTAGCCATCACCTGTATTTTTTTTATCTTCGCCCTATTCTTTGAGGGGTCAGTGTATTTCAAATGTTTGGTCATAACAGTTAGATAAAATTTAGTATTTGTTATCAGTCAATTCATTAATAACAACATATGCATGGCTACGGGACCCTTCTCTCGGGACCGATCTTTAAGACTCTTTAATGTATTTTATGGAAGAAGAAAACAAATATAATAATAATGGAATATTCTAACACATATCCTACCCCTTTTTAGTAAGTAATCATGATTATTTTGTTTCATTCATTTGCACAAGTAAATAAAAAGGGATACCGTTGCTGTGTTGTTTTATACTCTATACTACTCAAAGTTTGCTAAGCACAAGCTATTTGGTGTATATTGTTATATTTGGTTTGATACATATCGATGTATATCTACTCTGTATCAATTTGTTGATATATTAGCAAGGATTTTCAGCCGAATGATTCTATGACGGGTCTTGTAATCACTCAGTTGTTCACTTTGTATGTATTTCCAGTGGTATGTTCATGTGATGTTTTAGCTAAAATGGCTTATTTAAATATTGCGAGATATTTAAATGAGGCAGAGATGTGACGTGCTGTACGGCATTGATGAACAAGGGGTCAGTCATAATGAGAGTGGGGAAAGGTTCGTTTTTAAATATAAACAAAAATCTAATTCTTAAGCCTGCAGTCTGCAGATTGTGCGTTCTTAAATTTTCTTATTTGCAACATTGAGCATACAGCATGACAACACAAACTTGGCGGTATTTTAAACTCGTTTTAATGATTAATAGTACACGTAGCCAGCTTTAGTTTTCATTCATGTTAAATTCGCTCGTATAGACTTGTTGGTCCCTATACTGAAAATTGGTATACATTTACAAATGTGACAAATAAATGTATACATATTACGGCTTTAACAAAATGCAGTGCTCAATGAAACCCTGATTCGTCCACCATAAGCCAACTTTGTCCTCCATTTCTTTTGCACGTCTGGCACGGACATCCATTGGATGACAATGAGCTGGGTGGTACTTCCATACAAAAACACGGTTAATGTTTAAGTCAACCTCATAGCTTCGGCGACGAACATACCAATCATACCATACCAACCACTGTTTATCGTATACTATCGTTTCTATTTGGCAACGACGCTCACTTTTACAATCCGTATTTTCTATTCCAACAACAATACCAATGTTTCTGAATTCAACTACGTCACCTATTTGTATATCACTTATTAGATGAACTTCTTTCTTCTCTATGAATGTTGAACTAAGCCTTTTGGTCTCTGATTCCGCTAAATTACCATTTGCCCATTTCTCGCAGATACCACTCGGTTGAACCAAATGTTTCGCCCAAAAACAGAAATTGTCAGACCTATTCGACATCAAATTCCATTTTTTTTCACCAACTCTTTTTCTTGCAAACTTTATCACATCATCTGGCAAACGGCACCTAATAGCTTGAAAATCATATTTTTTTACCTTATCCTTTGTCAAGTTCAGTGCGAAATACTCTTCAGTTATTTCTGGCGTTTTGTAGGAATTTTGCAGTCCATAATGTATACCACGAATGCGACCAGCAGTTGGTTGATTTGCTTCCACTTCAACTTCTGACACAATCATTGCGTGTTCAAACCAGTAGTACTTAACTAAAACAACGTCTCCAGGGAGTAGTTCGGTTAATGTCTGCACAGTAAGTTTTTCTGCCACGAAAGGAAACTGTATGGCTTGCAAAATCTTTGTAAGAATCATATCTAACATTTTTGACAACAGTTCTATGAAAAGATCAAAAGATATTTCGTCCGGAGGCGTTCGATGCAAACGTGTTATCACTACAGTCATAAAACTTTTCAGTTTTAAAGTTCCAATCGTTAGAAAAAGATCTTGTAATTGTCTTTTTAAGCAAGACCAGCACATTTTCTTTCTAAAGTAATCTATTAAGTGCATTATCGTTGTAACAGTACAGCTTAACAAAATCAGGTATGCTCCATCTATTAAGGACATATACTTCAACAGTAATGGTACCTTGGATAATAGTTTAACCAAAATTCGCCCTACAACGCCTAACAAAGGTATACATTCTTCAGTAATAAATTGAAACAGTCTTTGAACCTGTAAACTTACACCATATCCAACTACACACCAAGTAGAAAAATGTTCACAATTGCTAGTGATTGGGTTATAAGAGCTGAATTCTTGTGTTTCTTGATCATTTTTCCGCATTTGGAACTCTGCTCCGTGAATAATTTCTTCTGCAGAATAACGTGTATGTTTGTATTCAATGATACATATTTCATCATGTTTAAGATCGAAAGTTTTTGTTTGTTCGCAGACTTTTGGTTTCCATGACTTGTTTCCCTCTTCATTTGAAAAATGAATAAGTTTCATTTCCACTCTAGTTCCTGCACTTCTGACAATTTCCTTGACGATCGCATGATGTTTATACAGATGTTTAGGAAGACAAGCAGGTTGACTCCGTCCTGGCATTGAAATATGCTGCCCTCGTTTGAAGCTGGTCACGTGTTCTACGCGTACTTCTTTAGAACAGTTTGCACAACTCGTAGTTCTATCATCATTTTGTCTGTTTTGAAACTCATTTAAAACCTCTTCAGTTGCGGCTTGATATTCTCTTGTTTCGGTGTTGGTTTCAACCAAATCATCGCCCTGTTCACGCTCACGTGATGACATCGCTTCCTGAAAAAAAGTCAGATTTTATCATCCGTTTGAATATTTAAAGCAACATATCTGTTTCATGAGAATGAAATCAAATGTCAAACCAATGGCATTTTCAGTTGTCCTGTGAATAAATTTAATAAGATGCCGGAGAGTACATGTTTCGTGTAAATATCATTTATATCACAACTGTTACATACCTTTTTTCCGAATTTATGCAATACCGATGCTACTTTTTCTAGACCTGGAAAAAGGCTGATTAATTAATCTTATGAATACTGAAGTCACCTCTTTAAGTTCAGATGTGACAATGATTTCAAATTTAATGCATACGCTTATTTTAAACTACGTTACCATAAATTTATTCCGCAAGTTTCATAAGTAAAGTCATTTGGAAATTCCCCATTCATAGGCCAGGCAAAACAATGTACTACCGCTTTGAAAGCCTGACAAAACAAATTTAATGTATAGGAACTGAGCAGAAGCAGTACACAGCAGTGAGAAAACGCAAAGTTGGCAGTAAGAGCAGTAGCAGTAAGAAAAACGTGATTGGTCGTAGCAGTATACAACAGTAGCAGTAGGAAAAAACATGAAGTTGGCAGTATCAGTAAGAGCAGTAGCAGTAGGAGAAGACGTGAAGTTGGTCGTAGCAGTACACAGCAGTATCAGTAGGAAAAACGTATAGTTGGCAGTAGCATAAGAGCAGTAGCAGTAGGAAAAACTGTAAGAGGAGTAGCTGTTGGAAAAACTTGAAGCTGGCAATAGCAGTAAAAGCAGTAGCAGTAGAAACGATGGATGCACCCCTAGAAGCTCTTCTTCACGGGAAGGAACAATACCATACGATTTGCCCTTTTGAATACTGCGCATGCGTGAAAGAGGAGATAAACGTGACAGTATGGCTGACCTTGAGATTTGACCTTTGGGAGTCTGCACCTGGGTGAAAAAGGGAAGATAAATATGACAAGGCATCTGTCAGGAGGGATCTTAACTCGAATTGCATCAAGATTTGTGAAGGTCTGCGACGGTCTCAGAAACAGTTGCAGACTGATGCAATGGACTTCTGAGGATCCTTTGAGACCAGAAATGCCATAATCGCTATTGACACCAAGATTCCAGAAAGTCTGTGACAGTGTCAGAAACAGTCGCAGACCATTGTAATGGACTCTGGAGGGTCAGAATACATCAAAAATGACATTTTCTCGATTGGCAACCAAATTCTTAAAAGTCTGCGAGAGTGTCGGAAACAGTCGCATACCGGTGCAGTGGACTCTTGATGTCCCTAGACATAGAAAAATGACATTTTCTCGAGTGGCACCAAAATTTTTAAAAGTCTGCGAGAGTGTCAGAAACAGTCGCAGGCCGGTACAGTGGACTCTTGATGTCCCTTGACATCAGAAATGACATTTTATCGAGTGGCACCCAAGGTATGAAAATTCGCAAGAATCAGAAAAGTATGAAAGTTTGCAAGAGTCAGAAACAGTTGCAGACCTGTGCAGTAGACTCGCAGAAGTTTTTCATATTGCTATTGCAGTACTGCTGTACTGCTACTGCCAACTTCACGTTTTTTCCCTACTGCTACTGCTTTGTACTGCTACTGCCAACTTAACGGTTTTTCCTACGGCTACTGCTCTTACTGCTACTGACAACTTCACGTTTCATTTTCTTCTGCTACTGCTCTTACTGATACTCTCCGCTTAATTTATACTGCCAACTGCTACTGCGTCCTGCTACTGCTAACTTACTACTAGTATAAATTTACGCAATTAAGTTTTATTCTTACGCTCACTATCTGAGATAAAGACGTTGGTTACTTGTTTTCATTTTGCAACTACAAGTCATGCTGGACAATAATTTGATTTAAATGATGAATCAATTTATTTTTGATTATGTGATGTTATGTGTGACCGGATACACTTTTCTAAGCAGGGCAGATACAACACTACACAATGGTAGTAATGTCTATAACATGTATACAACTTAGAACAAATGACATAGTTTAGGTTTCATATGGAGTATTTTGTACACAGCAAGGCAGACACAGTCAATGTTCATCTAATAATAGGTCTTGAGGTTTCAGAGTAGAGTCACTGGACACATTTTTAATCAGGCGTAGCACATTATCTTCCTGTTAATGTTTCTGGTTGGGGTCAAGTAAGACTTCTCAAACTGTTTGTGATTTTACAACATCTTCTTTCTTTTAATACATAGCAATAATTTTATAACAAACCTGGTTTTTTTTTATCAGAAGTATCATGGACATAGTTTTGCCTCTGCTATCACAAAGTTAAACACATTTTTAAAGTGTTTCGTACATGAAAATAAAGTCTATAAAGTGGTCCATTACTTGGGCATGCAAGGCAAAACTAAGTTATGACTGTATATTTTCATAAATACGAAGGGTATTTATATATATTTATTTAGATCAACAACATTTGAAGGGCTTTTTTGTTCTCTTTCCGTTTTCTGTTAAATGTTTGTGCTATCTAAGCTGTGTTAAAATGCAATAAGATTATTCTTTTTTTTTTCATAGTTCAGACTAAACGATACAAAACACTTTCTTCCTGTATCACACAGTTCTTGAAATAACTTTTTCAGCTTGCCAAGACACATAGTGTTGTACCCAACCCTGTCTGTGTTTAAAGGAGGCAACAAATGAAAAATCTGAACACCGAAAGTGTATTCTAACTTGGCCTTTTTAATTTTTTTGGGAAAGTTTGAGAAATCTATTTTAAGAAATGTGGAAAAACCCGATTCGCACTTTAATATGTTTTGCATTTACCAAATACAGTTAATGTAATTGCTTATTGTCGTAATTTGGTGTGTTTAAATACATGCGTTGGGATACCTGTTGGAATTCCGCGTTATATTGACAGGTAAACTTGCTTTTTATGAACTGTCACAAAAAATAGTTCCATACAGTTTGTGGTTTTTCAGTTCTTTAGTCATCACCTTTTTTTTTTCTTATCTATCTTTGACTTATATTCATTGAGAGTTCAGGTTTTTTTTTTTAAATATTTAGTAACAGCAGATTGATAGAGTTTATCATTAAAAGCGTTAGGCAATTCACAACAAACAATATACACATGGGTAGAGGACCATTCTCTCACGTATGATCTAACACATCCTTTATTGTTTTCAACAGATAATCATATTTTGTTTCATTCGCTTGCACGAAATATTTCAATTAAAGAAGTAATTAAGAAAAGATATTTGGCTGGAAATAACTGCTGCTGTTTCAATTTATATTTCTCAAAATTTGCTAAGCAGCAACTATTTGATGCAAAATGTTATGAGTGGTTTGATATTTTTCGGAACATATCTGTACTGTTGCGATTAATTGATATATTTATATTATAAACCATAAGCTCATAAGAATAATTGTGTGACGTGTCTTGTAATCTCTTATCCCTTCTTTTGCAGGAAAATAACGTATCAAACATCAACATCATCCAAGGGAATATTCATGAGCAAGATGTGTATTTTTTTTTAATAAAAATGGCCAATGTAAACAGTAGGTGATATTTTATTAAAACAGAGTAGTTGCATGATGTACGGGTTGAGTGAACAAGGGGCCAAGAGACTAGGATTTTGTTTAAATAGAATAAATGATTAAAGTAATGTGATACACCTTAGAGCGGTTTTTTTTTTATTTTTGTTTAAGTCTATCCACATAAAAGTAAAGATAAAGAAAAAGATTAAAAAAGACAAAAAAGAAAATAAAAGTATTTGGTACATGTTTTGCCTTGGTTTAGGATTAAGAATTTTAAAACGTCATAGACATTTTTTTTTAATTTACCCCCACTAAGTCGGGTGAGGTTTGAAGTGAATATTTGTCTTTTTTTAAACCCCATGGTAGAAGTGTCTTATAATGTCTATAAGTTGTCCTAGGATAGTATATTTATAAACAAAAAGCTCAATTTAATGAGGGCTGACGAAATGTTTATTAGTATTTTAATACCTTAAAGTCATGTTCGTGATAGCTTTCGGATGAACGATATTTTATGAATACTCTTCTTACAGCCCGCCTCTGTGTCTAACGTTATAGATCTTGACATATATTGTTTATTGAACCTTTTAGTTAGTAGACAAGTCCATCTGAATTTACGACAAAAAAAAGATCATACAAAGGAAAGAAAAAATATCTTAATTTTATAAAATGACACTTAAAATGTTTTAAATTGAGATGATTTTAGATGATTTACGTCCGTTATATTACTATACCCTATTTAGGTTTCCGAAATGCATCTTTTGTCCTAGGTTAAGGTGAAACATGTGCAAGACTGTCAATCCCACAAGTTTGTTTACCACTCATTACGGTTAACGTTTGTGACAACTCGACTACGGTAGATTGGGTTTATAAGGCATAGAGAACTAAGACTAATCATAAAACAACTGTTACCTGGAATGTAATCTTTCACTTTATGACAACCTACTGACTGCTGACAAAAAAACAAACCGAATGAAAAGCCGAAAGTGAAAAGAAACGAGATATTATTATAAACACAAAATTACCCAACCTACATCATTATGAAGGGATGTTATCAACGTAAACGTCAAATTAGCAGTAATTATTTTTATTCATGTACTATTCTTAACAAGTTGGCAAAAATCAAATACTTTTGCCATCTTTTTTTTGGAGAAATTAATAACTGAAATCACAGATACCCTATTTTCATCGATTTACCAAAAGCTGTGTAATATATTTATAATGAAAGAAAATGAATTTAAAATCTATTAAAGTTATTGTTGTAAACCAAACCAATGTAAAACAGCCAGATCTTGAGAAAAATGGCTTGAGTGGGGTTTGAACCCACACCCTTCAGTGAAAATGTCTCAGTTCTACACAAATTAATGGAATCGAATGCTCTTCAGCGTGGAGGGAGGGTATTAAGAATCTAATATCTTAAATTAGAGCCCCATAGTCGAACAATAAACATATATTGTATACCTCGATGAAATTAATACACGTTGTGTGCAGTCATTATTTGGACTGTTTGTCTCACAGAGAAAGTCGTGCTTAAATTCTTTATATGCAGCACTGAGCCTACATCAAGACAACACAAGTGTAATTTTCTTCAGTAATGTCCTATCAAATGTAACACTTCGCTTCAGATTTAAAAAAAAGATTTTTTTAATGAAATTTCAAATATATACAAGAGAGACAACATTCACAACAGACTTAACCCCCTAAACAGATTTTTATAGAGTTTACAAAACCCCTACAACAATTTATCAGAGCTGACTAACCCCACTCTGTTATATTTTTCATATCGGACAAAACCCTATACAGACTTTTATCAAAGCGGACAACCCCACTAAATGTTATTGCAAACAATGATTTGTAAGCAGCATTGTTGCATAATACTGTAGTAGGAGTATTATGTGATTTGTCATTGTTGTGCACACTGCAACAGCAGTCAAGTCATTGAAATTAGAATACATGTCAACTTTTTATTTCTTATTAATATATAACAAGTCATACAATTGTAAGCTAATAACACGTCCAATGTTATCAGTGTAGAGTAACTGACCATAATTTTTCAGGCGTAACCAATAATGCTCCTGCTAAGATCAAGTAAGAATTCTCAAACTGTCTTAGATGTTGCAGTAATTTCTTTATTTACAATGTCATGCATCGCTATAATTGTAGAACAGACCTGATTTTTATCAGAAGCATAATGGACATGTTTTTGCTTTTGCAATCACAAAGTTTTGAGAAAGTTGCTAATCATATGTGAAAATTATGTATTGAAAGTCTTTTGGTGCTTTGGCAAGAAAAAACAGAAAAAGTAACAAATCAATATATCTGTAAATATAAGGAGACAACCAATTAAATCAAACCATCCAAAAGAAAATAACAGAGGATTTTTGCTGTGCTTAGTTACCTAAAACTGTAAATTATAAACAAATGACATGTATAAAAGAATAAGGAATGCTTTAGGAGTAAATATCGCTCTTCAAGACTATTTCATTTTTTTACAATTAGTGTTTATATATTATTTTGTAAAAGTTAAATACCAATGTGACACAGAAACCAATAAATAGAGATGTTTTTTGCACGCTTCATAGGTCCACAAACACTATTGAATGAAAATAAAAGATAAAAGAATACGTTATGATAATAGTGTCATTGTCGGTACTTGAAGAACATACCACAGTAGGTGGTTATTTTCTTTATTTGTATTAGCAAACTGATATAAGCTGTCTTAAATAATTTACATTAAGGACAAATAAGCGATTATTAGAATTAAAATCACACGAAAAGATCTCATGTCATATTTTGTGGACCGCAGTATGTTTTGAAAACCAAAAATGTCATAGGCTATAAAAAAAAGACAACTAACCAAGCTTTTAATTACGCTTCGATACTTTGGGAATTATTGCAAAATCCTGATTTCCTGGACTGATAAAAGGTTGGACGAATTGTGCAACGAATATGAAAGAGCAAAATAAAAGTCCTTTATATTTACTCTTTTGCTATCTATGAATTTATTAAGCTTATGCATTTCTAAAAAACAACAACAGAAGGACGAAGATCAAATAAACCTTGTTAAACACAATTTAAATATTCCTATCATTTTTAAAGTTTTATTTATTTAGCTTCAAAATCTTTAGTTCTTGCAGGATATGGCAGTATTTTAATGGAGTGGCGAATTTTCCTTTGTTTTGGTTTATTTTTCTTAGGACTTAAGAACAGCAGAATGTTTACAACTGGTCAGAATATATCTTAAGCAAAGATTTCTCAGACAATGGCAATTATTTACAAAATGAAATAATTCTGACAAAAATTACCTATAGCAGTAAAGATTATATTATTGTTTTACGTTAAAGTATAATGTAAGAAAATTCAGTTGTTCTGCAGACAGTTATGTAGTGTAATTTGATATTAAACAAGTTCTATATTTCATAAGCTCTATTGCATTTCCTTATTCTTGATAAAATAAAATGTTTTGGCCTATCACTAGTCAACAAATTGAACTTGCAAACCAGCAGCTTCTATTTCTTAAAGAGATAGCATTTTTCTGGCTGGAACATGCTGCTAAGAAAATAAATACTTTTGGCTCAAAATCTGACTTCACTGTTAGATTCTGCTGTATAATTCATTTTTAAGAGTTTTTGTTTTAATGCTCTAACGTTTACTCAATATTCAGTGTTTTGTAAACTGTGATTCAAAATTAGAAAAGAACAGTCCCAATTGCAAAGATGATCATGTAAAAGTAATGACGTTCGTAAATATATCATTTCATGGTCACATTATGCATTAATTCTTGAACTTCAGTTGACTGATCAGAACCGCTTTACTGAAATAGTCATAAGCGTAAATATAGCCACCTTAACTAAAAACAACAGCAGCCAAACTTCGCCCATTAATCCCCAACAGTTTCCAAGGAAGCAGATAATTTGGGAGTCTACCGCTGCTGTCAATGCTGCCGTCGATGGTAACGTAACCGCTGTCCAAGGTAATCCTTGACGTGTTTAATCGGACTCAAGTCCGGTTAACACGACTGTTAAAGCAAGATGTCAGTGGTTTGGGACTGTAAAAGCAGCCGCACAAGCCAGCACTCCTCTGTCTCTTCTCAAGTTTCAGAGGAAACTGTCGAAAATTCTCTAAAAATTGTTTGGGGGTGATTTCATATGTTTGACTTTTGGACGAACGTCTCTGCATTCCATTCAAAAGTGACGTCAGCAGTGTTGAAGCTGATAGTGAAAAGTTACGTCGGCATTGCTTACGCTAGTGGTGATATGTTACGTCAGCTTTGCTGCTGAGGCTGGTAGTGATAAAGTACGTCAGCAGAGCTGTTGAATCTGGTGGTGATAAGTTACGTCTGCAGTGCTGTTGAAGCTGGTGTTGATAAGTTACGTCTGCAGTGCTGTTGAAGCTGGTGGTGATAAGTTACGTATGCAGTGCTGTTAAAGCTGTTGGTGGTGAGTTACGTCTGCAGTGCATTTAAAGCAGCTGCTTTTATAAGCTTGTTTTTTACTGACTAATGTAAATCAAATCATATCAGTGATAAAGCGCATGAGCATCAACTTCTAATAAAAAATTTGCACATATCAGTATGACGCAGCACATTTGTAAATAGATAATATATCCATAATTAATAACACGTATTTCAGTTAGGCTCTTAAACAATGTACAGTAATTTGCAACTACAGTTAAACAGAAACTTGACAATTTCTCGTAAAACATCGCATCTAGAACAAATATCTAACAAAAGGATAAAGTGCTAAAACTATCATGGTCCTCTTCGTCTATATAAATCTTTACATTTGATTATTCACTTAAATGTAATTGTAGGCCTACTTTGTATGTAAGTATCTACAATCTGATGTAAGCTATCATAAAAATCTTATTCTTTAGACAGACAGATGAGCACTTCGGCTGTTCATTTTTTAATCGTTCTAAATTGCTTATTTGCATCATTCAGCATTCAGAGTTACAAAACAAAGGTAATTTTTCATACAGCCCTGCCGTAATAACTCTTGACGTAACTTGCCACAACCGGCTTCAAAAGCACTACAGACGTAACCTGCCATTAACAGCTTCAACGTAATTGCTGAAGTAACTTGTCACCACGTGTTTCAACAGCATTGCTGACGTAACTTATTACCAACAGTCTCAAAAACACAGCTGGCATAACTTATCACCACTAGCATCAACAGCACTGTTGACGTAACTTATCACCACAAGCTTCAACAGCTCAGCAGACGTAACTAATCACTACCAGCCTCAACAGCAGGCGGACGTAACTTATCACCACCAGTTTAAAAACTGGTGAAATTACTTATCACAACCAGCTTAAACACTGCTGACTTAACCTATCAAAACCAGCTTCAACACTGCTTACGTGACATATCAGCACCAGATTCAACAGCTCTGCTGACAAATCTTAACTACACCGCTTCAACAGCTCTGTTGACGTTCTCTTCACCCACAGCTTCAATACTGATGACGTAACGTTTAACCGCCAGCCGCAAAGCACATCTGACGCTCGCAACTTATCACCACCAGCTTCAACAGCTCTGCTGACGTAATTTATCACTACCAGCCTCAGCAGCAAGCTGACGTAACGTATCAACACTAGCGTTAGCAATGCCGACGTAACTTTCATCATCAGCTTTAACACTTCTGGCGTAACTTTTTATCACCAGCTTCTACGGCACTGCAAATGTAATTTATCACCCCAGCCTCAAGAGCACAGCTGTCGTAACTTATCACCACTAGCTTTAACAGCTCAGCTGACGTAACTTATGACTACCAGCCTCAAAAGCACTGCAGACGTAAATTGTCACCACCAGATTCAACAGAACTGTAGACGTAACTTTTCCCCACCAGCTTCAACACTGCTGACGTAACTAATCACCACCAGCTTCAACAGCACTGCAGACATTACTTATTACCACCAGATTCAACAAAACTGCAGAGATAAATTATCACCACCAGATTCAACAGAACTGCAGACATTAATTATCACCACCAGATTCAACAGCACTGCAGACATTTCTTATCACCACCAGATTCAACAGAACTGCAAACATTACTTATCACCACTAGCTTCAACACTGCTGACGTAACTAATCGCCACCAGCTTCAACAGCACTGCAGACATTACTTATCACCACAAGATTCAACAGAACTGCAGACATAACTAATCACCACCAGATTCCACAGAACTGCAGACAATACTTATCACCACCAGCTTCAAGAGCACTGCAAACATTACTTATCTCCACCAGATTCAACAGAACTGCAGACATAACTTATCACAACCAGATTCAACAGAACTGCAGACATTACTTATCACCGCCAGATTCAACAGAACTGCAGACATCACTTATCACCACCAGATTCAACAGAACTGCAGACAATATTTATCACCACCAGATTCAACAGAACTGCAGAGATAACTTATCACCACCAGATTCAACAGCTCTGCAGACGTAACTTATCACCACCAGCTTCAACAGTACTGCTGGCGTAACAGAAAAATACAACGCGTAGTAGTTTATAAAGAAGTCTCCATTCGATTTTTATTAACCTGTTTAGGGTCTTTTTTGGGTCAAACCTTCTAGATCTGATATATATTGTTCATTGAACCTTTTAGTAAGTAAATCATTTTTGATTTAACATGTGAAAAAGTAAAATACAAAATTTATATTTGGAATTGTTTCAGTGTTGTATAATTTACCGCCCTTTTTATCGTTATATCACTTTTTTGTTTTTTCAAATTGTTGATCTTAGCTGCAGTCAAATATTTGCAGAAATTTTGTCCTAGATTGAGATTAAATTTGCAATACGGTTAAAAAATTCCAACAAGTTTTTTACCACTCATTATGGTTAACTATTATGACACCTTGGCTACTGTTACATTAGATATAATTACCAAACTATTATGTTGGCGTCCTGGGGGGTTGGTGTTATTTCCAAATCGTATATCAAAAAGATAAAATCTGTCTATGACGTTTTGAAATTAAGACTACACAAATACTAAATACAGTATGGAAATTTGATCTTCTAATAATTACAACCATTTTTTCGTGTCTGAAGCTACAGTGTAGACTTTTGAACGTTACTTACAATTTTGCATGCGGATAGGAACGCTTATATTTCATAAATGATAATATTATTTTCTTCTTAAGCTGTGAGCTCACTGTCATTTTTTTCTAAACATTAGTAAAGTTTAATCGCCGATACCCAGAGTGGGTAAAACACACAGTTGCTGTTTAAATCACACTTGCAGCATGGTCTTATGGAAAATTAGAAATAAGCATTACAGGAAAAACGTTCAGTCACAAAACACAGCCTCCCTACACATTGAAAAATAGAAGAAAAGAAAAACATATACAATTTATTTGTAGATAAAAAAGGACACCGCAAGCTATTTTGTCTTAAATGTTGCTATTCGAGTCGTATTAATTTCTAAGACCCATCGATTAAATACAATTTGATTACGCATGTTTCTTTGATAAGACCGCTGTCTTTGGGAGATTTATATCGCGTTCTTTAAGTATCCTACATTCCCACAAAATATACTTACTCTGGAAATAACTCACGTTTTTCAGCTTGGTAAGACAAATAGTTTTGTATCGAACCCTGTCTGTGTTTAAAGGTGTAACGAATGAAAGAAGTAAACACCAAAAATTTATTCTAACCTAGACTTTAAAATTGAAGCGGAAATTTGAGGAATCTATTTTAAGAAACATTGAAATACCGTCCGTTTCATGCTTAAATATATAGTGTATTTACGATAAATTGTATACGGTTAATGTAATTTCTTACAGTCGGCTGCATTGGTTATTCATTAGATGTATACATTCACAAATTGTGAATTATTTGTGTAATATTTTGTATCAGAAAGACACAAATCATAAAGAAAATAGCTCTGCACGATTTTACATGAAGCGATGGCATCAAAGTATATATATAAGCGAGATACTAGAACAGACTTTGTTGAGACAGATAGAGATTCTCTAATTGATGAATTAAAAGAGATATCTCTTTCGGATAATGGAACATCCGCCGATAATGTTTCTCTTCCCCTTGATGAAAGCTGGCATAGTTATAGCAAACAATCAAATTATGAGATTCAGGATATGCTAGAGAGAAGACCAACAAAAAGAAATAACTTTGAAAATTACTCTAATTGGTATAAAAGAACATCCACCAATAATGTTTATCTTTCTCGTGAAAGGTGGAAAAGATATAACAAACATTCAGATTATGACATTCAGGATGTGCCAGAGAGAAGGCCAACAAAAAAAGAGCACTTTGAAAATTACACTTATTTGGATAATGGAACATCAGCCGATAATATTCCACTTTTACTTGATGAAGTGCGGCAAAGTTATAACGTTCATTCACATGAAAATATTCCAGATATACCGGAGAGAAGGCCACCAAAAAGAGAGGCCGAATCCGCCTTTGAGGAGGCCATCAATAATTTAAAAGATTTTAATGATGCCAGAACTCACAGTTGCGCATATTGTTCAGAAGAAAAGCGGGTAGAATATGTGTCTAGTTTAAGACGAGGGCAGCACATATCAATGCCTGGGAAACATGGAAAGTTGTATTTGAAGACACTACATAAATTGTGTTACTTGTATAAACATCATGCCATTGTTAAGAATGTACAGCACATAGCGGGCACTAGAGTGAAAATGGTGCTTATTCATTTTTCAAAAGAAAACGGTTCCACAGAGATTCGTGAATCAACGAAAACGTACGATCTTAAAAATGACGAAATTTATATAATCAGTTACAAGTATCCACGTTATACAGCAGATGAAATTGTTCGCAGAGCAGAATCCATGTTACCAGAAAATGGCGAGAAAGCACGACAATTCAGCACTTATAATGTGGCCATTAGAAACTGTGAACATTTCGCTACGTGGTGTGTTGTTGGAAGTGTTGAAAGTTTCCAAGTACAAGAATTGAAAGAAAAAATTGCCAGTGGAATGAAATCATTGTTTGGTGATGGAAGCTACATTGCCAAAGTCATAATCAGACTACTTGAGGCTTTATCAGATGATATAGCAGTACGTTTAACAAGGGCTATCAATATACCGGAAATTGTTTTGGGTGGAAATAAAGCTCTCTACCTGATCTATTGTATAGTTATGACGGCAGTGCATATCTTGAACTATAAGAAAGGTCAGATTTGCTGGTGCTGTCTTAAAGAAACATTGCAAGAAATTTGGCTAACGTTTAGTGTTTTTAACATGACTTCTACCTTGAATTTTATTATCTTTAATTTTGCTCTCCCACTGATGGCGCCGGCCGTTGGAATACCTCTAAGGATACTTTTGATTCTGTTGTCAGCCTGTTTACAGTGGAGTGTCCCAAAAATAAGGAAAGCTTTACAAAATCCGTTTTCACTGGATAAGACTGCTGTTAAATCACTGTCTGAGGTAAACTTAGGAGACATGGCATCAGTAACATACCATGGAGAAGAACATGTTATAATTGTTTCACAGGTTGACATGGAAAAGAACAACTACAAAAGAGGTTGTGTTCAAGGTATACATTATAGAAAATCACATTTATTTTGCACTCCAGAAATTACTGAAGAATGCCTTCCGGTTGACTTGGCAAAGAGCAAAATGAATTTGTACGACTGTCGACACCTACTATGTTTTCCGGCAAAGGACGTGATTTCACGTGCGAGAAAAAGAGTTGGAGAAAAGAAATGGGCCATTAGATCAAACAGGTCTTACCATTTCTGCTATTGGGCTAAAGTTTTCCCCGAACCAAGTGGTTTTAGCAGGGAATCGGGGAAAAGCGATTTGGAAGAATCAGAAACCAAAACGCTAAGTTCACTTTTCATTGAGAAGAAGGAAGCTCATCTTACGAGTGATATACGTATAGGTGATGTAGTTCAGTTCGAAGTCACCGGGATTGTGGTTGGAAAAGTACATTTAGATGGGGTAAATGGGCGTCGTTGCCATATCAAAATGATTGTCTACGATTCATTGTGGTATGGTCGTTGCAGAAACTATAGGGTTAACTTTAATGAGGATCGTGTTTTTGTGTGGAGGTACCATCCGGCACATTGTTTTCCAATGGATGTCCGTGCGGAACGTGCTATGGAAATGATCAACAGACAGGGCAGGTGGTGGACGGATCAGGGTTTCATTGAGCATTGCATAATGTTAAATCCGTAATATGACTGCTATATTCAGTTTGGTTCAGTTTTACTTGTATGTGTGAAATGTGTATCATCGTACAGAAAAGAGTGTTTAGTTATTCCTCTTTTTTATACGTGATAGGACGAATGATTAATCAATATACATATCCTTGACTGATTATATAAACTTTTTCAAAATGTCACAAGTTGAGCTATATTTTCAAAAAAAAATTAAAACACACTGTCTTGACTGTAACACACTGTTTTGACTGTAACACACAAGAAACCTGTATTATATATATATATATATATATATATATATATATATATATATATATATATATATATATATATATATATATGTGCTATTTTTAGGAGAATATAATAGATCCCATGGCCGGAATTTATTTAATCCCCGGGATTCATTTGATTGATATTATATATATGCTATTTTTAGGGGAATACGAGGGGTGATTCAAAAGTTCGCGGAATTGCTTTATTACTAGAACGGAAAAGACAATACAAACACAAAAATTACATCACTCGATACGTTTACTCAATACTAAAGCAGAGCCGTAATCTCATTGAAATACATTTACTAATAAATCGTTTGTACATATTTGAATTGTATACATGACCGGCACTTGACGCACGCCATCACGACGTCGACGTCACTAACGGTCAAATTCTAGCGTACGATTCACCTTCTCGACGTAATCGCCGCCCGTCGCTACACACTTCCTATGCCTTTGTACCCATTGCATAAATGTTACCTTAAACCAATCCTGACTGAATGAAGAGATTACTTCACGAGCCTTATTGCGTAGCTCTAATGTTGTTTCAAATCTCTGGCCTCTGAGTTCCCTCTTCATATCTGGAAACAGACGAAAGTCCATCGGTGCTAGATCCGGGCTGTACGGCGGATGTGGTAAGAGACTGAAACCAAGCAGTGAAATCTCTAACTCTGTACTCTGTGCCCGATGTGCTGGAGCGTTGTCATGATGGAGTATAACATCATCCAGTACCAACAGGGGGCGCTTGCGGCGCAGAGCCTGTATCAGATCGCGTCTAAGCACCTGAAGTCAAACAAACAAACGGGAAAACATGAAATAATTTAAGTTTAAGAAAGTAAAAAGCGGCACATTTTAAATAATATTTTTATATATTTTGTTATTTGAAACAATACATACTGTAAAATATTAGTTTGTTATAAAAATAATATATAAGTGTTGATCGTTTGTATGACTAAAATGCGGCATACCTTTGAATAATAGTCGGCATTTACGGTACATCCGTCGCGCACCTTGTGTTGAAGCAAAAGCCCTTGTCTATCCATGAAGAAGATGAACATTTCCTTTTTGCAGCTGCGTGTTGTCCTGGCCTTTTTTGGTGGAGGTGTGTCTGGTGACTTCCAGACGGACGACTGCTGTTTCGACTCTGGATCATAATGGTATAACCATGTCTCGTCTGTCGTGATGATTTTGTCCAAAAACTCGTCACCCTGTGCGTCGTACAGATCCAGAAATTGCTGAGAACATTCTAACCTCCGCTGCTTGTTTTCATCAGTCAGAAGTCTGGGCACCCAACGCGCAGATACTTTGGACATATTTAGCTCTTCTGTAAGAATTCGTTGCACAGTAGAATACGATAGGGAGAGTTCCTCTGCAATACCCCTAACCGTTAAGCGCCGGTCGTTGTCCAAAAGCTCTCTCACTAACGTTGCGTTGCTCGTCGTCATAGCGGATGCTGGTCTACCTGCTCTATCGTCATCAAGTACCGATTTTCTGCCGTTCCGAAATCGCTCATGCCATTTGTAGACAAACGATTTACCACAAGGTTGTAATGTATGCGAGTTTTTAATTTGATTCAACGTCTCAACTGGTGTAAGTTTGAGTCCAACACAAAATTTCACAACTGCGCGTAGCTCCAATTCACTTGTTGACGTCGCGGAAGAAGTTGAAGACATGGCGACAACTCGCTGCTGTGGAGTAACGGTTCAACGTAATGTAATCAAAATTATAGGAAATGACGTCAACACGTCATTCTAACGTCAGTTACGTTCGCGCCAAAATTGAGCAACATTTGAAAACATACTATCGTCTGAAGTGAATTAGTAAAACGAAATATTTTGGCCTGCTTCAAGTCACCTAACCGTGGTTGCTATGGAGACCATTTATATTCTTCCGGTTACACATATTCCATAAACTAAACGAAAATGTTAGTTAAAATACGTTGAATTATATTTATGCGAAATTTAATGTGATTCGGTGAAAAAATAAATGATTTAGAGATAAATTCCGCGAACTTTTGAATCACCCCTCGTATAATAGATCCCATGGCCGGAATTTATTTAATCCCCGGGATTCATTTGATTTCTTAATGTAATCCCCAGGGACCATTTATTTAGCAGTGTTTAAGACATTCCCCAAAAAATGTCTAGCCGTATATGTTAAGTTTTGTTAGTACGAAGCAAGTTTGCATGTTCAGGATCTGAACTTTATATGACGACATTATATAACAGAAAAATCAATACTTTAGTTTTTTGAAAGTTTTTAGTTTTATACAAAGAGTTGTGTTTATATTTTTATCTTAAAGGTAAAATATAAAAATCGAACGACAACAAATGAATTTGATTTTCCCTTGCGCCATTATCGATAAGGAATGGCGCCATTTCAGAAACAATATGACAATAGT
This sequence comes from Cyclina sinensis, assembly GCA_012932295.1. Lineage (NCBI taxonomy): Eukaryota > Metazoa > Mollusca > Bivalvia > Venerida > Veneridae > Cyclina > Cyclina sinensis. Next base: position 50,682,327 of record JAAONU010000012.1, on the reverse strand, counting down.
GTATTAGTCGTTATTTGTAAAATTAGGTTAAAGCTTTTAGAATGCACCACAATAAGTATTTACTAGTATTTTATATCAAGCAAACTTGACCTTTTTAAAAATCAGCTTATTTATATATGCCAGCTTATATGTTTTGGAGATCACTTAAATGACCTGTCACACATAATGAATTGTAACGACAGATAATTCAACATTAAGTAATAGTTAGTAACAACATATTAAGTAAAATGTTATAGATTCAGGAGAGGCGGAGCGAGCGGTAGCGAATAGTAGAATAAAACCTACACTTTCATTGGCCATGCCAAATTTGAAACCTGTCAACTTTCACCCCGCCTTAGATTTTTTTTTTCAATGTTGGGTAATCGTTTGTGTAAACATGGATGTACACTTTGATATCGGTGATTTAGATTTTTTGTTTAAGGAAAATTAAACCGTAACAGAGTGCAGATTATAGTTATATTTGACGGACAATGTTAATAAGGTGACTGTTATAAAAGGAAGCAAAAAGATTGAACTCGTTATTTAGATCCGGGAATACTGAACTTGTGATGTGGCCGTTATACTTAACCCTTTTAATCATAAACATTAGCTTTTCAGTTCATTTGCTTTAAGTAGATGAAGAACAGTTGTATTTTCGTTATTTTGGCTAAAGTTGAGAGCATTTTAGCTCTTGTTCCACACTAATTTGAACTGGAATAAAATTCATAGCGTACGTTTGTGTATTTTGGATTAATATTAAAGATAAGTAAAATTTCTCTTTCTGTGTAGATCCATGTGTCTGTGTAAACATAGCCCTGGACTGTGTAGTAGTTTTCCAAATATGGTTACGGTACCGTAGTAGGCGGAGCTAAGATAACGCGTGAAAACTGTATTAAATAAAAATATTTCATGATTAAGAGCAGTACTTTTAGGCGACCGTCCAGCGATTTTATTGGCTGTGAATATAGGTAATATTCCAATTTAGAATTAAAGCGACGGACTCACAGAATTTAGCTGTATTTTTTTTTCTATTAAATTAAGTTTATGCTTTTATAGATCGTGAAAACTGAAGAAAAAATAATTTTGTTTAAACCGGAACAAAGTGACAGTAGAGTCTTGTTTTTACAAGTATCACACTTTGAACAATATATACTAAGTATCTACCCCGTAACGAACGGGGTATATTATTTATCTTTTAAATCGTATAAAACTACGAGTTTGTAATCGGACGTGAGCATGTTTAGTCCTTCGAGTAGGGGTGGTGGGTAGGGAGTGTGAGAGTATGAGAGTATGAGAAAGTGAATGAAAAATTAAGAATGAGATGAGAGTGTGTTTTTGAACATTGAAAAATACAACACTTTTTTTAAGAATTTACAGCTGAAAATACTAACTGAGAACTGCAGACTGCATTAGGGAAGATTGTCTTGGGAAGTCTATTTGAGAGAGTAAGAAATCTGCAAACAAACAAACAATTCACTTTTTGTAGAGAGTAAAAAAAATGTCGAAGATATAGAAGGGATCTACAGCATTTTTAGCTAAACGAGTCTGGTCATGTTCACCGAGTCCAATCGTTCATTTTAGACCCCAGAACGCATGGGCATAATTTTTCAGGAGCAAAACAGGTACTGAAGTAAGAAAATCGTCTCGCATTACTTTGATAATGCATCTAACAGAGAAAAATACGGCCCATGGTGATCTCCTATGATTAATATATCCGAAGGTCATCTCACGTTTGTCAAAGTTTCGTTAACTTCTTAGAACATTCTCAACAACTTCTCTAGAAAATCCCCAAATTGATGTGATAGCTCTTTAAGTGTCAGTATTTTGAAAAATAAGAACTGTTCGAACTTCTGATCATTTGTCTCGTCCTAAAGGTTTGTTTAAAGCATGTTCCATATTATGTCTTGATTATATTACAAGGGAACATTATTAATATTTGTGAAACTGACTGTTGTAATCGTTCATTGATGTACTTGGACTGAGTTTTATATTGTGCTTTTAGTGTGAACTGTGATTTTTGATAAAACCTTTGAGTTGTACAGAGAAGAGCCATGTTCGAGGACTCCCCACCACCTTCCCCCACCCAATCAGGGGCAACAACAACTACAACAACAACAACTTTTCGTTATTCAACATCCGGTGTTGTCTTTGATATTCGGTTCAATTTATTCAAAATTCTGAATTACTTATTACTTAATTAATTTAGACACTTTGTGTAATTATTACAATTATTTTGATCTAAATTGACCTTGATAATTGAATTGATATTTGAATTAATTCAGATTTGAGTTTGTTTATCCGCGGGGTGTCCATTCTTTTATTATATTTACAATACGGCTGGTCCGTTCGTCTATACATATTGAGTTGATTAAATAGATAAAGTATAATAGTAACATTATTCAAAATACTACATTATATACGTTCTATACATGTATGTGTTTACATAACATAATAAAGCTATCCATTAGAGACACAAGATACCTGTATTTCAATATACCTGTATTTCACAGGGTATAACCTGTAAAAGGTGTGGTCCTGGGTGCGTGCATACTTAGTGTATGCATTTTGTTGTTCTTTCTTCTTTATCCTATAGTCTCCTTAAACATTATAAATCATTCCAAACAATTTATAAAGTCAAGTCTAGTTAATACAATTTAATTTAACCGTATAGCTAATTCTATTTAGAATATAGCTTTGAATTTTGTGTTAATAATTTAACTTGTACTATAGTCAGTAGTATTCTATTTCCTATTCAAAACAATTTAAATAATATTCTTTTTTCCATCTTTTTTTAAATAGGTGACTTTCAATTTAAATTCACAGTGTACAACCGTACATAATTAGTTGCGTTGAATACCTCCAGTTGCCTTAGTCTTTTTCGATTCTAAATATTTGTAGCGTATATAAGAACATTTGTTTTTCTTTTTGAGGTTTTTTTTTGTATTAGGATTATTATACTTCCAACTATAATAGCAGTGCAATATAATGAGCCAAAACATGACAGACAGACTCAATCCTGCGAAGCATTTTTTAGATTTATCCAGGATAGTTGGCACCCCTCTGAACTCCTTGGACAGTCTACGGATCAAATGCAACATAGCGAAGCATATCTGTGTTACAAGAGGTATTTCTAAGAACCTGATGAAGTCCTTCTCATTAAAAGAATTATCAAAGGAAATGAATAAAACATTTAGTAACGTTCAGAGGTTTGTACCTCTATCCTCTGGTGCCATTATTCTGGAATTTTCTTCGGCACAGACTCTGTCCGATGCGCAAGGACACAGGAAGCACATCGTGGGGGCCTGGAAGTGTCTACGGTTCTTCCGTCGACAATCCAGACCTACCAGACGGTTATCCACGGTGTGCCACTTTCAGAAAATATTGAGGTTTTTCAGTCCCGATTAGAATTTGACAACACCAATGGTGCTTGTCTGGTTGGGGCTGAAAGACTGCCAAATAAATACAAAAACCCCAGTTGTGCGGTCAAACTAACATTCAGTGGAGCTTGCGCACTGTATGTATACATACGTGCCACTAATGTGAGCTTCCGGACGGAGACTTAAGTTCAACCTCCTCTAAGGTGCTACCGATGTCAGGGGTTTGAGCATATTTCCAAAAGCTGCCTTACTCAAACAACTTATGGTAGGTACGCGGGCGGACACTACTTTTAAACCTGCAACACAGTCTGCTCTAACTGTGGCCAAGGCCATAGGGCCACCTATAGGGGTTGCCCTGAATATTTCAGGGCAACCTGCATCTAAGCAATTAGGAACAAGGAAAAAGTTTCCTTGACCAAGGCTGAGATCAGACTGCGGCAGAAGATGAAGAAAAATCTTGAAGAAGAAGAGAGACAATGTAATGAGTGGTTGAGGGAGGCAAATGAAAGCCTAAAAAGGCTAAATTCTTTACCTGAATCTTCTATAAAAGAGAAAATGGGGGGGGGGGGGTAAACTTACCCCACTCACCCAAGTTTTCAAACAAGGTAATAAGGATGTTAACTCCCCTTCAAAGAATAACTCTCCCCCAGCCAGTCCGCCCAAAAACAAAAAAACAAAAACAGTCAAATTCAGTGACTTATTTAACAAAGAAAACTTAAAGGATCATGACTTGGAAAGCAATAAACATAGAGCTTCTACTCCCGTTAAGACCCAGGTCAACAACTCTCCAAAACCGGGTGACATCTCTGTTACTGACAGTGGTACCACTATCTCAGATGATGACACCTGTGATGCTAGTGAACAGGATTTCATTATTTCTGTTCACTCATCTTACCTGTTTTCAGATAATATTAATAATATCAGTAGTAATATCAACAATAATAATTGGTCAAAAGATATTTCTACAAATGGCAGCTATGGCAAATGATAAATCTCAAGTCTAGTTGCTATTCCGGAACCACCTTCCTTAAGTGGCATTGGGGCCCTATTCCGGACAGAGCCGAATCCATCTGCTCCCGCTGGGAAGCAGATGGACACGGACTTGTCACTTCCTCCCATTATAAAGATTCATGGTCCCAATAGAAACTCTGTTGAGATCCCCTTGCGGCAACTGGTTGAATTGGTCAAAATTAGTTGTATTTCCAAAGCAAAAACCATCTAATAATAGGTTAAACAGTTATATTCTAACACAGTTGAGCAGGGGATTAGGGTTGGAGTGCAGTCCTGGAGTGGGGACAAACCATTTGAAACAGATCAAAACTGGAAGAGTGCTCGCCCGTGCGCCTACAGTTGTGGGGGGTCTTATACCACCAACTACTCCGAAAAAGTTAAAATGCAAAAGAAAACACACCTCCAACATTATCTAAAAAGTCGTAAATAATAGAATACATAAGAACTATTTTTCTGTTGACTTAATAAATACATTTTCTTTCTTTTATGTCAATTATGGGTAAATCTTTCAATATAATTTCATTCAATACTAATGCTTTTTCAACGTTAAAACATACAGAGTTAAAATTATTCTTAGACCAAAATCCACTAATCCATGTAGTGTGCTTACAAGAGGTTATGTGGTCCAGGACAAGTAATAGAAATATTCCTGGTTACCAATTAGTATATAAAGGTTACAAAGAAAAAATTGCCCCAGCAACAAATTCTCAGTGTGGGAGTTATGGTGGCCTGATCACATATATCAAAAAAAGGATAAATTATGGGTCATTTGTTCAGAAGATATTGATAATTGTATAGGAAAAAATGCCATGGAAATCCAAGTGATCAAGGTCTACACTGAGAAAGAAAAAGTCTATTTGGCTAATGTCTATGCGAGGGAACTTGATAACAAGTCCTTAGAACATTTAAGCAAATCTTTGTTTCAAAATCAAACTCTTTCAAATTGTTAGGTCACTGTAGATTTTAATGCTTATCATACTCACTGGGGATCAGACTACACAAATAAAAGGGGACCAGAGTTATGGTATTGGGCTGAGAAGGTAGACCTATTTATGCTCACTGATGGTTCCCCTACGAGGTACGATAAGGTACATGCCACCTTTTCTAACCTTGATCTTACTTTCTGCCACCCAAAACTTTCTACTGTAGCTTCATGGGGGTGGCAGATAATAATTTGGGCTCGGACTACTTTCCCCAATGTTTCACACTAGGTCTAGAATGTAGTGTAGACCCTGACATCGTTGGTGGCACATTTAATTATTATAAAGCTGACTGGTCTCTTTTTCATAAACTTTGTCTTCAATCTACCTTAGTTCAAGTTTTTAATGACAACATTGATATTTATTGTGAAAAATTAACAAAACTTACTCTAAATATTGCAAATTAATCCATACCTATCTGGGGGGGGTGCAGACGTCGTCTGGTTCCTTGGTGGTCTGAGGAGTGCAGAGTCGCAGTACAAAATAAAAAGAAAGCCCTGAAAACTTTCAGGAAAAATCCAATTTATAACAATTTAACTAAATTGAATGAAGCTGAAAGGTCATATAAAAATACTATACTGGAGGCCAAAAAAACAGAATTGGCAGCAATTCTGTGAATCTGTATTAATAAAAAATTGTACAGCCAGAAACTTCTGGAGAAAAATAAATGTCATAAAAGGTGTGGCGACCAAACATATTCCAATCCTAAGGTCAAAAGACGGCAAGGTTTTGTCAAATAAAGAAAAAGCTTTGTGGCTAGTCATTATCAACATGTTTCAAGTAATTCTAATATGCCTGCCAAAACCTTGAAATATCAGTATGATTTTGAAGCTCAAAATCAGTCTATTTTTACAGATAATCATAACGATGATTCCTCCCCAATTACAGTACAGCTCAAGAGGATTGTCCAAAAAACGCGAAATTTGGAGGAATTCACTTCACACTTCGTGGGAGTAATCTGCATTTAAAAAAGAGTGACTTCGCGTGAAAAAGGGTGACTGAAGCCACTACGAGTAAGGAGTAAAATCGCGGCACTTTATGGAAGTAATATTGACGCACTCCGCGAAATTTAACTGGTAAGAGAAATGAAACATTGCTATCGAAAATCGGACATTTATCTATGAAAATTTAGAAAAGATGAAACCAATAATTCACCATTGTCGAAATTAAAAATCATGAGTTTTAAAGATTTTTATCACAGACAGAAGACGATTATTTAAAGAAAATCCAATTAGATCTTTAATATTTACTCGTATTTCCATTGAAAATCAATTTGTTTCCGAAAAACAAAGATAATACTTCACAATGACCCTGCATATTGGTCTAAGATCATATTTCTTTATGTAACCTTTTAACTCTTTCCCACACAGATACGACATCTTAGATGATCTAAACTTGTTCCTGATCTACATAAATACATGTCTCTACACCTCTGCTTTTTAGAAAAATCAAAATCTTCCCACTCCATAAATACTAAAAAGCTTTTTTTCAAGGTGTTACTATTTAAAGATTTTCCAAAAATGAGAACTGAAAGTAGAGTGTAGACATCGCTATTTTAAGAAATCCATGCAGCTTTAGGCCATGTGATATGGAAAAGGCGGTAAAATGGGAATGGAAAATTACTCAGGCTTGATGTCAAAGGTTATCTCTTAGAATAACAACCAATTAGAAAGATGGTGTCACATTACGTGTAAAGATCATAGGTCACGGGAAGTGTGATTGACAGGTTTTCTTTGTTTTGCATCGGAAAGAAATACATGTATACAAGATCTGTAAATTTCTGGTTTGAAAAGGTGTTTTAGTTTTTATTTAGGAATGTTATACACACAGGTGTCATTTTCTGTGTTTTTGAGTTTATATGAAGACATGGTGACCTTTATAAAAAGTTGAAAGTCGCTGTTGAGTGATGTAATTTCTTTGACAGTTGAAGCAGTTCACTTAAAATAACCCCGATAATTACCATGCTAAACATGTTATTTTTCTAAAAATGTGCAAATCTGCAATTGTTTTGGATAATTCAAGGGAGAAAGGATGCTAACAAATGTATGTTTCTGAAATGTTTTCATTTGTTCATAAAATACTGTAGTATGTAGTTACGTGTCTACGCGAAGTCACTCCAAATTTGACTTGCAGAAACGCGAAGTCACTCGGAAGATATTTTACTCCACTATGCCACGAAGTCACTTCATTTTACTTGAGAAAACCATCTTTTACTCGAAGTCACGCTTTTTTTCAGTTCCTCCAAACTTCGCGAAATTCGGACAATCCTCCTAAGCTGTACTGTAGCCCTCTATTAAAATTGCTCAAATGGTTTTGCTCCACTGCACAAAATGGCCACCAGAGCTAAAATAGTATTTTCGCCAATAGTTGGCTTCAAATTACATACCCACACAAACCAATCGGCGATTCTAAGCCAAACTTTATAGAAATGTTCGATAAATTGCCCTATTTGAAGATGGTTCAAACTGGGCAGCAAAAGCTAAAAAATAAAAAAATTCAAACGACATCTTCTGCAAAACTGCAAAGTCATTTTCAACCAAATGTCACAGAAATAGTTCTTATATAGCCCTAAATAGAATTGTTCTGATGAATGTGCTGTTTTCACAAAATTGCCATAGAGCTAAAAATAGATTTTCGTCAATATTTGCTTTCAAACAACATTTCAAAAATTGCTATGCCATTTTTCATCAAACTTTATAGATTTTTTCCTTTTTCTAAAATTGCCCAAACTGTTCTGTTCCATTGCAAAATAAAATAGAATAAAAATATACAAAGACTTTCGTTTTGAACACCAAAGTCTTATTCCACCTTATTTCATGTTCGTCATGCCCAGCTATAAAAATTGCTCAAATGGTTCCACTCCAAAGTACAAAATGACACCCATAGCTAAATAGATTTTTATCATCACTTTGCTTCAAAAAAACATCTCACAAGCTGTTTAAAATTGTATCTGCGCCATGGATTTTATTTGTATAAAAATGAAAGTGTGAAAATCTTCAATTAGAAAAGTTATATTGCTTCTGGCATTTGCTTAACAGCAGACCAACAGTCAAAGTACTCAGGTGAGCGATCCAGGGTCATCTTGTATATGAACTGTAATTCAGAATTGGCAAAGAAGAGTTTCGTTTGTAATTTTCCATATAGTGTTCAAAGATGACGCAGAAACTCATATTGGTTTTTTTGTTAGCGCGGTCACTTTATAACTATGCAGTAGTATTCTGAAAGGAGATTATAGTAAGATCATCGGGTAAAAAATCACTGACACAATTATAAGCGCGTGTAGCCACCTACTGACAACAACAGTAGAAAGATATTCCCCAGTGGAACCAATTTTTTTAGCAAAATTGGGAATCGAACTCACGACTGTTCGATTACCAGCCCTGTGTGTTACCAGTACTCTACCTCCAAAACATCTAGACTTAAATTTTACAAATAAAGTGCCAAAAACTTACGGTAGGTCAGTGGCTCATGGTCGCAAAAAAAGAAGACTTAAATGTGCAACACTAAGCACGAAGTTCAGATTTCAAAGCTGTAGCTAACAAAAAAAAAGAAAGTCAAGTTAATTGTTATCAAGTCTATGTACAAACTGTGCACAAACTTAAAACATTCTTCAAGATTGGCCAAAAATAAAGTTAAACCCTGTATGCAAAATTATATATATAGTTCAAATTTCGTTGCTGCAGCTGTAAAAACAAGGAAATATGTGAGTAGATAAGTTTCAGATATTGTCAAAAAGTCGACTAAAAAGAAGAGAAGATCAAAGAAGCACTATGAAGCAAATAAGCGCAGAAGATCTAAGAAGCTCAGTTAATTTAAGAAGCGCAGCAAATCTTTGAAGCACAGAAAGGCAAGAAGCGCAGTGGGTAAAAAAAAAAAACCCACACAGCAAGACCAGAAAGTGCAGTAAGTCTAAAAAGCGAAACTATTCAAGAAAACGTAACAGCATTCAGGAAGTGCAGTAAATTCAGGAAGCGAAGCAAATCTAGAAAGCGCAGCAAGTCCAGAAAGCGCAGCAAGTTAAATAAATGCAACAAATCCATTTACGCCATCCAGTATTGCACCAACTAGTTAAGACATAGTCATCTTAGTAAGTGAAAATCCTACTAGACAACGCTTGACAGTTGATTTAAATAGTTTTTAAATTGTTCTATATGTGGAATGATATTTTTAGTTTCATCTTGAAAATAAAATATTTAACTAGCATGATTATAGAATTAGTTGCTAGTGTATCATTTTGTTAAAAGTTATCCATTATTCCAAAAGATATATCCTTGAAATTAATTGTGTAATTTATATTTTTTGAATTTAGAAATTGATTAAAGTCTGTCCAGAAAATCTGTACATACTGGCATTCCCAGAATAGGTGTTTTGTCGTTTCTATATTCATGTTGCAGAAATCACAAAGATTGGATGAAGATAATTTACACCTTAGGAGGTATTTGTTAGTTGGGATAAGACGCATCAAAAATTTATATTGAAAATTTCTAAGAATGGAATCAATTGATGTAAGATATATCATTTGATATTTTTTTTTCCATTCTAACTGGTTGTCGTTAAACTGTTGATTCCATTTGTTTTCTGAAGGAGGTTGATCAGATTTCTTACTATTCATACTAATTTTGTAAAGGTATTGGTTTGTCTTTGTTATGTTTTTTATTTTGTCTAGTAATGTCTGTTTTCTGGCATTGGTGTTAGTAATAATTTGATCATATTTTTTTATACTTTAAAGGTATCGAATTGATCAAAGAGTTATATTTCAAGAATTCTTTTTCATGTAGACCATATATATCTTTAAAAACACGAAATTTATAAAAGTTGCCAGTTCTAAAATCAAATAAATGTTCAATATCATTTATACCTTTTTTCATGCCATTCTTTCCAAAAAAATGTTTTACCTAATACCTTTATATCTGCATTATTCCATATTATGTGAGAGATACCAATCTTTTTTTCTGTTATATAGCAATTATTATTGAAAACCAAAATTTTAAGCCATCTTTAAAGAACACATTGTCCTTTATTATTTGATCAATAATTTTGCTGTTAAGATTAAAGTTAAATATAATTTCCTTTCTTAAATTATTTAAAATCCTATCATAGAACAGTTTCCAGTTACCTTTATTTTGAGTAGATGTTAGTCTTTTAACCCAGCAAGATTTTATTGAGTAGAGAAAACTTTCTACATCCGTTAGTTTTAAACCGCCGATGTTATAGTCCTTTGTAATAATGTTCCGTTTTATTTTGTCTGGTTTTTTATCCCAGATAAAACTATAAATTGCTTTATTAATGTCCTTTATTACAGAATCTGGTGGGTTTGGTAATACTGTAAAAGGATATACTAGTTTTGGTAAAGCAAAGGTTTTTACAACCATGATTTTCCCCATAAGCGTGAGTTTACGATGTTGCCATTGTTTGAAGCAGTTTGTGAAGTCAGTTATCTTTGGTTTTAAATTCAGTTCATAAGCTAGACTGGTATTTGTATGAAAAATTATTCCGAGTGTTTTCGCATATTCTGGTGTCCATATGAATTTTTTATTCTTGGAGTATTTTATTTGTTTATTTCTTAATGACCCTACTTTTAGAACTACTGATTTTTGTATATTAAGTCTGAGTCCAGAAATTTTGCTATATTCAGTTATTACTTCAATTAATCGCTCGAAAGATTTTTGTTTACCATTTGTTAAATATGTAGCATCATCTGCAAATAAACTTTGTTTAATTTCTGTTTCTCCTATCTGTATACCTTCAATTGTTTTATCATCATTAATATTTCTTGATAAAAGTTCCATACAGATTATAAAAATGGAGGAAGATAAGGGACATCCTTGTCTAACTTTCAGACAAGTAGCCATTGTTAATGATAATACTATTGATATCAAAATAAAAAAGTTGTATCCATCTTATGAAAGATTCCCCAAAATGGCGAAGACACTGGAATATAAAATCATGATTTAAAAAAGAATTTCTGGACGTTTATGCTTTTCTAAGTAATCCATTGTTTCAAAAATTAACCTAATGTTTTCACCAATATATCAGTGTTTTTCTTAGTTAAATGTGTTTCTTGTAACAGACAGATTAAATTTTTTTTCTATTAGCCATTGGAAGACTTGTTATCTTTTTTGGGTATTCATTAGACCCCTTACATTTAGAGAGCATATAACTGTATCCATAATGGTGGGATTGCAAGAATGTATATCATTAAATTTTTGGAAACGATCATTTGTTTTGAGAAAAAATTGATCATAGTTTACTATCTGAAAAAGGCTAATGGGTGTACAAGTATATGTTAACTACATATTATGTAGTAAAAAAGGGTAACAGGGAAATTTCTATGCTTTGAACATAATAATTTATATGTTGAACACTATTTCTTTTTGGCGAATAATAAAAAGTAAAGAAAACAAAAAACATATTTATATGAATATATGACAAAATTTTCAAAAAGTTAACATTTCCAATTTTAAATGTATTTCTGCGGGTCTACACAAAACAAAGTCTATAATAATCTGGTCTTTCATGTGGAATAAGCTATTAAATCTAAAGGATTTTTCAGTTAGTTTTCTTTTTTTTGTGTATTCTGCCTAAAATGCGCATTGAAATAGAAGTTGTTATATACTAAATTTATGCTTTTTATATTGCATAGATAATATATACATATCAAGATTGAAACAAAAACATGAATAATGCGAAAAATAAAAGTGACTAAATACTGATATCTTAATTATTTTGCCAATTTTTAAAGTTTTGTTATTTGAAATTTCTAACATAAAATGCAGCAATTAAACATAAAAATAAACAATTCAGCATAAAGCGGAAAAACAGATTTGACAATAAGTATGTATGTATATAATACATGTTTTCGATCTAATATAATTCGACATCAATAATGTGTAATTAACATGATCTACAAGTAGATGATCAACATGAAAGCCTTTTAAAAAAAAAAAAAAAAAAAAAAAAAAAAAAAAAAAAAATAACTATACTTATTGGTGATAAATTCTACACACATGTTTACACATACACATCTTTTGATGTTATCTAGTTCAGATTGTATTTAGCTTTTTAAAGCATTTTAAGTCTTTGGTTAACAAAAATATGAAGGAACACTTATGTTCCATTTTAATATATTCATGGACACAAGTTCGATATGTTTCAAAAGTAACTATAAAATTATGTCATTGTTTCTATGCTTCTGTTATCTAGTGTGATCAGTATCAAAGTCAGCTCTTTTTAAAAAGAAAAAAAATCAACAAACCATCTTTATAACACTTTACGTACGTGGATAACAGAAAAAGATGCATTTAAGCATGCAAGGCAAGCATGAAACATAAACATCTAGATAAATAGAAAATGTTTCTATCAGTTTTGTTTATTTATTACTAGTATTGGTATGCTTTGCCTTTTTGTCACTGCCGATAAATGTTAGTGTGCAAAGAAAAGTTTAAAAAAATACAATGTATTGGTATTATTTTAAGCTTTCTTGACACTATTCTGATACAAGGGTAAAAGGTATATATAAACTTTAAATATTCAAAGAATTTTTTAATCTGATCAAAGTATTGTTGTGTTTTTACTCAGTGTTTAAGTTAACACTGCCCAGCTGTAATTTAAGTAAATCAATATACTTTTACATTGCCTTTTTTCGTGACAACTCTTGATAACTGTTCTAAAGGTGAAAAGAAAAACAGACTAATACAAATAAAGCCATTTCCAGGCTGGGTTTATCTATTTACTGTTAAAAATATACTATTCTTTTCACAACGCTTGACAGTTGTATATTTGTTACATAATGAAATAAGGAAAAAATAGGACATCAAAGTATTTTATTTGACATCGAAATTTGTACAAGTGTATTGAACTGCTTAATTCCAAATATAATATACAAAAGTCTTTTTCAGATTTTCAAATATATTGTTATAACATATTGAAATCAGATCTACTTCACTGAATGCCTAAAAAATAATGTTATAACGCAGCTGTAGAACTCATCCGATGTTAATACTATGTTCTTATAATACCAATATCTACCCACTAAAACCTAACAGGTTATATTCCTAATAATAAAGTCATGTTAATAAAGGTAAAAATGGAAATCGTTAGACACCTCGATCACTTTTTTTGTGGTAATGATTTATTTTCAATCTAACATAATCTAATCAGATCTGTTTACCGATAATTTGCTACATTATTTGTAACTGATATTTACAATTCAGTTTAATATTTGCCTAGAAATACCTTGAATGTTTTCTTTCCTATAACCACAATATTAGAGATGATTTGGGAGATTCAAATACACATAATTTGCCTTGGAACGTCGATCGAGTCCAAAGATTACGCTCCTCATACACAGGTATATCGTCACTGTAGAATAGAGCACATTAGAAAAATAAGAGCACCAGGATGGTGCTAAATCGTTCACCTGAGTACAACTAGTTAGAACAGCACGGTCAATGAAGGAATTAAGGTAAGTTCATCCGATGTTTAAGTTAAAATTGTACATATGTCTCAAATGTCATAGACATAACTTAAAAACAGTAAAAACGTCAGTAATATTAGATAAATGTCGGCCACGGTGAAAATTGAAATCTGCATGCAAATTATATTTTCGGTCGCAGGGATATTGGTACATTTTTTGGTCGTTTAAAGTTCACGGTAAAGGTCAATATAATAAATCTGCAATTGATAAAGCAGCGGTATGAAGTAACGCTAGTGTGTTCACATAGCTGCTAAGGGAGCCTAACTATTGACATTGTCAACATTATAAACTATAAGCGCCTAAGAATGATTGTGACGAGTCTAGTTATCACTCAGTCCTTTTGCAGTCTATTGAATATCAGCATTTTCCAGTGTTATGCTCATGACCAAAACGTGTGGTTTTTAGTTAAAATGGCTAATATAAACATTTAGGAGATATTTAACTGAAACAGAGATGTGACGTGATGTACGGAATAAAGGAATAAGGGGCCAATCACATATGCACACAATTATATAGACTAAAAGTTCTGTAAGTTGTTAGGGTTTCATGATGATGGGAAAAATAAAGGGGGAACATACACATCCTGATTTCTAAAAATAGACATCTGAATTTTAACATTTGATTTATTTCAAAGAAATCATTTTATATAGCAAAACAGACACAGTAATTGTTCAACTAGTAACAGTTCTAAACTTATAAGTGTAAAGTCACTGGCTGTACATTATCTTCCTGTTAATGTTTCCGGCTGGGGTCAAGTTAGAACTCTGAAATAGTCTTTGATGCTCCAGCAGTGTCTTTATTTAATATTGCATGCATCGCTATAACCGTAGAACAGACCTGATTTTTATCAAAAGCATAATGAACGTGGTTATGCTTTTGCAATCACGAAGTTAAGAAAAAATGTTTGTTGCAGGCGAAACATATTTCTTGAAAGTAGCCCCGTGTTTGGGCAAGCACTGCAGGAAGAGTTGCTAATGAAATCTTCCTATAAATATAAGGATTTAACACATTAAATAAAACCCTCAAAAAGTAAGTGACAGAAGCTTTATTGTTGAGTCTCAGTTACCTAAAACTGTAAATAAATAAATATTTAATGTGACGGTGTTAACGTTTTGTTAGTATAAGCATGTTTTGCATAATCAGATTCTTTACTATATCTATACTGAAATTTGTCAGTGAACATGTTACTGTTTTGTGTTATCATTAAACTAACTTCTCACGACGTCAGTAAAAGAACAATCACTACTTTAGCAGATTGATATCGCTCTTAGGCCTATTTGAAAGTTTTTATATGAACAGTTCATGATTTTATCCAAAACGTAAAATACAAATCTAGTACAAAAACAAATATATAAATATGTTTTTCCTTTGTGCGCTTATCGATCATGTGTGCTTTGGTCCATAAACGCTTTTGAATGCAGATATAAGATAAAATCGCACAAATGATTATAGTGTAATTGTCGTTATTTAAAAATCAAAGTTAAAGCTTTTGAAATACTACACAGTAGAAGGCTATTTTCTACATTTGTATCAAGCAAATTTTGGCCTTTTTAAATTCAGGTTATATAAGTATGCCAGATTAAAGTTTTAGAGACCAATTATATGAGATGTTACAAATAACTATAACTGTAAGGACGGTCAAATGAATATTAGGATTAAAATGCCATAATGAACACGAAAAGGACAGAAGTTATTATACTCAACCAAATAAAAACGCAGGGTGAACTTTCTAGGTCTACAACTTATACGTATATTTGAACAGCGGAAAATGATGTGTATGTCTCAAGAGAATTGAGTGGTATCACAAAATGTGTTGAGCAACATGTTATTAAACTGCACGTGATTTATGTTTTTTACAGTTTCTCAGTGGGCATCAGTACATCACGTGACTGAGCAAATTTAGAAACCACGTTAAGTACACAGTGACCTTGAAAGTTGTACGACCGATTTTCGTCATTTTAGGCCAACGCATTTAATCATGTTTGCACATTTATTCTTTTTGGTTGAGTATATTTCAATCCAAATTATTTTTGGATTGGCTTTAACAAAGGAGACCTAAACAAAATCTAAAGCTGTCCTGGCTTCAGATGGCTTTTGAGAATTAACGCAGATAGAACCTACGTTTGCTGAAAGTAACAATCTCTATTTAAGTTGTATTCATCAAGTCCTGTAAAGTGTTTGGGACGAAAAGCCACTTATAACCTGATTGTAAAAGCCTTTCCTACCCGTTGTTGAACACTGTTGCTCTATTTAGTTTCCTTGACAATGCCTATCAATTATAAATCATAGTGTTGAAATTTACAGATAGCTTTGTTTTGGCAAATACATGGCGGTTTTACAATTGCACTGCGTTAGGCAATAGATTTGTGGGGTTTTCTGATATTTTACAATTAAAAGTGGCTTGAATAATTTAAACTAACGTGCGTTTTCTTTTAATATGTATCTATCTTTTAACCACGTTTCAAATCTTTAGCAGTTACTGCAAAATCGAGATTTTCGTGACGGATAGAAAAACGGACGAATATAACACAATTTAAAGGGTAAAGTAAAAGTCATAGATAGTCTCTCTTTTTCTATCTAAGATTTTACTAAGCGTATGATTAGTACAGGGCTGAACAGAGAGTCGGACAAACAGACGGAAGATGATCAAATATAAACTTGATATGAACAATTTTCATGTTGCTATAATATTGTAAAGTTTTATGAATTTCGCATCAAAACCTTTTGTGTTCTTGCAGAATCTAGAGTTATTATATTGACAAACAGACAAACGTATATAAGACGAAAAGCATAATCTTCATATCCATTATTTTACAAGAATAAAGGTGAAGATTGAAAACTTATTGAGTTATCACTTCGTCAAGATTTTTGGAGACAGACAGATTAATGTTCCGACGGGGATGTATAAAAATAGAACGAAAAATTCAAACGGGAAATTTAAGGGAAAAAGGGGCAACATTTTTAGTATCAATAAAGATAACTTTCTGAATCAACTAGTCAAGTGTCCGTTATTTACTTTTTAGAGGATGCAGAGGCACTTGAACGCTCTAAGGCTTTTCTGTAAATGTAATGTAAGTATGATAATGAAAAAGAAAATCTGAATAAACTAAAAGAATGAATACTTAAATGTGTTGACCAAGGATTACCGTTCATTAATATAAACCTTTATTCATGATACTATTGAGGAAATAAAATATAAAATACTTGATACTGTAACCAAAAGGATTGCTAAACTCGATCTGGGTTTCATGAACGAACAATAACAATCAACCATTTTTGAAAAAATGTAAAAAATGCAAAATGTTGAAACCAAAATCTTAAAAGTAGAAATTAAAACTTAAAAAGATTTTAAACATGAAAACATTAGGCTAAAGGACACCCTAAATGGCCTCGAACAATATAACGGAGGAACAATATACGGAAATAGAAAACAATGCTAAGGAACAATCTTGCAAGCAGACCACACAACAAATAATTACTATGTTAAATAGAGACTAAGTCTAGATTTATCTAGTCATGATAAATATACAGCATACAGGCGAAATAAAAACATTATAATTACTCTACGATTTGATCTGCGTCAGCGTCAGCTAACATATAATTTATACGGAAAGTTTTTGCTTTTTTAAGAAAGCATAAGTGTTGTATCTACACAAACGAAGACAACATTGTTCTCACATCTCCAAGGATCAAATCACCGGACCGTGTTTTAAAAACATGGTCAAATGAGAGTACACTCTTCGCAACTTTTAAACTGTCGACCAGCCAGAATGCGACAGAAGAAGAGAAATCGGTTGTCAAACTTATTCGTTTTAAAGGATTAACCATGTATGGCAGGCAGAAGACACAAGCCATCATAAGGAAAAATATCTTAGTCCCAAAATGTCACATATGCGCAATGTGCAGCTAACTGAAAGTAAGTCGCTCTATTATGCAAAATGCGCACATTGATACGGATAAGGGGAAGTAAACTAATCTTGTGTGGTTTTCAAAGAGGTTAGATTTACTACCCGTTCAAACGTTATATTTGTAAAACTCAGTGACATGTAAAGATGTATACTGAATGCACATCGAAAAGGGTAATGTGTTTATAATTAGATATTTTCATTTACATGTTTTTCAGTTAACAAATACGGCATTTTGAAAATACTGAAACCGTTGAGATCAAATCAGTTAGAACACTGTCATCATTTATTTATAAGAATACTAAATTACAACTTTTAACGTGTATATTTAAGGTGTTATTTACAGCCCTGATAACTGAAAAGGTTGACCGAAAATTATGTACGTCAAATGATAACCTTTTTAGCCCACCAGTGCCGAAGGCTCATGGTGAGGTATTAGGGATCGATCAATGTCCGTCGACCCTCGGACGTTCACACTTAGTTTGTTACCACTCTAGTGGTCACATTTTGCCCAGCTGTCATGAAACTTAGTCAGTATGTTTGTCCCCAAAAACAAGGTCACAAGGCCCAAAAAAAGAAAAATCTTGTTAACGGTCTAGAGGCTACTTTTTCAGTCCAAATATCCTGGAAATTTTTCAGAGAATGTTTCGTTGAGTTTTAGCTCAAGTTGAATGGGTCATCTGGGGTAAAAAACTAGGTCACAGAGCCCAAATATGTGAAAACGGTGTTAACATTCTAGAGGTTACATTTTCAGTCCAAATATCCTGAAAATTCTCAGAAAGGTTGCTTCGATAATTTTTAGGTCATGTTCAAATATGGGTCATCTAGGTTCAAAAATAAGGGCACAGAGCCAAAACATGTAAAAGCCTAGTTAACAGTTAGTCAGAAAGGTTGCTTCAAAGCTTTCTATCTCATGCTAGAATGTGTATCATCTGGGATCAAAATCTAGGTCACAGAGCCCAAATATGGAAAAAAAACTTGTAAACACTCTAGAGGTTAATGTTTTCAGCATAAAAATCTCTTTATATTTGCCAGAAATGTTTTTTTGATAATTTCTAGTTCAATTTCGAATTTGGGTCAACTAGGGTCAATTAACTAGGTCCATAACAACTTTGTTAAAAGCAGTCATACTCAGGTGAGCGATATAGGGCCAGAACGGCCCTCTTGTTTTATTAGACCTCTTTTCACCGTCAGATTTTTAACTTTTATACTATATGCAAAGAGGAAGAAAAATGCCTACGATTTTTTTGGATTGTTTTTTCTTTTTTTTTAATATGAACAAACAGGTAATGATATATTACATTTTTATCTGATGCCAGTTTGTATGCCTTTCCACTATCAACTCATTAAAAAGAATGATTCTTTAAAGGGGCTGGCCTCCAGATGACAAAAAAGAAAGTTTTCTTGTATTATAATTTTTTTGTTATATTCATGACTAATGGTTAAAAACTGACTAACTGACAAAAAATAAGTCAGATAATCGCATTATAAATTGATTTTTTCCCTACCATAGTGCTATACCGTAGCGCGACGGTATAACTATATTGTATAACATTTAAAGTAAATACCTATAATCACACATGCAGCGATAGTGGTGACAGTAAAACCGTTGGTAACATTTTATTAACATGAGGGGTCCAGAGTTCAAATCAGGCTAAAGCGAATATATCTTTTTTGTTCTATTTTGACTTTTATAATCAGTTTTGAAGTAAAATATCATGTTGTTATAATCTCACGGCATCTAGATATTTAATTTATGTAAAAAATATTTTTATATCAAATCTGGAGTACAGCCTCTTTAAAATGAATACAAGCTACAACTACTTTTCATTTTTTGCAAGCTGTAGTGTGTATCTCTGACCTTTTATATATTTTATAACCTTCCAATTTTCGTAGTATGCCTTCAAAAGTACACATTATATAACCAAGTAAAATATAACATAAAAAAACGAATATTATTTTTTTCTGGAAGTTTTCTTAGTTTCGCTTTTGAAAAAGAACCACAAAAATGAAAATGTAAATATGTGCATGGACATGATAAATTCATTTTTAAAAATTGTATGGTTTTAATGAAATTGTGAAAATATCTCAATATCATTATCATTTCAAAGTATGAAAATTTAATATATTTTTACAGTAAAATTTGTTGTATTTTTTTAGCCGTGAAATATATTTATGGAACTTGGACATTTTCGAAAAAAGATGACGTTTATCGTTTGTTCTATATTTCCAATAATAAAATAATTTTATAATAACAGCATTGACATTTACAAAACTTATTTGACAGAGCCTTACTGACCTTATATGCACACAGATGTATGAAAATAATGATATCGCTAAAATTACTATAGTTAGGTATGTTTAATATGTCGATACATGACTTTGTTTTGATAAGCTAGTTTGAAGCATCATTATTCTGAGGTTATTGAAAACATGTTATACATTTTAAAGCTTTGACAGGCTTCTTAATCATTCTTAATAACATATACATTCAAACCAGAACCTATGCTTTTTAACGTCACGGCCACTGGCATACGCTATATAACATAAAAATGAAGACCAGGGCTGACGTCGGCGGAACATGGTGTTATATCTGGTTCATGGGTAGAAGGTCAAAATACACCAAAGTTAAAATATGTCCAAGTCAAAACATCACCATTTTCAGTCAAAACGTTCCCACTTTTTGTCAACACGTCCCTACTTTTTTCCAAGTCAGTATGAAAAATAAATATTAAAAAAGACCCAACTTTTGTTCAACATGTCCCCAATATTAATTTAAAATTAACTGCATCAATTGATGATAACGCACTGAATTGAAATTAATCAATAGTCCTAAACTGCATGCCAGTTTACAAACATTAAATTTTAAAATTAAACTGATTTGAACATTGATGTTCAAATCATTAAATATCAAGAATGAGTGCATTAGTAGGGTTCCAAACTGGAGACGTTTAGACCCAAAATAGGGTCATTTTTAATTTTCATTTTTTTCTAAGTTGGGACGTTTTGGCTAAAAATGGAGACGTTCCATGGAAATGTTTTGATTGTAAAGCGGTAGATGGATACCTTTCAGTGAGATTACCTTAGCACAAGTCCTGACTTAAACTTATGATGGCTGACTTCCCAATACAATAACGCTGCTACCACTGTAAGCTTGAAGCGCAGGGTTCATGTTGTCGTCCATAAACATGGATACGTATGTTCACGTTAGACAAGTCAAATGTATCCCGTTACTAAGCATTACGTTCTTTCACCGTTGACCGTCATGTTTGCAGGCATAAATAAGACGCTAGTGATGATGACACTACTAAGAACAAGACCGCTGTATGACCTACGGTAGTCTTATAGCAATTTCTAAGCCATATTCTGACTTCTTGTCGACGTTATTTACAACTGTACATGACTAACAATCAGCTGTTACAAATCCGTCTCGCAAACTGCGTTGACGTAAATAATTTTTCTACCGTACTGACGCTTCACGCGGTCAGTCTGTACATGGCCTGTTGACTAGGTCTGGACCGTGAGGGTATTTGTTGGTAGTGTGCTCTTTAACTTTTTTATCAAGTGGTCTTGCGCTGCAACCGATCAGTTGAGTGGTCTTGGTGTAGTAAAATAATTGATTCTACCTTTTCTGTAGATTGACAGGTTAATATCAAATTTAACTGAAGTGGAAAATCTGTTGCTACATTAACAAATAAGCAACTGTAAATTTATACAAGCCATAAAACATATTGTAAATTGCACTTAAAATTAAACATTAAACATAAGTTTTCATGAAGGTAAACCCAAATCAAAATCACTCACATTAGCGGTTGTCTAATATGCTTTTAATTTTCATAATTCCTATTTTGATGTCTTGTTGAAGTGATACCTTGCATTGATTTCACAGTTAGTCATTTTCTTTTCTTTTCTCTCCAGAATTACAGTTACAGACTGTTGTTTGTTAGTCTACATATTTGAGCAGTAACAGAAACATATCGAGAAAGTAACTTATTAGTAGAAACACACCTGCAATGGTGCAATGATGAAAGAATAGAATGTCAGACTTGGAGGTTGTGAGTTCAAATGCCACCTACGAATATAGCTTCAAAAGTCTCTAATTTTGCTGCCATTCATTTGAGAAGTCTACTTAACTATCATTGACAGTTGAAAGTATAAATTAAAAGTGCTTTGTCAACAATTCATGCTAATGAAGAAATTTCAACTTACCTAAATCTTCAGAGAAAAAAACAATCTTCATTTTTTTAATTTGAACTAAATTTCTTATTTCCAAAGCATAACCAAATCAAACAACTGAATCTTTGACGAAACCTAAGCACCCGCGCCATGAATCTGAGAAGTACAACTAAACCAAACATGAGTGGTAGAAATGGTTGATTAACCAAACTGGTTGTGATTGCAACTAAAACTGGTAGTTCCAACCAAAACAACTGGCTGAATTACCGTTTCCAAAATGTTTGAAATTTAGAAGTAGATTTCTAGACTTTTGAAAATGAGAAATGTACGTTTTAAACCTATGTAAGAAATGACGTTAGCATCATTTTAAACAAATTTTGTAACTTACACAACTAAAATTACATAAAATAATTTTTGGCAGTAGTATTCGTCAATAAATAAACTCTACCAAGTTGTCCATAGCAACATACAGGAAGCTGTATATGATGACTGCTTAAAGTGACAATTAAATGCATATATACTGTTAGAATTGTTAAAACGAAGTTCAATAATCTTGGCTGAAAGATGCACAAATGTGTGTTCTAAAGGATGTACTAGGAATTTAAGCTTGTGGTTGATTTACCTAAATTGAACACAGCTTATTGTAAATTTCATGGCTGGTAATTCTTAACACAGTCAAGGTAAACAAGTTACATACAGTGATGTGTAAAGTTCCTCCACAGTTCCAAGGTAAGTAGTCATGTTTCTGTTTAAGTAACTGTTCATTTGCAGACCTCTACCCTATTAGCAAGCGTTCCTGTGTTTTTGACACGTTGAATGAGCATAATTTTATCGAATTAAGGAACGTATTTAGACAAAAACAAAACAAAAAACGTCTGACTTGTTCTTGCCTTTACCAATATATATTCAGGCATTATTAAAACTTTCGACCCTCTCCTCAAACTTTAGCAAAGGTATTATTAGAAGCTGGATAATTGTACAAGTATCCTTGTAGAATAAAGCCTCTTGATTAAAACCCATTTTATTATATTACAAAAAAATAATATAAATAAACATAAAACATTATAAGCGTAAACAATAACTTAACATGAACGTATTTTTGTAGCAAGCATATTGCTAGTCTGGTAAACGTATCCAAAGCCTGCAAGAAAATATCGCAGGAGTCATATTTAGACATGATGTGGACAGTAGGGCTCATCGACAGTTTTCGATGCAGACAGAGACTCTGAGAAGAAAGAATATAACTAAAATGATTATAAATGTAAATACGAAAGCCAGCAACAACCAAATCTTGAAGTAGAAATTAGATTTTATAAGTTTACAGGACTAGTGTAAATCGTGTTGCAAATAAAACCATTCAAGTCTCAATATTGAATGAAACAATGTTTATTAGTACTAATTAACGATACAAAAAAGCATACATAATCAACATTACTCAGTGTAGCCTTACAAACCATGAAATGATCTAAAATGTTTTTCTTAAAGACTAAAATCACGAGACATATACATGAATCACATGAATAAATGAACAAACTTTGCATATATCTATACTTATAAAAATATGAGATATAACAGAAAATGGATGATCATCAAAGGGAAACAAAATAACTTTATGAAATAATAAAAAATACAACTTTTATGCCCGTCTCCGCCTTTATAGTCAACAGCTTAAATGTAAGGGGTGACTGATATGGGCGTATCCACAATCTGGACCTCGCTAGTAAGCCATCGAATTATATCGTTCTTAAGCTGGCATACATGTTGCAGTTTTCCTTAAGACTATTTTGTGAAGATAGCCATTCTTATTCTTTTGATTTCGTGAAGGAACATATTGTTAACTTTATTCCACATATAAAAGAGTATTCAGAAAAGTTGGATAACAATGTTTTGATTAAAAAATTTTCTGCTACTCAGTTGTCTCCCTCTATAGCTTTCAGAATGAAAATTTCTGCAAACGTAAGTGCGTTTTAAACTTTTACTGTACTACTGACGATTAATCATTGTAGACGACAGCAAAATATTACATCACACGTATAAATTAAAGCGTGAAGTTTTTTTAACGTTTCTGATAATAACTGATTCATTGTACGTCGCACGGCGAACACCGCACGCCGGACACTGTGCCATCCTAAAACCTCACCTTGAGCATATGCTCAGGTGAGCTAATAAAAACTATAAGAGGGACAGTAAGTAGCTAACGGACTGACTGATGGACGACAGGACCCAATAACATGATACGACCCTTTGGATGTGTAAAGAAATGATATTCTTTACTCTATTCATACTCCAACTTGTTCATAAACATTATATTGATGCTATTTTTATATGTAATCACCAATATCTTCAACAGCATTGCCGACAGTATCGAAAAAAATTACATTTTGCACCAATATATCGGATTTACCGCTGATCCGCAGATTAAAATGCTTTTGTTTTGAGCCGAGGCGAACGATTT
The DNA here is from genome assembly GCA_012932295.1 of Cyclina sinensis. Lineage (NCBI taxonomy): Eukaryota > Metazoa > Mollusca > Bivalvia > Venerida > Veneridae > Cyclina > Cyclina sinensis. The sequence continues at coordinate 50,657,968 of JAAONU010000012.1, read as the reverse complement.
TTAACAATAAAGAAAGTATAATCATTTTAACTGCAATACTTTAAGTACGCCAAGTCATATTTTGGGAAACCAGCTATATTAGCTGTCTCAAAATTTAACCATAATTAGTGATTAACTTATTGTGGGAATATTGATCGCACTGCACATGATTTACCTCAATGTCAGACAAACTGTGGCATGCATATTGGACTGCGCAAAAGTTTGGGAACTGTAAATATTTAATATAGAAATCGATTTGCACCTAACTGTGAAAGAAGTTTTTTTCTATTATATATTATATTGGCGCGAGTTCAGTTAAATTATTTGCTCATCCATAGATGGGCGGTTTTACACGCAGTTTCAGAAGTTTCTTGAAACTTTCAGAATTTGGGTGGTCTCCTCCATTGAGAATGTATCCGGGGATTTTTATGCTAAAATCAATAGATTCCACATATTTAAATTCTTTAAATTCTCAAATAAAAGTATTAATATTAATTTGTGCCGGTTTGATTTCAATACCAATTTTGAATGTGGGTCATTTGGAATTAAAAACTAGGTAACTGACTTTAATGCAGGGGAAATCTTGTTAACGCACTACAGTCGAAATTACGAATTCAATCATTACGGTAATTAGTTACAGTGTTTATAAGGAGTCACCTTGGCTCAAAAATTAAGTCATTGGTTAAAATCTAAGGAAAATAAGAATAATCTTGTTTCTGACCGAATGCTCTAGACTTTAGATATTTTGAATGATGCATAGTCTAGTAGATTTTTACAATTTTTTTTGCATCTTATGTTCTATATTATGTTCTATGTAATATATCTCAGAAACCGTTTGTTCTACACCTTAGATATTTTGCAAGTGGTAGTGTAAAGTTGACCTCTAATGTGATTATTCAATAAATTCATTATGGTCAAAATTAACCCCGCCCAGGGTCCTTTGTTCTTGCATTGACTTTTGTAGGATAATATTTTTGTCAGAAATTGTATACTTAGAGCTAAGAAGTAAGTATGTAGCATTGTCTGGAGGCTTTGTACCAAGTTTGTTCAAATTATTACCATGAGGTCAAAGTTTGCCCCGTCTCGAGTGAAATATTTAATTGAAGTTATCATAAATGTCTTTAAATTTGCAGGTATCTGTTGGTGATTCATTTGACCAGTTCATATCTGGGAGATTGAAATCACCCAGTATCCAGATGTTGTTGTTTTAAGGATTGTTTACTAGTGATGACCAAAGTTCATTGAGTGAGTGTTCATCATTCTCAATAAGTATGCAGAAACATATATATCTTTAATACCAGCTATTGAAATTTTTGACCATGTGATATTGCAATTTGTTTTATAATCTGGTTATTCTTCACTTAGTAAGTTGTTTATAACTGCAAAGAGGACACCACTGCCCTTGCCAGATGTTCTTTCATCCCTGTAAACCTGGTAGCCAAGGTGGCTGGTGAAAAATTCAGTGGTGTAGATGTTGGACTTTAACCAAGTTTCAGTGTAACAGATTATATCTGGTTTGCAGTTATCAATAGCACGGTGCAGTTCAGGAATTTTATTATTGACAGAACGACAGTTTATATTGAGAATATTGGGTCTTTCTTTGGATTGTAATTTGACCCTTTTCTTTCTTTTGTTTTTACACTGTTTGGGAGCAGAGCTCGCTTTTGGATAACCAAGGTGACTATATTTTTTCACTGAACTGCTTTGGTGTGGGAGTTCCTCAGGGGCATTCTCTAGGGGTTGGGGTGAATCTTGATTGGGAACCAAAACTGTCAAGTGAAAAAGTCATGTGGACAGATTGTTTACAATAGTAACCGTTCATACATTCAATAACTATCCCACCCTTTTTAAGTTCTTGTTTTCATTTATATAATATAATCAGACACAGTGATATGTTCTTTGCCGACTGCATGTCGTGTTTGAACGTTAAATAACATCAATGTAAACTATCAAGAAACTAGATGGGTGTTCGGTGGAACACTTGTGTCGCCCTTGGGTACGCTGTTAGAATAACTAAAAAGGTAAACAAGAGCCTGCTGGAAAAGACAGCATGATAGTCCAAGTACAACAATACCTGTCCACAGACAGCATGCTCCACTGTTCTCAGTGCTGGATAATTAATTAAAAGCCAAGTTAAACAAGAGGCCCAAGTGAAAAAAAAAATGACTGGGGCAGGGCAAGTACCTAGTCATACAAGATGAAAAAAAGTTTGGGTCAAGTAGTTATGTATTTAAAAAAAAAATTGGGCCCCGATAGTGGGGTGTGTGTGTGTGTGTAGGTGATGGGAAGTGAAGTACCTATGTATTAAAAAAAAATTGGGTCGGGTGGGCGGGTTGAGGGTGGATGGGGAGTCAAGTACCTATATATTAAAATTTAAACAAAAAAAAGGGAGTGGAGGGCGGACTGGTTTTGAGATCGGATGGGGAGTCAAGTAACTATGTATCATAAAAAAAAATTGGGCCCGGGGGGCGGGGGGGGTTGAGGGTGGATGGAGAGTAAAGTACCTATGTATTAAATTTAAAAAAAAAGGCCCGGGGGGGGCAAAAAAATGGGGGGATGACTGGTTGGGGGGGTTTGAGGGTAGATGGGGAGTCAAGTACCTACGTATTTAAATAAAAAAAAAGAAATTGGGCCCGGGGGGTGTGTGACTGATTGGGGGGGGGGGGGGTTGAGATAGGATGGGAAGTAAAGTACCTATGTTTTAAAATTTTAAAAAAAATGGGCCCGGGGGTGGGGGGACTGGTTCGGGGGAGGAGGGGGGTGGGGGAGTACTTACCCATCTCATGTCAGTTAATATTTTATTTCTAGGCTTAAGAAGTTTTTTCCTATATATAAGTATAAGCACAATCAAGTGACCCCTGGGGGTGGGGCTAACTGTGACCCCAGGGACATGGATACCAACAATCTTTGCAGGGGTCTTGCTGGTGATCAAGTATTCCAAGTTAGAATGGAATATCCTTGACACTTTTTGAGACATGGACATAAAAAAAAAATGAACAAAGAAATTGTAACTTGAAAAAGGGGCATAACATTGCAAAAATAAATTTGAGGGTTATCTGTCCTTGAGAAATGGTGTTGTCTTAAGTGATACAATTGTAAGCATTACAACTGGAAAGTTTGATGAAGAAACATTAAGAAATGGCATAGTTATAGCCAATGTTAAGTTTTCATGACAAAATCCAAGTACAAAAGGGGGCATAACTCTGTCAATTGTGACCTTGACCTACACATTTTGGCACCATCATGACCCTGTTGTCGTAAGCAATATAATTTTAAAGTTTGATGTTGAAATGTTAAGAAATGGCAAAGTTATTCCCAACGTTAAGTTTTCATGACAAAATCCATGTATAAAAAGGGGCATAACTCTGTCAAATGTGACCTTTACCTAGAAATTTTGGCATCAACCCGACCCTGTTGTCATAAGCAATACAATTTGAAAGTTTGATAAGATAATGTTTAGAAATGGCAAAGTTATAGCCAACGTTAAGTTTTCGTGACAGACCGCCGGACCGACGGACAAAGCGATCCCTATGTATCGCCTTTTCTTCGAAAGGGCGACACAAAAAGCGATCAGGTACCTATTGTCGTTATCAATTTTTCGGGCCCCTGAGAAGGTCAGGCTTAGCAATTAGAGTTAATATGTACGCTTGATTCAATTTTACAAATAAAGAGCAAATAGTAAAATAAACGAAATGTAGGTTCCCAACTCCGGATGAAAGCAAAAAATCGGAAATTATACAGTTCAAAGTTCATCCATGTAGCTGCATAAACAAGGGGGTGAGGCAGAAATCAAGGTAAGGGTCAAGTAAGTAGTTTTGCCCCGGTATTATTAACCTTTTGCTGTTTTCTTTCTAGTGTGAACAGTGTATCTGATAAAGCTTCTGAACTGACCCTCAACATTGAATCAATCAACCTTTATTAGTCCTATTAAAAAACAACATGAAAATAATACCAGAGACCATTTGTAAACAGATACCTTATCGTTAATTAATATATCCTAACAAACAAGGAAACTAATCATCTAAAAGACTCTCACTTTTACATGTACTACACACCTGTACAATTGTTTAGGTTAAGTAATACACTTATTATTTATCTAATTTCAAAACCATGTGCGACACCTTTGATGCTTTGCATCAAAATTAATCTTGTTATTAACTAGAGTGCTCAAAACTTTACGCCTACACGACCAGTGTAGACCCAGATCAGCTTGAATGAAAATGGGTCGAGTGATCAGGGTTTGCTGCTTGGACAACATTACCTAGTGTTTCAGCAGCAAAACGTGTAGACCCTGATCAGCCAGCACGGTGCACCAAGTGCAAACTATGAATAACCTCCAGCAAGACCTCAAGCAGTCTTAAGGTTTACTTTCAAATGTTGAAGCTGTGCATATTATTAGGAATGCGTTTTGAAGCTATCTTGCGGAGAAGCATTTACAAAACAACAAATGGAGAAAATAAAAACAACGGGCAAGGTAGAGTTGTGGCTATTGCATATTGCAAGTTTGCTCAGTGTTCACTCTCATTGTGTGAAATATCAACTTCCCTTCAGTTAAGGGAAATGATTCAATATTAAACCAAGGAAGAGTTATGGTTTTTAGATGGAAAGCGGTCAGAATAGATCACCTTGAACGCCCTGCTCGGGTAATCTTAAAATGAATAAAAAACGTCAAATTGTGTTTTGTAGCTGTATTTAAAAATCCAATTTGACCAACATCTGTAACGAATATTATTGTATGATATAAAATCAGCTGAAGAAGGAAGTTTACCATGGGATAATAGTGTTTCTGTTATTGAAATTTAGGGCAGAATTCGTAATTGTTTTAGTTGCATCTGGAAAAAATGCATAAAACGTTTAAAACACAGGCTTTATACTTAACAGAATAGATATATTATAAATATATCAAAATACTTAATTTTTTCCCTTGAAAACGATATTGACATCTTAAGCCTTAAACTAAACATTTTTGTTTTTAGCCTAAACGACAATAGCTTACTTTACCAGTTTAATATTTGCCAATATCTAAAAACTATACACTAACGGGGCTATAAGTTTGTATCGTATCTACGCCGATCAGAACTTCGGTCCGTATTCAAAATGTCTAAATTTATAATACAAAAAGAATTTATTTACAGAATAATAGCATTGGTATTGAGAATGAGATAATACAGGCATGAAAAGAAAATTGAAGAACACTTAAAGAAAATATCGTTGCATACCTGTCCTTAATTTAGCAAAAGCGGCTCAAAGTCCTTGGTAAAGATTTACACCACTTAGGTAAACTTTGTATTGAATAAAGGAATAGCATATAAACTAAAAACAGAAAAGTGTCATTCATATTCATATTGATAGTCATAGTGCACCTCACTGAAGTAATAAAAAAAAACCCAACATATTTTCAGTTATGCTTTTTACGTGATCTCCTGAAACGAGAAATTTACACATCACTTGTGATTAAATACATATGTTGCGATACCTTTTGGGGTTGCGAGTCCTATTAGTGGGTAAGCTCAGAGGTTCAGAAAATAATTTTATGAAATGTTACCAAAATAGTTCCATACAGTCTGTGAATATTCAGTACTATAGTCATCACGTATTATATTTTTATCTTCGCCTTATAGTCATTGAGAGATTGGTGTATTTCAAATTTTTAGTCATAACAGTTTGATGAAATTTAGAATTTGTTGTAGGCCAAAGTCAGATCATAAATAACAACATATACATGGCTACAGCAATCTTCTCTCGCGACTGATCTTTAAGATTCTATAATTTTCTGGAAGAAAAAACAAAATTTAATATATAATAATTATTAAATTTTCTAACAAATATCCTATCCCTTTTTCAGTAAGTAATCTTGTTTTGTTGAATTCATTTACACAAGTAAATAAAAAGGGAAACTCGACCATGGTACAGCAGAGTTGCTGTGTTGATTTATACTCTATACTACTCAAAGTTTGTTAAGCACCAGCTATTTGGTGTATAATGTTATATATGGTTTGATATGTTTCGATGTATTTCAACTGTGTTTCAATTTGTTGATATATTGACAAGGACCATTTGCCGCTACGAATGATCGTACGACGGGTCTCGCACACTTTGTATGTATTTCCAGTGGTATGTTCATGAACAAGACGTGTGACGTTTTAGCTAAAATGGCTAATTTAAACATTGCGAGATAGTTAAATGAAGCAGAGATGTGGCGTGCTGTATTGAGGAAAAAGGGATCAGTCACCGTGAGACTGGGGAATGTATTTTTTTTTAATATAAGAAAATCGATGAAAGTAATGTGATACTACTAAGAGCAGTTCCTTAATGTTAAGTATATCCACGTAATACTAAATCTTTTTTTTTTTTGAAAATGCATATCAAAATGAAATGACCCCCATTTAAGAACGCCAACTATACTAGGAATCCATCTCGAGATGAAACAGAGGTAAAGAAAGTGGTGGGGATATTGATCGTATTGTACATGTGTAACCTCAGTCTAGGACATAATTGGCATAAATATTTGACTGTTACTTAGATCATAATCTAGGGGAAACCAAAAAGTGACACATGACAAATCATCCAACTAATTTTTAAAGTTTTGTTTATTGTATTCATGGTTAAATCATTTTTTCCATTTGTAACTATGGATATATTTACATTCAGGTAGACTATTCTACTAACTCAAAGGTTTAATAAACTATACATGTCTTGATAAAAAAAAAAAAAAAACTGTAAGAATGGTAAACATAAAAGAGAAGTATCGTTCAACAGAAGGGCTAACACAAGCCTGACTTTAAATTGCACCGTCCAGTAAAAAAAAGAAATTGTTTATACTTATAAAATTTGTTCTTGCTGTTTACTGAATAGTGTATTTCATAAAAAAATCTAATGCTTTAGCTTGCAATCTACACTTTGTGTGTATTCATTTCGCCTGTAAAGAAAGTCGTTCTAAAATTTTCTTATTTACATCATTGAGCATACAGCATCACAACACAGATTTCTTTCAGTAGTGTCGTACGTAGGTATTTTTAAAAAAGATATAATTATATTTTTAAATGATAATGATAACGATTATATATAAACTTGTATATGAAAATGTAGATGTTGACATTGCGCTTATTGTGACATTGTGCTTATCAAAAATACGCCGTAAGTGATAGTGTGTGTACTCTTATTGTAGAGTTTGGCGGGAATGGACGTTTTTATAAAATGAATAACATCAAACAGTGATTTTTAAAAATCATAATCACATAAATATGAAAATAATTCCGGAGTGAAAAAAAAAAAACTTTTTTAAAGTAAAGTGACGTTCCTGACGTTTACGGCTTCCAGTGACGTCGTTTTTAAAACCACCTAGCTATATACTTTGAAATAATACATAATATTTAATTTCTTCAAGTTGGTGTGTTGAATTTACAGTTCCTGACGGTCAGGAAGTTGATTTCATGATTGAATAAAAAAAAAATCGCCAAAAACGTCCCCAAGATCAGTTTTAGCATGACTTGGCTTCATATATATATATATATAATGAACCGAACGATTCATTAACAGCCGAGTACTAGTTTCGAGTTTTACACGAAAAGAATACAAAATTTGAATTGCAGCATGTCATATTATACTAAATGACGAGATATTATTGAAAATGCATATTAATGAAAAGGGTCATTGCCAAAATATAAATTAAACAACAAATAACTCGCTACGATAGAAGCCAAATTATTGTGAATGTAGAATTGTTTAACTCAAATGTTTAATGTTAAAATTAACCGCCAAGATGTCAGCAAAAAGAAATAAAATACCTAGTTACAATTGCAACCTAAATATGATGCAAATAAAATTGCTTGAATCAAACTGTGGCTTTATTAATGCATACTTTACAAATAAAACTAAAACTGGAAAGGTTCTTTTTATTAAGAAAATGCGAGCATCATTTATCTAGTTCATTTAGTACCAGTATCAAGATCCTATTTAGATCCTACCTTACGGCTCATATTTTGTGCGCCTCATTATGTACCTTTGATCATTCAGTTCAAAAAGATACATTTATTTAACATGTTTTGAATCTATACCCCATAAACACTTGAAAAAGGTAAACCCGACACTTTTAGAGAAGAAATCGTTGATTTCAGTCATCATTATAGTATATCCTAGAAATATCTAGGACGAAATTCTATGTTTGCATATTTAATGAAGATATAGTTCGGTAATTATTTACATTAGTTGAAGTTCAAATAATTATTGGGACAACTAATAATTATAGTTGAATAAAAAAATAGTTCTTACTATTATTGAAATCAATTAAAACGTTACCTGAAAATTTGTCTGGTTGATATTGAAGGCGAAAAAAATTAAATTTTAAGGTATGTGTTCTATGGCATCCGCTTGTATCTATAACTATTTTGGAATGTAATGGTTCCTTCTAAAACTGACAGAGGTATAGAAATTATCTAATTCTTGTTCATTATATCGTTCTTATTCATTTTAAAGATGATTTCAACAGTATCCATTTTTTTCAAACAGTAATATTTTTCAGTCTAAAATATTCATATACTCTACTGATTGTAAGATTAAGCAAATGCAGTGATTTGATTCATTTAAAAATCCTGATCATATGCCAATAATATTAATATTAATCAGTAGTGTTTAATAATGATAATATTAATTTCATTCTTCAAATTGCAATACTCATGTTATTAAAAAACTGCAGTTGATATCCATTTGTAGGGAAAAGAAATTATCGTATATTCTTTCTTTGAAAATCCATAATCGTACTAAATAATTTATATTTTAATCCGTAGCTGTGACATACAAAATATCAAAAAGAAAATTATGATTTATAGCGTAAGGTAGTGTAATGTATTGCAGTTGTAGTTAAGAAAACTGTTATTTTCAATGGAAAAAATCACTTAAATGATTTTAAAGACTCAGTATTTAAAATCGTACTCCATTTATCTATTGTGAAAAAGTGATCAAATTTATTCCAAATTCAGTGTTCCTCCATAAAAAAAGTACGGTATCTTTAAACTCTCTTTACTGATTAATGATACTCGGTAACTGAAAACAATGCATTGCCAAATAAAGCTCAATTCAAGGAACAATTCCTTGATAATATGGATATCTAATTTGAAATTTCACCTATCATTCATAGGAATCTGCATTTTAAATTCATTACAAATTGACTTGTTGTTCCCGATTCTGAAAATTGATATACAATTACTATCAGACATGAGAAGTGAACATGTACATGTTAAGGATTGAACAAAATGCAGTGTCCATTGAAACCCTGATTCGTCCATCTTCTTCCCACTTCATCTTTCATTTCCAAAGCACATCTCGCTCTAACATCCTTTGATGACAATGCGATGCACGGTATCCTCCCCCCCCCCTCCCCGTTACAAAAACACGGTTCTCATTCAAGCCAACATCATAGTTAGATCACTTAATCGTATGGCACTTATTAGATGAACTTCTTTTCTCTCTATTAATAGTAACCTAAGCATTTTAGTCACTGATGCTTATCTTCAAAATTGCATTTGGTCCATTTCTCGCTAATACCACTTGGTTAAACCAAAAGTTTAGCCCAACAATAGAAAATGTCACGCCTATTCGATATTAAATCCCTTTATATTTCGCGAAATTTTTTCCTCATACCATCTTGAAAAGTGTTCGACAAACATAAAGATTTACCTTATCTTTTGTCAAGATTATTGTGAAATACAATTTAGTTATTTTTTCGCATGCCGAATAAATGTGGCAGTCCAATGAATACCGCACAATCACTAGTAGGTTGATATGCTTCAACATCAACATCTGACAAAGTAGTTGCATCTTCTAACCCATAGTAGTTGTAGTAAAGCAAAGATTCCAGAGTCTAGCACTTTGAAGTATTCTTTTTGCTAGTGCACATACATATTGTATAGCTTTTCTTGTCTTTGTCAGGATCACTTCCAATAAAGCTTTCACTGGGACAACATTGCACAAATGTATTGCCCCTAAATTGCAAATTTCTTTAATTGAAAAAGACCAATATTTTTTAAAAGGTTTTGTAATTTTCCTTTAAAACAGGACCAGCACATCGTTCCTTTAAGATAAAACATAAAATGCTTTGCTGTTCTAACAATATGGAACAAGAAATACAGACGACAATCGCGTATCATAAATGTATATTGTTTGTTTATTCTGACTATGAATACCACAAATTTGTTGAGCAATATTACACAAGTTTCGACAATATTCTGAACCATTCCTTGAACTTGGAAACTTTCACCATTTCCTACTACACACCAAGTAGCAAAATGTTCACAATTTCTTGTGCATAGATTATAAGAACTGAATTCTCGTGTTTCTTGGCCATTTTCTGGCAACATGGATTCTGCTCTGAGAACAATTTCATCCGCAGAATAACGTGGATGCTTGTATTCAACGATACGGATTTCATCGTGTTTAAGATCAAATATTTTTATGTTTTCACAGATTTTAATTTTAAATGACTTGTTACCCTCTACATTAGAAAAATGAATAAGCCTCATTTCAACTTTAGTTTCCGTTATTTTCTCAACCTTCTTTACGATTGCATGATGTTCATATAGAAGTTTACGAAAAACAAACATGTTTGTCGATCTTGGCATTGAAATATGCTGGCCTGGTTTTAAGCTGGACACTTGTTCTACACGTAGTGTTTTAGAACTGCTTGCACAACTCGTAGTTGCTGTCATCATTTTGTCTGATTCGACACTCATCTAAAACTTCTCATCTGAGGCTAGATATTCTTTTTTCAGTTTTTCATATTCCCCTCCGAAGTAATCTGACGTTCATCTTTTTACTTTGCCCCTCATATAGTTATAGAAGATTATCAGCAGCTCTCCTGGAATCTAAGAGTTTGTTAATAATACATTCGCTTTCTTTCTCAATTAAATCATTCGGTTATGTTCCTATGATGTCATCCTTTTCTAAAAAATATTATAAATTTTGTCACCCGATTTCGTATGAATTAAATCAAAAGTATCCATTCAAATGTCTTTTAAATTGTCTTGTAAATCGAATTAATTAAATGCTCAAAAGAAAACTTTAAGAATGTTTTTCTTTTCTTTAAGATATCGCAATATCAAAAATAGCACAAATTTTTACTCTTTACGCCGCTGTTCCTCTCAACTTCCTGGTGATACTTTTTAATTTCTGAATAAAGCCGATCAATAAATCTTAAGAATACTATAGTCACCTCTTTCAGTTCAGGTGTAACAATGATTTCAAACCTCACGCATACGCAAAGTAGACTGCCGATTACACAATACACTTTATACTACGTTACAGCGAAATGTTTTACCAAGTTACTTAAAATGTCTTTTAGAATTTCCCCATAAATTCATAGGCCAAGCAAATGTAAAATTTCTAGAAAAAACGCTGTTGTGTACTTGTTTTCATTTTGCTAATACAAGGCACCAGAACGTCCTTATTATGCTAGACAACATTGCAGCTTAAATGATATAATAATATGGTTTTTTGATGTTATTTCTGACCGGTTACACTTTTCTTACAAGGACAGATACAGCACTACGCGATGGCTGTAATGTCTATGCAATTTAAAGAAATGAGGAATAAATAGCTTAGGGTTTCATATGGGTTATTTGAAATAAGGTTTTATTTTCCTTTAATAGACATTTGAATTTTATATTTGATTTATCTTAAAGAAATCATGTTGTACACTAAGACAAACACAGTGTTCATCTAATAATAGGTCTTGAGTTTTCTTCCTGTTAATTTGTCTGGTTGGGGGTCAAGTAAATACTCTCAAATTGTCTGTGATTTAACAAAAGTGTCCTTCTTTCCTTTTTCATGCATCGCACAAGGGGTCGAAAGTAATTTGGTTCAATAAAATTTTAAGCGAGGAGAAAAGGATTTAGTGGATTTAAAATGGCGGATATTTGCAATAAAAACAAGCACCCAAGTAGATTTTTTTTTTATATTTCAGCGACAATTTATAGTTTTTATGTAATTAATATTGTGCATCATGTGGAGATTAGATTATAATGAAGTTCTGTTAAATTTACGGAGAACAGGTATCCAATTAAAAAGTTATTGAAGGAAAAGTAAGGGTTGTTTATCATAAACTTACGTTCCGTCGGAGATAAAATCGTTAATTTCGAACCGATATTGTCAATGTGTAATGTCGTATAAATTCCCTGACATACCTTTATCTCATATTGCATTTAGATGACATAAATTTGATGATAGAAATTCACAGAGGAAGCTCTATAGCCTAAAACATTTTGTGTACGTACGGATGACGCTTCGATAAATTAACTGTACGCTCTAAAAGGTTAATAGGATCGATAGTTACTACTCAAGTGTGTCAACTGCAGGCATTTATAAAAGCCGGATAAACAGAAGACAACACAACTTTATATCTTTGTGTGGTATTTTCTTCTCTGTTAGCTTCTCTAACTTACTCTTTAGTGAAGTCTATCAGGATAATTATCCCCAGTCGAAGGAAGAGTGATATTCGCGCCGGCGTCATTCCGTGCATTTGCTGCCCATGCAATAATTTTACGGAGCTATATCTTATAATTGTATGCCATATTCTGCAATGATCACTTCAGTAAGCCGATAGTTATTGCCAAATGAATGTAATAAAATCCACACGTTCGTCCGCCAAGAGCTGTCTGTAAGTTTTAAATAGGTGGAATCTTATAAAAGTTGAATGAAAAACGTTGTGCACCTTCAGAGATACTAACGGCACCTTATTCATCATCACTACAATGTATGTATAGACAGTAGCGGTAGTGATGGACGTGGTTATCCGGCGTTGATGGCGGTTATGCATACGCAACTTTTGTTGTAACCAACATGGAGACCTAAATTCACTGTCCTCAATTTGTTTTACATTCCACTTATTTATAAGTTTGTCCGTAACAGGTAGGTGGATTTCGTCAATCATAGCATACACATTGATTGGCATACTGCAATAATTCATATTATAGAGTTTCCAGGATAGCCTTGATGAGGAATTACTCTTTAAATATTTTTAAATCCGTTTTGATTAATAGCTTAGTACTAAATGATAAAATATTATTACACTTAACATTATAGATTCGACGCAAATCGTTTTGAAATTTCAGTGAAAAGACAACTCGTTATTTCGAAAGGACCTTGAACATAAAAGTTTTTTTTCCTCTCATAATTACAACCAATCACTCTAGAAACGTTCGCTTTATATGTTTCTTGACCTTGATAAAAAATGACTCGTACGCCTAAATGGAGAGAAAAAGTTTATCTAAGAAGGGTCTTTAGATCTCGATTTGTAGATGATTCTAATAGAATAACAAAAACTTCTGCAGAGGTATCAATTCAATTACGTATCATTCTGTATTTTTTTCAACAAGAAGATGCCAAGATATAAGTAGAAAATACATTTAACACTTTATAGGAAATTTCATCAGAAAAGAAAATTATTTAATTTGCCATCGCCATTTAAATCAAAGAAACGCCACTGTCAACAACATTCACCTTTAAGTCAAGCAAAATTGTGCACAATAGGTCTGGCAGAGTCTGTGTTTTATTCTAGTTGACTCACTTAAGTCATACTGACAATTTGTCAAAAGTATTATGTAAGTAGACAGTCACTTGCGTAGAAACTGGTCTTTACTGGTTACGTATCCAGGCATACCGGTTAGGTGGACTAACCGTCGAGATCAGCTGCACATTAATTCCTGATTAAGGTGTGATGCAGTGTATAAAGATTTATAGATACAGGCAATATAATGTTGAATTCAACATTAAATCCAAACAAACCTAACCAAACCAAAACGGTTATGGATGTGGCCAGTGTGATGTTGAAACCAACGTTAAATACAAATAAACCTTACCAAACCAAAACGGTAATATGCGCGAGTCAAATTTTATTCGTACAGTTATTTTATGAAACCAAACATCATTCGTACAGTTTGGAGAAACGACAGTGCTGTTGCTCAGCTACTCGTAAATATCATTTGTTGCTTGAATCCATTTTTAAATTCAGTATGACACATTTCCCTTTTTAAAATGGAGGAATAATTGCAGAAAAATGGAAAGAAAGTTACCATTTATAAAGCCATATGAACAAGTTGTTTACATTCGTAAACGTTAATACATTCAATAACTTTTCCATCCAGTTCATTTCTTTATTTTCATTTCTATATTCAGACGCAGGGATGCGTTCTTCACCGACTGCATGTAGTGTTTGAACGTACAATAGCTTAACATGCAAAATATCAAGAGAAAACGATCACTTACCTACTTCCACTATCAAATTTTTCCGCCATTTTAATCCATCGTACCTTTTCGCCTCGCTTAAAATTTTATCGAACCAAATTACGTTCGACCCCTTGTCGCAGTTGTCGTATAACAAACCCGTTTTTATCAGAAGCACGATGGACATAATTTAAAAAAAACTGTGGCAATTTTTATGTTTTGTAAGTATATGCAAGTTTTACATGTTCATGATCTTTACTATATCTATACTGACTTGATATGTTGTGTTTTCATCAGCATCATAATCATCAACAACAACATCACTGCTGACGACATCAATAAAAGGACAATCAGTACTTTAGTTATTTGAAAGTAATTATATAAACAGCGGTGTTTATGTTTTCATCTTATACATCTTATACGTTAAATACAAAAGTAACAGAAAACAAATAAATAAATCTGATTTACCTTAGCCCCCTTATCGATCAGCAATGACGCTATTTTGCAAACAATATGACAATAGTGTAATTGTCGTTATTTGTAAAGCTTCTAAAATGCAACACAATAGGTGGTTACTAGTATTTTATATCAAGCAACCTTACTCCTTTTTAAGTATGCCAGCTCATATATTTTGGAGACCACTTAAATGAGCTGTCACAAATTATTAACTGTAAAGACAGATAATTCAACATTAGAATTTAGGCGACTGACTCACAGAATTTAGCTTAAAATGGTTTTATTGAAAATTAAGGAGAAGCTCATATAGTATAGAAAAAACACTTTTATGCTTCTACACATATGAAAACAGAAGAAAAAAAGACTGGTTTCAACCAGTTCGAACCCATGCCCCTCTGGTCAGTAATACCTAGAGCAGTAAGCTAACCCACTGAGCCACACAGTCTTGTTATTACAACTTTCATATTTTAACAATATAAACTAAGTATCTACCCCGCGACTGACGGGGTAGATTTCTTACCTATTAAATCGAGTTAAACTTTATTTTATGATGTTTTCCTGGAACAAAACACGAGATAGTAATTTAATTTGGATATGTTCTTCACAATTACAACTAAATAAACATCTTTTTATGTATCGTCGACCGATCTGTGAGTCAGTTGCTTTAAAATTTCATAATGCACATGGGTACACAAGTTCGCATATTTTTTGAACGGCAGTTAGTTTGGGTAACCAAAAATGTGATTCGCTATAACAAAAGACAACTACGATGCTTTACACTAGCGAATCCAGAGGGGACGCACACACACACACACACACACACCTTAAAAAAAGCGGACGAATGGTGTTATTGTTTCCGATGCTTACTGGCTCTGATATGATATATAGCTATTCGCCCGATATATTTTACCCCTTTAACCTGAAATCCTGGATCCGCACCTACTTAAGATGAGTTTTGAGACCTAACACAGATAGAATTAACATTTGCTAAAAGGAATAAGGTCTTTTAAGGTTTATTCATACCGTCCTGTCAAGTGTCTGGGACGGAAAGGCACATACACATCGATTGTGACAGTCTGTGTTACCCGTATTCTACCACTTTTCCTTGTAAGTGCCTATCAATAATAAACTATATTGTTGAATTTTAAGGTAAGTTCCTAGTTATCGACCTTTTTTTAAATAGGCTAATAACCGGTACGATTAGTATTTTACTTTAGAATATGGGGAAGCGCTTGAGAAGTTGTATTGTTTAAGTTTTGTATAATACAATGTATGTAATTTAAGTTTGTAATTATGATAAACAAGAAAATCTATACAATATCTTACTTATTTTAGAGACGTCTTCTCGATAGTTTAACAACTAATGTCACTTTATATTTCAATAAATTTTTAAAAAATCAAACTCGTTTCTTATCTCACCTAAAAACTTAAATAAGACATTTTAGGGTACATCTAACTCAGGAAAATGTGTATCAATTGTAATTATTTATATCTACTAGATGGGGCCCCGCGCAAGCGCGGGCTTAGAGAATCTAACTATTTGAATTAGAAAGGTATACCTGTAGCGAGAGAAAGACACGATCTCATAATTTATCTGTAAACTGACTAATCTGCTACATTTTATAATGTTTTTGATACCGGAATGTTAAAAAAGGCGTGTAAATTAGAATAGTGAACCGCCGCAACATATTCAAATGCTTTTTCCTAAAAATCCATTTGTATTATACTTAAACAACAGTATAACTGTAGTAAAGTACCGCGGACGTATAAAGCATGTAGATAATGTATTTACTATTTCGTGATTCACAGACTAATCATTGTGCCACCTTGGTGACTTTTCAAAAATTTTGAGCCACCCTCTTTTAAGACTTATTTCACAAGGCAGTCTGAAGGGCAGCTTTTAGTAAAAGAAATAGGCATTTTGCAATCATTTGTGCTTTTTTCTGCTCTTACTTTAAACAGTGTGCCGATTTTAATATGCCCGTCAAAGACGAAACATACAGTGTAATAACCTTTAGCGGGCGGGCGACTAGATGTTCAGACTATGCCCGGAACATTACTCTGTTGCTAATTAGCTGACTGACTTCAAACTTCCTGTGCAGCTTCTTTGTAGTGAGCTGACGGGCAGTTCAATCGAACCATAACTCTACCTGGTCCCAATTTTACTTTTTTTTTGTCCGAAGTATAACTTCAGTACTATGATCGGAATTGTTGTAAAACGTTAAATATAGATAGATGGTAACAAGAAGAAATGCAGTGCCCTGGAAGCTTACTCTACCTTATCCAGTTTTTGAGTAATTTCTCTTTTTTCAATTTCTTTGTTGTAAAATAATGATGAGAGGCAGAAGTGCAGTGTTTAAGAAGCATAACGCTTTCTGAGTCTGTTTTTGTATAATTTTCCTTTAATTTCTTTTAAATTAACGATTCCTTTTTCCGGAGCATAACTTTAGTACTACGAAAGGGATTGTCATGTAAGTAAAAAGAAAGATGTTAAGAAGTAGAAGTGAAATGCACAAGAACCATATCTCTACCTGGTCCTATTTCTTATTATTTTTCTATTATATCCATTTTGTCCGAAGCATAACTTTTAAACTACGAAACGAACTGTTGTGAAACTGTAAATAAAAATAGATGGTGGAAAGGAAAAGTGCAGTGTCCAAGGTGAATAAATCTACCTTATTCCATTATGATAGATCCCCCCTTCTTAAATTTCTACGAGGGGTGATTCAAAAGTTCGCGGAATTTATCTCTAAATCATTTATTTTTTCACCGAATCACATTAAATTTCGCATAAATATAATTCAACGTATTTTAACTAACATTTTCGTTTAGTTTATGGAATATGTGTAACCGGAAGAATATAAATGGTCTCCATAGCAACCACGGTTAGGTGACTTGAAGCAGGCCAAAATATTTCGTTTTACTAATTCACTTCAGACGATAGTATGTTTTCAAATGTTGCTCAATTTTGGCGCGAACGTAACTGACGTTAGAATGACGTGTTGACGTCATTTCCTATAATTTTGATTACATTACGTTGAACCGTTACTCCACAGCAGCGAGTTGTCGCCATGTCTTCAACTTCTTCCGCGACGTCAACAAGTGAATTGGAGCTACGCGCAGTTGTGAAATTTTGTGTTGGACTCAAACTTACACCAGTTGAGACGTTGAATCAAATTAAAAACTCGCATACATTACAACCTTGTGGTAAATCGTTTGTCTACAAATGGCATGAGCGATTTCGGAACGGCAGAAAATCGGTACTTGATGACGATAGAGCAGGTAGACCAGCATCCGCTATGACGACGAGCAACGCAACGTTAGTGAGAGAGCTTTTGGACAACGACCGGCGCTTAACGGTTAGGGGTATTGCAGAGGAACTCTCCCTATCGTATTCTACTGTGCAACGAATTCTTACAGAAGAGCTAAATATGTCCAAAGTATCTGCGCGTTGGGTGCCCAGACTTCTGACTGATGAAAACAAGCAGCGGAGGTTAGAATGTTCTCAGCAATTTCTGGATCTGTACGACGCACAGGGTGACGAGTTTTTGGACAAAATCATCACGACAGACGAGACATGGTTATACCATTATGATCCAGAGTCGAAACAGCAGTCGTCCGTCTGGAAGTCACCAGACACACCTCCACCAAAAAAGGCCAGGACAACACGCAGCTGCAAAAAGGAAATGTTCATCTTCTTCATGGATAGACAAGGGCTTTTGCTTCAACACAAGGTGCGCGACGGATGTACCGTAAATGCCGACTATTATTCAAAGGTATGCCGCATTTTAGTCATACAAACGATCAACACTTATATATTATTTTTATAACAAACTAATATTTTACAGTATGTATTGTTTCAAATAACAAAATATATAAAAATATTATTTAAAATGTGCCGCTTTTTACTTTCTTAAACTTAAATTATTTCATGTTTTCCCGTTTGTTTGTTTGACTTCAGGTGCTTAGACGCGATCTGATACAGGCTCTGCGCCGCAAGCGCCCCCTGTTGGTACTGGATGATGTTATACTCCATCATGACAACGCTCCAGCACATCGGGCACAGAGTACAGAGTTAGAGATTTCACTGCTTGGTTTCAGTCTCTTACCACATCCGCCGTACAGCCCGGATCTAGCACCGATGGACTTTCGTCTGTTTCCAGATATGAAGAGGGAACTCAGAGGCCAGAGATTTGAAACAACATTAGAGCTACGCAATAAGGCTCGTGAAGTAATCTCTTCATTCAGTCAGGATTGGTTTAAGGTAACATTTATGCAATGGGTACAAAGGCATAGGAAGTGTGTAGCGACGGGCGGCGATTACGTCGAGAAGGTGAATCGTACGCTAGAATTTGACCGTTAGTGACGTCGACGTCGTGATGGCGTGCGTCAAGTGCCGGTCATGTATACAATTCAAATATGTACAAACGATTTATTAGTAAATGTATTTCAATGAGATTACGGCTCTGCTTTAGTATTGAGTAAACGTATCGAGTGATGTAATTTTTGTGTTTGTATTGTCTTTTCCGTTCTAGTAATAAAGCAATTCCGCGAACTTTTGAATCACCCCTCGTATAATGAACTTTTGTCCAGAGCATTTCTTTCACACTAGGTTAGGGATTGTCTTAAACATTTGAATAAAGATAGATTATAAGAAGTAGAATGTGCAGTAAAATATTCCTCCAACTGGTCCCATTAAAAAAATATCTCACTACTTAAAAATTGTGTCTGTAGCATAACTTTAAAACTATGAAGGGATTGTTGTGTTATTTTAAATACAGATAGATGGTGACAAAAAGAAATAGAGGATATTTGTTTGTTTTTGTGGAAGATGAGAATTTATTTCATCGAGTGAACACCATATGTGATATTTTCACGAGTGGCGCAGCCACGAGTGAAAATATAAACATATGGTGTTCACTCGATGAAATAAATTCCCATCTTCCACTAAAAAACAAACAAGTTTTCTTTTTATTTTATGCCAACACGTCAAAAATGGGTATTTTATGACATTTTTACTCAGGGCCTTCAATAAATTCCCCATGGTGAGCCCCAAATCAGTTAATGCGTACTTTGGTCAAACCGCACAAAAAAAGTGCAGACAATCTCCAATACATATGATAACTTTACTTCTGCTGAAATAAACTGAATACACTTTCATCAAATAACATTTATTTTTCTCTACACAGTTTATCAATATTTATTGAATTTTAGCTATACATACTTTAATTATAAAAGCGGATTAATACCGAGTAATATTCAGTCAATTGGATTGAAAGTCGGCCATATTGGATATTGTCCATGTGAATTATGTAAACAAATCAGACATTTTAAATAATTTATGGCGAATTTCATCATTGTTCACAACTAGTTAGGCTCAGGAATTCAATATTATAACTGGATTTAACAAGGTAAATAAATTTCACTCGCTGTCACTGTCTGAGATACAACGGATTCTCTTGTATTTACGTGATAAAAAAGTAGTTCCGGCACAAACAGTGTATTATCAAAATGGTAATTTCACTGATTCAAAACAGTGGATTATCACTTTTATCTCACTGATATTTCCCTATATTTCATTGGTAGGCATAAAATAAATGCTGTTAATGCATTACCCAAAAATTCATCTACCTTATCCTGTGTTTTGAGTAATATCCCCTTCTTTAATTCATATAGTGATTATTTTTGTCCAAATCAGAACTTGAGCGTCATGGAAGGGGTTGTCTCGAAACTTAAAATGAAGATAGATAGTAAGAAGAAAAAGTAAATTGTCTAAGAACCATAACTCTACCTTATCTGAGTTTTTAATTATCATCCCTCTGAAAGAAATGCGATGTATTGGTATTTTATGGTATATTGATTTCAAATTGATTAAGTCTTTCAGCACGGTTTCAACTCAGAGTTGTAGGAACATTCTTGCTGAATTTGATTTGCAGATATTTTTGCTGTGTGAAACTTCTGGCATCATCAGTTCACAGCCTAAGCTTGCACATCTTTTCTGCGATGCTCTTGTTTATTTTTGTAGTTGCAGACGTTTTGTTTACATTTTGACGTGTTTACTTCCGGTGAAAAAAATCGAATCATAAATAGCTCGAAAATACATGCATTTAGAGGGATGAATAGATATTAGCAGTCTATAGAAAGTGCAAAAAGAAACGTTACCAAACACAAAAGAGAAAGATGTCGAGTTGGGTATACTGATAGCTAAAAATTCGTTTCCCTGGATAGTTTAATACACGCCGATTGGCATAAGAATCGTTGGGTAGATTATTGATTACTGTCTGTAAATTTTTAGAAAGAAGAATTAGACGTTTGGAGTGTGTTGGATATATGGCTGCGTATCAGTTGTGCCTCTGTATTTTGTTGTCAGTTACTTTAGTCTGAGTGAGTATATCACACTAAAGTCAAATGTTAGGGTTATTTATTAATTCTTATGAAGTGAAGTCATAAGAATGAGAGTTCTTGTAAAACATTTAATTCTGAACTTTTGATCCGGAATACCCTTGAGCTTTTGAAACAAGCAGCAGTTCTTCAGTATTCTACGCAAGGGAAAGGCTAGCGAAAACCCAGTGAAACATCTTTTTAAATGTGCGTCTGTTTATGATAGTTTAGCAATTACTAATAACTAACTGTTCTATCTTCTATTTCTTTTCGGATTGTCTTGGTAGCATGCTTCAATCGGTTGGTTGCTACAACATGATCAGAAAACATGTCAAAATCAGCACTGAACCACGTGAGTCGGGAAACTTGTTTGTGGGTATCAGCTTCAAATATTTGTGGTTTACGTATTCAAACTAGAAAACACCAGTGAAAGCAGTCACTGTGTTTCTCCAGCATTCACCGTAAAGTACGTTCAAATAAAAATTTCGAATTCATAAGCCCTTAGAAGAGTCAGACCGTGTCTCAGACATCAAACTGTGACGATCTCGTTTAATGATTTTTTTTTATTATTTTTATTTATCCAAGAACATGGTTCAGTATGACTAGACCATGAGGTTCTGGTTCATTTTTTTTTTCTTCAATCTTATTGGACTTGATTGTTAAGTCAATCATGTTTGTCCAGCTGCAAGTAAGTCATTTCTACAATGCCTGTACATAAAGCTGAATTATGTTTTTCAGCAAAGAGAATCCCTCAGAGACTACAACAGTGTGGTCAGTTTTAAAGCTGATCAAATCAGAAAACAAAGCAAAAGCTGTAACATTAACCTAAAGTTACCCAAGAAAAGCAAAGATAGTGCTGCCGTGCCATGTTCTTGGCATCTCAACGACAGGATATGTGTCATCAGTGACTTGTAGGAGTGATGCTGCATAGCATCTCTCAGAAAACCAGAAACGGGAGCTGGCAAGTATCACTCCAGTGTACATGTCTCGGCTAAGCAACTGGAGAATAGACATTTCTGAAATACCAGACGTCGAAGAATCAGTTGTGAAAAAGTACCTTATCAACACTGATGATCAAACAGCAAAAGGCGCAAGAACGTACAAAATCTCTAGACCATTTGCCTTGCAGCAGTTTGTGCACACGTTTATGAACAATGACAATTACTGACTAGACTTCTCAGTGGTACGAGCTCAGTGCAACCTTTCCCAGTCAACTTATGTCGAACAATTTAAAGTTGTCTTCGTGATAAATGACAAATATCTGGGAGAAGCATATGGAGGGTTCTGCACATGTACTGTTGGGAAGAGTGAACGGTGAGGTCGCATTGGTGCTGTACTTTTTTATATAAGCAGAACTGCAAGCAACCGGTGCATCAGAGAGCCCCTCTTGTACAGAAAATCATTGAAAATTGGCAGATCAAAAGGAATGCCTAAATACTTCAAAGACTTAAAAATAAGAAAATCAGAGACACCCATAAGAAAAACAATGGATGACTACGGAAAAAAGTCATTAATTCAGCACCTCCGTCATATGATGAAATTGTTTTATCACGAGTGAACCTGGTAGCAGCAACCCGTCATACAACTCCTATCGGTATACCTCAACTTGTGCAGGAAAAGTTTTGTGCTATTACAGACGTCTACTACAACACCGGAAGCAACAATCTATATCACAATGCAACTGCTATGGTTAACAGAGGTGCATAAAATAACCAAAGGACAGTCTGAAAACACAGAGTGACAAGAGCAGCGTAGAGGTGCAGTGAATAAAAAGTATAAAAAGTAAAAAAGCCAGTAATCGCTACAAACTTTTCTGCTTCCATCAAAGCAGTTGAACAAAAGTGAAAGAAACGGTTGAAAATAATTATGATTATGACTATCATGTCGGACAGAAAACATGAAAGGCAAAAAAGGGTTATGTAAACAATTTTGAGTCTCCAAGTTGGAGGACCATGAACTAATTGTCTACAAAGTCATTTTACCAGCGGAAGCCAAGAGGGAATAATCAGCTGTTGGTGTCGCGCATACATTCATCTAGAAATAATGTGTCCCTTTAGTGCAAGAATGATGGTTTTAAGAGAAGGTATAGCAAACGGGAAAATCAGATACATTAGGAAAGTAAATGGAAGGTTTCAGATAACAGAAAATTCTTATTTGTACTATTGCCCAGATTCAATGGCTAATAGGAATCACAAACATTAAAAACTGCAGTCTTGCTGGTTATTATTTGGTTGTGTTTGCCATGTGCCAAATATGACCAATAATGGGCAGATGCAGGAGATAACTTGTATTGCCCTGGATGTACTCGTGAATGTGATCTTGAGTATTAAAATAGCAAAAGGGGCTGTAAAGAGAAGCGATTATTGAAATAAGATGCCAAGTACAGAAAAAATTAGTGGATTAGAGTCTCATTTTTCTGCCAACATGGTATTAAAAGTCTGTAAACAGTGTAGACATTTTCATATGTACATTTTAGCTTTTTTGTACTGCTATAACATATTGTGTTATTTAACTTGACAGTGACAGAAAACTTTATTTAACTTAAAATTAATGAACGTCAGAAAAAAAGTATGTATTGTTAGTTACAAGTAACAAAGTAGAAGCTTTGTCGTCCCCTTTGGTATTTGAGGTTTTCATGTATTTCGATATTAAGTTTTGAGAGTACTGCACAATGATAAAGATATAAATCAAGGATGTTAAGTGCAAAACATATAAATAAGGCTTAGATGTTCAGACTTTAATAAGTTTTACAACGTTATCAACTTGTTAATACATAAATGCACATAACTAGTCTGATTTTTTCAAATACCAAGTATTGCTACTTTTATCTCTTGGAGGTGCAAGAGAATTGACTCCCATCTAAAGCAGTCATTTTTGTATTTGTTTCAATGTATTAGGAACTTTAACTTGTCAACAATCAAATACTCAGATTACTACGTCTATCATTATTCTAATGCCTTAAAGTTATAATAATGCCCAAAATTGTCATAAAAAATAAACCAAATTAGAACTCTACAATGTTGAACACCCTATCTGTGCAGTTGTATTTTCGTGGATGGCAAAGTGTCCTTGAGATACATTAAGATTAAATTATCAAAAATATTTTATGACCCACCGGTCTTAAATTGCATCGGAAAATGCCGAACACGCTAATATACGTGAAACGAGTCGTCAATGTCACATGATCAGTTCTGTATGGTGGCTGCTTTGTGCCATGTCGTATGAGCGTGTTTTCGGAATGAAAATGCGAAAACACGAAAATATTTTTTCGCGTGGCGGGGCGAAAATTGCAATTTTGGCGTGTTTTCGCCTGGCGAAGTTTCAACCCGCCACATGAAAACACGCCACATTCTATGTGCTGTGTCTGTACCTAAAGTTTGTCGTATCTTTGTATGGCGGGGCGACAACGTGCCATGCGAAAACACGACAAATTATAAGTTTAAACGCAATAAAGTTGTGATTTGTCTTATTTTCGCGCGGCCGGATTCCGCCCCGCCATGCAAAGATACGACAAACTGTTGGTAAAGTCATGATACATAGAATGTGGCGTGTTTTCATGTGGCGGGACGAAAGGTCGCCAGGCGAAAACACACCAAAGAAACAATTTGTCGTGTTTGCGCGTGGCGGGTTTTCGCGTTTTCGTCCCGCCAGTACAAGAAAAGCAAGTACATTTCCTTGGCAGTTGTTTCGCTGCAGCATCTTCATGAGTTTCAGAATTTGAATTAAGGTCACGGCTTTCAGAACAAAACTAAGCATGGAGTTCGAACTCGTTTATAACAAGAAATGTAACCCAATATTCTGCAGCTGCTTTCTATCACAATATGTTTCATACTGTCCTTAGTTAATCAGCCAGTACTTTCGACTTCTACATGTGAATGCTTTGAAAAGAATACCTATGGACTATTAACTGGACATTGTGATATGGGAATGACATGCCCTTGATACCACTACCATTACAGGTAGTTGTATACGTACAGTCGGACCTGTCTTAATGACCACCTGTAATAAGAGACACCATGCCTTAAGATACCATATTTTCTATTCCCTAAATGTAGCTTTTCAGTGAATTTGAACTTTGATTAGAAGACCACCTGTAGTCACAGACCACATTTCGTATGTCCCTTGGTTCTTTTAAGACAGGTTGCACTGTACTGTATTCTGTCAATTAATGTTCTTATTGGGTTATTTTCAACAATGTTTCAGTTTCACTCTACCAGGGATCCGACAGATTCTTCATTTTATTTCTTCCAGCAACTGTCTGGTCATTGGTGAATGAACAGCTGTTGTATTGAGGGACATTCTTTTGTTTTATAACTATGAAAACTTGATGGGGTTTCCTGGACACAATCAATTTCTTTTATCAGCAGAATAACAAACCTTTTTTGTACAATGCATTTATAATGCACCTAAAGTGATGACAACTCAATTAAAACTGATGCAAAAGGTATTTTCCCCACATAATTTAACCACAAAGAACTGAAACACCAGAATTTTGTCAACATCTAAAAGGAGTAAAAACAGACATTCTTCCTTTTTATTATAGTCGTCTGTGGATGAGGATGAGGGGCTATAATACAGTCTGGTCTAATAGACCTTTTTTTTTCAAAAATGAGTATATATGAGGGCAACCATTTTCCTTCCTCAACGATGAATAATTGGTAACTAGAGGTTATTGAGATAGGCACACACAGTAATAATCTGCATATTTGCTCAAAGAATGATAAATGATAAAAAAATGTTTTTTTTCGTTTAATAATGCATTCCACATATAAGGAACGGTTCTAACAATAAAATCGCATGTTTTTTTTTCATAGGCAAGTGGAGAGGGAAGACCTGTCCACGTGTTTTCAAAAACATGCACAAGCGTTTTGCTATTCTTAGATAATTGGTCCGCTTATCAAGAAAGAGAAGAAATACTTAAGGAGACTAAAAGCAAAGACAACTAAAGTGTGATTATTGTATTTTCATTCGGCATTTTTGATCAAAGCTAACACTCAAAAAATAAATTTCCTCATTTACGAGCTGTTGTATGTGACCTATAATGAATGATATTACATTTCTTAAGTATATTAATTCAGTATCCTGAAGCAGGAAGGATTAAGGACTAGAAAGGTTAGTTTAAATGCAAAAATTACGAAGCATTTTACACCCGGTATGCTAAAATGTACTAGGAAGTCTTGTAAAATAAAGCTTCTGGTTTTAAATTCGAAAAAAATCCAAAACATATAAAACTCATTTAAAATGGAAATGAAAAGGGCAATGTATATAAGAAATGGTCATCATCGGCTTCAAGCATAAAGACTTCTGAAGTTTGGAAATAATACAAGATAGTATTAAAAATCAGTGAAGAAAAATAATAAACTATTCCTGACGTTAACTAAACGTTAAACAATAGTTTAACCTGTATTATTCTGTATAAGAAACATATTGCTAGTCTGGTAAAAGTACCCAGGGCCTGCGAGAAATTATTGCTAGAGTCATATTGAGACACGATGTGAACAGTAGAGCTCATCGACAGAGAGACTCTGAGAAAAAACGTTATACGTAAAAAAATTATCGTAAATACGTAAGAAGATATATCATAACTAGAATAATTATCGTACAAACAGAACCCAACAACAACAACCAAACCTTGGAGAACCAAAAAAAACCAACAACCTAAAATAACTAACCTTTCCGTTGGGCGTCGGTTAAATGTCAACAGGTGCTGACGATAAATAAACTCAGATAGAGCAATACACAGTAAATTTGGTAACGCTCACATCGCCTGATGGTATTTTAGGCATTTTCTGAATTCTTGGGAATTGCTCAAATTGTTGACGTTCTAAACATTTATTTAAATGAGGCTTCATTTTTGAAATATCAAATCTAATTTTATCTTATGATTTTAGAAGTGTGAAAACATGTTTCTGCGGCAAAACATTTGCAAAACGCCTAAGTCTGAATTCTAAGCCTGTTTTTACGTGCAGTAAATAAATTTCAATTTTATTGAAGTCACTATTAAAAATTATGCAAAATTACTTGTACATTACACTCAAGTTCTCTGTTAAATTAGAAAACATCATTTCCCTAAAAACAGAAACAAATATTTGCCAATCGCAATGAAAAATAAGATTCAATAAATCCAATGCAGCTTCCTTTATTTTTTAACCCTTGCTAATAAACAGTTAGAGAAATTAAATGATTGCACTTAGTTAAAACCGGGGCCGGAAATGGGGCCTCAAATAGGATCGCAGGACCGCCTAATAAGGATGTCAGAAAATCTCTGGCTCCAGATGCTCTGCTGCATATTCATTTTCAATAGACGCTCTGTCGCATTTTGAAAACTCGCCACTGTATTGGGTGATGATGCCCTAAAGGGCTTAACCCAAAAAAGATTTCGTGTATAGCATTAAGACAAGAAAGGTAACAATTGTATGATTAAAGTGTTTTCTAAATTTCAGTTGTCTCCCTCTATAACTTTCAAAACTGCATTAAAAAGGAAAGAAACAAAATGATTTGACAAAAATAAAGAGTAAACTATTCATTTAAAACTCCTTTTTTAATTAGAAATATCAAGGTTGTGGAACGTTGTAGTTTTTGTAAACAGGGCATGAAACTAAATAATGTTCCTGTTAAATACAGGATATTCGAACGACTATTTCCAGACTAAGTAGCTTAAATTCAGATAAGCAATTATGTAATTTATGAAATACTTTCCATATACCTTACTCTGTAAACATTAAACGTTTGTGTAAAACCTCTAATTTCTATCTGGTCTGCATCATTTAGTGCAATTTTGTATTATCAGTAATATATGCATTATTTGATTCAGTATTACGTAAAGATTGATTGAAAGAAGAAAGAAAGGTTTGAACACGCTTGAAACAATGCTAAGCCAAGACCTCAAGTAAAAGTGCCTTTTATCAACACGTGAATTTTAGCTCTTTTTATTTTATTCTATTCATTTTCTGTGAAGTTTTATAACACTAAGTGTAATTAATTTTAACAGCACATTTTATTCATTCAGCCCTGTTACATTTTACAAATTAACTATTATATGTGGGTTTTTTTTTCGTTAAAAACTTATGACTAGGGATACCGTTTCGTTTAGTATATTTTACTTTTTTTAACATATTTTTCATTTTAGATATTTGTTCTCAGCCAGTAGATACCAAGATCAGAAGACTTGAAACGACCGGCTTCAATGCCTTATATGTGAGATCTTTTTTTCACCCTTAACAGCTGCCTATATTACGCCGATGGTTAAGTTAGTTTAGGTTGATTATGTCCAAGACAAATAAAAAAAAATCTAAAACTACTCAGATCCAGACTTCTAACGCTCTAATATAAGTAGAGAAAGCAGAGGTGGAACCATTACCTCTAGAACTCCACATACGCAAAATACGTCTGCAGACTTTTTTTCCTAAAAGTTATGTTCCGGTAAGATTTGTATGGTCCTGTTTTTGGGGTTTTGCTTCCCGATTAGAAAGCGTTGGAGTAATAAACGATGAGTACAGTTCAGTACATTCTGTCACTAATGGTCTTCCATAGAAAACGTGTTATATATGAGCACTGGAACGTCATGTGTTTGATGGCGGATGTTTACTAAGAATACCTGTAAAACATGGATACTATTCGATTGGATCCGCCTTTCTTGGAACAGGTAAACCAGTTTCATCACCCTCCTTGTTTTCCAGACCTTAGTACCTGTGATTTTTTTCTATTTGTCTAGTAAAGAAAATGTTTGCAGGTAAACGCTATTTCAAGAAAAGTGCCCTTGGTTCTGCATTTTTTCAGTCTTTACATTACACCAAGAGGGACTTCTTTGCAGCAGTAAAAAGCTACCCAAGAGAAACGACGATTTGTTGTTTTTGTCACTTGACCTATTTAAAAATATCTCGGTGATTCCGTTCACGTTTTACTTTCTAATAAAGAACGTTCAAATATTTACGTTCAAACCTGCATTTCACTATATTTATAAGGACAAACATACTGGAAATTTAAAGTTTTTCATATTGAACGTGATTTGAGCAAATAATATCAGTTTTAATTTTTTGGGCATTCATTTGCCTGTGGATGCCTTTAAAGCGATAAACAGGCAAAAAGTTTTATGCTTTCTTTCTTGTTTTTCAATCAATATACTATAAATGTGACCGAAAAAAATATGAGTCCCAGTATTTTTTTGGCCGTTCATTTGCCTGTGTAACCCTTTAAGATGCAGCAAAATGAAAGGTGCTAAGATTAGGTCAAGGTCACGATGTATTGAATCTGAAGAAAACCCAAAATAAAAACAATTATTCCTTTTCTAGAACTAGATGATGGAACTTTTATGTATGATCAATGAGATATACTTGCCCAAACTTGTGATTATTATGAAAATATGTATAAAAATGTTAATTTAACTGAATAGTTCAATATTGATAAAGAATTAAGGAATTGTAGTAGTTATTATGTTGTCTTATGATGGAGTTTGAAGGTTTCCTTTCATATGATCAAGTTTCTTTTAGATTAGATTAAAAAAAAATGAAAAAAGTGATAAAAGTCCGGGATGTGTTGGATTTATCGCATTAAAAAAAACAACAAACAAACAAACAAACAAACAAACAAAAAATACTTTTGGAATAGAATAGGACATTTTTAATAGCTATTAATTTTGCTTATAATGTTAATTCTTTTTCTAGAAATCAAAATCTAGGAACAATAGCTTGTATTACAAAAGAAAACAAGCCAAAGCAATTTTTAAAAAATGGAGATCAATAACTTGAGGAGGCACCGTGGTCCAGGGGTAGAGCACAGGGCTCCGGATCCGGAGATCGCGGGTTCGAATCCCGTTAGAGGCGAGATTCTCTCACGATCTTCACATTCCTCCACGCTGCGCGAATACTGGTATGGAACCCAGTAAGCAGTCATCGAGCGTGGTGAATCTAAGTTGTAAGAACTTGTATCGCAATCGATGTAAAATAAATGAGTCTAAACAATCAATAACTTCATTGAATGTAATTAACTTCAGGCAGTATAGCAAATAAACTTAAAAGTGTTTTAGATATTTTAGTTTCGAAAGATCAATTGTTAGGAATAAGATTATTGGTGAGGATACTAGATTATTGTATGACATTATGAAATTTACGGAAGATAATAAAATTCCAGGTTTAGTAATGATGATTGATTTTGAAAAATCTTTTGATACATTTATAGAGAAATGTCTTACATTATTTCAGTTTGGTCTAATGTTTAAGAAATGGATATCTTTGTTTTTATACAATACTGAAACTTATGTTATTTTAAATTTTTTTTATCTAAATTTTTCAAAGTTAAGCGAGACAAAGAAATCCAATTTCACCTTAATATCTTCATTTTATGTGCAGAGATATTAGCTGTAAAAGTAAGACAGTGTAAGGATGTTAAAGATAGCGAAGAATGTGAAATTTCACAATCTACAGATGATACATCACTTCTGTTACTGATCAGACATGGTTTTCGTGGTCTGGTCACAATGACCTTGGACCTTTTAAAAATTGACATTGATTAATAGGGGCCATCTATTGAACATGACGAACTTCTCCACTAAATCTGAGGATTGTAGGCCTAAACGTTCTATAGTTATTGATCAGACAAAGTCTGGTCTACGGACGGACAGACGGACGGACCGACCGACATGTGCAAAGCAATATACAAATGCGGCCATGGCAAATGAAATATGAAAAAATAGAAGTTGTCCAATCTGGAACCGCAAGGCCTAGAGCTCAGTCATTTGGTTTGTAGTATCATCGGACCTCTACCAAATTCCTATAAATCTGAACTCCCGGGACGAATAGGGGTCAATTTTTCACATAGACCTAAAAGGGAACATGTTTCAAAATCTTTTCCTCTAAAACCATAAGACCAATTGCAATAAAACTTTCTAGGAACGATCCTTAGATACCTTCGATTTTTTGTTTGTAGTATCATCTAGTAAACCTCTACCAAGATTTTCTAGTCATGGCTCCTTGGTCAAAATTCGCCCCGCCCGAGAGTCAGCTACTTTCGCCTCTTTATAAATGTGGAAATTTATAAGGATCAATAAAAACGTGACTGCATGAAGGCAGACAGGGCTCATTTTGTATAGGAGAAAAGATTAAAATGTTCTTTAAAAAAACTACTATGCAGAGTTAAATGTACATTTGCACAGATGGGGCTGGTCTCATTTTTTCATATGCTCCAACCACCACCCCACCTCCAAAAATACAAATATTGTTTTTCTTTTATCTGTCACATGCAATTCCCTAACTCCACTCCCCCAGCATTGTTTGATAGCCCTTCTTCGGGAGAGAGACTCACGACCAGATGGGTCTTGTTTCCTTTTTCAATTTTTTTTAGAATATTGAAGCTACTCTCCTTTAAGAAGTGTGTACAGTCATTACTGTGGAAGATGAAACTGCTTCTTTTGACCAATGGTGGCGTTACATCTATTCCTTTAGAAAAGATGAAGTGCTAGTCGAAGACAATATAGAGAATCTCACTGCTACTGGTACTACACAATGTATTGATAGGAGTGGGATATTTACTCCTTACATAGGATTTTCCTCTTTTTATGCACCCAACATAAAATAATCGACATTATGTTCGTACTTTGCCTGGTTAAAATTTTCTGGAAAAAAATGGATATTTTTCTCTTTGTATATATATCAGGTACATGACAGTTAAAGGCGTAACCTATTTTTGTTGTGCCGTGCAGTATATGGGCGGGAATAATCATGTTGCTAAATCCAAAGGTTACGTTGTTGAAGAAATTGAACAAAAGCAGGCTGGATAATTTTAAATTCTTAAATCAAATCAAATCAAATTAAATTTTGTGGAAATGTAACAAGATTTGCCTTCCAATCATGATACATTCCTGTCCGTACCACTATGACACCACTACTACCATTATGGTCATGTGTGAAGACAGTATCTAGAGCCAGCCTCTAGTATCTTCTCCAGACGCGAATCCTGCCGTCAGCAAAGGACACGCTGAATCGGGACTCATCTGAAAACAGAACGTTTTTACATTTACAAGCTTTCAGTCCAGCGACTCACAGCCAGTTCCTGACCGTCGTAACATGGACTATAGTCCCAGAAGCATTCTTTAGGAGACGGACTAACTTACGGCTTGAAAAAAAACTGTTACGTCGAGGTGACGTCGTTATAAAAACCGTCTTCACTTGACATGGTTTTACGAGGCCTGTCTGATCTTGGTCTACATGGATCAGCGACGTTTCCTGTTTTTTGATGTCTGTATTGAAGGCGACTAATTGTAACTAATGTAGATTGTAATGCCGAGTGACGTCTATTCCTGACATGCCAGCCGTAAGCATACCGACGGTTCTCTAACTTTAATACAACGTCATTTGTGGTCGCAGCAAATTCAGTGATTTTTGAAAATTAATTCAGTTTCTATGCTAACAAAAAGAAATGCGACTGTGTGCTTTATGACACGCCAATGGATATCAGTTTGCGGAGCAAGTAAGAGTAAATCATAGTAAAAAGTGTCCCGATCTAGTTATTAAAGTATGAAAACAATTATAAGCATCCCATAGGTTGTTTAATACATTGTATATAATTGCCTACCTATTTCTTAACCAGTTTCTTTTTAATAAATAAAGCAGAGGCTGGATGAAACTACCCATATGACGTTATGTCGGGATATCAACGCTTTTATCAGAACGAAACAGAACACAGCAGAGCATATTTTAATTTTGATTCAAACACTACAGATACTTGTAAAATATATTGTTCTTAAGCAAACAGATATATGTATATAATATGTACGACAGATATAAAAGTGAAGAACAGGTATAAGAAAAAATATTGTATGAAGGAGGAGTATTAAAAGTGGATACATAATAATATTAGTATCTTTAAAATGAAATAAACTTGATAATAAACAAGATGACCGAATGGTCCTGGGTTGCTCACCTGAAAAGGAGTTATCAAACAATGTTTGTTCGGGGGGGGGGGGGGGGGGTTCATGGCAATTACAATAAGTCAGCCATTGGTTTTTACAGTTCTGTTCACATTTCACATATTTTGTAAAGGGCCACTTTAAAGTATAATTTATAAGATTTTGGTGGACGACTACAAGATAGTATTACAAAAAATATATAATTATATAAGCTCTAGGATTTGTGGTTTCAGACAGGAAGGTTTTAAAGCTTTTTTTGTATGAAAGGCTATGCAAAATGGCGAAACACCACAGGTTGGGGAAACTTGACCCCAGAGCCATAATGTATAGGATTTTGGCAGAGATCCACTAGATCATGCTACAAATAATATATCTAAACTGGAAGCTTTGTGATTTCAGACAGGAACATTTGAAAAGTATATGCAAAATGTAGTGACTCCTGGTGTGGGGCCAGTTGTTCTACTAGATGATAACAAAACCAAACATCTAAGCTTAGGCCTTGTGGTTTCAGACGAAACGATTTTAAGGTCTTTCCTTTCAGTTTCCATGGCAATCAGAGCTCTACATGAAATTCCATTTATGACTTTGAAATGCGGCCATAAAAGGATCATACATGTGATGTCTTATTGCAGCTAGCTCAGAAGTATAGGAGGAGATGTTGTTTGAAGTTAATTGTGGACGCCCAACGCCTGACAAACGCCAAACAAAAGAGCATACTAAAGGCTACATCGGACTTCGTTTTAGTGAGCTGACATCAAGGGGATTGTTTTCAACACGCGGACATTACATATGAATATAAGCACATTATAATGTGTAAGTCGATTTCTTATTAGAATATCTGCTTCAATTCAAAGGAGTACAATTAAAAGGTTGAATAAAATTACCATACTTGCGTTATTAATATTGTATCTCCTAAAGAACACACACACACACACACACACACACACACACACAAACAACAATTTTGCTTAAAATCTGAGAATGTTTTTCTTAATCGAGTTTTGGTCACCTTCTTATATATTATCTTTATTTAAAGATAAAACTAGCTTATAGATGGACGTTCTTAATATTAACATTCAAATGTTGGTAAATAGTATGAAAAGCTAAATTTATAGACACCGTTTGATTTTACGAATTGTATCAATGATTTTAATAGAATTACACTTGAAAATTATATGAAAATTTCAATATATATGTTTTGCTGTCCTGATAAAAATATATCAAAGTAGTGAAACGTGGACTATATTTTTTGGCTATTATTAAATTTGCACATACAAAAGTCTATACGAGGCTTATCTAGACTATTACTTTTAAGAAAGTAAATGCTATTGTTTGATAAGTTCTGACTGTCTCCTGTCTGTTTTTACTGTATTATTTGTTTTTACAAAATGTCTGACTATATACTTATTTTCAAACAGTTAACACCCAAATATCGTCTAAATGAGAATCACATCGCTTCCTATCCTGTATGGGCCGTCAATGTGTCCATCATTATTCCACTTCACTGTAACCTTGCCATTTGAGTGTACTTCTGTCACAGTCCCAGACTACAAGTAAAAAACTAACTTAGGTACAATTATAATTACATTACTATGTAACACATATATCAGCATATATAATTTTCTTTACAACTATTATATTATTTAATGACGCTTTTGTTATGTGAATAAACTTTATGAATAGGATGAATTATACCTTCTTCTATCTCACCTTAAATGCAAGTTAAAGTTTAAAGAATACTGTTCAGCTAGGAATATTACTAAATACTAAGATTATTGCTATATTCATTAAAATTCCAAAGAGTCTGACAAAAGTTAGGGAAACAGTCCTCAACTAGACTAGACTAGTTGGAATAACTAGAGTAGTAGTAATAATAATGATGATTATGATAACAAGGAGAAGGAGCAAAGGATAAAAAAGAAACATAAAAATATAATCATCATGATAGTAATCTGCGTTTTAGTTACTTAAATTTAATGGTGAAACAATCAACTAAATTGTAGTTCATATAAAAATACACCTACGCTTAAAATACACTACACTGCAAAATATCATTCTTTTATATCAAAAAAGATAAAAGAGCATTAAGTTCTCACAAGAAACACTAGAAAATTATTGATCACAGCGAAGAAATCTGTACTGATATTAGTTCTCAGGAAAAACTGTTAGGTAAACTGCCCACCCAATATGCAAATGAATGTAAGAGTGCAGTGATCTCAATGGAACAAAATCCTTAAGCTAACAGCTTTAACATTTCATGATTTTATGAAAAGTATGCATTTACTTTAATTTATGCGTTTTTTTCCTAGAAATAGTTAAAAACATTACTTACCCGATCCTCCTAAAAACAAAATAAAGGACAGTTTTTAATAATTATAATAATAATAATAATAAGAGTACTTATGATCTCACATAAAAAAAATACTAAATAATCGTTCATAGATCAGAAATCGGTACTGATAGTTTCTAGTAAGTTAGTTAATGACGATTAGGTAAACTGCCACTGACTCTAAGAAAACCTGTTATCTCAATGAAACCAAAACTTAAAAGAAATATCTAATAGGTTTTGTAATTAATAATTGCCTACAGTATCTTCTAATAAAAAAGCAAATCAAATCATTTGAAAATTCAATGATTATTTGAATGACTCGTAAGATAAAGTCAATTTATTCACGGATTTCTGTTTTGAATTTAGAAAAGGCTGAATTTTGTCCAGGAAATTAACCTATGGCACAGTGTTTGCTTACACTAGGTAAAAAGCAATGTTCGGAGACACTTACATAGAAAACATATCTTTTGGTAAAAATATGCTTTGGAATAAGGTTAAGTTGCTACTGTAATTTCTGAGCTTTTGAGATAGATAAAATTTTAAGAAGAAGGAAACAGAGAGGAAGATAAAAAAGAAACATAATTATATTAGAATTACTGCTAGTAATAATCTTTTTATTTTCCAAAATTAGATTTAAAACAATTAACTTAAATACAATTAATATGAAAATACACCATCACTTGAAATACCACACTGTAAAAAAATCGTGTCTTAAAAGGTAATAGTAACTGGCGGCTTAAGGCAGTTGTTGAAACATAGATAGATATATGTATGTCTAATTTGAAAAAAATACTGAATATTTAACTACATTTTCGTCTTTTTACCAAAAAAGAAATAAATAGATAGAAAGAATGAAAGAAAGAAAGAAAGAAAGAGAGAAAGAGGTAACGAAGAGGTAACGAAGTAACATTGAACTTCGTTAATCCATTTTTTCCAGTATGCATTTACTTTAATTTATGCCAGTTTAAGAGATTAAAAAAAGAGAGAAAAAAAGAAAAAAAAAACATCACTTACCAGAATCGACTGAAAATGAAATAAACAGACATATTTAATAAAGAAAATAAGAGTATAAATGACCTCAAATAAAAAATACTCGAAACAAATTGTTCACAGAGCTGAAATCGGTACTGATATTAGTTAGTTATTTAGTTAGTTAAGTAGTTCAGTAGTTATGGTTAGGTAAACTGTCACTGACTGTAAGAGTACAGTTATCTCACTGAAATCAAAAACAAAGCCTTATATCGGATACGTTTTGCCACGATATGCTTAAAGTTTCTAATGATAAAATAGAATAAAATAAAATAAAAAAAGTCTTTGAAATTTCAGTGATTATTTGAATAACTAGTGAGATGAAGTCAAATTAGTCATTGATATTTGTTTTGCATTTTAAAAATTGTTTAATACTTTCCAAGAAACTTAACTTATAGCACAGTCTTTGCTTAAACTAGGTAAAAAGCAATGTTCGGAGAATGTGTTCACAGAATATCAATAAGATATAACACGCACTTAGTAGAGCGAACTGACATGAATGAATTTGCTAATCATAATTCAGTGATATCAATATATACTAGGTACAATTCAACAAATTCTGGATTAAAATGAATATTGTTAAAAAAGGAAAAAGGCTTAATATTGAAGCTGTGTTTTTAAATACAAGGTATATTGTTATTCAGGTAAGGAAGATTACTTGAAAATAACAGACAAAAAATGTAGTAATCACAGCCCAGGTGAATTTTCATACTACAATCACTTGATGGTAAATATTACAATGACCATTTCATAAAAATCGGTTTACCCCTTTCCTTTATTAAAGAAACGATAATTGGTGTATTGTGTTTAAATATATACGGTCAGGCATTTCTAACAAGAAACTATACAAACTATACACTGACATAAAAAGTACCTACATGCACTTACATAGAAAACATATTACTTTTAGTAAAAATATGCTGTTGAATAAGCTTTAACTGTTACTGTTAATTGTGTGCTTTGAAAATAGTTTTAGATCTTTTTTTAAAACATTTTTAAAGTTATTTAGAAATATTAGTAAGTATTACAGATAGCTACGCTATGTCGATTAAAAAAAGAAACTTAAAATGTGTTCACGTGCGACTCCATGGGGTGTGTGTTTAGGTTAGTTCCAAAGGCAAAGGGTGGGGCGTGAGTTGTCGAGTAATTGTTTACTAGAATTGCCACTAACCTGGCGCCAACAGCCCCGCATGCTACTGAACAAAAATTCAGTATTTAAAATTTCAAAGGGCAATGATTTCAAAATTATCGGGGAAAGTGTTATGGTTCTTAGGCATTGCACTTCTCCTCAGTGAGATCTATCCATCTATGAAGCTTCAAGTTGATACCTCCAACAGTTTTTGAGTTAGTCCCCGGAAAAACAAAACCCGACGGCCGGACATACAGGCAGACAAGCTGATTCAAGTGTAACTCCCTTAACACTTCGTTGTACGGGGACATACTTAATTAAAAATTCTTAGGTGATGTGTTGGAAACATTTTAACAAAATATACGTGAAAATGACAGTTTTCTTTAAGCTCTGCACGTAATATATTTAAGAATTGACAGTTTTTAGATTCCTTATTATTCAGACAAATTATAAGAACACACAAATAGAATTGAATACACATTATATGTAATTAAAATCTTACGAGATTTAATTTCTTTTGTCTTAGAAAGGTTCTAGAAAAAAGTGCAAGTTTTCTAGTTACGTGATTTTTCGTTTTTCTAAAATAATTTACCATAGAATAAGATACAATAGGAAGGAAAAAATAACGACGAAAGAAGTATACAAAACATTCAATTGCAAGGCAATTTTCTTTTACCATCATATATTATTGCACATTTCTTTTTTACTTCCTTTATTCTAAAGGATATCGATTTATCTAAAAGTCAATTTTTTACTGCAAAAATAGTCCCTGAAACAAAATAAAGAACGTATGAAACATCTTTAGTAAATAATTACATAAAGGGCGTCACTATCATATCAAAGACAAAAATCAATACAATGATCAGTACTGACATTCTCCAACCCAACTTATACTACTCAAACGTTGTAATTTGTCCGGCGGTTTTTCACGTGTCGGTTGGTCGGATGAAAATGAAATGTTTTCATGTTCATATTTACCACATCTACGCTGAAAACCGGAAAATGCTGGTGAAATATCAAATTACGTAAGTTTTCCTGACTCTGAGTAATTCTACTTTGTCTAAGATATGATATATTTTCAATATGTTATACGTCACAAGCAAACAATTATGACTCAATTATTTATAGTTACCTTTAAAATCTCGCTGATAAAAAAACAGCATAATTTACGAAAGTTGATATTAAGGTTTTAAAATTGGTTGTTTATTTCTTTTAAACTGTTAGAAAAACTGGTTACATAACATTTCAGATGTGAACTATATCATATCAACATAATGAAGTAGATTTCTACAACCTGTAACTTAAAATTCATACGACACATGTACATGATTTTAGAAACCATTTTCCTATGTCAAACGAGTATCAGCATGTACATGATAAGGATAAAGTTACAGATAATGTTTGCAAACAAGAACTTTTGCATAGGATCCGAGTGGTGTGTTGTGCCAACATATACAATACACATCTATATAAAGGTAACTGAAAAAAAGACTTCACTCTAAAGAATTTACAATTTGTTTGAGTTAAATAAAACTCTTATCCCAAAATTTGGAATCATTTTAATTGCGTACTTTATTCCACAGACTATGAACTAAATATAAACTCTAATATTTAACTTTAGTACACATAGTTATTATGAAAAAGCAAGATTCCTTTTTTCAAACAAAATTCAATTCAGCTATAAATTTCGTATTTCATGTCTTTCCAGCATGCTCTATTATATTCCCTTCCTCTGCTTTGATTATCCTGCGTTGCAAGAAAAATGTCAAATTAGTTATTTAATATTCTTTATTTCATAATTTCTCGACTTGTGTTTTTTGTGTTGTTACGAAGATCATGAATAATACAGCTTGTCTGCGCATGTAATTTGGCTTACTATCCACCGCCTTTGCAAAGATTTACAAATTTTGTCGTCTGCGTAACCGCCGAATTCTCGTTTAATATTATAACCATCTTCAATTACGAATGAAGTAAAAGTGGAATTTTCTGTAGCTTTTAATGATTTTGTCATTTCTTGATACAACTATACGCTAACGGTAGATGGTGATTTGATGTTGCATCTGGTTTCGTAGTTTCTCACACAGTCCAGAACAAAAAATATATGATATATTCTCAGAATGGATCATCATTATGAATAATTATTATTAATGATTATCAGGAGGGCATTCCTTTAACAGGTTGCGCCCTATTTAATGTAAAACGTATGTGCTAAAATACATCTCATATTTGACAAGCAGAGATAGAGATAAAAGCACTAAACGTCAAGTAAGTGTAAACTCTCGTATTTCCCATTGTAAAAGAAAAGATCTTCCTGTAACATGTATGAGCTTTAAGACATTTCCTTTTCATCAATAAGAGGAGGTTCCTTCTCTGAAGCGGCAAATCATGGTTTGTTTCATGTATAATTTATCACTTATTGGAAAAAACATACAATGTTGTATGTTTCAGTCAAGATTAATGCAAAGTACTGTAACCCTAGCCTAACAAGTTACATGTTAATAGAAATGGAATGTGCCATTTACATTACATGAGAGTTATAAACTGGTATGAAACAAATCCATTTTTGACCATTGATTCTAGATCTATAAAGTAAAGCGTTTTGTTTGTCCTGTAACGTATAAGACATGATCAAGCAAAACATAGATGAATCAACAGGAGTCTGTTCAACCTATTTGAAACGCCAGCGGTGTTACAATAATGCATGTTTATTTCATCTTTTTCCGTCTGCAAAGCACGTCCCTTCGGAATATTTATCTGCCTTTTAACATTGAATGTACAAAAAATGAATATATCAAGTGTCTTTGAAACGGCGTTCTTTATTTGTTTCATTGATTTGGGAGCAAGTATCGATGACTGCTTTTTTTATAGATGTAGCTCCCCTGGTAGCTATATTCTTCAGGTTTTAACGATTGAGCTATATTATTCAGGTTTTAACAAATATAGCCCCCGGGACCTTTTATTCGTTAGGTGTACGAATATACGTCAGTGACATGCATCGGTTTTAAAATTGGTATAACGCTTCAACGAACAGAACCCCCCAACATGAAGTGACTGACAAGTAGACATACAAATAGAACAATGTCGACTGTCAACCTAAAAGCTCTTATTAATCATCATTTATCCACATTTCATTGAAAACGCCCAAATAATAAGTGGTAGCATGACAGGGCACAGAACTGCTTACTTTCAAAAAAATCAAACTTCATAGGAGCAATATATTTCAACGTTAAATACCTGTGGTACTTGGTTCCTGTAGGAAGAACATATTAATGGAACATTTTATAAACATTGTACTTGATGATGTTGCATATAAATATGGAAGATCGTTGAACCACAATCAGATTAGATTTAAAAACGATTTGTTTCGTTAAATAGAATGTTCGGTTTTATCAAATAAAAATATAGAAGTGACTTACCCAATAAAGCTGAAAAAAAGAAATAAGAACATGTTAATTAATAAAATCGACATATGTCTAACATTAACAGATTTTGGAATACCATATCTATATCATAAGTGTAGAATCCTGTTTGCTACAACCGTTTAGGCTGATATACAGGCATAACAATATGAATATATATTTCAATATGCCGTTTTCTCATATCTGTTTCCAAAGGAAGAGTATACTGGCGCCCTTACTTCTTTGGTGAACTTCTAAGAAAAGTAAAAGTAAAAGTCGTAAAATTATAAGAATTCGTTTTTTTGGTATTTCTTCAATGATTGGCCAAAAAACAAAAACAATAGCATGTTCATAAGATAGATGTCTACATTTGTATTGGTGTAGTCTATGTCATAGATGAAACACATTATGAAAAGCGACAGAATTATGTAAAAACCAAAGAAAAGAGCATGTTCTTCTTGACATAAGAAAGACATCTACATTTTTATTGATGTAGTCTATACCATATATGAAGTACATTATTAAAAGTCATTAAATTATGTATTCAAATTTTCCAGGATATAAAACCATTTATATTAAAATAATATGTAATGGCTTCTTTCTCGGTCTGTCCTAAAAGATACTTTTATAGAATAAGATTTGCACTGGGGCAAATAAAATAAATTTTTAACTAAAGAAAGACAGTGAATATTGAAAATGATATATGAAATTATAATAATTTTAATTTCTAATAGTTTTTAAACCACTTATAATAAGATAATACCTTTCACTTTCTCTAAAAATTGTTCCTATAACTCAAATATAAAACCAAATGACCACTGACGCGGGGCCAATTTTAATCAAGGGGTCATGTTTTGTATCAACTTGGTAGAGGTCCACTCGAAAATCATATTAACCTAACATTTTAACTCTAGGCCTTATAGTTTCTGACAATAAGATTTTTATTTTTTTTTTAAAGGTAAAATTAAGTGACCCCTGGACTTGGGCCAATTCTGACCCGAGGGCCAATTTTTATACAATTTTGGTAGAGGTTTACTAGATGATGCTATAAACCATATATATAAGCTCTATGCCTTGTGGTTTCAGACAAGAAGATTTGTTTTAGTTTTTCCTTTCAGTTGCCATGGCAACCAGAGTTCTGCATGGAATTTCATTTTTTACAAATCTTTGTTAGAGCACCATACAAAGATCATTTCTGCTAAGTTAAATTGCGATAACCCAGTGGTATAGGAGGATATTTTGTTTAAAGTCAATTGTGGACGACAGACAGACGACGGACAGAACAGCATACTAAAAGCTACAACCGACCTTCGGTCAGGTGAGCTAATATGGATTGTTTTCGGATGTTCCTTTATACTCCTAAAGTCCTTACTTTCAAAATTTAAGAAATCATAATATATATATATTATAAAGAATTGATGAATAAAAGATCTGATGATGTAGACAAAACCTTGCTTCGTCACAGTATAAATAGTACACATTCGCATTCTAAATTACCTTTCCATCGTGATAGAAGGGTGAATTGTGAAATCTTTTTAGACAGATAAAAGGAAACTAATATAAATATAAATGGATTGCAGCTTTGTTTATTACTATATAAGACTTCAGATCTGTTGCTGTTAGTTTACCGAATTCTATTCTGAATAAATATTGATCTTGTATGAATAGAACCAAGCATATTTTGCCAGATTTTTCTATGATCCTTTAAGTTCATATAATCATGATAATCGTAAATTTGTAATGAATTGTTTTCTGTTCAATTTATATGACTTGTGTGATGGACTATTTATAAATCATTCTCAATATTTAGCCAATGACGTTAACAATTGATATAAGGATGCTGAAATATGTATATGTCAATGTAATTACACGCTTCAATTGACTAAATAAACAAATGCGTTACTTCCATAGAAAATAGTGCTTGAACATGTTTATTGACCCGTTATATTCTAGTTTGTGCTTGTCCAGTTTCTCTTCTTACGAACAAGCAAGTCCGTAACAGGAAGATGCAATGCATCTTAGAATACACAACCAAGAGCGGAATTCGAACTCCGATCTTAGCGCATCGAAAACCAACACTCTTACCACTTGAACCAAAGAATCGAATTCCCTGGAGCAGTTGTCAGGGGATGTATTTATACATTTTTAGGAAGGTAAGCACAAGACCGTAACACATCCCCCTCTTGAAAAAGTGTTCATTTATGATGACGAATGGTTTTGTGTATTTTTTTTAGATTCAGAAGATCTGACAGAAATTTTGAAAGTTTCTTTCTATTTAATTTTTATATGCCAGAAGGGGGCATATTATGTTATGGTTCTGGGTGTCCGTCCGTCCGCCTATCCGTCCATAAGCAATTTGGTTTCTGTAGGATAACTTCAGTACTCTTTGACCTTTTTTACGTTCATATGATTAATGCGCACATAGAGTAGATGAACTCTATTGATTTTGGAGTCAGTAGCTCAAAAGTCAAGGTCACACAGACCTTAAAATTGAAAACCATTTCCGCCATGTAACTTGACAATCGTTTGTTTAGAGACTTCAAACTTTATATCGTGATTGCACACATTAAGTGGATGACCCCTATACATTTTTGGGTCAGTATGTCAAAGGTCAAGATCACAGTGACCTAAATGTTTAGAATCAATTTCTCTGTAACTCCACAACGATTTGTCAAAGAGACTTAAAAATTCATATCATGGTTGCACACATTGAGTGAATGACCCTATTGATTTTGGGGTCAGAATGTCAAAGGTCAAGGTCACAGTGACTTTAACATTGAAAACCATTTCCGCCATGTGACTTGACAATCATTTGTTTGGAGACTTCAAACTTTATATCGTGATTGCACACATTGATAATATATTTAAGGGCCAGTAGGACAAAGGTTAAGTCAAATTAAAAGCCAATATTAATGTATATATATTACATAATATATATATTTATATATATATACCGTATAATGGGGTTTTTTTCGCGACCAAAAATTTACGCGATTTTGCCATAATTTAAATTTTCGCGATTGTAATTTTAGCGAATTTGTGCCCGCAGAAATTAATGTTCGCGTTTTAACTGGTTGCGGTGCATACATATTGGGCAATTCGCTTAAGCTCTGCTACCTTTCCTTTAATCTTGACTGAATAAGAACCGCTAGATCATTGTACTGTTTTTGTCTTGTATTTTCGTTGATTTTATTTCAGCCGTACTGAATTTCTCAATTGCTTCTGTTGTTCAAAACTCGGCCACGTATTTCCCGATCTCGAATCTGATCTCGAGTGTATATTTCTGGTATATCCCTCGTTAAGGGCTTCAACATTTCCTGATAGATTCTTGCATACATTTTGATGCACTTCCGAAAGCGTCCGTTTTCTTATTCTTTTCATTTATTTTTTTTGGCTACTTCAATATATTTCTGAAAAATTTTAGAAGTATACTCATTCAAAATTTTTTAACCATTTCACATTTTCCATATCCTCAATATCTCATTTAATAACTGGCAATTTTATCTTCATGATTCCATAATTTACAACTATGAGGTCCAAATG
This sequence comes from Cyclina sinensis, assembly GCA_012932295.1. Lineage (NCBI taxonomy): Eukaryota > Metazoa > Mollusca > Bivalvia > Venerida > Veneridae > Cyclina > Cyclina sinensis. The sequence goes on along the minus strand of JAAONU010000012.1, from coordinate 50,613,608 downwards.
TAGCTGCCCATTTTCCGTAGAAATCATTATCCTATGTCATATTGGGAGGTCTAACCTTCTCTCTTCACACTTGTTATCCATTCCAATGTTCTAATGCAACAGGGAATATATCTGTCCTTCAGACTGCCTTGATGAAATAAATTCCTTTCCGATATACAAACACTGCTATACATGAGATATATATTTCAAAACAAAGGAAATACCATTACAGTATATTCCTGCTGTTGACTGTTCCTATGAGTAGAAAATCGAGGGAAAATGTCACAAACTCTTAATATTGTTGTGACGTCTCCTAAAACTTTGAAAAAGACGCAGTAAAAATATGAAACAGCGAACTGATAAAAAATGAGGTTCATAGCAACATATACATTTTTGTAAAATTACGGCTGCTGCAGTTGTTCACATTTCATCTTTTTAATCTGTTTAAGATATCTTGAGCATGAAACATTATTAGAATACCCAGTTTACTTATGCGTGATAATTTCTTTGTAATACTTTTTTTCTAAGATTGATTTGATATTCCATACTAGCCGAAAAAAAACTTTAACAAGAATTAAAACTTTAAACTGTAGGCATAACTGTTTATATAGTGCAATCGTCGCAATTCAAAATTTGTTATTTCGAAGAGCAGTTGATTGTTTTGGTAGGTGCATGAATGTTTGGTCTTATGAGTATTTGAGATTGACAATATGAACATAAAAATTGTCGTCTTCCTTAATTTATGCTTTCAACAGTACTTGACCAATAGGTATGACATAGCATACATATTTGTAGTTAATGTCTTTCGGCCTTTTGCTTGTTAAGTTTCTAAATAAAGGCAGATTTAAAGTACTTACACCTATGTTAAAATCGAATACTTTCTCTTTAGAAAATTATAAGCTGTTAGAAATAACTATATACGTAAATGTAATAAAACTAGTTAGAATAGTAATCGTGATTGTGTTGGTTTGAACAGAATCTTTCGTATTTAAACAGAGTAGGCTTTTAATAAAAGAACAATTATATAGAAAAAGTAGGTTTTTCTCTAAAAATTATTTGTCGAATAAGATGTAGAATAGTACCCTCGAAAATTACACGCCAGAGAAATATTGGCAAAGCGAATGTGACTAAAAGATTCTTTTTAAAATGAGGCAAGCCAGATTTAAGGTACCTTCATACTGCACATCAGCTCAATATACTCTGTCATTGGATGAACTCATGTTATTATGATATTATAAAGTGACATATTTCAAGAATAAGTCAATGTAGAGTTATGGTGTAAAGGCTTTTCACTTTCCCTTGAGGTCTTATATCACTGTATACAATAATCAATATTTTCCAGTTATCCTGCAAGCATGTAAAGTATACAGAAGGAAATTAATTTCAAAATAAGGCAAACTACTTCCTTTCAGTGCCCTCTATAATTGCAAGGTTTTAACAAATTCCCTTGAAAATTTATGGAGCAAATCTGCAGGACAACAGTAATTGCTTAAAAGAAAGAAAAAGGGAGACAATTAAAAGGTAATAGTTGAGGTAATGGTTCTTACATAATGCATTTCCTCTCAATACTATCCATCACTGTGTGACATTTTAACTGAACCACTGGTAAGTCTTAGAGCTATACTTGAAGCCAAGCATTACAGAATATGATACAAGGAAGATCATTTAAAACTGGAAACAAGACAAGGTCATGGTTCTTGTACATTGAACTTCCTCTTTGTGTTCCCTGTCAGTGTGTACAGCATTAACAAAATCCCTTTAATAGTGTTTTCTAATTAGAGTGTGGAATAGCATTTACAAAACAAAAAAGGAAGATAATTAAAATTTGGGGAAAAGCAGAATGATTGTTCTTGCATATTGCACTTTGCTCAATGTTCACCGCCATTGTTTTTTGAAATATCAACTAATCCCTGCAGGTAGTTTTTGAGTCGTATCTGGGTATTCTTTTCCTTCTATTATCAAGAGGAATAATTTAAGAGCGATTTTAAGCTTTTTTTCCACATTCTAATATTAATATAATAAAGGGACATAATTCCAGAAATTGGCAAGGTAGCGGTATGTATCTTAGTGCATCCTCCCAACTCCTCCGAGATGCTCTTTAATTGTACGCAATAATGCAATGAATTCCTTTCAAAACTTTTAGAGTTCTACTCCGGACAAGCAAAGTATTAAACAAGCATTATAGAGCTAATAAAGGGAGATAGTTTAAAAAAGACGCGAGACAAAGTTAAGTTTCTTGCACACTGCACTTCTCCTTTTTGTTATCTATCATTTTTTTCAAGCTATCCTTTCGAAAGGCATTTAAAATACTACTAAATAAGATTTTCAAAACATTGGAGCAAGGCAGAGTTATGGTGCTTGCATATTGCACATTTGCTCAATGTTCACTGCTATTGTTTTGTGAAACATAATTATAATCCATTTCATTGTTCCTGAATTGGGTTTTGGACATTTTTATACTTATTTATTATCATGAGACATAATTCAAGAACGAGGTAAGGTAGAGTCATTGTGCTTAGACATTGCCTTCCCCCGTTGAGGTCCTCTATCATTCTATGCAATATGAAAAAATTCCCTTTAAAACTTTTGGAGTTACGCTCCGGACAAGCAATGTATATAAGAAAGGAGAGGGTTTAAAAAAGCCCAATCAAGCTAGAATTATGACCCTTGTACAATGCACTTCTCTTAATGCCAATTATCATTATGTGCGGTTTCAACAAATTCCCTTCCACAGTGTTATGCTCTGGACAATAGTGTTAGGGACGGATGGACGGACGGAGACCATCACCACATTCCTCTCGCCTGTCAGCAGAGGTATGACGCGTTCTTTTAAGGTCATCGTTTATTTCTACTTACTATTACTTTAGTGACTGTTCATAATTATATAATCATTACGTCATTAAAACTCACGCTCTTCCCATAACTTACTTTTCTTTACATGACGGAAAGAAGTAAAAACTAACATTGTTTTGATTGAAACTTGTTTGTCTGTTAATGTTTTCAGGAAAATAAATTATAATAATGATATTGAAAGAGATATAAAACAAATTTAACAACATAGTTAACTAAAACAACTTATTTACACTCATGACCGTTTGAAAATTTGAATTCTTTTTTTATTTTAAAGCAAGAAAAGAAGCCAGATTCTGTTTGTTAAAACTAAACGTTCAGTTACTTCACCGTCTCCGGTTCAGCCCTTCCAGAAGCAAATGATTCATGAACAACAAATACGTTTATAACATTCAATTGAACGTATAAATTACGGGAAAAAAACTACACGTGAAGCGACTAAAACATATTTAAAATATGTCGTCTGAAACGTATATATTACCAAAATACTAACAAAAGCGACTCAAATCTAAATTCTAAATTCTAAATCTAAAGTATTATCCGGACAATCGTGTTGTATGCGCATTATATCTGAAATCTGTTTATATGTTGTTGTTGTTGTTGTATTTTTATATTATTATTTATGATGTGAAATTGTATAAGGTTCGAGGATGTCAGCGGATATAAAAATGCATCATTTTTCATTTTCTGTAACTTCTCTACCATTTCTCGGATATCTATCTGCATACATAAAAGTTGTTTTAACAACATTTTATTTATAGGACCTGATAAAGCATTCTTGACGTATTGTACGAGTTCTCCCTTAGTCTGCAATTTTAACAGCTTTTTAGTTTTCCCAACAACGTTTCCGAGTATATTTTAATCCACCATCGCTGTCTACATCACATACTGAAATAAGAAGAGACCTGGTCTCTGCAATCAGTAATTGTTCATCAGGTCTGTCTAATGATGACAAAATACTTACCACATTTAGTAATGAAAAACTCACATTTATAGCTGCCAAAACCTGCCATTTCATATTACGTGAAAGGAAAAGAAAACTATATTGTAGGACTTGATTTCAAAGTACCAGTTTCTGTACCATTAAAACTTGATTTTAAAATTACCAGATTTGTACCATTTTTTGTATGTAATGATTATTGTTACTATTAATTGTCAAAGTGTATTAAGAAGTAGCTGGTTATCAGTTAACCTGTGATCTGAGCAGGGTGATAAATGATTTCTTAAGACATCTTTTTATAAAACATGCTGTAGTGCTACTTTTATTTTTATTTTGGTTAGTATCTTTTACCAATGTCAGGTTTTAATTCATTTTAAGGAAAGATTAGTGGCTGCTCCTTAGTCTTACCTTGTGAAGAAGTTAATGTATAAGGATAGGTCTCATTTATGCATCCATACAAACACTAACACAGATATTCAAAAAAATGTTGTTTTCATTCCCTTCTCAATATCCAAGTAACTCGTCAACTTTCTAACAAAGCAAATGCTGGATAAATATTGTACATGCAGTGATATTACGTTAAAATATGAAACTGATATCGTATAGTCTCTTGTAACTCAGTAATGAGTGGCATTATGTACTATTGTTTGATTGGTTGTTTATGTACTTGACACATGCTTGTACATTATGATGAGACTGAAATAAAATATCTTATCTTAAATATAATATCTTATCGCACGTATTCAAATTTGATCATGTGATATTGATATTTACGAAGTGTATTAGGCAATTTACGACCCGGCGGATCATAAAATATTTCGACAATTTAATCATTAATTTTAAAACAATCGCCATCCAAGATAAAAACAATCGATACAGACAGGGTACTGATAATGTTTTTAATCAAACAAGTGGTCGAAGCAGGTGTGTTTTACATGTGTTATTTTTTTTTGTTCTTAACAATGGTTACATTCAATTCTAGATCTTATATATGTGAGATAAAAATTATATATTATGCAATAGATATATGAAAGTTACTTACCCCTGTGTACTGAAACCAAAAAAAATATAGTCTGTTTCATTATTTTCCAAACACATCAGATAAGAGGAAGTTCATATAATCTAAATTTGCACGTCATGAAGTCTTGTAAACTGATGCTTATAAAGGTGGTTGGGTGTAATGAAGTACCTCATATCTGAAGTACTCAATACCATTAATTTAAATTGATATAATACTTTTTCACTGAAAGACGCGGGTTCGAGATATCCCCACTCGAGCACCAAACAGTAAACATATCAGTTTAGAAGATTTATTTTATTTTATTAATATGGCCGTTGGACCACTTGGTCTACGAGACATATATACAAATATAAAATAATTATACACAATGAACAAGGAAAACAGTTATTCAAATTGCATAAGATATTTAGTTTGGAGAATGCATATTTATGTTAAACATTAAATAAGCACTCGTATATAAAAATTTTGTATATTTTCTCAATCATTTATTCATATATGTACTTATATATATCAATACCAGAACACACACACACACACACACACACACACACACACATATATATATATATATAAACTTAGTCAGAATACACTTACTTAACTTAACAGGTCATGACCCTGACAAGTAACATAAATGTGGCTACCTTATTTCTTGTCTTTGGTCATCTCCTCATTTCGTACTTATTAAAATAGTTAATCTGTTTTATACAATAACCTAACATTGCACAGGTTATGACCCTGACAGGAAACATAATTGTGGCTCCCTTTTTTCTTGGATTATCTCCCAATTTGTACTTAGAGAATTGGTTAACCTGTTTCGGCAAGTAAGATATTTTAAAATTTCTACAAACAGAAGTGGCATGAAAGTTTGCATACTTATTTAACAATTCACAGGTCATGGCCGTGACAAGTATCATAACTGCGGCTACCTTTTTATGCCCTGACATCTAGTGATTAAGCCGTCCGTCCGGAGGCCCGCACGTCCGTCCGGTTAACCTGTTTCGTCAAGTTGGACATTTCGCCATTTCTACAGATAGCAGTGGCGTGAATATTTACACACTTTCTTAACAGTGCACAGGACATGACCCTGACAAATTACATAACTGTAGCTATCGTATTTCTGGGGTAATCTCCCCGTGTTGTACTTAAGGAAATGGTTAAACTGTTTCGGCAAGTTGCAAATTTCTCAATTTTTACTAACAAAAGTCGCATGAAAGTTTACACAGTGCACAGGTCATGACTCTGACAAGTTATATAATCGCGGCTACATTCTTTCTTGTGTATTCTGAACATTTTGTACTTAGAGAAATAGTTAACGTGTTTCGTCAAGTAGGATATTTCTTAATTTCTACAAACAGCAGCAACATGTCACATTACAGTCTTATACCTGTGCACATGTCACGATCTTGACAAACTATGCAATCCGGGGCATATATCTTTTCTGAACACAGCGTCTTGTTTTTAGTCTTCCCTGTTTAAGCCTATGTAAAAAATAAAGTGATCCGCAGGGCAAGGCTATTAATGATCCAAGGGGCATTATTTGAACAATCTTAGTAGAGGACCTCCTTTTTCTTTTTCTGTTGCCATAGCAACCAGACTTCTTGATAGAATTCCATTCTTTGAACGATTTTGGTAGAGCTTCTGGCAAGGAATATCCCAGAATGTTACATCAAATTTGGCTTAGCGGTAAAGGAGGAGGTCTTTCAAGTCAAATTGTTGACGACGCACACCGCACGACGCACACCGGGCAATCAATGATCACAAAAGCTCATCCTTGAGCACTTTGAGCCCAGAATAGATAAAAATGAAAAAAATGCTACTTTTTCTTTGGACGAGAGGTGTTCCATGCGTGGGGAAGGGAGGAAAGTACCTACCCAGCCCATATAAGTAAATAGTAAAGTTATATGCTTTATGCATTCCCATTAGAAGTGTGTTTGGTATATAAGTCTATCCAAAACCAAGTGACCCCTGGGGTAGAACTAATTTGATCCCAGGGACATAATATTAACAATCTTGGTACAGGTCTATCAGAGAATGTCTCACATTAAAATTAGGTGTTAAGCAGTTTTAAAGTGTTTCCTATGTAGCTATATAGTTATAAGCCCTAAGGCGGGGGGCCAATATTGTTCCTGTAGTAATTATTTGAACCACCCTGGTAGAGGTCTATTCGAAAATGCTACACACCAGATATAAAAACTCTAATGGTTTATGAATAATCAGCTATATTATAGTTCTGCACGACACCGCCAACGAATACACTGACGACGCCTCCGCCGACTCAGTGACTACAGTGATTTTTTCTTCGAAAACAGACGAGCTAAAAAAATAAAAAGAGAAAAGAAACTTCTACTGTAAAAGAGACGTTTAGGAAAAGAAACAGTATCGTTTGGTAGGGTTGATGATATAATATGAATAGAGAGAAAGAAATCACTTACCAATGATTGCTGAAAAGAAAAAAAGTTTGTTAAATATCTATTTCATTCTTTTCTAATAAAATACCTAAAGCGGAAGTTTACATCATCTGAACATACATCATACAATATAATAATTTTGTGAGGAGCGCAAGTATATGCACTATTACACAGTGGCGCTCGCATTGACGTCAGCGGTCGCGCGCTTGTGTTCTGCGTGATATAACGGTTAAGATATATCACGCTCAATCTTTTTTTTTGTTTATTGCCGGAGAATTGATAGAGTTAGAATGATCATTCGATCGTAACTATAAGTGTTTAAACTATTTTCAATGAATTTATTTCTATGAAAGAGCTGGTTTAAACGTCATTTCAATACTTATTCGAAAATTGTTCTTAAAATCTAATGATCAAATGCTTTGTTAAGTTGTAAAAAGATAAACCTTTCATGTGAAAAATGTCAAACAATATGATTCATTCACTGACTTTCAGCAGTTTTGTTTTATTTTTCTATCTTTAACATTATCAATTATTTAAGTACTTTAAGCACACCTTTACAACATGAAAAGTCGTATTTGACAAGTGATAAATAGAAACTGGAACATTAAGTGCTAGATGGAGAAACATTCCCATCTCAAATATGTTATGCTAAAACACAAAGGTTTTTAATGCGCATCAGATCATCTGTAGTACTTAGAAAGGGGAACATTCTCCAATCACACATAAAGGAATAAGGAATTCGGCACTGTTCTCAATTTCTTTTGATTTATAAAAATCAGAGAAGGTTGGGGAACATTGCATCTATAAAAGCTAGATAGGGGGACCTTCCCCCATCTCAGGTGCAAGACAGGTAAACATTCCCTCATCTTAAATGATGTTGAAAAAAGATTCATTTAAGTTTATGAAACATTATTCAATCTGTAGATGCAAAATAAGAATGCGAGCGTTTCCCATGAAATGCAAAAGAAATATTGTTCACTATGTCAGCTTATTGAATACAAAATAAAAAATAAATGATTATCAGTTTGTTAGTAGAAGGGAGTTTTTGAGACTGTTGTTGATCTAATGCGCAAAAGACATTTGGGAAACTTTATATCATGCATACAAGAAAACTAGAAGAAATAATTTCATTGCCGTATATATAAAAATAGTAAGATAGTGTGATACAATGACAATTACTAAGACATAACATCCAATTATATATATATAATATTTAATAATATTTTATTCAGGGAGAAGAAGACGCCAATGTTCAGTGAGTAATGAATTTATATTTGTGTTTGTTTTTCCCGATGTTTGTTTTTCTACTTTTACTTTTTGCCTTAATTTTAATGCTAAGACATGATATATTTGAATGTGAGGGTAAAACAATCAAAGACAATATTCTTTCCGAGTTTTATTGCACAAGTTATTCAGAGTCTGTAATTTTTATGCAGATTTTAGATAAATGAGCATTTGTTGTTGTTGTTAAATGCGACCGTTATATTCATATTTTAAGCTTGTAATATTTTCTCAAGGCTATGAAAATATCAAATATTGTAAGGACGTTGACTGAAGCTGATTGTGTTTTAAGTTTAATCGAAGTAACTTTTATTATTATTACTACCGACACAATTTTCAAGAAAATAAGACGGAGTTGTCATCTACATTTTTGTTTCATTCCATCTCGATAAATGTTAATATAGAAATTCCACTGTCATTTACGTTTTAGTGAAACAGTATACTTGTATACTTAGGATAGGGTATCATTTATAGTTCTGTGTATTGTTTAGTTATGTTTTATAACGTTTCCTTTTATTTCAAATTTGGTTTAGATAACCGTTCATCTATGAAGACTTTCTAACTATATGCTTGATGGGAACTGTGAATAAACAGTGTCTGAATACAGATATAGAAATAATTTAGAACGCGTATGTTGATATTACTTTACCTTCAACCTGATGCACGACATCAGTAGTGTGACGTACTGTTGTAGAGCTTTTACGGTTATTGAACAGTCTGGAATTGTACGTGTGCTCGTGGCGGTGACTAATAAGTGCTAACGTATTGTAATGATAGTGAATTAAACTTGTGTATCACATGAAACGTGTCTAATATGGCGACGTTAAACGAAATGTCGGAAATGAATGTTGATTACTCACGCCACGATATGGAATTATGTACGAGTGTGGCGTCATCGAAGGTGAGGGATGCTATGCGAAAACTAGCAGCGTTAAAGTTAAGACTGGTGAAGTTCAGAGGGAACTACAGTCGCAAGGAGCAGCTGCTGTTACGAACGAAAGTGACATTATATGTTCTATGGCTTCTGGCTATCACAACTATGACGCTGACAAACAAAAACGCAATGCCGGAACGGCGAATATTCAAGAACCAGTATCCTTTGCTACTCCTAGAACAAACACTCAGACAATAAATATTCAGAATAATGTTTCAAAAATGAAGTGCTTAAACCGGAATACAGAACCGATAGATTCGGACCTCCCCATCAGCAGGAGAAACTTGGACGTACATGCCGAGCCATTGATACCTGGTGAAGAACAGACATTAGATATGAAAGACTTTCAGGGTGAGTTAAGAACTATGGCAAACGCTATTCAAGAAAGTTTTAATTTGCCGAAACCAGAAATTTTAACATTTGACGGCAATCCAGCCGATTATTGCAAATTCATTTCAGGGGTGAAGCTAAAAAATGTATTGCAGACTGTGTAATACTTCCTTCTAATCAAGGTTACGCAAGAGCTAGAAATATTTTGTTAAAAAGATACGGTCAACCGCATTTATGGAAAAATGTGAAGTTACCTTGTCACAATTAGTTTATGCCTCGGACATTAACAATACTGAAAACTGAACGAAAATTGTAAGAAGATTACCGTTGCATATCAGATCAAATGAGTAGAAAATGCAAGTTTTATTATTGAGTCAGGCCGTGAACCAGGGTTCAATGATCTTTCAATTTTGTTCAAAGGCGTGCTGTTGCAGCAACCACAATGTACGGCCGTGACCTTGTTAAAGAAAACAAAAACTCAAACACAGAGCCTTCAAAAACTAATGGTCCGAGAAAAAAAATGTTGTCACTTTAGCGACGAGCGCATGTAATTACGAGACCGACGTGCCAACGCAAACAAGGAGAAAAAGTGTTAACGGCATGCCGCGTACGCCTATCTCATGTGAGCATTGTCACGGCAGTCACAAGTTGATAGATTGTGTGGCGTTTGAACGCCTTGAATTTGCTAATAAGAAAAAGCTTGTAATAAAATTTCAAAATGTGTGAAAATTGTCTGAACTTTAAGCACATAGCAAAATTCTGTAGGGAAGGAAATGCCCGTGAAATAAGTCATTGTGGTGAAAAGCACCATACGTTGTTGCACGGTTCTGAACTTGATACAGGTACTTTAGGAAGCTGCGCCGCTTCTCATACTAATCTTGGAAAGAGCAAGGTTAATTTGCGTATAGTGCCTGTCGTAGTGTAGTATGGTTCAGTCTAGGTTCAAACATATGCTTTGCTTGATGAAGGTTCAGATGTCACTCTGTGTAGCAATAGGTTAGTTAAGAAATAGGCGTTAAAGGTAAAACGCGCTACTTCACAATAACCACTGTTAATCAGACTAGCGAGCATAGGTCTGGTTTAGAGTTCGATGCTAGTGTCAGATCCCTAGATGGCGCTGATTATATCAAGCTTTCAAGAGTATGGTCAGTTGAAAAATTGCCGATTTCGCTTAGGTCCATTCCGAATAAATCCGAGCCAAGTCAGTGGCAACATCTTGCAGACATACATCCCCGAAGATTGACGCAGACCAAGTAGAATTGTTGATTGGTCGCTATACTCCTGAGGCGTTTTTGGTCGAGGACCAACGTAGAGGTGGTAGCGGCGAGCCTTATGCAATCAAGGGCATTCTAGGCTGGACGGTATTTGGACCAACTGGTTAAATGGACGATTCAAAGTCATGGACAGTCAACTTACAAAGCATGGATGCTATGCTAGATTGACTCTGGACTACCGACTTCCCGGATATAGCGACAGATAACAAAGCCGGAATGTCACAGGAAGACGTACAGGCTTTAAAACAAATGAATGACACATTGACAATAGAAACAGCTACTACAAACTTGGTCTGCCGTGGCGCAATGAAGATGTACGGCTTCAATAAAATAAAATATTAGCCGAGGTAAGACTTGGTCACCTTAAACGGAAACTCACGTCAGATAGAGACTTACACATCAAGTATAAAGAGGCAATTGAAGACTATCTGAAGAAAGGTCACACAGCGGAAGTCGTTGAAAATCAGACGGAATCAAAGAAGGTATTGTACCTAACACATCACCCTGTGTTGAATCCGAATAAGCCAGGTAAAGTTCGAGTCGTATTCGACTGTGCTGCCAAATACAAAGGGACGTCACTCAACGACCAGTTCTCTAGGGGCTCGACCTAATGAACAGTCACTGCGAAAAATATGTAAATATACGGGAGTGTACGGAATTCCGTATATCATTAATATACGGGTAAAAATACGGAAAACATAAAATACGGAGATGTACGGTGTCGTATATCCAGCAAATCCGTATATGGCCAAAATACGGTGTTCCGTATACTTACAAAATACGGAAAACTAGATATACGGTGTCCGTATTTTTCTAAAATACGGGAACGTCATAATAGGTCCGTATATTACTAAAATACGGCATCCCGTATTCTTACAAATACGTGAATCTAAAAAGACTGCATATTCATGAACAGTCGTATACTGCTAAACTACATATCTCCCTTTATTTGAAAGTTAAGAAAACAAGAATCAATATACTTTTCGTATATACTGAAATACGGGTGTCAGTATACTGCTCAAATCTGGTGTTCTATAAATTTGTAAGTAATGGGACCTATTACGTGTCTAAAACACGATAGTTTTTCCAAATATTACTCGAATGCGGCATTCCATATGTTTAAAAATTTGGAAATATGTAAAATGGTTCAGAGGACACAGGTCATTATTTTCAAGAAGGAACATCTCTAGAAAACTACTGATTGAGAAGTCAACAAATAAAATATGTATCTGTAAACTGGAAAAGTAATAATTATTATAACAATTATTTGATTATTTAGATTATAATTGAATAAAACGGCATATCAAATCAAGTCAGTATACTGCTCAAATAAGGGTTTCTGTATATTTACTAATAAGAGAAACTTTAAATACTTTTCAGTATATTCCTGAAATACGGGAGTGTGCTTGCAAGTCCGTATATTACTCGAATACAGCATTCCGTATATTTGAAAATACGAAAATAATATCGTCCAATTACACAGTTACAGTTATATAGAGTTATAAGTTCTAGTTGAAACTAGGGATCTTTATATAGCAAAATGTTTTCTTTTTGTAATAATAAATAATGTTTGTCTTTTTTTCCTTTTTTTTTTCCTTTTTTTTTGAGGGGGTGGGAGGCGGCGGGGTTCTGTCAAAACTAAATTCCACTCTTGATTTTATGCCGGATATAGATCAAAATCCAATGCAGGCGTCTCAAACTTGAAAACGAAATTAAAATGAAACCGACTTAACTTTAATTAATCTGCCTGTGTCTATTTTCTAATTTTTATCTCCAAGATGATCAGTGATGTACTTTATTGTCTTAACCAAATTTCAGTATTGGATTATTAAAGCCGGGTATGGATCATAGTTCACAGCAGGGTTTTCAAGTTTTTAACTAAATTTAATCAATCAAACCGTGCCTCTCGTTAAAAATTTTCTTTGCTGGCTGATCTAATATTGCGTAACAGTGATGTACTTTATTTTCTTAAAACAATATTGCGATTTAAAGGAAGTATTCTATGGTGATGTTATTTACACTTAAAATGTGCTCTTTTGTCTAAAGTCTGTTTGTGCTTCTGTCTTTTTGAAGGAAAATTAAACCATAATGACTTTTAAAAAATTAAACAAAAGTAGCGGGTTCAGTTATTCTTAAAAAGACCTATGTAGAAATAATTAGTTTGCCTTTGCATTGATTACATCGAACATGCAGATGTAAACTATCATGTTTTTGGTTAGACATCTTTTTTCACCTATTATGAAGCATGATTACTTATAAAAAGCAAAGAAATTTAAGCCAGTAATACAACATTTAAGATTTTGCTTCAGAAAGTTAAACAGCATCATAACATTAAACTCGCTTAAACGGTTTGCTGTTTGTATAACAATAAACAAAAAGTTTTGTTTGTTATGAAATATCAATTATCAATTTACAGTTACAATTTACTTAGACGAATCATAGATAACATCTCAATCTGATGAACTGTTAAATTAAGCTCTTGTGATATTCTCCGGTAGATTAATTCTTTTTATTTTATCAAAATTTCACGAAAAACTGCTTTTAAGAAGTACATGTTTCTATCTTTAAAAGAAATCTGAATAAAAGGGTACAGTTACATGGGTGTCATAATTATTTTGTTTCCCGTAGTACATTAAATATACCAACAATAATGTTAGAAATAAGAAAAAACGAAGCAAACGTATTATTTGTATGATCAATATCTCACAAACGTGTGCACTGAAGCTATTATTTTTTTCTGCATACATAAACTCGAATGCTGTTCATATCAATATTTTGCACATACAAAAATCCGAAATGCAAGAAATAAATATTAGAGAAAAGGTCCATTCAGCAGTAGATGCTAAATTTTACATAAAAACCAGGAACAATTGAAGACCATGTGTTATAGCCTTCAGGCATTTTCTCAAGAGCAAAATTTGTTAACTAAAGTGTTTTACTGTGACTGATCAAGGAACACCGACAATGACAATTAACGGTGACTTATCAAAACAAAGCCAGTATGTCACCCCCATATTACGTAACTACATCCCTTCACCACAGGACACCGCGAAAGACAAAAGAGTGTGATAATAATAGAAGCGCTTAATAATGCACTTTTATTGTCAAGTATTGTTTGAAACTGTATCATAGAATACAACAAGTTTAAGTTAACATTCAAAATCAACATGCGGTTGATGAGCGAAATGTTTAATTTTGTCATTTTGTCCATTTTTTAAACTTTCAGAGGTGTTCAAATAATTGAAATCATATTTTCAACTTTTGAAAAGGAACAGTTATGTGTGTTTTACACAACTAAATCTTTAATTTTGAACGGTCGATGGTCTTTATTCACCGTCTTTCATGTTTTTAATAATTCAAGTTAATAATATTTTCAAGTCAGGAATAAAACATACAGAAAAGTAATAATAATACAATAAAATGCTGTCACAAAATTCTCGCGATAAAAGACAGCATGTCACCTTGAAATGTGCTAAAGTTATACAATGTTTTACGAGACGTAGGCATCACAGCAAAGTTAAGCAGCCTTTTAATGGCGGACAGTCACGTGACCTTCACAATGGCGGCGTTCAATTTATCAGTTATGGAACGGTCTGTATGTGCGCTATAACTTCAGAAGCAGATATAAGATCTTCGGTAATGATCAATATTCATACATTAATAACAGCTTTTTAAAGGCTTACAGTTGATATTTAAAGAGGTTCACTTAGTTATTATCATAATTTAGGCATCACACAAAGTCAGGGGTGTTAAAAGTCTTCGTTTTTATTTTATTATTTGCAATGTGTTTTTTTTTTCTCAAGACTAGCCGTACAAGATAATGATTTTTGCGCAGGTGGATCGAGATACCAGGGTATTTTGGCGACAACATCAACCAAGAAAACCATATTCATCAAGTTTTATTTACTAGATTGGTTCTCTTTAATTATAAAAAAATTAGTTCCCCAAGACGAGAAAGAGAAATATACTGTACCAGTCAGTGTAACAATGCACATACCATGTGACCAGATCGCCCCAATCAAAGGTAGCGTGGGTTTATTCCATGTGATCAATGCCACCAATCAAAGGAAGCGTGGGTTTATTTCATGTGATCAGATTGCACCAATCAAGTGTAGCTTGTGTTCACCTATCCAATCATTTCTTTGGGCGCGAAATGGAAGAAGCAGATTTCAGCAATTCATATCTCAAAAATTGCCTTTTATCGAAGACTTTGTCGTTTTGAAAGTAAAATGAGGTAAGTCAAAGTTTTTGTATAATACTTTTCAGTTTTACTGAACTCATGCTTGGAATCAAATGCTTGATCATCCCCTGCAATGAATGCCTTATGATGATTTTTGTATGCTTCCGTTTTTAAACGGGTGTAAGTTCGGTAAATTGCAAAGCCGGTAAATTGTTGTTCAACGTCAAAATTAAATTCCTTTTTCAGATATTAAACTGAATTTTGTTTTGAAAAAATATTTAGATGTATTCAAATGACAAGCTTCATTATGTTCACATACCTTAGAAATTGAATTAGGAAGGTATAATAATGAAGAAAGAGATAAAAGATTGTGTAAGGTATCTAATAAAGAAACAGTAGAATTAGAAGATAATTTTATATTATGTTGCTCAGGATACAGCTGTATAAGATCCAAACACTTAGGTCAATGTTCATGGTCTACTATACAAAAGTTCAATGCACTAACGTCATCTCAAAGTAAAAAGATTTTGTAATGTTTACCTGTATACTTGTACTTTAATGTATGTGATTGTCATTGCTATTAGTTTTGTTTATTGCGCGCGCGTGTGTGTGTGTGTGTGTGTGTGTAAATGGCCAAAGTCAAATGTATTGCTTATTCGAGATACCTACCTCCCAAAATTTGCATGGCCCGATCTTAGAAAATTCACAAATCTTATGTTATCGAAAACATTTTAGGAATTTGTAAATTTTTGACAAAAGCGTATCATATAAGGAACACTATTTAATAAATACATATTTCGTTTATAACATTCCCATTATAAACTCAAATTACATGTTAATGGATACCATATCTATCTTTTTGTTTATATGGGTGTGTTGCACATGAACTATATTTGTAAAAATGTTTCACTGTGCATTAGCCAAAGACATGTGTTATGTCGATTTGCTAATAAAGATTGTTGTTGTTGTCGTGCTGCTGATTGCCAATTAACTGAAACTATTGTTACATTGCGAATGCTTCTGTTATAAAATAGTTTTTAATAGAGATGAGTGATAATTTGATGACTGTTTTGATTTACTTTGTCATTCAAGAACATTCTCACTTACTAATCTTTGAATCAACGTCGAAATCCACCATGTATTCGTGAAAAAATAATGCATTTATCAGGAACGTGTACGTACATGATCTTTAAATATGAAAATTAGAAATTGATTTTATTTTTTGAAACAAGATTATTCTTTTGATTTATGTTTTGAATTGAATTCTATTACTTTTAAACAGAATATGATGATAAGAGTACTGCTGGTCATTAGATTTATATCAAATGATAAATTTAAATGAAAAGAAGAATAAAAACAAGACTTTCTCTCTTGAATACCAAAATAATCAAATTATCGCTTTTTTATGACGGCAATTTTCTTTCATAATTGGTAACATGATTTTATAAAGTAAAAAACCCAGAGAAATCGGTACCTAAAGAATATTGTTGGTAATTTTATATAATTGAGATAGTGATAAAGTTGGTGTGAAAAGCGCCTTTGATGACCGATATTAATTGGTGTATTTGTGCATTTTCTATAAATATATAGTTGTATATAAAAATATATTAATTAGTGATGTATCGAGTATTGATGTGTTGCGGTATATTGTAAAAGTTTTGTATATTTTAAATATGTTTTCATTTTAATAAATTGCCGGTATTAGATCATAAACCGAATAAATCAAAGATCAAGCCATAATCATTGAATACATTACTTCCTTCGGCGTCATTTTAAGTGCGAAAAAGTAACTATGATTATAAATTTTTGAATCAGTTATAATAAATTTTATAATGATAATTGCATGACAAACACATATGATATAATTACTTGCTGAGACAAATTTATAACCTATTTAACGACCGACACGTGTCGTTAGCACCTTTCTATGATCAGCAGTGTACCCCAGCATGCCTTTTCACACCTACTTTATCACCTTTATGGGTACATACAGTATTTTTATTGTTACAAATTTCCCCCTGTTGTTACTATTTAAAATCATGTTATCGACATTTCGGTAAATCTTTAGCGTATTAAGAGATAAGTGAGACTGAATAATTCTGTGAATAAGCCCTGATAGATAATTGATTATTTGGTTAAACATTCACAAATGTCGGGAATTATATAAGTAACCACAGATTAGCGATTATTTCATGATCGAAATCAAAATTAAGAAAATTAAAGATTTTATTAATTAAAGACAAAATATGATTATATATGACGCACTGGTAATGAAATTATAAAATGTGTAACATCCTGTTCCTAGTTCCTTAACAAAACAAACAAACAACAAACAAACAATAGTAAGAATGATAGTAATTAATTGATGAAATATACAACTCTTAATCATTCCAGCATCTTTCCATGACAATAACAATTTCAAAATAGGTAATACAATTTTTTATGCAAAAGCGATCTAACACGGACAGTAAATGTTTAAAAGTGATAATTGAAAATTAATCAAAATACAAAATCGATACTATCATTTTGTATTTTCAGACAAATGGACCTTCATGATGCCATTGCAGAGCTGCAGGAGCAGATGCGAGTCTTGCACGAGTCCCAGAAAAAGTCACAGCCACAAGACATTGAAGCAGAATAAAAGAACAAAAAGAATAAAACTTTATGAAATGCATGTTGTAAATGTATGTCCGTGTTAGAAACAGTGAAATAACTCACAATAATCCAATAATTTAGTATGTTTATCTGTGCACTTGAAACTGCGCCTTATATATAAGCTGTGATCGTAGCAAGTAAAAATGACACTTCCACATAGTTTTTATAAGATTTTTAAAAATAGTTCTCATTTATATGTAGTACAGCTAAACAATGACCCGTGACTACATACACATACAGTGATACTTAGATTTCTATTGATTAACGATAACGTATGAAACAATACCAATGGCATAATAAGCTGACAAATCTTTGATATTACATATGTTATTGTAATTTGAATATATATTTATAAGTGGCCAAGGTTCACTAGTCATTGTTTGCATAACTTCAAGATTGATTTCAGTTATGTTCTTATCATTGCAATATGCTTGGTTTTATTATTGATTGTTACTCTTTTATGATCATATTACATTTATTGATAAACTTGTTTATAAAATACTATTCATTAAATTCAGAACTAATTTGAATTACTTTTATTTGTGCAATTCCTCATCCTTAACAAGTTACTCGGTTATTTTTTAATATGCTGATGGCATATCTCGTGTACGCCAAAGTAAACTTACTGTCAGTATATCTAGTTAAAAAAGGTATATTTCCTACCGATCTCTCAGGTCTATATTTTTTCGTATGCTTCAAGTAGATACGATGAGGATCTTAACTAGTCCGCTGTGGAAATGAGTAGTAACTGCATATAATGATCCCGCACATCATGTACATGTATATTATCAGTCTATATTTGGTTCCCGTATCCTGTAATATATCATGTCCTTATTGTTGATCCGTACATGTAATATAATAAGTCCGTATATGTGTCATGTACGGTTTTTAGCTTTCCCGTATTCATTGAAAATACAATTCCGTATTTCCTACGTATATCTACAGTATACAAAGTCCGTATTCTTGCCCCGTATATGTGTCATGTACGCTTTAAAGCATGTCCGTATTCTATGAAAATACATTTCCGTATATTCGTCGTATATCTCTAGTATACATAGTCCGTATTTTATCCCGTATATGCATCATGTACGATTTTTAGCTTTCCCGTATTCTATAAAAATACAAGTCCGTATATCCTCCGTATACTAGTAAACTATATGTTGTTATAGCCCGTATATGGTTGAAATACGGGTTTTTACTGTGCGTATATAACAAATATACGGACACATATACATACATGTATATTGAAAGAATACGGAAATCCGTATTTGTAGTGACAAATATACGGAGTTCCCGTATACCCGATGTTCCGAATACGGATTAGTATATTATGTCCGTATATTATGCGAATACGTCCCGTATATGTCCGTATATCTAAAAAATACGGGATCGTACACTTCCGTATATTGGTGTATTTTTCGCAGTGAGTCTCGTTGGAGTCCTAACACGTTTTCGCCAAGATCGTATAGCGATTGTAGCAGACATCGAGGCAATGTTCCACCAAGTGAGGGTACGTGACGACGACTGTGAAGTCTTAAGATTTCTAAAGTGACCCGGTGGGAACTTAAATAAAGCGGCGAAGGAGAACTGCATGAAAGTACATCTCTTTGGAGTAACTTCGTCCCCTAGATGTGCCGGATACGCACTGAGACGAACAGCCGACGACAACGCCGACGGATTCAACGAAGAGACAATAGAGACGATTCGCCGTAACTTTTACGTCGACGATTAACTAAAATCTGTTGAAGACGTCCGGTCAGCTAAATTCTTGTCAAAGGGAGGGTTCAACCTTACAAAATGGTTTTCAAACAGCAGTGAGGTAATGAATTCTATTCCAGAAAGTCGGAGGGCAGAGAAAGTTTTGAGTATGAGGTTCGATGATAAATTACCGTTGGAGCAAACATTAGGTGTACAATGGAATATCGCCGATGATAAGTTCCTATTTGATGTACATATGAAAGAAAAAACCCCATACTAGACGCGGCATACTGTCAGTCGCTAGTTCGCTGTTCGACCCACTAGGACTTGAAGCTCCAGTTACGCTGATTCCGAAACTAATATTACAAAATTTGTGTAAACACGGATTGAAATGGGACGACCCGGTCCCTGAGTCAGATTCGCTGAAATGGCCTGATTGGTTAAAAGAACTACCGAAACTCTCCGAGATATCAATCGAAAGATGTATAAAGCTTGATGGACTAGAAAAGACGTTTATGACAGAAATACATGTTTTCAGCTATGCGTCGGAGTTAGCGTACGGTGCAGCGGCATACATAAAGGTATTCGACACGAAAGGAAACAAGAAATGCAGTCTTCTTATGGGCAAGTCAAGATTAGCGCCAATTAAGAGTACGTCAATTCCACGATTAGAACTGTCTGCCGCCGTGGTCGCC
This sequence comes from Cyclina sinensis, assembly GCA_012932295.1. Classification (NCBI taxonomy): domain Eukaryota; kingdom Metazoa; phylum Mollusca; class Bivalvia; order Venerida; family Veneridae; genus Cyclina; species Cyclina sinensis. Next base: position 50,593,363 of record JAAONU010000012.1, on the reverse strand, counting down.
GTAAAACTCTACGCTCTTCGAGTTAACGAACTTGACATAAAAGTTGATAGGAAGTACTTTTGGACCGATTCAACTATTGTCCTTGGATATATAAGAAACAGGAACAGACGCTTCAAGACGTTCGTAGCAAACGGACTCGCTACGATACACGATGTTACCTCACCATCTGATTGGAAACATGTTCCGACAGAAATAAACCCCAGCCGACGTTACTTCGCGTGGGGCTCAACCTGGAGAAACAAGTAAAATTCAGAGATGGTTGACAGGACAGAATTTCCTAACATATTCTTTAAAACGTTGACGTACTTATATTGTTTTTAGATATGATTTTAAAGGCGCTCATGTTATATATATGTACAGTTTGAATAAATTTTTACCAAATAAGGGAAAAATTCATTGAGGGGCGGTGTAAAGCGCCTGCAATTAATTAACAACCATAAAACACAGACGGTTCAAATCAAGCAACTCTGCCTGATCTACAAGTGCGTGCCGAATCGATTCGTTTCATTGTCGGCATTTCAATCGCCTTAAGATTCAATACATTATAGAATAAATTAGCACATGTTAGATGGCAGCCCCACCCTTAGTTTTATAAAAATATTATTAAATATCCAATCACAAACGTTGTTTTAGGCTCCTTTGACCACGTGATTCGCAGAATTAACAAAATTTGAAGACAATTCCAGGGCAGAACTGATTCGAACTGCGAGATACACACGTTAAATTTTATTTATTTAGATCACTAAGTTAAGTAAAGTGAATAAAGTACGAGTAAGTGCTTATATCAGGGAGAAGAAAACGCCAATGTTCAGTGAGTAATGAATTTATATTTATGTTTTTTTTTCTACTTTTACTTTTTCCCTTAATTTTAATGCTCAGTTTTCTGTCTTGGAGCTAAGACATGATATATTTGAATGTGAGGATAAAACAATCAAAGACAATATTCTTTCCGAGTTTTATAGAACAAGTAATTCAGAGACTGTAATTTTTATGCAGAGTTCAGAAAATTGAGCATTTGTTGTTGTTGTTATATGCGACCTGTTCACATTGTATTCATATTTTAAGCTTGTAATATTCTCTCAACGCTATGAAAATATCAAATATTGTAAGGACGTTGACTGAAGCTGATTGTGTTTAATGTTTAATCAAAGTAACTTTTATTATTATTACTACCGACACAATTCTCAGGAAAATAAGACGTAGTTGTTATCTACATTTTTTGTTTCCACTGTCATTTATGTTTTAGTGAAACAGTATACTTGTACACTTAGGATAAAAGGTATCATTTATAGTTCTGTGTATTGTTTAGTTATGTTTTATAACGTTTTCTTTTATTTCTAATTTGTTTTAGATAACCGTTCGTCTATGAAGACTTTCTAACTATATGCTTGATGAGAACTGTGAATAAACAGTCTCTGAATAAAGATATAGAAAGAATTCAGAACGCGTATGTTGATATTACTTTACCTTCAACCTGATGCACGACATAAGTAGTGTGCCGTTCTTGTGTAGAACTTTTACAAAGTGTAAAATAAAATAATACTTGTTTCTTTTGACGGTTTAATATTTAGGATATAATTTCTATTAAACAATTCCTTTAATGTTTATCGAAATTGTACAAAACAACACATTATCATTTCTGAGATAGCAGTTGAACACTCTAAGAGTGATTAAACTTCACTTGTACGTCTAAAATCACAAGACCGTACACATCATTTCTTTAGGAAAAATACTACGACTTGAAACGGGAAATACTAGGTGTGTTTGTTGCGATACATTGTGAAACGAGTACCCACCCGCTTAGCTCAATAGGTAGAGCACTGGAATCCATGGGTTGCTGGTTCGATCCCTGGGCAAGGGAAAATTTATACGTGACAGCTGATTTCGGAGATTGTTGTCTCTCACCGCTAATTCTGAGTAGATCGTGTGGGAAAGTAGTCGGTCACTTGCGGATAAATTTGTAATTACTGGTTAGTTATCCAGGAAAATCGGATAGGTGTACTGACTGCCGAGATATGACCTAGCTGTTGAAATCGGCATTAAACCAATACAAACACCATTGTAATATGAAATCCATTGAAATATTGAGAGACACGCGTAATTCAAACTGAATAAAAATGACTTTTCTGATACCAAACTCAGACAATCTCAAAAAGTGTAAAAGGAATGCTCATTACCTGGCGCTTCCTACGAACTCGCGCCCCGACTGTGACCTCACCAGCTGCCCCCATCACTGAAATGTATAAAATTCATTTGGAAATTTTACATATGTATACATCCATATGGTTTATGCCCAGTCTGCAGTCTGATATTTTAGCAGATTAACAGTTTATTATCGGACAAAAAGGAATAAGTAAGGTTACACAGACATACAAATGGATGGATTGATATAGATAACCTATTTGACATTTCAATGTAACTTTTTAAATAGTGTAATGTTGTAATGTCAGTTTATCCAGGTGTATTAATTAATATCTATGCAAGTTTCGAGCATAGTCTTTCAAGACATAGGTGGCACGGTACAAGGTTCCACAAATTCAGTATAAAATATTTTAGTTGTAAACAACATTGTCCATTGTCTTTTTAATTTGTTACTTATTGTTTCAATATGCAGTTACTGTTTAAAGCGACTGACTCACAGAATTTTGCTGATTTTTTCCTTTACAATTTAAGAGAATTTAATAAACTATAGAAAAACATAATATTATGCTTCTATACACCATGAAAACTGAAAAAAATTTTTAGACTTATCCAGGATTCGAACCCACGACCTTTCGGTCAGTAAAATATAGAGCGACGATCTAGACCACTGAGCCACTGTCCCTACTTGATAATAAGCGTCAAAATTAATGTTATAACTAAAGTATCTATAACTAAAGTAAAATTTTTACCGACAAAAGTGTGTAAAACTTTATATTTTGATGTTTTTCTGTATCAAAAACTGAATCAGTAACTTAGTTTAAATAAGTTCTTCACAACTGCAGCAAAAATTTCAAGATGTAGGAACATTTTCTTTTTTTTCATCGTCGGCCCATCTGTGAGTCAGTCGCTTTAAAACCATTTCACATTTATTTACGACATTGCGGACTTGTTTACACAACAGCAACATAATCCTATGACATTGAAAATGATTCATTGTATAGAAAGTATGATTAAAATACGTACGAAAATCAAACATGCTTATTGCACGAATATTGAGTCAGGCTATTGTTGATTAGGCTAGAAATTGTGACGTCTCTGTCATTAGAAATTCAAACCAAATCACAAAAGAACACGGTGGGGCTTAGGTTAGATGCACAGATAATGGCGGCCGAAAGTTTTCGGTAAGTTCAGGTTTTTAAAGAATGGTTCTAACATGCTGCTTTTTACTTCTGAAAAATTAGCCTTTCATATGCGAATTAAAATTTCCCGTACGTTGGTACCACTCATGCCCCACATAATTGCGTAGTTTTCGAGGTAACCCTTTGAATTGTTACCGGCGACAAAATTTTACAGAGGTCTTTTTCACGGACACACAGGTTTCTTTCCATGAATCAGCTAATTGCAGTTCCAGTGTGCCGTCTATTCAGCAAGCAATTTAACATCTCTGTGATGTTTTTAGTGTTCTAACTTTCGATTTTAAATAAATAAATATTCAGTGAACTCGTATGCTGTATTCAGCAAACAAACAAAAAACAAAAACAAAACAAAACTTCTTTTTTTTCAAATGCATATTACTCTTCCTTTTCATCGCATAACCTATAATATTTCTTATAAATCTTAGATACATCTTCAGTTACGAAGTTCACTTATTTACACAAGTGACACATGTACCTAACCTGTTTCATAAAATTTGGCAGGAAAAGAATGTATTAACATTTGAAAAAAAAAAACGATCTGAAATATTTTCAAAATGTTTGTGTAAATGCCATTGCAGTACGCAGCTGGTCATACCAAAATACCGTCAGATATATAAAAAGTTAACGCAGTGATTTCCATAGATGCACAAATTAAAGGGACTGACTCACAGAATTTAGCTGATTTTTGTTCTTTAAAATTTAACAGAAATTAATATACATTGGAAAAAAAACATAATATTATACTTCTATACACCATGAAAACTGAAAAAAATGTTTTGATTTTACCAGGATTCGAACCCATGCCCTTTCGATCAGTAAAATATAAGGCGACGATCTACACTACTGAGCCACAGAGTCTAGTTATCTTGATCTGTTTTAAGATTAATAATATTATTAAAGTATAACTAACGGGGTAAATTTTCTACCGATACAAGTATGTAGAACTTTTTTAGATACGTTTTTCACAATTACAGCTAGAATTTCTAGATGTATGAATTTTTTTATCGTCGGCCCATCTGTGATCCAGTCGCTTTAAGAATGCTATCGCAAAAATGATTACCCCGAGATACCTCCATGACACAGCAATCAGATCAATTTGTGGTAGGAGCACTTGCTTGTGGTGTCAGACGTGTTAAGTGAATTGCACTCAAAGGCAATTTCTTCAATCAAAACATTACTGAGAAATCGAGAAATGCTACCTCACTAGACCTCTTAAGTTCGACACTCACCCGACTGAACTATCTCTGACATTAAAATACTAACACGACCATAAAATGTAACCATTTTAATCTTGTACTTGGAAGCCAACAATGGCATGCACAACTAAGCTTGATACGAATGGTTCTTGCAAAGTATTATTAAAATCCGACAAATAGTTGATGAGAAAAGTCTAGAAAAAATTATAATGATAAAAAATTCAAAGGGTCATAACTAAATGGGGAGTCATGGCAGTGGAATGTGGCTACAATATTTGCAAACAGGCTTGGTACCTGTTTAGTATTTTTAAAACCTGAAAAATAGTTGAGGAGAAACAGTACGGACAAACTGATGTGTAAAAACAAGTCGAAGGATCACAAATCAGTGAAAAATCATAGCAGTGGAATGCAGCAACAATATGCACAACTGGGCATAGTACTTACGATTCTTGTAAAGTACTATAAAAATAAGTTATTAATAGATGCTGAAAAACTGTCCGGACAATTTTTGTCGTTAGACGACCGTACGAACGGACGGACGGAGCGACGAACCGACCAACTGACTGATTAATTGTCGTGAATCTAGCTAATATATAGCCCATGATACTCTATCTGCGGTATAAAACTGTTAAGACATTGATTTATTGCAAAAATTAAGATATGATAAAATCAGTCTATCAAACACATCGCAAAATTGTAAAGACTTTAGAAATAAAAGAACAATACGACTCGGGTATAAAATAGAATCATAGACATTTAAGTATCACTTTTTAAGTTATTCGTATCTGGTTCAAAAAATGGATCGTTTCTTTTGTTCTACTTAAAATATTCGTTCTTATACCGAGTATGCCGTATTGTTATTTCTATTATTCATAAATTCTTTTTCATGTATACTCAGTAAACTTATCTAATTGTTTAGAATCGGTATCCTTACGCTTGGATCTTTTAGGATTTAGAGTTATAGCTGTGACGAAAAATTGACCAAGGTGCTTGTCAGATGTACTCAGGTTCTTCAACTCTTCGTTAGGAACAAATTGAAACTTTCTCAAACATGTTGACTCAATATCAGCAACTTCTTTCCCAATCTCAGACACTTTAGGCTTGTACTTGACAGTGTTTATAAACAGCTCGTTGTTTCGGTAGCATTCGCTGTTTAACATATGATTAATACTCTGTACTTCTGTAGAAAGTCGTGCACAGTCTTGTTCAAGTTTGCTCAATAATTCATCAGTGCTTGCCACGATTGCTTTAGCTTCAGTTGCAATATCAGCCTCAACCCTGTCTAAATACTTGTTGATATTCCTTCTGAAATGTCTTATGTCATCAAGGGCTTTTGTTAAGTTATATTTACTAAGCTGTTGATTTCTCCGAATGTTGTCTTCATTCTCCTTGATTTCTGATGCTAGATTTTCAAATTGTTTTTTCAAAGTCTGGTATTCTTTATCTTGCTGATAGTTTTCCGATAATGTCGTGATGTATTCTCTGTTACAATCTTGATGGTTTAGTATTATGCAATCACCACATCCAACAGCATTATGTCTGCGGCAAAAGAACTTGATTGTTTCTCCCTCATGCTTTTCACATGCCTCTACATTGTCATTATGTTCCCTTTCCATTCTTCTTTCTTTCTTTCTTTCTTTCTTCGCCTTCTTTTGTTTCGTGCCTTTTACTAGCAGCTTCAATGTTCAAACTGTTTATAAGTTCCGAACTTTATCACATTATATTAATTATATGTTACCATTATCTTAGGGAACACATTTTATCTCAGCTTTACAAATTACGTTCAATATTGTTCTATATAACTTTTCACGTATTAATTAAATCCTATTTGGTCAGGCAACTATAGCATATTGTGATATTTTTATCTAATTTAAATTACTTTAACACATTTTCATCCCCATATATGTGTTTTAAACATTTATTTAAACCCGAATTTAATTCAAGATGAAATTTGCCTATAACTATGTAATGATGTTTACTTGTACAAGTCAAAATTAGATATTATGTTCATGTTCCATGTAGAAGATTTCTAACTTGGGATCCTTCAAAACAGAATATATTTGTTTGTATCCAAGGGCTACGCGATATTAACTTTTTAACCGCTTCTCTTCAAATACCTCCCGTGTTTTTATCGATCTCCAAACGCATTCAATACAATAAGCAAGCAAGCAATTACGGCATAGCTACCTGGTTCAAAATGAATAACGAAACTTGTAGTCAAAACATATGAACAGATCATTGCGTTATGTTCATACCATAATTTGCATATTCCTGCACTAGTTTGAAACATATGTCCCTGCATATCGGGACCACTGCCAGGTGAATATGTAGATCGTGTATTCTTAAATATCACATAAGGAATTCTGGTAATACCATATGTTTCTAACAAAATAATGTTAGGTGAGTTAAAGCAAACATTCGACACATATCAACATAAATAAATACCATTTTGCTTTATAAACCCAAAACAAGAAAGAGACTCTATCATACGAACTTCGTCTAAGTCTTTAATATATAATTAGCTGATTAAAAAAGAACCGTCATTTGTTGGGAACAACTACAACGAAATAAGTGCATATCAAGATTGTGCAACTAGTGTACAAAATTGGGTGCTCATGACAACGAAAACAAGAGGACCAGACGTTTCGTCATATCTATAACATACGCATTACATTTAGTATAAATGTTCATTGTTAAAACGTTTCGATATAAATGGACAGCAGTATTAATGTTATTATTATTGCATTATGTCCACACACTAATAAACTAACATTTTCGAATTCTGCCCTAGAAAATTTTGACTACACTTTAAACCAATTTTCAGCTTATAAGTTCATTCGGTATAAATCGGGAGATGAATATTCATAAGCGGATGCTTAACTGGATCCCTTCTTCCCCATTCCAAGAGAGAAACAAGAAAATCATTGATGCAAAGCATCAAAGGGCGTCCAAAGGAATGTTTAAAAGCAAGAAATGCAGCAAGAGACAATGAACTAGTAGATATCTGATGATCAGATATATTCTTATAAAGTTTTCAATGGTTTATTGGGATTCACCAGGTTTGTAGGTAGATGTATAGGCAAACGAAATACATAATAACACACTAGTTGTTCATCCTAGACTTTGGTTGGTTTGCTAGAGATTAGAATATCAAATGTATTTTCTTTGGAACATACAAAACAGTAGTCAAAATGTTCAAAGTCTGTTTAATGTCAATTTTTAAAAAAATGGTTTCTATTAATACTGGAAGTAGAACACACTGGAATGAAACATAAAGGACGAATGTCAGTGACGAAATTCAGGACTTTTTTGTAATACATGCCAACAAAAATAATGGTACATCAAAAAATCAAGAATAAATTTGCATGACATGTTGATATGGTGAATCATTATTTATCAATTCAAGGGAAGACTGAATTTAAGACAGGTATGAGGAAAATGTCAAAAACTATCATTTGGCACAGTTCAGAATAAAAATTACAAAATCTCACAATAATAAATGGTATTTGTGGGACAGAAATTATGGAATATATTGCAAGACGAAAGTTTCTGTTGTTAAATGTCACAGTATTTGGCAAATCAACATGACAAAGATACCTAATCATACCGAGGTTTCCACTGATATCACCATTAAATCGATAGCCTTGGCAGTAGCAGTACGCAGTAGCAGTTGGCAGTAGAAATTAAATCAAACGTGAAGTTGGCAGTAGCAGTAACAGCAGTAGCAGTAAAACAAAACGTGAAGATGGCAGTAGCAGTAACAGCAGTAGCAGTAAAAAAAACGTGAAGTTGGCAGTACCAGTAACAGCAGTAAAACAAAACGTGAAGTTGGCAGTTGCAGTAACAGCAGTAGCAGTAAAACAAAACGTGAAGTTGGCAGTAGCAGTAACAGCAGTAGCAGTAAACAAAACATGAAGTTGGCAGTAGCAGTAACAGCAGTAGCAGTAGGAAACTCTGAAAGTCTGTGAGAGTGTTTGAAACAGTCACAGACCTGGAATCGAACCGGGATGGTCGCTAGACTTTCTAGATTGGCACCAAACTCCTGAAAGTTTGCAGTTATGTCAGAAACAGTAGCAGACCGTAACAATGGACACAGGAGCGTCCCTTAACATCAAAAATTAAATTTTCTCGATTTTGGCACCAATATTCCTGAAAGTCTACGAGAGGGTCAGAAACAGTTGCAGACCGGTAAAATTGACCCGGGAGGATGGCTAGACCTTAAAAATGACATTTTCCCGATCGGCACCAAAATTCCTGAAAGTCTGCGAAAGTGTCAGAAACAGTCACAGACCGGTTAAATCGACTCGGGAGGGTGTCTAGACATCAAAATTGACAGTTTCTTGAATGGTACCATAATTCCTGAAAGTCTGCGGGAGTGTCAGAAACAGTCGCAGACCGGTTGAATCGACTTGGGAGGGTCTCTAGACCTTAAAAATGATATTTTCCTAAGTGGCACCGAAATTCCTGAAAGTCAGCGAGAGTGTCAGAAACAGTCGCAGACCGGTAAAATCGACACGGGAGGATCCCTAGACATTAAAAATGACATTTTCTTAATTAGCACCAAAATTCCTCAAAGTCTGCAAGAGTAACAGAAACAGTCACAGACCGGTTGAATCGACTTGGGAGGGTCCCTAGACCTTACAAATGACATTTTACCAAGTAGCACCAAAATTCCTGAAAATCTGCGAGAGTGTCAGAAACAGTCGCAGACCGGTAAAATCGACACGGGAGGGTCCCTAGACATTAAAAATGACATTTTCCAATTGGCACTGAAATTCCTGAAAGTCTGCGAGAGTGTCAGAAACAGTCGCAGACCGGTGAAATCGACACGGGAGGGTCCTTAGACATTAAAATGACATTTCCCCAATCGGCACTAAAATTCCTGAAAGTCTGCGAGTTTGTCAGAACAAGTCGCAGACCGGTAAAATCGACTTGGGAGGGTCCCTAGACATAAAAAAATGACATTTTTCCGATTGGCACCAAAATTCATGAAAATTTGCAGGAGTGTCAGAAACAGTCGCAGACCTACGCAGTTGCCCTTTTTTTAAAAGACTTTCTTACTTCTACTGCTGTTACTGCTACTGCCAACTTCACGTTTTCTTTACTGCTACTGCTGTTACTGCTACTGCCTGCTTCACGTTTTGTTTTACTGCTACTGTCAGCTTCACGTTTTGATTTACTGCTACTGCTGTTACTGCTACTGCCAACTTCACGTTTTGTTTTACTGCTACTGCTGTTACTGCTACTGCCAACTTCATGTTTTGTTTACTGCTACTGCTGTAACTTCTACTGCCAACTTCACGTTTTGTTTTTACTGCATCTGCTGTTACTGCTACTGCCAGCTTCAGGTTTTTTTAACTGCTACTGCTGTTACTGCTACTGCCAACTTCACGTTTTGTTTTACTGCTACTGCTGTTACTGCTACTGTTAGCTTCACGTTTTGATTTACTGCTACTGCCGTTACTGCTTCTGCCAGCTGCACGTTTTGTTTTACTGCTACTGATTTACTGCTACTGCTGTTACTGCTACTGCCAGCTTCGCGTTTTGATTTACTGCTACTGCTGTTACTGCTACTGCCAACTGCACGTTTTGTTTTACTGCTACTTATTTACTGCTACTGCTGTTATTGCTACTGCAAACTTCACGTTTTGATTTACTGCTACTGCTGTTACTGTTACTTCTATTGCCAACTTCATGTTTTGATTTACTGCTACTGCTGTTTCTGCTACTGCCAGCTTCAGGTTTTGTTTAACTGCTACTGCTGTAACTGCTTCTGCCACTTTAACGTTTTGTTTTACTGCTACTCTTGTTACTGCTACTGCTAGCTTCACGTTTTGATTTACTGCTACTGCTGTTACTGCTTCCGCCAGCTGCACGTTTTGTTTTACTGCTACTCTTGTTACTGCTTCTGCCAACTTCACATTTTGTTTTACTGCTTCTCTTGTTACTGCTACTCCTAGCTTCACGTTTTGTTTACTTCTACTGATTTACTGCTACTGCTGTTACTGCTACTGCCAGCTGCACGTTTTGTTTTACTGCTACTGCTGTTACTGCTACTGCCAGCTGCACGTTTTGATTTACTGCTACTGCTGTTACTGCTACTGCCAACTTCACGTTTTTCTACTGCTGCGTACTGCTACTGCTCACTTCCTATACATAAAATGGCGGAATTTTGAAATCAGGAGACTATCTCGACCAACGGTAAAATATTATATAGACTGTTTCTAGTCTTTCACTGCGCTGACCTCGGGAACCAAACACCAAAAACGAAGTGCGCGATTAATTAACCGGAAAGAACCTACGGAAACAAATATAATAACAATATCATAATAACAGTTCATAATAAGAAATGGCTAAGGTTTATTTATTTTCTAAAATATTTTTTTTATAAATAAATTTGTAAAAGATGCAATTTATTGTTAAATATGTTTGCATTTCATTTCATTTCTTGCAAAATTCTCCAGTTCGTTATTCATAACCATAATTATCGCGACATGAATGACAATAAATAACAACAACAACTACCCTTTCACAAAATCTGAACTCATTCCATAAAGGGTGTCGCGCTTGGGCGCGGACGCCAATGAATGGGTTGCCTTCAGGTCTAAACGTAGGCCAAAACTTTAGACATAGCGCGTTTGATAGATTTGTTGATGGGGCAAGCGCAACGTTAAAATAGCACAAAACAACGTCATATTCATATGACTAATCTAACCGTAGTCAGATCGTGTACTTCAGTCAGATTGTAATCAATATTATCTATGCCATGACCTTGTATTGACGTATCCACAATCAAGTCTCGTAAAATATCGAGTAATCTTGTTCTTTTGCTGCCACTTATGTGTCAGTGCTCCTAAAGCCTTTATTTTGTGAAGGAAGTCATCACTGTACACTTTAGTTTCAGCAGATAAATATTCTTATCGTATCCTTATGCATTTGAAAGCATAAAGACAATAAAGATAACAATGGTACGGTTAAAGTGTTTTCTAAACGTCAGTTGTCTCCCTCTATAGCTTTCAAAACTAAGATTTTACAAAAAAGTCTTCAGTATGCATTTAAAACTCTCTTTTTGATAAGTATCAAGGGTGTGGGGCGTTGCAGTTTTTATAAGCAGGTCATGAAACTAGTAATATTCCTTTTCTAATATCATAAATTCGAACGATTTTTAAGGGAGAGCATATAGTCGGCGATTTGTCCGTCCCTCCGTCTGTCCGTTTTTGTCCAGACTATAACTCAAACACCAATGAAGAGAGTTTCTTTAATCTTCATAAGATGGTATAGGACATTGAGAGTACGTGCAGTGCACAAGAACCATAATTCATCTTATCTTGTTTTCTCATTATCTCCCCTTAGTACATTTTGCTTGTCAGGAAAAATCTCTTAAACCATGAAAGGCATTTAGATAGAGGGGAATGGGATAAAGTGCAGTGTTCAAGAACTATAACACTTGCTTCTCCCATTTTTTAGCTATTTTCCTTAAAAAATATTATTATGTAATAATGCTTGTCCAGAGCATACCTCTTAAATTATTAATGGGATTTAGTTGATATTTAAGATATTGATAGTGTATACATGAAGTGCAGTGTTGAATATTTGTAACTCTGCCTTGCCCCATTTTTTCAGTTATCTCCCTTAATTACATTTTTAATGAATGTCGGATTTTGTCATGAGTATAATTCAAAAACCAATGAAGGAATTTACTTATACTTTCATAAGATGATAAAGGACATTGAGAGTAATTGCAGTGCACAAGAACTATAACTTAATTTTGACTAGTTTTCTCATTATCTCCCCTTAGTACATCTTTTTGTCTATTGCACAACTCTAAAACTATTAAAGGCATTTAGTTAATATTGGGCACATAGATAAAGGGGAGTGACAGGAAGTACAGTATTTAAGAACGAAAACATAAGCTGCCCCCATCTTTAGCTTTTCTGTTTTCAAAGAACAAAGTTGAGCTATTTTGGTCGCTGATTCATGGGTGGCGTTGTGCAAAACCTTTATTGAGCTGATTATTCATAAACCATAAGGCTTGAGAGTTTTAATATTTGGTGATTAGCATTTACTAGAGGACCTCTACCATGTTGCTTCAAATCATAACCCCAGGGTAAATATTGGCCCCGTCCTGGAGCTTATATATAGTTATGTAGGAAAAACTTTGAAAATCTTCTCTAAAACTACTTGCAACAGAGCTTTTTAATTTGATCTGAGGCATCCTCTAGTAGACCTCTACCAAGACTGTTCATATTATGTCCCTGGGTGAAAATTAAGTGCACTCAAGGGGACACTTTGTTATGTATAGACTTATGTAACAAAAAACTTTTCATGGCAAAGCACAAAGCCTTGAACTTAACTTTTTACTTACAGGGGATGGGAGGGTTCTTCATCCCCTCCCCACTCCTGCATGGGACCCCCACCATTATCTGACTCCGCCCCCACAAATATTTTTTTTATTTTTTTTTCAATGCGGAGTGTCATCCCTCTGCCCCCTTTATATGGTAAGTACCCCCCCCCCCCCCCCACACACACACACACACACATCACCGTTCCCTTTGGTACTTGCCTCTGACAAGGTGGTATTCTGGGGTATTGATCACATTCAGTGATAGTTTTAGTTATAATTTATAGCAGTATTTTTACCCTCATCATTACTTACAAAAAATACTAAAAAGAATACAGTGCTATTATGCGGAGCATCCATCGGGTCTACCAAATTTCATGTTCCAGACTAATTACCTATGAGAAGGACGTGTAAATTCAGCGAAGAAGTAATGTAGATTATAACACACTTTCAACATTACTTACTCTGTAAACATAAAACGTTTGTGTAACACCTTCTGTTCTGTTTCTGTTTCTATCCGGTTTGCATCATTCATTGCATATATGTATTATCAGTAAAATATGCATAGTTTAGTTTAGTATTACTTAAAAATTGATTGAAAGAAGCTTTTGAGCAAGGTATGAAACAAGGCTAAAGAAAAGGTACGGCCAAGACCTCACGTAAATGTGTACTCGCATGTATTTTTCGCTGTTTTTGATTTTATTGAATATATTGTTTTTTTAGATATATTCAATAAGGGCAATTGTGTACATCCTTATTGTTCTTCCGTGAATATTTAAGCAAGGAAGAAAAATAATTTGCAGAATGCACGAAGACAAGTTCGATGTCGAAAGTTTAAGATAAATACAAAGTACTGGTTACGACAAAGGTTGTATGACAACGATATATTTTTCATTCTATCAATTTTTACTTAACTAGGAAGTATACCTTGACGACGCTAAAATTTAATTATATTATGCTAAAATATTTAAGTTATCAATAACAGACTGATTTGTCTGTTTCATTTTAATGACACTGAGAATTTTAAATTTGCATTAGTCTTAAAAAATCTAATTAGTCTTAATTAGATTTATCGTCTATTGAAAAATGAAGAAACCTTAAAAGAACAAATATAACGTCTGATCATATGACAATGCATTAAATATTGATTATGTGAAATAATTATATATAACCTCAAGTATGTAGAAACAATTTTGTAAATAGCAACGAATGAGAAATTAAATCATCCTAAATTAATTTGAACGATTGATATATTTTACAATCATAAAAGTAAAATGCATCGTTTTTCCATCTCGCAAAATACTACGGATTTAACATAATGCAGTGTTCAATAAAACCCTGATTTGTCCACCACCTCCCCTTTTGGTCCTTCAAATCCATAGCACGTTCCGCACGGACAGCCATAGGGTGACAATGCGCGGGGTGGTACAGTCTTACATAAACACGATCCTTATTCAAATCAACCTCATAGTTTCTGCAGCGAAAATACCAACTGTCTTCGTAGACTATCATTTTGATTTTGCAACGACGCCCGTTTTCTCCATCTAAATGTCTTTTTCCAACCAGAATCCCAGTGTCTTTGAACTGGACAACGTCACCTATTCGCATGTCACTTGTAAGATGAACTTCCCTTTTTTCTATGAACAGTGAACTAAGCGTTGTCGTCTCTGATTCCTCCAAATCGCCATTGTCCCATTCCTCGCATACACCATTTGGTCGCAAGCGAACTTTAGCCCAATAGCAAAAATGGTCAGACCTGTTTGATCCAAGAGCCCATTTCTTTTCGCCAACTCTTTTTCTCGCACGTGAAACCACGTCCGCACCTGGATAGGATAGTAGGTGTCGACAGTCGTACTAAATTCACCTTGCTCTTTGTCAAGTCAACCGTAAAGTATTCTTCCGTTATTTCTCGAGTGCTAAATAAATGAGATAGTCCATAATGAATTCCTCGAACGCGACCTCTTTTGCAATTGCTGTTTTCAGTGTGAACCTCTGAAACAATGATTACATGCTCTATGCCGTAGTATGTTAATGATGCCACATCTCCTGAGTTTAACTCAGACAGTGATTGTATAGCAATTTTGTCCACTGAAAACGGATTTCGTAAAGCTTTCGTTATTTTTGGGATGCTCCACTGCAACAGAACGGACAGCAGAACCAAAAGTATCACTAATGGTATTCCAACGGCCGGCGCCATCAGTGGCAGCGCAAAATGAAAGATGATAAAAGTTATGGCGGATGTTACGCCAAAAACTCCAAATGTTAGCCAAAGATCCTGCAATTTTCTTTTAAGACAAGACCAGCACATCAGACCTTTCTTATAGTCGCTGATATGCACCGCCGTCATAACTATACAATATATCAAGTAGAGAGCGGCACTTCCGCCGAGGACAATTTCCGGTACATTAATGGTCTTTGTTAAACTGGCTGCGATTTCATCAGATGATACATAAAGTAACCGGAGAATGCCTTTGGCAATGTAGCTTCCGTCACCAAATAGCTTTCGGAATCCATTAGCAATTTTTTCTCTCAGTCCTTGTACTTGGAAACTTTCACCTTCACCGACAACACACCACGTAGCGAAATGCTCACAGTTTCTGGTGGCTGGATTATAAGAACTGAATTGTCGTGCTTCCTCGCCACTTTCTGGCAACATGGACTCTGCTCTTTGAACAATTTCATCTGCGGTATAACGTGGATGCTTGTATCTGACGATACAAATTTCGTCATTTTTTAGATCGTAGGTTTTTTCAGCTTCGTAGATTTTTATGCTACCTTTTTCTTTAGAAAAGTGAATAAGCACCATTTTCACTCTAGTTCCCGCTCTTTGCTTTACTTCCTTAACAATAGCATGGTGTTCGTACGGGTAATTTAGTTTACGTTTATACTTATCGTAGAATCGTCCATAATGCCCAGGCATTGCTATGTGCTGCCCTTTTCTAAAACTAGACACATTGACTACTTTCTCTTCTTCCGAACAACTTGCGCAGCTTTTAGTTTTGTCTACATTAGCGTCATTTAACCTATTGATAGCCTCCTCAAATGCATATTGGGCTTCCCTCTCTGTCCTTCTCTCCGGCACATACTGAATCTCATCACCCGACTGTACGTTATAACTTTGCCGCACTTCATCAAATAAAAGGGGAATATTATCAGCGGATGTTCCATTATCCGAAATAGTAAGATCCTCTATGTCATCTGACAGAAAGTCGATATCTGCTGTTCTAGTATCTCGCTCATATATTAACCTTGATGCCATCGCTAGCTGTAGAAAAGAACACAGCTATTCTCTTTATTCTCTATTTTTCTCTATTTCCAGTCTTTTAAATCCTAAATGTTGTGTAAATAACCTGCATTCAGTTTGCGTTGTGCGAAAGTACATTCATGGCAGACGACATATCATGTAGTATAAATAACAGGGAAGGCGGGGTTTTCCCACGTTTCTTAAAATAGGTTTAGCGGACTTCCCCTAAATATTTCATAGGCTAAAGTTTAGTAAAGTCTCGGTGTTCAGACATCATTATTTACCTGTTAGAACAAGAATCCACAGTAAAAAGTGTCTTGCTAAGCTGAAAACGTAATCTATTTCAAGTGAGTATCCACAGGAGGAATGACAGATACTGTTTGAATGCGAGTAATGTTATTTTAACTCTGCATAAAAAGATCAACAGATTGATTGTTACCGACGAATCTTTAAAAAAAAAAAAGAAATAACCACAAACTCATAGCAGAAAATCGACAGAGACAAAAAAGAACACTCATATATATCTGTATAAAATAATTAACCCATTTATGACCAACGTCCACAAAATTAGACATAGGCAAACAGTGCAGACCCGGGTCTACACTGTTAGAATAAATGCCTTTTTTCTCCTAAAAATTGTATGAAATTAACAATTTATACCAGAAACCCTTTTAATTAAAAATGGACTCGTCCAGATAAAAGGGTTGTCATAATCCATTAGGCATAAAAAAGGGTGATTTATAAGATTCAGATTTTCACAGCTAGAAAAATACATATCAAATGTTACTTAATATATCTTTAAATTTAGCAGCTTCTTACAATCTTAAAAACTGCGACTTATTTTCTTGATCCAGTTTCATTCAAGAAAAAAAAATCCAGATACAAATAAAGTAAACACTGTGGCTGTAAATGTCAGATATCAACAGGAAAACGTAAGAACTTAAATTTAGTTAATAAATATAAAATGTGCTACATGACAATGGTGAATCAATTTTAAAAGGTGCTCAATAGACAAAATAGGTGTTTAAAACGGAGACTTACGTTTATCTGAAAAAAGTAATATGCTGAGACCCGAAGATTTTTATTTGTACACGTAGTAACAAGTAGTTCTATTGGGTAGGCCTAACAAAAAGTATGCTATAGCCGGAAACAAATAAACTTTATTCGCATCCGTTAACGAGGTTGAATATCATGTGAATGATACGTGAATTATGTCCTTGATACCACTTTATTATTAGAATCCGGAAATTCCATCGCTAATATTGAAAATTAGCAAAAATTAAAAAGTAATGCAAAAACCATCCACAAAATTAATCATCATTATCATCGTCATCATCACCATCTTGTTTAAATATAATATTCAAAAGCTGTTTACATCAACCTTTCCATAAAAGTATTAACAATTTCATCATCACCCCTGTCATCACCATATTTCTCTGTCCTTCTTCATCATGATCATCATTATTATCATCATGAACAATAAAATCATCATCATCATCGTCGTCATCGTTATCAGATACAAGAATAACAACATAAGTATGGAGAACTATTTTGACTGCATCATGGTTAAAATTAATGTTAAGTAACCATGTGTTTTGTGCATGCGTTTGTACGTGCGTGTTTGCTTGCGTGTATATATGTGTGTTTCCAGAAAAGAGTCGATACACAAATGTAACAAATCCTTGAAATTATTATCTGTTTCTTTTTTACATCGATTATACGAACCACTGGTTTCCCACATTTCTTCGGGAAATTCCAGCAAACATTCCAGTTCATGATTACTTTGCAAACCGATTATAGGTATATAGATTGGTAGTTACAATGAAAATACAACGAAAAAAAGGGAATACGATGCAAAAATGTCTTCAGCG
Organism: Cyclina sinensis; assembly: GCA_012932295.1. Classification (NCBI taxonomy): domain Eukaryota; kingdom Metazoa; phylum Mollusca; class Bivalvia; order Venerida; family Veneridae; genus Cyclina; species Cyclina sinensis. Next base: position 50,575,373 of record JAAONU010000012.1, on the reverse strand, counting down.
ATGTAAAGTGTTCTGGAAAGATATTCATTCTGATATAATAGTGGAAAAAAGGAGCATCCTTTTACTTTACACATTGCAGCAAATATTTAAATAGACACATTTTAGGTGGTGTGTTATAAAGAATATAGAAGTTTCGTTTGCTGTATACTTTGCCGATACCGTTAATATGGTTAATAATGATCTCCGAACGCTGCTCAACTAATAAAACGATTAATCAATCCCCATTCAGGGCCTCAAAAATAAAACGAAATAAACCCAAACCTATGAAAAAAGAAAAAAAGAGCACGTGAATTAACAGCGAATTAAGCTAAGTAAATACATAAATTCATTGATTCATTACGACAAATAAATCATTAAATAACATTGACCATTAAACAAAAAGACAAACCATATTATAAACAAATGAAAAATATAAACCATAGGCTTGGCCTTCGTCATGCGAACATACCTTTCGTGTAACGAGCATAATACGATATACATGTACATCATTGTCAAATGTTTCGTGAAATCAAAACAAAGAGAATAAGTGTTTTGGTATTCACTGTGGTGATTTTTATTTCGGTGAAGTTATGAAATGGAGAAAATAATGTTTAATCCTTATTTCTATCATAGAGCCTTACAGTTAAGACAGCATTCCTTGATTTTAACCACGTCAACTCAAATTTGGAAAACCAAACATTGTCATGGTTGTTATTAACCCATTAACGCCTAGCTGCCACAAAAGTAGACATAAGAAAAAAATGTGGAGACCCAGATCAGACGCTGAACGTTGGGCGTCTGATCAGGGTTTTCACTGTTTGCAAAATCTTTTTTGTTTTTCTCTAAAAAGAATAAAATTTAAAATTTATACCAGAAACCCTTTAAACCGAAAATGGACTCGCCCAACTGACAAGGATGGCAAAATCAATTAGGCATAAATGGGTTAAATATGCCGAAAAGAAAAATCTTTAAATTTTAATCAATCTCTAAAATTTGTCGGCTTCTGCCTCCCCATAACAGCATTTCAAATTTATTTAGCCTCCCGTATTTTCATAGCATTAATTCAAACATTTTATTTTCTCAGCAACAGATGTAACTGTAATGCAACAGTGAGTGGCACTTTTCTATGTTCATCCACTGAATATAAATGCAGGACACGTCAGTTATCGTACGGGCAGTGCTTCCTGACTTAAAGCGACTGACTCACAGAATTTTGCTGAATTTTTTTTTCTTTAAAATTTAAGAGAATTTAATATACTATGAAAAAAAAACATAATAATATGCTTCTAGACACCATGAAAACTGAAAAAAAAAGTTTTGACCTAACAAGGATTTGAACCCACGACCTTTCGGTCAGTAAAATATAAAGCCACGATCTAGACCACTGAGCCACAGCGCCTACTTGGAAGGTGGCGTCAAAATTAATCTTATAAGTAAAGTATCTACCCCGTGACTAACGGGGTAAATTTTTTACCGATAAAAGTGTGTAAAACTTTATATTTTGATTTTTTTCTGTATCAAAAAATGAATCAGTAACTTAGTTAAAATATGTTCTTCACAATTGCTGCAAAAAAAAATCAAGATGTATGAACATTTTCTTTTTTTCTTCATCGTGGGCCCATCTGTGAAACAGTCGCTTTAAAGCATGGTGAACTAACGTCACCATTCCACACTATGGTGTAAATATTTAAACAACTTTTCTTGTATATTTGCTATATTTTCAGCACGATTTGTCGAGTGTATGTGATTTATTCGCGCACGAAAGTCGTAAGCTCTGGTATGCGGTATAATCCTATATACAAAACAAACAAAGATCAACCTCCAACTATTTTTACCATAGTGTAAAAATAGTGACGTCAGCGTACCTAATGAAGGTCAGAAAGGACACGAACCCTTCCGTTACTGCGCGTCTGAATATACCTCAACGCTATATCTGTAATACAGCCTATTGACGTTCATAACGGCATAAGCATTTCAAAAGCAGACTTATATACTTATGGTCTTCGTGTATGACAATCACCAGATATGGAGGGAACGCAGGAAGACATGAAAAAATTATGTTAAAAAATAAAATTTGCTGAGGTTTTTCAGACTAAAAAAAAGCAGCAAATTGAAGGTGAATGAAACTTGTCTATAAAGTAATGTAAAGGACATGTAACGATAAATGGTATGTGTAGATATAAAAAATGCATAAAGAAATGAAAGTATTTATAGATCACATATCCTCCAAAACAAAATCCTCTGTACATATGATCTACATAGTAAAGAAAAAAGGTCGGTTATTTCTTGTTTGTAAGCTTTTCAATAATGAACAGCAATGTTATTTTGATATTTAAATATTCACTTCTTATCCCTTTCATTGAATGGTACATATTAAATCAAATTTCATCTTCTTTCAGTTGAATCTAGATTTGCGAGAACCCATCCAGTGTATTTCTAGCATTATTTCTTGGGTATAAATTGTACCTGTAAGTAGAAAAATGTATTTAATTTGTCAGAATAAATTTTGCTTATAAAGTTTATGTTACATATAAACGTTTCCGGGTATTCCGATGGTAACAATAATACGTTATTATAGGGAATGCTGTAGTTATTATTGTTGTTTTGTGCTTTTTCTTTAAGTTAAATGCTAACAACTTAATTTCGCAAAAACGTCGTGTTCAAATAAATCACAAATACTTAATTTCGCGAAAGCGTCATGTTCAATTCAAATACAAATTCTTAATTTCGCGAAAGCGTCATGTTCTATTACTTGTAAATTACAAATATATTCGTCCTGCTGAATGTTAGGAAACATCGAAGAAAAATTACTGTAGTTTATGAGACAGAATGTCAGTGAACTCATTATAAGAGGGGAACTACCATGTGTCTGAGACAGAATGTCAGTGAAATCATTTTAAGATGGGAACTACCATGTGTCTGAGACAGAATGTCAGTGAAATCATTATAAGAGAGGAACTACCATGTGTCTGAGACAGAATGTCAGTGAAATCATTTTAAGATGGGAACTACCATGTGTCTGAGACAGAATGTCAGTGAAATCATTATAAGAGAGGAACTACCATGTGTCTGAGACAGAATGTCAGTGAAATCATTATAAGAGGGGAACTACCATGTGTCTGATCGACAAAAGTATACACGTCTTGGAGAATCCATGCCATTAAATTTGGTTATAGTCGGAAGTGTGTAGGCCCCCATATTTTGGAAATAAAGCCAATCTCCGATATCATGTATCGTCAATCTCGTAGATTCAACAATAACATCGTCGCCATCGCAAGAGGGTCCCCAGATGGAGCTTTCATAGAGAACATCGTCATCTGCTGTAGGCTTTAATGCAAAATAAATACAGTTCACAAAAGTTATCGCACAGTTAATGCACCGTGACATGACAGACAATTTCAGCCAAAAACTTTAGAAATGTTCAAGTAACACAAACGATAAACCTGTCAAATATACACCATGCACACAGTGAAAATAGATCGCTATGCCTGTGAAATAACAGGGAATGATGCATTAATAAAACAAATAAGATATCCTTTGATTTAGGAAACAGACTTTGCATTCGACCCTCAAAACTATTTGCTGGTTCTATTTGCTGTACTTTACGTGAAACCGTTATATATATATATAACGGTTTCACGTAAAGTACAGCAAATAGAACCATGACTATGCACCTCAGTCACTTGCGGAGAAATCGGTTAGTAAACTGGTTGGATACCCAGGAACACTGGTTAGGTGGACTGACCGACGGGATATGACCTTAGCTGTTAAACTGGCGTTAAACCCCAATAAAACCAATAAATAAAAATGGGTATACACCACCGGGTTGTTGTTGTTGTTGTTGTTTACGTAACAAGACTGATTTTGTTATCGATTTAGTCATTGTATATAAAAGTGATTCTAAAGAGAGCAAACAAGTTAAGAAATGCATGCCCTGGAAGGGTCAATGTAAGTTTACATACTTTTAATGAGTTTGCAACAAAGACCGTCTCATCAAAACGTTTCCTCAAAAAGGATCCAAACACACCGTCATTCACATAATACATAATTTTGTCATCATTCTTCAAACCGACTGAGGTCATTTCATCTACAAATTACAGTTGAAACAACAGCAGCAGAAGTAAAATTAATAAGAACAACAACAACAGCAGTCATATGAGAAGCAGAAATTGCGATTACAATACGACGAATTCCCGCTCACTAAACCAGTCAAATAGTAGTCTTTGTGATAAACGGATCTCAAAAACGTGTCTCATTTGTTTTAATTTTTAAACTTCGGTTCTGTCAAATTGTTAATTTTCGAATAATCTTCAAATAATAGGTCTCAATAGGTAAACGTATTTGCCTTGATTCCGTTCAATTATTCATTCTTGACCTAGCATCAAGTCTATATAGATTGCCGTAAGTGTCTTTCACTTTTCAATGGTAGAAACAGAAAGAATGCCATCCACAATGACAATTTATTTTGTTTGAACAAAGAACTATGTTAATACCCGTGCTTTCTCCAGTGTTCGTTGAGGACACAACTCGCTTAGCAATAATTTCAACTCCGGCTGTTCCTGCCGAAGTGACTACATATCTGCCAGGCTCTGCAATAACCTCAACACCTTCTTCTGCTGGGAAATATTCTTGCAAACTCTGGTTCACACCGACTGTAATCTAATCATAAATATTGACTAACATTAATGGTATGTTCGCTATTATAACAGGCACTCCTGGTCGCATAAAAAGCATTCTTTTAAGCATTCTTTGGCCCTTTGACGTACATTTGAAGTAAAACTTGTATATATAAAATAATTGTTTATAATTGCAACTAAAAATGAAATGGTTTGAGATTTACCAATATATTGTTTTTTAAAATCATTTTACGTTACAAAGCAAAAATGAGACGTGCCTAGATATTTTCAAAGTAGTGGTCAAATTTCACATTTTTACTTTTTACTATTATGAAAATACCAGTCATTTTTTATCAATTATTTGATATCAATTTTGTAATTTTCTGACGACAGGAAAGTTGTTCTGAAAATATATTAAGTTAGGCAGTAAAAGTGATAGGATAGGTATATCTGACGCTCATGACGTTGAAAAGCGGACGTCACATTGAAATAATCTAATAGTTCAAAACGCAAAGAGACTGCCGACTAGAAAAGACAAGACTCATTCCGAACCAAAAATCTTCCTCTTGACATTAATTTGTTCATCCGCCGTCTATTTGTAAACAAGTATCAAATTAATTAAAATCAGTTAAAAGAATTACAATATTAACAGAAAGCTGGCCAAGTATTTCATTCATTCATTCATTCATTCATCCATTCATTCGAGTTTCGTTTGTTTTACGTCACACTTGTATTTCTTTCTTTACTCGCCTGTTATCTCTCTATTTTACATTTTTTTACAGGTATTTACTTATAAAATACTGCATCATTCATGTAACAAATGGGTTTATAGTCCAAAATACTTTCTGACCAATTTATTACCTATTAAAATTGTGAAATGTCCATGCTGATAATTTCTACAAGTCTTTTTATTTGAAATCACGATCCCTGCATTAACCGTGCATATGTGCAACCATTTATGTTAATAAGTAAGTTATTTAATATTGGCACTGTTATTTGTCCTCAGGCCAATACGACGACCCTCGGACGAATTACCACGCCAATATCAAATCACTTATTTATTGACAATTTTATTAAATAACTACATGTAATGCTTAACACGCAAGCATTTCCTCGCTGCTCGACATTTACACAGACAACTAATACATGTTAAGTAAACGCTTGTTATTTTTTGAAATCGTCACGTTGTAAAGTTAGCAAAAGTGGTTAAACACTACTAATAGAATATTGATTTAAATTTGAAGAAACGGTCCCGAGTTCAAACACTTATTAATATGCAAGCTGTCAACACTTACAACAAAATGGCTGCCGTTTCCACGATCTTTCTGCAGCGACTCTATATCAGATTTTGGCCCTATGTAATCAGCCAATGAAATCTCTCTAAATGCGGGCTTTATATCTATATTACTTTCTGACCCAGGGCCGCTGAATGATATAGATATTGACCCTGTTATAGAGGAGGCCGTTGTAATATTGGACATGGTCTGTGCTGTTTTATAGGGCTAATAATATTTAGTTATTTAATAAATAATCTTAATAAATTAACCCATGCCTCTCAAAGCCTCAACGCCGAATTTGTAAAAACTTCCGCTTAGCTCATTCTAATTAAAAACTAATAAATTTGAAAATATCAATCAGTATTCATTTTTCACTACCACACATTGAAGCTTCATGTGAATCTGCAGTTAAGTAATGGCGGCTTTATGGGTATTTTAACCGCAGCCATGTCATACTTTTCACAGTGGATTTATTTTCTAACCTACGCATTGTAACTTAAGAATGAAAATTATACATACTTATTTTTTTGGATATGTTTTGATATTAATGTATGTACTTCACTTCTATATTAAGCAGAAGAGATGCTTTTGAAGAGAAACGTTTATTCATTTATGTTGTTGTTGTTGTTTAATGTTATTTCACACAGCATTCCATGGAAATGTTTGAGTAGATCTAAACTATTTAACTACGCAATGTACATTTCACTAGAAAAGTCGCCACGTCCCGATGCATACGTAATAAAACTTTAAGTAGAATCCCACTTCTAAGCTCGAAACGTGTATGTGAATTCAAATGAATTGATGTTTAAAATTAGATTTTTCCGTCAGAGGCGGATCAAGTTTATTTGCCTGTATCTAAATGGCACCAGGTCAAATTTATTTACAGCTATTCCCTACTGTTTCTATATGAATTTGAAACGATAAAATTCGAGAAAAATTTTTCTAAGATGTATTGAAATATTTACATATCTCTTTTGTTTAAATGGTAAAACATGTATCCCCAGTTTATTTTCTCCAGCTTGGGCGTTCTTTACGACGACAAAATCGATCAATGTACATTTTTCACTAAAATATTTAATCGTAATGGAAGGACAGGCCTTTTCCAAGCGTTTTATAATGGTATTTATTTCTTGACCTTTTCTGAACACTTGACATTAGGAATTGTCCCTCCACTCATCAGTTTTTTGTCTTGTGTTAATAATCTTAACGACTGCAAGACTGGAATATATAACTGAAATGCAACAAACTTTTAGCGTGTGAGAAAAAAGCACTTGTTTTATATTATTTCAGAAATTAATCGCAGTCATATACTAAAGAAGTAAGCATGCACATAGACTGTTTCACACACACACAAAATCCACTTTTACGCAACGCCTACTTCATATTGCAATGATTTCCAATGAGTCATTATTACATTGCATCACCTAAAATAATACGATAAACACATCATATCTATAATAAAAAAAAAACGAATTTGCCGATATGGGAAAAATTGCAGAGTTTTGAACAATTTGATGTATGTCACTGAAACATCTATATATACATATAATCATATCAAAATGAGATTTCTTGAGCCAAAAGCCTCTTGACATTTGCAAGAACTGGAAAAAAACCCAACAAACATGTTTCTTCTAAAAATAGAAAACTTAAAATAGAGACAGGTAACTCCGAATACTCTACCTTACATTTTAATTGGCAGGTCATTGGTGTCGGTCAGAAACTGCTATCTTGCCTTATTTCTTTAAAGTATAACTGAAACAAACTAAAACTTTAATCGCATTTTTTGTCGCAAGTAGTTATTATTTAGCAGTTATTTACCGTCTAAGACATGGAGACCTTGAGCTCAATTCGTTTTATTACACTGTTACCTCTTTAAAGGAATGCAAGTCAGCTATATACAATAATTACTGTTATTTTAACATCATGTTGTTGTTTTTTTTGTTTTTTTTTTTTTTTCACAAAGTACTAGATTATACACGTACCTTATTTTACAGATAAGTTATGTGATTTTGACACAATATGTATTGCTTTGAAGCCAAAGCTTGGGATCAAAAGATGTATTAATATAACCACAGGAGTTTGAAATTCTATCAATAAACAAGAGATATTGTAAAAATTATGTCCTCTACATAATAAAAAAACACCAGGAATGCAACGCCTTTTCCCGACCCAATACACGTCGGACCGAATTACACGAACGGAACACAGAGTGGTAACAACCTAGCGAGCCTCCTCGATAAAAAATACTTAAAGCTACCTATAACGACCGATGATATTCTTTAACACGCCATTCTTAAAGAATTATTTAACAAATTACGCTCATTTCCTGATTTTTAAACTTGTCGCCGTAGCCATTCGCTGACGTCACGCCAATCTCAGCACCGGAGTAAATATTAAATTATTTCATTTTGAGGTAAAAATTGTTGTTATATTTCATTTGTTTTTAAATAAATTTATAATTAAGGCTATATTAAACATTTGGTAAATTTCGGTTCTAATAATTAAGTTCTAAAATAAACAAACTGTAAAAACCCAACAGGGGACGTCACTCTCACATCTGCCATGTTGATTGTTTTATAATCATGCGGTAAAAAAGAACGGCGGTACGGTAATTATTACAATTTTCATTTACTCCGGTGCTGAGATTGGTGTGACGTCAGCGAATGGCTACGGCGACAAGTTTAAAAATCAAGAAATGAGCGTAATTTTGTTAAATAATTCTTTAAGAATGGCGTGTTAAAGAATATCATCGGTCGTTATAGGTAGCTTTAAGTGTTTTTATCGAGGAGGCTCGCTAGGTTGTTATCACTCTGTGTTCCGTTCGTATAATTCGGTCCAACGTGTATTGGGTCGGGAAAAGGCGTTGCATTCCTGGTGTTTTTTTATTATGTAGAGGACATAATTTTTACAATATCTCTTGTTTATTGATAGAATTTCAAACTCCTGTGATATAACTGACCACTCAACATGTCACAATGCCAATGTAACATTATTGAGAACATCTATTACTTTAAGCCCGTGCCTGCATGGACTCTCATCTACTATGTATATTCATTTTTTCGCGTTTTCTTTTTGTTTGTGTATTTGTTTGTTTTTATTCGTCATACACTTTCGGTTTCGATTTTGAGAAGATACGTTTATGCAGACATGTAACTAACTAGTTTATCCAGGTATTTGTTTTTCTAACCAAGTTGTCGTTCTTGCTGTTTCATTCCTAACAAGAGACGACTTCAATATCTGTAATACTTTAAAAGTGTTCTATTTTATACCTCCATATTCTTGCTTTATGATTGTTAGTAAGTTTATTGTATAATTCTCTTTCATGATTTCGAAACAAAAACATGCTACTTTCAGTTTAAAGGCACACACCAAACAACAGGTGGTATGGTAAGTTTCTAAAACATATGTATGTATTATCAAATGTTATTCTGTTTTGCAATATTTGCATAATTTATATAATATGAATACTTTGAGTTTATGACCTTGTGGATTTGAAATGAATAAATACAGAAATCTTGAAAATCTTGAATATATAGAGGATATTAAATGAGTGGTCATTTAGTACGGGATTCATTGCACGAGTTATTTGAAAACAATAAAAACGAGGCTCTAATAGTGTTTTTCTTACATCATAGAAGTTATGTTAGTGAATGGTGTTTTGTCCTTTCACGCGTGAACATTATATTAAGCATTATTGTTAATGACGTTGATGTCAAAGTATTATTACACTGTCTTGTGTTATAACAAACAAGAAATTTCTTGACCGCATCAATAGCCATGCATAAAATTTGACTTTTGTTGAACTCTGTTCCACATTCTTTATATGCACTTTATGGAATATCTCCCGCTTGATAAAGTTTAAACCACAATCCAGACATTAGGTCAGACTACTTTAGATCTCTTTTGTCGTCTGGCTGACCTAGAATTTGACACCAAATAAAAATTAAGGTCGAAACACAGTGAGAAAATAAGTCCTTTTAGCCATGCTGAAAGACATGTTGAGGTCCGATTACTGGTGCTGAAACGCTATTTTGCTCATTATAAAATCAATCAATCGATCAATTAATCAATCAATCCGTCAGCTGAAATCTGTCCCGTTATTATAGATTGGTCTCAGGTAAGTCAGGTTATTGCGTTTACTTCCGTTGGCGGGGTTGTATTTTGATCACGCGCAAAATGCGTGTTTTAAGTAAAAGCAAAACTGAAACAACAATAAATCTTTTTTATGAACTGTAAAATGCCTGATTTTGAGTCTGATCAAAGCGCTTAAAGCTCAGGAAAACTTTTGGCCGGATAAGTAAACTCAGAGAATCAGAGCCTTCAAAACAAAGAAATGTAAAGGTTTGGAGAACATTAATAGAACTTTATCACAAACAAAAAAAAAGTCATTCATTCATGCATTCATTCATTCATTCATTCATTTGTTTGTCTGTCTGTTAGCTCACCCATTGATTGATATATGTTAAATTGATAATTTCTATTATAAGAATATAATCATTTAAACTTAAAGAAAAAATATCTAATAAAAAGTAAAGGCAGGAAAGAAAGGAAGTTAAGTTTTTTTTTCGTCAATAACTTACTGTTCCCTCAAGAATTTACACAGAAACCTTGACAACGCATGTTTAATGTTGTAATGACGTTCGTTTACCTTTGCATTACATCATTGTGTTCTCGTCGATCCGTTTACATTATAACAGTTTACATTGTCATTTTTTACTTGATTTTCTTTTGTTGTTGTTGTTTTTTTGTTTTTTTCTAAGCGAAGTTTTATTTTATTGCACGTGTTTTGAAACAACAAATATTTACTTCTAAAATTTTGCATCGTTGGCAAGACAGAATAGTTTTTACATCCGCATTTGTTCTTTACCGCGTCACTATCCATACATGTCATAATATGGAAGGTGATATCCGCCAGTGTATGCATACTGCTGTATGACAATTGTATATTGCTTTGTTTAATTCGTTATTATAATCTTCATTTCCCCGTGCCTTTGCGTTTATTCTTTCTGCTTGTTGCAAATATCTTGCAGCTTTTGCAACTCGATGTATGTAAATCATACAATTTTTAATGTAAAAGGAAAATGCATATTCGGTTGTTAATAGATTGTGTATAACCTTGAAAATGTTGATGCTTAGAAGTTCTTACTACTTTTGACGTGGTTCTTTGTGACTATATATCGTTTAATACACACATAAGCTTTTAAACATCTATTATTTCCTTTCGGTAATTTCGATCTTGAATGTTTATTTCAGAAAACTTTTAAAGTACACGATTCAGCCTGGAATATATGTTTTGCACGCAGTTATGGTTAATTCTTATAAATGTATTAAAACAAATTTTCATATTCACTTTAAAGATATCAGTTAGCACAAAGCAATAGCAAACATGAAACTAACCGAATGCATCTGTTACATGTTACTTATATAACGCTGGGAACCATTTTTTTCGGCAGTTTCCGTAGAAAAGTTAATCATGCACGGTGTATTGACAAAAAAATACCAGGCAAACTAGTGCAACCAAGCCGGACAATACAACAGGACACAAAAGTAAATTGCACATTCCTCCCGACGTAAGTACTCCAGGCATCTATATTTTCACTGACCGACTAATATTTCCGTCGTCATCACGTACGTTAGTAAACTCGTAACAATAATTTTGTCTTTTTGTATTCTATAAAACTAAAAGTAGCAAGAGTACAAGCTGACCAATGCAAATAATCTATCAGCTACATTAATAATTATAAATTTTGCTTTCTGCATTTATTTCATCAATAAAAATGTAACAAGGTAAGAGTTGATCATTTAAAAAAGTCACTGAGGTACAAGTTGACCTAATTAAGTACAAGCTGAAAACCTTGTTATTCATTCTTTTTTTGCATGCTATAAAGGCACGTTCCCAATTGAAAATCCCACCTTTTTCCAAATTTTGATAAATAACTTCTCAAAAATATAATGCTACAATTATGTTAGACTGTGCAGCCTACCAGGACTTAAACACCAGATCCTTGGAATACTGTTCCGCTGATCTACTGTCTGAGCTACCCAGCCTCATAGATTATCTTCCCTCTTTAGGAACGGTTCTGAACAGTTCTACACACTTAAGCATTTTTGTTAAAATCACTCATTTTAATGTTCACTCAAAAACAAAGCTTAATCATAAAACATACAAAATGACATTTAATACATTTTCATGACATTTATTTTTCAATTAGCTGAAAAAATACGAGAAAATGAAAAAGATTCCTGTTTTTATAAATTCATCTCAGAGTTAAGTCATTCAACCAGTTCCGATTGACATTTTGACTAAACACTCAAATGGTATCTTTAACTTATAGACATATTTATCTACAATCAGGGTCTCTTTTAAAGACCCTGCTACAGTGTAGTTGTTTAGGCCACTTCCAACAACCTTGTTGTTGCCAACAGTGTTGGGGCTTCGTGCAAACGGTTGGGGTTCAATACCCGTGAGAACCCATAGGTTTATTTTCTCTACTTATGTCCTTCAACAATATTCAAGTCATATAGACGCTATGCATAATTTTTAATTTCTTTATATTTTTCCTTCATTTCGTTAAGAAAGGGTGATTTGCTCAGAAAAATAGAAAAGTTTTCTCAAACCTAATCGGTCCACAGACCACATTATTTTAATACAATCCTATTATACATGTATATAGTATTTTCATACATGTTTAAAAATGATGTGAGATATGGCCTGTGTCTGTGAATCTGTCAAGGAAGCTATAATATAAACAAATAACCAGATTCCTACCTCTAATCTGCGTTATTTTACCCATTTTTCCGAGAATTGCCGCAGTTGACAATATAAAATTATAAATGACCTCCGGTCAAAACTTGTACTTATATGTAGATGGGAGAATTTTACCACTGCAAAAGAAATATTTACTAATTCAATTACTTCGCCATTATTTAACATTTCATCCAAAATACACGGGCAAGTAATAACTATTTCACAGTAAAATCACGGAAAACACCGAAGGTCAAATTTGTTCTTCCACAGTTATCTCCCGTGTATAATAATTTGCGCTAGAATCTTAAATTCTTTACTGGTTCCCTACGAAGTTTACATTAATATTGTGCTTTTAACAACCGATTGACAATTATACTAAGTTTATGCATCATGTTTAAATACCTCTGTTCCTGAAGTTTAAACATATTTTTCTATCGTTCATGTTGTTAATGATTACCTTCTGGAATATTCAATTCAAACAACAGCCATGTGGCAGCAAACAAGAATGATGTTGAATAAAAAAACCCGATACATTCAAATTAAGAAACATAAATGTGTTAACTACTTGTCACATTCAATAGCAACAAAGTCAAATGAACTTACAAATACATAACTTTCAGTCTATAATTTTACAGATGAACATTTCAAGATCACAACGGTACAAAAAATGTTAAACCACGGACTCTAAATGTGCAAATAAGAGTTAGTTGAATATGGGAATGAATTGTAACAATAGCAATAGGGAACACGAAAAGCAAATTACTTATAAATAGAATATATGCAACTTTAATGAAGTTGTCAATAAGAAGGACGCATATGAAAGTAAATTACATAAAATTGTAATTTAGCAGTAGACATACACTGGCAGATATCCCCTTCCATATACATGAACTTTCTGTTGAATTCTATGGCAATATAATAGTCTATTCTGTTTACACCCAAAGCAGGTTAATTTTTTAGCCTGTCGGCAGAATGATATTTTGTTCATGCTCAAATTGTGTGTCCATTGTACAATGAAAGAGCAAAAATGAAACATCAAAATGATGTGTTTTTTATGAACGATGATATAAGAGTGGATTTTTTGTTGTTTTTTTAACAATACATATGTGGAGATTTTAATATGCGCGTTAGTCTGAACAAACCGATGTTGATACGAACGGGACCCTTTGATTTGCAGTACTTGAAACTGTCGGCTCGCAGTCTAAAACGATTAAAATTAATCTAACATCATTTATTTCGGTCTGCAACTCCTTACTGCTATTCATTGTAGTGTTTTAAAAGCTCAAGCATGCTGGTTAGAAGAGTATGCTTCGCGTTGTTAAATGGAGACTCATCAATTTTACGTAACATATTTTTGATTTCGTCTGACCACTATGTCTATTTTGCCCGGGTTTAAATAAATACGTTTCTGGACCACCTGTCTAGATGAAGCTCAATATATAGATACATACAGTTTCAAAGGTCTTGTACATGTTTGAATCCCCTGGAAATCCACCACCAATGTCGAGTAGCCTCATGCTAAAACCTAGCTGTATTCCAGTATCAAATGCCTGTCTCGCCTGTTGTATTGCTACTGGAAATGCTCTTGGTTCTCGACAATCACCCCCTACATGGAAACTAAAAAAATATTGCATTTACTATATTGTTGCATTGTTGACCTTATTGAATAGAATAGGTCTCTTCTTTTCTTGTTCATTTATTATTCCAAAGCTTAAGGGTAACCCCGTCTTAATATTTTCTTAAGCATCATTATAATTTATTTCTATTTGTCAGTTTTTAAAAATGCTGACAAGGTAAATTTATATCAAATAGAAACATGATATAAACCTTTAATCATATAAACTTTCTGAAAGATTTTAAGTTCCTACTGTAAAATTTCATAACTTGCTCTTAAGTGAAAAAGCAAAAATTGCAATAACCAAGTCCCTCTTCGAGAACATCAATATCGGTTTAAAGGCTTTAAGTAGTAAGTAGTGTGAAATTCTAATGTATCTTGTAGCAAAACATTCGTCTCGCGAAAATGAAGCTAGCATTTTTTTCTGATTCAGTGTGCCAGGACGCTAAGTTTCTACCTCTTACAAAAAAAGTAATTATCTTTGTTTTTCTTGTACAAAAACAGTACCTTATACCCATAACATTCAAGTTAAGTTCCTTTGCAGCTTGTAAGAGTCTGGAAACATGAGAGGGGTGACAGCCAAACTTTCGACTCAAGTCATTCCTTCCTCTGAACGTACTGATGATAGCAATTCTTAACACCAACCTTCAAAATACGTGTTATATCTTTTTAGCATCCATTTAAGTTGTACACTAAATATTGTGCATGTATATATTTGTTTATTAAGTATTACTTGTCTGTTTCAAGCAAATAAAGGCAAAACGGTAGGTGATAAAATCACATATGGCTCAACATGTATTATATGTGATGAGCAGATAGATGAGTAAGAAACATAGCATTTGAAAATGAATATTCAATTTTGCAGGTTACATACATTTACATAAACAAGCCTGTTTTTTAATAAGTATTTATTATCATCTTGATAGTACAAACTTTCGCCCGTAACAAAAACAAAACTTAAGGCATCTGATAAAATCCTCGCCCTAATGGGATTCAAACTCAACTTTGCTGAGGCAAGTAGACATGAAAAACCAAAGTCTGGTCCTCCGAGACAAGTAATATCAATTTCATGAGACAGTTCTCATATGCTGAATCACAAACGAAATCAAATGAGAGAAATTTGTATGCAACTGTAATACACTCACTTCTTTTATTATGATGGACTGGAATTTCAGGAAAAAAGGGTACAAAACATAAAGATTCTATGCAACAGACAATATCCCGGTCCCTCAAGATGAGATGCCTGTTGATTCCATTCAGTATAAAAGTCAAATGCTATAGAAAACCAGGTCAAAAATCTATTCACTGACGCATCTATCTTTATGAGTTTATTTATCGTCGGTATTGCACCGCACAAGGGACTACTTTTAACGTCCCATCCGAAAAACAGTAATGTAAGCGAAGGTGTTAACTCACGACCCTTTGGACTACCACCTACGCATTACAACGAGACCAGTAGTTCGCACCGTGACGTCGTTTTCAGAGGTTGAATTCATCCAATCAGAGCAGAGTGCACTCGATCGTTATTTTATTTAAATCATAGAAATTTGTAAGGCGACATTTATGTTTGAGTACTGGTAGAGTACTTTCTGTTTCTAGATGCATGTATTTTAAATGCATGTTCATAAATCGTGTTCTTTTCAGAGTAATATTACAATTAATCTTCCATTTACATGTTAAAAATGTGTTACAAACGTTTATCAGATCAATGATCATGAAAAAAGTTATAAATTAAAGCTGCATTGTTAGTTAATTGCAATACTTTTCGAAACAAGTTCAAAGTTAAGAGCTAAAAGGAATGGTTATTATGTAATCTAACTAGGTTCATCTCGCTATATTGTTTCATATCAAGGTAAAAGGTAGAATATTTAACTTACAAAGCATTAGGATGTATCTGCTTAACCTTTTGGAGCTCTGCAATGTTATCAAATGTCATCATCTTCACGCCTTTCTGTTCTGCAAAACTTAGCATGGACGGCTGCTTACATGGATGAGCGTATATAATTTGTGCAGGAGAGACGCCAAGAGCCAAGACTTTCTCAATCTCACTCTGTTTGGGCAAAGATCAATATGTATGTTTTTATCAATGTTTTGGTACTGGCGATACGTCAAGAACCAATTTAGATGTGTATAAAAGTAGAGAAAAGGAAGGAAATTGGATATGAAAAGTATGTAAACTACATTCCTACAATGCCCAGACATATAACAGATTAGATTCTTAAAAATAAATAACTAATATCATGTTTGTAATTCTAGTCACATTCATTACTGAATCACAGCTCTGACACCACATCGGCGAAAATGGATCCATATGCACAATACTTTTGCAACTTGTTACAGGCAGTGAAAACTATCTCAAAGAGCATCTTAAGAAAAACACATTTAAATGGAAAATCTTGATTTTTGCTTTTTCACACTTACCCTGCTTGCACAGTCAAAGGAAGCCCCAAGATCAGACAAAACTTTTAAAACTGGATAATCATCGTTGCATTTCACAGCTAGAAGGTAATCAAGTTGAAAATCATAAAAACTACCTAGATATGTAATTTTAGTACATTGTAGTTCATTATTTACCGAGGAAATACTAGAAAAGTATTACGATGTGTCTGCATATTTCTAAACAAATTACAAATTGGCTCTTATATCCTAGAAAAAAAACTTACAGACTGTTTAAAAACTTTCAAACAATATATTTTCTAACAAACCGTAAAACAGCTTTACTCTTGGCATTAGAGTCATCCATGTTTGATACTTTTGGATGATGTCTCCAAGATTACACATGTAGAAATGTCTGCCATTATCCTAGTTACAAAAGAAAAACACGATAATTTCAGACAATCAGTTCATTCATGTCAAAGTAACGATGAAACATTACCATTACTTCTAAGATTTGTCTGCTGAGAATTCAATGTTATAATGCTAATTTATTTATTTACTGTCAAAATTGTTACAATTACATTGACACATCATGACAATGAACAATACCTCTTTCTTTGATACATCTACTTGCTGCATGACCAAATCTTGGATATCCGGTTCTTGCTGATGCAAAGTCACAATGCTGCCTCCTCCAATTGAAATATTCACAGCCATTTCGAGACAACTCTTATAAGGTAAGAAATGAATATATAAAAAATAGTTGATTTTATAAAAATTCTAATGAACGGAAACCATTTAGATCAATAATATTATGATCACTTCATTCCATAACAATTTTAATATCTTGTTTGGCAATATTTCAAACATTGTCTCAAACATTATAACATTCCTTGTAAGGCATAACATTCACAAATTAGTCAAACCATTTCAAAGGAACAAAGTTTTAACATCCGATCAAAAAAAAGTACTCAAAAAAGTTGCGGTTTTTTTTACAGGCACAACAAAATTATGTTTTAATTGAAACATTTACACCATAATCATTCCCAATAAAATACCTTTATTATGGAGCTTGTTGTCTCTCTCTCAAATGCTTACTACGTGTTAAAAAGAACTGAACCAATTACAACAGACCTAAAGATAAGTTAATTCAGACACGCAAAAATGTACGGCACTGTAAATAAAAATTTATATCTGATAGTAATTGCCAAAATTTGCAAACTAGAATATGACATATTGCTTTATATTCAGATACGATGACTCGCGTGGTAATCTTATGCTATCATTTAAGTCTAGCATTTCCATAACTGATACGCACATAGACAGAGGTAACGAAACACCGTTTCTCTAGTGAAAACTCTCAGTCTTTCAAACAACTAGTTATATATTTCAAATATTTTCTGTTTTTGGAAATTAATTACTATGACTTGAAGATTGCTTTTCTTGTCGTCTCGACAAAACAAAAGTTTTGTTTACCGTTTTCCTATAAAACATTTCTTTGGCACCCTGTCCTTAGTAAAGGTTTTTTACTGCATTTTATCAAGACAGTTAAGGAACTTTCAGAAGGCGGGTCAATAAAGGGTTTTGCTTTTTCCCAATATCTTACACAGTAGTAAATGAATCATGATAATCCTTCATTCCCGTGCAGCTTATTATTCATCTATGCCTCTATATTGTCTGGGTATTGCTATAGTTTGACGATGTTATGTGTAGCATGTATTTACTTGAATATATCCTAATAAAAGAGAGCAGGATCGTCTATGTAATCATTCCTATCGATGAAGAATTTATACTGTAGGACAGGTCAGAGAATATGTTTTAAGAAAAAAAATCACCATTTTACATGACTATTTTACCATACAGAAGTTTAGTGCAACGTAGATGCCGTCGCAACTGAATATCGATAAAAAGGACTCAAAGATAATAGTTTGTAGAGCCCTAATTGTAAGGTTTAAAGGAAGGTTAAACATTTCTGAACAATTACTATTACTGGGGAAGAGATATAAACTCACTATGCAAAGCATGAGACAAAAAGGACTACAGACAGAAGAAACGCCGTTGGTTTCCTGATGAAAAAGACTACAGGCAGAAGAAACGCCGTTGGTTTCCTGATCAAAAAAGACTACAGACAGAAGAAACGCCGTTGTATTGGTTTCCTAATCAATAAGACTACAGACAGAAGAAACGCCGTCAATCAAACGCCTGATCAAAAAGGGTTCAACCGATATTAGCCATAATTAATGGCTGTTATAATTTTGGACAACAAATATAAACAGAGTATGGATTACCAAGTTCATAAAAATTAAATAAATGATCGTTTTGAATCAGAACTTTCCGGTGGTAATTGCAACTCTTATTACTCTTTTTAAATGTCCATGACAACTGATAATAAGGGGAAATTTTCCCCTGACGAGTATTATCTCTTCCCTGATTACAAAAAAAGCTGTCAGCTTATCTAAATTGCTATACTGACACAAGTTGTTTTCAAGTGTGTCTTTTGTGATATTATAAAGATTAGCGGATATACAATATCCAAATGTTATGAATATAACTTTTCACTGCTTTTAGCAAACAGTTGCATTTTCTGAAGTTATAAAAACTTCCATAACTTTATATCTAGCATGAAGTGAAAACATTTTCATGGATTTGAATTTTTCCAAATTGTCAGTGTTTTTTTCTAAATTTTTTGTTTCGAACTACTGGAAAAAAGGAATATAACGCAAGCACCACAAATGGATTTCGGCAACATATATAAAGAACGTAAACATCTCACCATTCAGCTTGAAATGTCTAATTTGAAGTAAATTTACACCTGGAACGATGCTCTCGAGCTAAGGAATGAAACCATCATTTAAGTCTATCAGAGTTAAAAAAAAACTCTATTCGTATACTGGCGGCTAGAAATAGCAGTCAGTGTTATTGGCTGTTTGGATTTTGCTATCATGTGTGGAATGTTTGGCTGGAATTATTTTGCTAGACTATTTCTGGTAGTGTGACAGGAAGTTTTGGATTTATATACATTCATAATAGAATTCCTGATAAATAGCTGCTTCACATACTTAAACCTAAAAATTTGCTCAAATGTTTGGTAATTCCATGGGTATGTTCACATATATTTAGCAGAAATATATTTCTTGTTTGAATCATGACCCCCATTTTTTGCTATTTTCAATAGTTTTTCTTTCATAAGTATTTTTTTTACATTGACGATATTTAGTATGTTTGTTTTTTTTTATTTTTTTTTATTTATTTTTTTTTTTTTGCTTATAGGAGTTGACTCAAAATGGTAATGAATATTTCAATTCGAGGAGACAGCTTTGGGGCTTTGCATCAGCATAAACCGAATGTCCGATTTGGCAAAGACGCAAGTGGAAGACGCAAAGAAAGAGGTATTGTTCATTGTCTAATTTGACAATGTGGTTGTAACTATTTTGACAGTAATCAAATAAATTAGCAATCCAGGAGACATGTCGTAGAAATAAACTGTCGACATGTGTGTCATCATTTTACATGACTTTTTTTACAGGACTTATTATTTAATAACTGATGGTCTGAAATTATTGTTTTTTCTTTGGTAGCTAATATTTTTCGATAAATGATCAAATACATCCTTTGATATTACATATATCATTTTTCATGATTTTCCAACCTTGATTTCAATTTAGCTGTGAAATGTATCGATGGTTATCCAGTTTTGAAAATTATGTTTGAACTCGGGGCTTCCTTTGACTGTACAAGCAGGGTAAGTCCGCTACTCTAAATTTGCTAAGGATTACAATTTAAAGCGAGTGTAACTTTTGAGCAGTTGCGATTAATAAGAAAAGGATAATTTCTTTTAAACGGCATTTGGTTAGGAATTCATTTTTTTATGAAAATAATGATCACGGAAGTAGTCCACCGTATATGACCGTCCAAAATCAGCATTTTAGAGAGAACGTCTTGAAATCTGAAAATCAAGAAAATATATATACGGTATTCTTAGTGTAAGCTGTTTAATATCGTATAATGTGTCCGATGGCAATATTTACGACCTGGCATCACAGCTGCATGCTGCTGATAATCCTATAGACCTTATGATAAGGAAGCTGAGCCTAGTCCTCAATGAGCACCTATCTAAGCATTCGGATTGTTGCTGGTTGGACATTACGTGCAGAAAAAGCTTTCTGCAGCATATCTAATGCGTGCTTAATGGGATTCAAATCTGGAAACCTTGCTGGCCAATCCATTTGTTCAATAGTTGCTTGCTCAGGATATTGGTTGGTGACGCGAGCTATGTGCACACGGGCATTACCATCCATCAGAATAAAATAAGGACCTTGTCACCAGCGCATTTACGTATCTTTCTGCCGTCAGAGATCTGTTTTCTATGACCTGTAGGTCCGTTTTCCCCTGAGCCACACCATGACTGAACCCATGCCAAAACGGTGATCGTCTGCAATGCATACCGGAGCAAATCGTTCATTTTGCATTCTCCAAACTCTATCCAGCCTGTCCGTGAAGTCCACAAAGAACCTGGACTTATATGTGAAAAGAACTGGGGTCCACCCATTAACTGTCCATATAACTAGAGGTGGTGCCTATTGCAAACGCCCTTGAATATGCTGTTGTGTCAATAGGATGCGTATTGCAACCCACCATGACCTCAGTCTAACATTCTGCAACCGGTTTCTAACTGTTTGCTTACTTATACGTACATCGGTTGCAGTCTTGAAGTTGTTTCGTAAAGTTGTTGCGTTTTGGAACTGGTGGCGTCGGGCTTAAAGGACAATAATCGGTCATGGGCATGGGTTGTTGAGCGCTTTCGACTTCCGGCGTGATGATGCAAACACATTTCCAGCCATCTGATATCGATTCAACATCCTTGAGACAACTTTCTAACGAAATATTCAATATCAAAAGGCTATCCTTAGCAAATTTTGAGTAGTATATAACAAAATCATGGCTTTTCCTTTGATTTTTTTTTCATTTTATTTATTTATTCATTTGTTTATTTATTGCTTACGGTACTCTTTGAGGTAGTGACCGCTGGCTGTAACAGGTTGCAAAAGTTGCGTATGGATCAAGTTGGCCGACGTGGTGTCGGGCATGTGATACAGTAATGAATATGACTTGTTATAAACATGATTTTGAAAAATAATTTTCAATAATCATATACTGTCACATGTTTCGGTCTTGCAATTATGAAGTGGTGTGGCAGAACAACTCAAGCAGGACGGCAGATGAAAGCAATATTTAAAAAAAGAAAACACTCATTTAGCCATTTCAATGTTGTTCTGCTATTCTGCTGGCATTGTTCTGCTATTCTAGACCATATTTGATACGTTTGTCCGCTCCTATCCGTTTCTGCTGGTTGTTAATACAATGTATGCGCACTGTCTGTTGGGGTTGCGGTTTTGCTAGTGATGAACCAGTGTGTTGAGGTTTTTGGGGAATGGGAGGATGTTTGGAAGGTGGCGGCCCTTTTTGTTTACAGCATCAACAGAAAATATGCAAACAGATAAAATATAAACGAGAAGCTTTTTGGCACTTAGTATTGTCTGACCTCGCTGTATTTTGTGTTCCTTCTGTGGGTCTTGCCTGTGCTTTTTTAACATTTTAATGAATACATCCACAACCTTCTGTCGCTATTAAATTTAAAGTTGAAGAAAAAATAAAGAAACTCCCTTTATTTGAATAACCTAGATTTAACGATGATTTTGTGAACCTTGTCTTATTTTAGTGTTAGACTGATAACTTTTTAGTCTAACAGGCTTAAATTGTACAATTTCAGGTGAAAAACAAAAGAGTCGTCTGTATTTGGAGTAAACTCATCACGTTTCGACCATGTTTTTCAACCTAAATTAGGTCTAAGTATGGAGAACAAGAATTTTCCACGTGATGCAAAATTTGTACACATGGAATTTAGGAAACGCAAAATAAAACATTGTCGTCAAGGCTTCGTGTTTTCACTTATGTAATATAAAAACACATCAGTAACAA
This sequence comes from Cyclina sinensis, assembly GCA_012932295.1. Lineage (NCBI taxonomy): Eukaryota > Metazoa > Mollusca > Bivalvia > Venerida > Veneridae > Cyclina > Cyclina sinensis. Next base: position 50,552,783 of record JAAONU010000012.1, on the reverse strand, counting down.
GAAAATCTGAACAGTCTGAAATTAACTGAGTGAAAAAAGAAAAGCAAGTTCCAACAGCAGAAATACTGAAATGGTGATTTCCATGTTTCCAAATAGACTGTTTATGTTTAGCAGTCTTATTTTACAGGTTTATGTGAAAGCAACTGGGGACATTTGTGGACTATCTTCCCTGAATACTCTTTGATATTACATTGGTCCTTCCATTTGGATTCCTCTGCTTTCATCGCTGTTTTCGTTTTTGGTATGGTGATAACTAAGCCTAATTATTTGCAACAGTGGTTGTCAGAGTACACATTTAGTTTAGCAGCATGTTTTGTTAACACTATTAATTTTGTTTTTGATAATCTTAACTTTTTATTTAATATATAAGTGACAATTTTCATAACTAAAAGTCATGCCTATCACAAAGAGAAACAAGGATAAAGTTAGAGGATTCCAACTGAAAGAACTAATATGCAATTTGGTCTACCTTTGATTTTATCTGAGTAAGGGAGATAATTTGTTATAAGGAATTTCCCTCATTTATAATAACAAAATAACAGTTATAATAATATAAGTAACCTGCTGATACTTTATGATAAAACTAGGGCAAATTGTAATTAGTGCCTTGAGGCAAGTGGTGATGGAATAGTGCTCATCAAAGAAAATTACAGCTCGTTTCTTATCTACAAATGTGTTAACCATGAAGCTTTTCAAGACACTTTTTGAAACTAGATTACTATAGTCGTTGTGAACAAAACTGTGTGAATTGAAATAGCTTTGGAGCGATCAAGAAAATATGTTGCTTCTGAAATCCATATATTGTAATCCGTTCCTGTACCTCACCGTGCCATTACGTATATTATCCCAAAAAATATTCTGTCTCCGACTAAGAAAATTTATTTACAGTTACAGTACTATGTTTTTATATGTAGTAAATTCTTTATCTTAATTAATAAAGATATTTTTGGACAGATTTCGTTGTCTTTTAAGTTGATCAGTAAACACTTCACTTTGATGAGGACAAATATCGCTATGGTGCGTGTAAAGATTTTTTACCCATTTGATACGACTTTTTTGTGTTTATTCCAACACAGCTAACTTAAGAAAAAATATCAAGAAATCCGCCAAGCTTTAAACCTATAGCATTCGATCGCTTGGGCCTTCCCATAAGGGTCGGCAAAACTTCTCTGTGGTGATTGATCTCTGACAATGCGTTTACAGTTCATTTGTCCCTCACCTCTGAATCAAGTAAGCTTACGGAGAAATTGGTTTGTAAACTGGATGGATACCAAGGAATACTTGCAGTGCCGGGATATGACGTAAACTGTTGAAACTGGCGTGAAATCTCAATAAAACGAACATACAAGCTTCGGGCTTGGCCACAGGTTTCATAGAATAAATTATCATTTATCGCCTTAGCATCCAAAACAAAAACTTTTTAGAGCGACCTTGAAACTGTCGAATTATGAAATCAGTTTCATGTGTTGTGCTTATAAATGTCAAAATAATGGATAATCCGTGTACGGTCAAACTTGTTTCGCTATGTTTTGTACTTATAAATGTCAAAATAATGGATATTCCGTGTACGGGCAAACTTGTTTCGCTATTTTTTGTACTTATAAATGTCAAAATAATGGATATTCCGTGTACGGGCACTTTGTTTCGCTATTTTTTGTGCTTATAAATGTCAAAATAATGGATATTCCGTGTACGGGCACTTTGTTTCGCTATTTTTTGTGCTTATAAATGTCAAAATAATGGATATTCCGTGTACGGGCAAACTTGTTTCGCTATGTTTTGTACTTATAAATGTCAAAATAATGGATATTCCGTGTACGGGCACTTTGTTTCGCTATTTTTTGTGCTTATAAATGTCAAAATAATGGATATTCCGTGTACGGGCACTTTGTTTCGCTATTTTTTGTGCTTATAAATGTCAAAATAATGGATATTCCGTGTACGGGCAAACTTGTTTCGCTATTTTTTGTACTTATAAATGTCAAAATAATGGATATTCCGTGTACGGGCACTTTGTTTCGCTATTTTTTGTGCTTATAAATGTCAAAATAATGGATATTCTGTGTAGGGGCAAACTTGTTTCGCCATGTTTTGTGCTTATAAATGTCAAAATAATGGATATTCCGTGTACGGGCAAACTTGTTTCGCTATTTTTTGTACTTATAAATGTCAAAATAATGGATAATCCGTGTACGGTCAAACTTGTTTCGCCATGTTTTGTGCTTATAAATGTCAAAATAATGGATATTCCGTGTAGGATCAAACTTATTTCGCCATGTTTTGTGCTTATTAATGTCAAAATAATGGATATTCCGAGTAGGGAAAAACTTGTTTCGCCATCGTTTTTTTAGCCTAACAGAAAAAAAACTACTGGCAAATATTATATTAACTTTACATTGGTAAGATAAAGTGTGTCCCTTTAATTAGTTCCATTATATGTCCAATGAAAAATAATATGTCTAAATAATATGACTTAACGCATTTTATACAACTAAAACATAACATCTTTTCAGTATTCGATATCCAAATCCATTAGTATCAAAACTATTGTCTGAATATAACTTGTTTATTTAACAATGGATAAAAAGTATAGCAATCAATAAAAATACATGTAAATATGTAAATTTAAGTAAAATATGTTATTAGAATATACAAAATATATAGTATGCCCAATTTATATAATACTGCACTGTGCATTTATATGAAATAAAACTTTAAATGGTGCAAAAATACATATGAATGAAAATATCGGATCAAGTATCGCTGAAAAATTGTTTTCTCAATACACGAAAATATTTGGTCTGACAACTATTTATTCAGTCATAAGAGTATGTAATAGGTTTTGGAAGATTGAGTTGTTTTTTTAACGCTTGACAATCATCCATACAAGAATATATGGTATAGTTAAATGGATTTGTTGAACTCCTGAGTTTGCTATATTTACTATAATCATCGGGATCCGTTAGCCTAAGCGGTCCGATATAACTGACATCTTCGTCATGTGAATATTGATAAAGTTTTCGCCTGAAATTGATAAGTATATAGGACATCGCAATTTTTGTCTTAAAAGGTTTTCGGTATTTACAAAATGTTAATAATGTTCTATTAATCGGTAGAAATCCCACACAAAGACTAACATAAAATGGTGTGAATTTTTGCTATCTTCATATCATGTTTCATTTCGTACTTTATTGAAAAAGAATTTTTAACGCAAAATATTAAAAAAATTTCTTCGACATTGCCTGTTCCTGACATAAATACTTTTTTTAAAAAAGTTAAAGTTGAATGGACTATAGACATATGCAAAATGAATAAAACTGATCCGATACAGTTGAAAACAACTCACCAGGTATCGCCATAACAATAGTAAACTCTCCGGGGCGGGCACATTCCATTGAATCCACCAGCAAAAACTATGGTGTAAGCTCCCATATCCCGGAAATAGAACCAGTCGCCTACATCTGCCATCGGCAATTGCGATGACTTAACAATGCAGTCAAAACCACAACAAGTCGGACCCCATACAGTGCTCTCATAACAAATTTGATCTGTACTACACTGGAACAATGCAAACGTTAAGCATGATTTATCATTTTTCCCACGAAGTATTTCCATCTAAGCAAACGTACAATGGTAATATTCGATAAACTACGACAACCATTTGAAGGAGAAAAAATTCTTTAATAATGATGTGAGAGAACCAGGTGACGAGAGAAGTTTTAAACTTGTCCATTGTTTCATTTCTTTTAAACAGCTGCAATTCTAGTGTAATCGCCAGAAGAAATAACATGATTCGCTGTAATGTTGATACTAAGTGTTCACTTTTTATATCTTTTTCTGTCAGCTTAGAAATATTTATTTCAGAAAGTTCGATTTTTGATCAGTCAGGATATATCCCTACCCACATGTTATATACCTAATGTAAAAATAGTTAACATTTGTCTATCATGGGATCCTAGACTAGTGTGTACTGACCGCCTTCAAACGGAAAGAAACTAGTAAACTAGTGCAAACTCAGGGCAAGTTGGTTTACTGACAGCCTATCAGTTGACCAGATGCTCGGAAAGTGTTACCTTCAGTGTATGAACGTCAAGATTAAGATTTTCTGGAACAACTAGGACATCCTGGAACGAACCATATACTCCGTCATTCACATAATACATGACATGAGGGTTGTCCAGAACTTGTTTATTGCTCAAGCTATCATTTCCTGTAAATAGATGCCTGTAATCAACATAGCGTCAAGCAAGTCTTATTAATTACAAACCTGTTTTAAAAGCAAATCTTACAATACATATATGACAAGAAATGACCATTTTACACGAGGAGATAGCAATCAAAAAGATGGAGGCGAGACTTGTGCTTCCTGGTAACAAAATACAACTATCATACGGAAAGAGTTCATATAAGTGTTACCAACACTTTCTCTCCAAACCTGTCAAGCTGAGTTGTCTTTGGTATTGTCTGTTATATAACAGTGTGCTTATAGTGAATAAATACTGTTTAAACTAACTTATATCAGGTGAAAATTTGTGACGATCCCAAGCTGTATGGAATACTATACCGTTACAAAGATCTTGACTTGAAAGTATCCGTTTGCCAATGACATTTACAGCAAGTATTGATGAGGAGGAGACCATGTAAGAACCAGGTTCTGCTATTATTTGTACATCCTCATTTACTGGGAAATCCTGTTCCAGCTGATTATTCACTGCTTGAGCAATCTGAAAGATAACCACGCCTTTTTATTTTTTAAAGTCCGTAATACACGTCCACAATGTTGCCAAGAAGTGGACAATATACTTGTATCTAGACCTAAACTGAAAAGTATATGGTTAAAACCTTGAAATCAATTAACATATTAACATTATATTCAAATGTACAGTTGACTAGCATCAGATTCAAAGATTTAAATGGCATATAAAAAACAGCTTATGTTTATATCAGTTATGCTTAATTTTGTATCCACAGCATGACCCTTAAATTTTGTAACAATATATTTTACCCACAAGCATTAGCATGTGCTCCTTTGTTGTATACTTGTTTAAAGTGAAAATATAACTGCACTTCATTGTTAAATCATGCTAATTTGACGGGTCAGGGATCCATCAATGGCAGAGACTTAGTCTGACTCGATGAAGTCTGTAAAATGTCATTCTAACACCCTATGTCATCAGTGCTAGGAGTCAAACGTTCTGCCTTCTTCACCACGATTCTTGTAGCTAATTAGTATTAAAATTGAAATGCAGTTTTCATCTCTGTTTATCTACCTTTTATAACTGTACAGTCAGATGTATTATTATCTATGTAACGAACTTACTGTCATAAACACCTCTTTTGAGTTTGAATCTCCTGGGTAGCCGCCACCAATATCTAACAGCTTAAGTTTGAAACCAAGCTCAGCCGCCATATTGAAAACAACACGTGACTGTCGTATAGAAGCTGTATAAGCGTTTGGATGATGACAGCCACTCCCTACATGAAAACTGCTCAAAATATGTAAACAAGGACATGTAAAATCTCACTTAAATGGCAATATTACAAGTCTAAACAAAATGAAATATAAATGTGATGTCTTTACACTGGTTATACTGACGTTAGCATTCGATACACAAACAATGTAAGTTTACATCTTTGTTACAACATATTATGATATGCGGTTGCTTTACGATGTGATATGCCGGTATTCGTTTAATGTTTAAAACAATATATCATTTGAAACTGTTTCTGCATAGGCAACCAAAGGCACGTGCCATATCAAAGAAGTAGTGAACGTTAAGATTACAGTTTAATTACCTTACTCCTATAACGTTAAGTTTCAAGTCCCTTGCTGTTTGAAGGAGGGAGCGAACTATAGACACTGGGCATCCAAATTTTTGTCGAAGATCTATTTTACTTTTGAATTCACCAGCTGGAGTGGTCCTTATTAGAAGCCTATAAATTAATTAAACGTTTCAGAATTTTTCTGTGGCGTAAATAGGGAATATATATCTTTATACGTACATTAGTATACATGTAATGTACATATTTCGCCTTTTCTACGAAAGTATTGTAGGAAAATATAGAAAAAAATCACGTGGCGTTATGTTCAAGTCAAATGTAACAGTAGGACAAATAAAGACATGATTCGAATGGATAACTAGTATAGTTGAGAAACATATACCAACTTGGCATCCGGATAAAGTGATTTGATTTTGTAAAGCTCCGCTTCATTGTCAAAGGTCATCAGCGATACCTTGTGTTCAGCAGCGTACTTCAGCATGGAGGGCTGTTTACATGTATGTGCATAAATGATTCTATCTGGATTCACACCTAGGTCGAGAACCTTCTGTATCTCGTCCTAAAATTAATGTTTAAGTCTTTGTAACTTTCTGCAGCAGTTGTTTAACAATACAAACTTCATTTTCTTTTTCCAAAATCTTAACTCGTGAAGTTAAAAAAATATGATAAACATGTTTAGAATTAAAAAAAGCAAAAGATCTCTCTTGAATCAACTAGTGCACTATTGTGATAAAAATATGGCATGCAAGGTAAAAGTTGTACATACAGAAAGCAAAACCTTTGAAATGGCTTTTCACATCAGACACATCTGTTGTTTTTCTGGAGTTTACGTTTCAGTAAAGACAAGCCATGTTTTGTCTAATTTTACTAAACGGTGCTTAATGTATTTTTTGCTTACTTTATGTTTATCTTGGAAGGACAGCCATAAGAAGAGAACATGAGAGGCATGTTCTGTCATATACAAAATTTCTTTTTAAACAGTCTTTCCTGAATCTCTAAAGAAACTTATTCAAATTGCGCAAAAATAATACATGTAAGTATGTAAAGATGCCACAACTAATTCAGTAAAACTAAATTTAATGTGAATTTTGTATTTATTTTCCTGGAAAAGATTAGACTCATTTATTAAAACATGTTAAAACTTTCTCCAGTGTCTGGCATCAGCCTTTGATGATTGTCCTTACCTTGCTGGCACAGTCAAAGGACGCCCCACAGTCTGCTAACACTTGCATTACAGTGGCATCATTATTACTCTTCACAGCTGTAACGAAAACATTTTATTTAGAATAAGACTTGAGTCTTATAAAAACAAAGATCGCTCCTGAATGAAGTAGCAAAAATGTGTGTTGAATATTCGGATGATTATAAATGAAAAAAAAAAAGAAAAAAAAAAGAAATCATGATCATGACAGCCTTCCATTTAAGGTTAAGTCCCACAATCAAGGTACTTTAATTCAATAAAACAAATGGAACAATGATTTTTAGATGATAAAAAGATAGGCCTCCAGGTAAGACACCCGTTTTTATTTAGAATGTAAAATTATTGTGATATTTCGTAGAAAAAAAGTCGATAATTAGCCACTTGAACTTGCATTACAGTCACAGACAAAATGATAAGAAAACGAAGGGAAAAAGACATTAAAAAGTAGATTTTGTAAAAAGTATAAAAATAGTTCAAAGTCTGAATTTGAATTTCAACCAAGAAGGAATAACCGTTTGATTTTCAGTCAGCGCGACGAAAGAGTCTTCTTGTCGCTTCAGGGAAATCAGCCTCATAATATACATTTTCTAAATATTTTAATTATCGTATTTCAGTTTAGACTTCCGAAAAAGTGACCGATTTCTTTCGCCATGTGAACATTGATACTGTAGCATTTTACAGCTTGCAAACGAGTTTCTTTTTTCAGTAAATATTTTTGATGGAAATGGGAATAAATATTCGCCCAATTACTGACTCATGAGCATTTGACTGAGACTATGGAAAGCCGCAACTGTTTTATGTCGAAAACCAATGTATTGTGAACATGTCTTCTAAATATGTCACGCTTAGGTTATGTTTTGTAAAAAACATCTTTTGCTGGATTATACATTTATGCTGTTCAATTGCAAGTGCGTTATGTCATTAATTAGTTACGCTTATGCCGAAGAGAATTCGAATAAACATAATATGGTTTTTAACATCAGACTGTCGAGGCGTTCTATAAGAGATGTCAACTGTAACTTATTCTGCCGCCCTTTTTAAAGTTATGTAATTTTACGGACTATAAAATTCTAAATGAACTATGATATGAAACATTAAATCACGTGATTTGGGATTATTTAAGATGCACAGTGTAAACTAAAGAAACGCCACCCTATTTATTAACTTCAATGTTTGGGTTTATTACATACATAATTGATGCATGTGACTTTATGTAATAATTTATGAAAAGTGAGCAATGCTATGACGCCTATAACTATGAACATAAATGAATTATGACATATTTAACATTCCAAATTTTAGATTTTTGAGTCAATTTGATGCTTGGGACTTTAATTAAGTTCAAGTTGGCAATATTTGTGTATTTTTTATGTAAAATTCCATTATAAGAAAAATTAGACTGAAAGACATAAAATTTACACTCTCGTTTCTAGATCTTTAATAAATTATATTGGCTACGATAAGAGGTATAGCGGTAATAAATGTTGTGTCCTAGTAAAAGTGTGTGTCATGTGAGCACCCTCCAGTTTTGCATAACTTTTTATATAAAATTCCGGGGGCAAACATTAGAACATAGGTCCATTGCACAACACAATTATACGCTGACTAAAACATAGGTCCATTGCACAACACAATTATACGCTGACTAAAACATAGGTCCATTGCACAACACAATTATACGCTGACCTGGTACAACCTCTTAGAAAAGATGGACAACTTGATGAAAATAGCCGTTGTAGATTATTCTAAGTCTTGAAATTCGTTAAAGGCAGTATTTTAGGTTTTTGGTTAAGTGTGAAACAACTAAATTTATCTAGCTCTAGAAAATTAGCGCGTTGAACGTGGCGTTCTTTTTGCTTATACAATTTATTTGTTTTCACTTTACTTTTCATTTTAGCAACGTTAGCGACTACAAATCAGCAGACCTTTTCACAGAAATCTTATGACAATTTTTTTTCGTAAGAGAAATCTTACGATAAATATCCTTTTCACAAAAAATCGTAAGAAAATCTTAAGTGTAAAATCTGTCTTAACCTAACGATTGATTTTACCCGTTCGTAAGTGTAAAATGTTACATTTACAAGTAAAATGTATCATAAATTTTTATCTTATATTTAATCTTTTGGGCCATTTGGAAGACAGTTTGTAGTATATAAGGCGAGGGGGAATATCAAATTTAGTTTCTATGTGTAAAATCAGTATTTGTTAGCAAATAACTTTTTTTCAAAACTGGAGAAGCCATTATTAGTCATAGATTCCTGGTAGGGTAAACGGCGTTTAATCGCCCATCATCTGTTAGCTGACTGCTATAAGTCATATCTAGGAAGTGGCGGGTGGAGTTGGTGGGTAGTAAACATACGACAGGTTCCTTTACCTTACACCTTTTCTTTCACCAGACATATAGATAAACTCTTGCCTTCCTTAATTGTTTAAATAAATCCGTCAATCCAAAGGGGATATCCAGTTATCCAGGGGTGCATCCAGTTAGGAAAGACCTAGTTGTCATTCATAAGATAAAAAATTTAACTTACGATTGGTTTTGTGAAAATGACGTAAGATTTCACTTACGATTATCGTAAGTCAAAATCTTAAGATAAATCGTAAGATTTTTTTGTGAAAAGGTCTGCAGTAAAATAAGTGTCCACAGCGTGACAGAACAATAACAATTTATTTTCGAAAACAATACTAATGTTACTTACCGTAGAACGGCTTCACCCTTGGCATCAGTTTCACCCATTGTTGATATTTTTCTATGACGTCACCAAGATTACAAATCATAATCTGGTCGTCAATTTCCTAAAAGGCAAAACGAAGAGACTTAAACATTAGTTAGAAATACCTTTTCCGCGGATGACTGTTATAAATGATACACAATAAGCTTTAGTGTAGAAATTTCACACTCCAAGCTTGACCTCAGAGCTAAGAGTTCCGACCGCGAAACTCGACCAAGACATTCAAATGCCATCACTTTCAAGCACGTTCTATTCAAAACTTCTGGACGAAGTCACCCAGAAAAGGCAGAATAAATTACACGAATGTCCCCACACAATCGATGTAAAAATGTGTTCGAAGAATTAATTGTGTTAATACTTTGTAAACTCTAAGGCGGGGATTAATCAATACAAATTCTCCTCTAAACTTTTTAAGTATTGAGTTTCAGAACAAGTTGCTGTTAATAATAGTAACAAAGAATAGAATTCAAACTATTTGCCAGTGATCTGATTTTGAATATTTACATGTCTGAAACGGAACTGGAAAAGTCTTGAATAATGAATAAAGAAAATGTGACATTTGAAAAATGGTGAACGTACCAGCTTTTTTGCATCCTCTACGTAATGTAGAACTATTTCCCGCTCTGGTTTCAGAGAGTGTAACAAATCAACATGGCGGCCATCTAGTTGAACGACTGCCATTCTAGCAGATCTGTTTATTTCTGGAATTAAGTTGCTCATGTATATCAATTATAAAACGTGTTTTATTCAGAATATTAACATTTGTTTCTAAGACTTTGACAAAGTCTTAGTTTGATCTCTTCACGTATATTACACGTGAATTACACAGATTACACGTGTATTTCATATAAGACTAAGACAATGTCTTAGTTTGATCTCTTCACGTATATAACACAGATTACACGTGTATTTCATACAAGACTATGAAAATGTCTTAGTTTGATCTCTTCACGTGTATTACACGTGTATTACACAGATTACACGAGTATTTCATACAAGACTATGACAATGTTTTAGTTTGATCTCTTCACGTGTATTACACGTGAATTACACAGATTACACGAGTATTTCATACAAGACTATGACAATGTCTTACTTTGATCTCTTCACGTGTATTACACGTGTATTACACAGATTACACGAGTATTTCATATAAGACTATGACAATGTCTTAGTTTGATCTCTTACGTGTATTACACGTGTATTACACAGATTACACGTGTATTTCATATAAGACTATGACAATGTCTTAGTTTGATCTCTTCACGTGTATTACACGTGTATTACACAGATTACACGAGTATTTCGATACTGAATTCGTCAAAATAGAGTGGTCGTTTATATTTTGCTGACCTGTAAGATTAAAACTGTGAAGCACCAATAAGAGAGTGTTTTTAAGAAAAAAGAAATATAAGCATATATAACCTACACTTAATTAGCAACAAAAATATAATAATTCGATTAGAGACCGAAACAGGACTTAACTGTAACGATTGAACTGTAACTTTTTTCCGCCGAGTCGAGGGTTCGAAACGCCGGACTTTCGATCCGGAAGTTGCTGAATCGAATCCTGCAGTGTGAGAGTCTCCAGTCAGGTTCATTATGTCGGTGCTAGTACTGGATTAAACCCAGTAAGCGGCCATCAAGCGGGGGTTTATATGAACAGCGAGATCTTATTTATTCGGTGTAAAATTGTTAAGCTCTAGACTGTAAATATAAAGAACTCGAAACATCCAGATTAAAGGTATAGCATATAATGTATTATATTTCTTTATTTTTCACTGCTAAAATATAGAACTTATATAAATATGGTTTATCCTGCTTAGCAAGATTAACTTAACGTCACAAACTTGAATTCAACTTTAACTACTTAAACCAATATGACATGCTTCAAAAAACATCAAAATATTTAACGCTGTGTACAGGATACAAGCATGAATTTGTATTGATTTAATACACTTCGTCGGATATTCTTTTTATATTTACTTTAATTTCAATCTTCCTATTAGGAACAGTAACATAAAATAAATTATTTCTGCCGAGATTTCTATATATCTATATATAAGGTGTTTATCTATTTATTTTTTATTTTACTTCAACAAAACTTCTGTTGATCATTTGGTTATGATAAAAGATGGATGAGAGAGAATAAAGGCCAGAAACTTTAAAGAATTACACAATATTTGTAAAAAGAGACATATTGTCCTTAATATTTTATGATTATAACAAACTTATCTTCAGTTTAATACTTCCAAAAGTCAATACTGGCTTTATAAGGCAAGCAAATGTCAAGAACATTAAGAATAATAAATGATAAAAACAGAGTCAATGAGATTTTTTACTAAAGACACGTTGAAATACTCGTAAATTGTATATAAAAATATACTCACAGTCCGGTTTTCTTGATCTCTCTTTAGAATTTGCAAATCCGATATTCCCAGAATTATGATTTTTTAAAAATAAAAACCGAGTTTTTTAAGAAAAATATTTATAAACTGGTTTACATGTGCATGTCACGTGATTAAAATTATTTTAGAGCAGTGAGATTTTAGTATTCAGTGATGACTGTGTCACATTCGGTAACTGGGAGGTCTTCATATGGGACAGATACTCCTGTCATGTGATATCTATTGTAGAATACTCCTGTCATGTGATATCTATTGTAGAGCATCATTTACACGTATTTCACCTCCGTACTGACACGATTTCTGTTGTGAGAAATTTGCAAACCTACTTAACGCTATACATTTAACAAATGTTACTTGATCATTTTCACCGGTTATTTGACCTAAAAAAACTGTATAATTCATAGCCTTCAGAAGATTATAAATTTTGTATATTCATCTTATGATTGCATTAAATAATGTTATCTGTTTAAAGTGAACCAGTGTCTTTCAGTTAATTTCACCATTATTTTACTACCAGGCCGCTATTGAATATGATACATATATAAAGCACGAAGTAATTCAAATATGCTTTTGATTAGGTAACAAATGGTGAGAATAGGTGTTATATTATCTAACATATTGAATTACAGTTTGCCCTAGTTTCTTATCCAATCAGAGAGGCAATGCTTCAGTTCAAATTTGAAAAATATATCCCATAAAATAATCTGTATGAAAAAATAAGTGACTTATTAGCTCACCTGAGCTGGCTCAGGGTGAGCTATTAGGATCGATGAATGTCCGTCGTCCGTCGTCTGTCGTCCGTCGTCCGTTCACATTTAGTTCGTTAACACTCTACTGGTCACATTTTTGCTCCAATTGTCACGAAACTTGGTCAGGATGTTTGTCCTAGTAATTACTCGGACGAGTTTGAATATGGGTCATGTGGGGTCAAAAACTAGGTCACACAGCCTGTATATGGAAAAACCTTGTTAACACCCTAGAGGTAAGATTTTCAGCCCGAATATCCTGGAAATTTGTCAGAAAGGTTGTTTCGATGATTTCTAGCTCAAGTTCGAATATGGGTAATCTGGGGTCAAAAAGTAGGTCACAGAGCCCAAATATGGAAAAACCATGTTAACACTTTAGAGGTCACATTTTCAGTCCAAATTTCCTTGTAATATGTCAGAAAGGTTATTTGGGTGATTTCTAGCACAAGTTCGAATATGGGTCATCTGGGGTCAAAAACTAGGTCACAGAGCCCAAATATGGAAAAACCATGTTAACACTTTAGAGGTAACATTTTCAGCCCAAATATCCTTGTAACATGTCAGAAAGGTTATTTGGATGATTTCTAGCCCAGGTTCGAATATGGGTCATCTGGGGTCAAAAACTAGGTCACTGAGACCAAATATGGAAAAACCTTTTTATCACTCTAGAGGTAACATTTTCAGCCCAAATATCCTGGAAATTTGTCAGATAGGTTGTTTCTATGATTTCTAGGTCAAGTTCGAATATGGGTCATCTGGGGTCAAAAACTAGGTCACAGAGCTTAAATTTGGAAAAACCTTGTTTACACTCTACAGATACAAATATTCTGGAATACATGTCAGAAAGGTTATTTTGATGGTTTCTAGGTCAAGTTCCAATATGGGTCATCTGGGGTCAAAAACTAGGTCACAGAGCCCAAAAATAGAAATATGGTTCTAGAGGCTACTGTTTCAGTCCAAATATCCTGGCAGTTTGTCAGAAAGGTTGTTTGGTTGTTCAAATTATTAGATTAGGTTAAAGGTCACGGAGGCTAAAAATAGATTTATCTACTGTACCTCATAAAGCCTTCATTAATAGACCAATATCTTTGATATTCAATATATAGGTTCCTTGCATGGACCTCTACCCATGGGTAGGGTTTGAGGCCACTGGGTCAAGGTCAAGGTCACCATAGCTTATAATAGATATTTCTACTTTCTGTCATAGAACTTTTATTTATTGACTGATATTTTACATATTTGGTTTGTAGGCACTTATATATTTTCAAATAAAAAATGAAATACTGCTTAACAGCAAACCTTCAGCCAAAGTACTCAGGTGAGCGATCCAGGGCCACCATGGCCCTCTTGTTTTCTTTGATAAGAACAGCGCGAGACATGTGGTATGTGGGCGGAGTTATGCAAAATAGCTAGAATAACATACGGGCATTATAAACTGAACTGTACATGTAGAAAAAAGCCTCGTGACAACTTGAATTACAGGCAATCGACATCTTTTTTTGGCGCTAGAGGTGTCAATCAAAATGAAAGGGCGGTCTTAACAAGACTTCAGAGGACGTTGCCGACGTGCGTACGTGACAAACTGTAAGCAAGTTATTGGTCTATATCAAATTTTATAGAACTTATTGCTTCGCTACGCCTTCGGCTTCGCTCGCAATAAATTCCATAAAATTTGATATATGACCAATAACTTATACATATTGAATAAAGATATACTGCCTGTATAAACTAATTAAGCTATAACATACCTCTATTGTTAGTATACGGTCCCTGAACTAAGAAATAAATCTTTTTTTAATCTAGCTCATTATATTCTACTAGCTGTAAACTACTTTATATTTTGATGGATTATTTGCAGCTGATGAAGCTCACTGATTTAATCATACAATAATTTTGATAATATTGATATAACTATGCACGTTTTCTGGTATCATTTTCAAGTCTATGGTCAGTGTTCCCGCGAAATTTCATAGAACTTGAAACAGATAAGCTGCCAAAGACATTTTAGGCCTTATCTGGGTTTAGTCAAAGACCTAAAATACTATATTTTGGAGTATTGGTTAAGGTTTGAACCCAGGAAGCAGCCATCGAGAGGTATTAATATAAGTGGCAAGAACTTGCTTCCCAATCGATGTAAAATAAATAAGTTTATACTAAACAGTATAAGCGAATGGCGATGAAAAAGTTTCTGTGTTGGAGTTACGTTGTCCTACAGAACCAAAATAGTATAACTGAATGTGTGCTGATCTTTGAAAAATATGTCTAATGCATTTCTGTCATAACGTCTTGATAATATATAGGACCTAAAATACCATTTTAGGTCAGGTCACGGGCAAAGCCTATAATGTCTTTGCGATAGAATATTTTTTATACTAGCTGTATAGCAAATTGCTTTTCTTGAAGCATATACTTTAGGTTGAATCATCGCCCCTTAGTTTCTCTCCATTTCACCTTGGAACTAGAACACACCAAAATCACCAAAATGTACGGATATGGTACGGGATTGTGGAAACAAGAGTCACAATTTCAAGGGTTGTTTCCCTTGTATACATCTCCGCCATTTTCACGAAAGGTTGCAGCATCAAGTTATTGGAGATATGTGTAGAACTCTTCTTACAGGTTTGTGTGAACAAACTATTTATGTAAAGTGTGAAGAATAAGCTTGTCTTATTTGACGCGTTCCAGTGTCCATTACACCCCTCCGCTCTACCTTTTTAGGTGCCGGATATCTACTGTATCACAGACATTTGGATGCAGTAGAGCGGTTCTTGCCCCAAAATGAATCTTGTACACATGCTGTGACCCCCTTCAGTTCATAACAAATATGTTTTGCCCACCAAACCGCACTTCAGAAAAATGCCCATTTTTCACTATATGGCTATTATAACACAAAGATGCAAAGCTTCTCAATCGGGCAAAACACGGGTGCCCTGTTTCACTCGTCATTTTAAGACAGTAACATACACCTACCTCAAAACTTCCAGTGTCAATCAAGAGGCCATACATTAATCTCCACGGAGATATAAGGACTGTTTCGAATTCCTGCTTTGACTTAGAGAAATCGACTGATTTCCAAATTTACACGTTTTCTACTTTCAGTTACTGAATCGGGCGAATGGATACCGGTTTCTTCCGCGTCCGCTTTTAGCCGAGCCGGGCACAAGTTTTTTATGTGCTTACCAATTAAATTCACATCTAACAACAGGCAAAAATTTAATAGGTTTAGCGCCTTAAAAAAACTTGCGCCCGGCTCGGAATGCTATAGCCGGGCGCGGAGGAAACCGGTATCCATTCGCCCGATTCAGTAACCAAAAGTAGAAAACGTGTAAATTGGGAAATCAGAGTCGATTTTTCTTAGTAACTGCAGGAATTCTAAGCAGTCCTGATTTCTGCATGAAGATTAATGTATGGCCTCTTGATTGACACTGGAAGTTTTGAGGTTTGCTGTTTGATGGGCAAAACATGTTTGTTATGAACTGTAGGGGGTCACAGCATGTGTACAAGATTCATTTTGGGGCAAGAACCGCTCTACTGCATCCAAGTGTCTGTGTACTGTATAGCTTCCTACAGAACCCGTTTCCGCTCCAGCCGTGCAGGTGGCGTCGCCGTGCAACTGGACTTAATCTTTGGACTTTCATTGCACACAGGCACTAATCAAAGTAAAGAGCCAGCGAAGATTTGTGGAATTACCACTGCCACCAATGTATTAACCTGGCCTATCATAGTATGAACTCAACTTGGGACACCCATCCAAATACTAACCATAGAAAACGTGCTTAACTTTGCAAATGTTCCAGACACTCCAACCAGTTTATACCCTCGGGGCTCCACTGACAGCTTTTAAATGACAGTATTGTTATTAAAATTATAATTTATGCAATGTTTTCATCCAGTAACAACCACCTTTTTTGATTTCCATTCTTCTACATGTACTTCCACATCCATGAAGTATTATCTTCCAAAATCATCTCACATTGATTTTTAACCTCAGATTTTACTTGAGTGTATTTATTTTAGGTACCAGTTGCCCATAAGACCAATGCCTCCTTTAGAGGTTAGTTATTTTCGGATGTGGGGGACAGTGCAAGATACACTTAGCTTCCCATTTCAGAGACACCCCTGGTTCTTTTCCATGCTTATCACCATTAAGAAATATACAGGTGAAACTTCATGGAGAAAATCACAATAGAACCGCGTAACTGACCATTACAAAACATTCTCCAGTACTGTTTGCTATAAATGAAATAGATGATTAAACACTGATTAGCGTAATAACGCATGATTGTGTAGAGGGAATGACAGAAGAAGAAAAACACTGATAAAATGATAACTAGAGTCATTTGATCAGCCTCGGGTGAATCTCTGATTTGAATTGTCACTATTCTGCTGTATTAAATGTGCCTTATCATGATTAGTCCTCTCTTTTTACTGAAATTTAAAGTGAAATTTTGCAACACTAGTGTTTGTAAACAGTTCAAAATTTCACGTGAAAATTGATGTTTGATTGAAGGATCGTGAACTCATGATTATGTTAATGCATGATAAAACTAACAAGTCTGTGGTTGAAAATTTTAGTTTATGTTTTGTAAGTATGAAGATGGTTTGAAAAAGTCATAGATATCTGAAAGTTGGTAGAGAGGATGTTCAGATGGTGTATTCATTTCATTTAACACTGTCACTAGAACAAAGAAACATACTTAAAAGAATTTTAAACTGTTGAGATTAACAGACTTTAATGTGTGTTATATTTTCAGTAAGGAAGTTACTGTATCATCAGCATCAAGCATTTAGACTAGCAGTTCAGGGCCTTGCTAGAATGGAAACAGCTGAGAGGTACGCCAATGGTACAAACTTGCCTGAGATCGTGTACAAAAGTAAAAATTACCTGTGTGTCAACAAGGGGTATGATATCAAAATCAACTTCAATGACCCTGAAGTGATAACACTAGAAACACAGCTGAGAAATATGTTTCCTGAGCTGGTTGATCCAAATGTTGTACATAGTTTCAGGTAAAAATACTCCAGTTATTTTAAAGCATAATAATGTCTACAGAGAAAAAATATTATAAGATTTATATACTTATAGTAATATGTATAAAAATGATAGTAAGCCAATTTCAATTCAGAAGGTTTTTTTTATAGTACTGAATTTGTCCTGGGCCATCAGTCAGTTTATAAATTATTTTGAATTTATGATGCGAGATGTATAAAAGTGCTTGTGTACTATAAGGTTTCATAAGTTTTAGCTAAAGATGAAAATCATTTTATTCCAAAATACTTTTCATCTTAAAAAAAAAATGTCCTTGAAATTGGAATTTACAATTTTCAAGGAATATTAGTTATTCATTTTCTGAAATATCTATTTTTTTGTATCATGCAAGCCAAGTATTTATTTTTTCTTCAGATATGTACATAGGTTAGACCACGCAACTAGTGGAATCATCTGCCTTGCTTTAAACAAGAACGCAGCAAAACATCTTCATTATCAGTTCCGGCATAAACGTGTCGTGAAATATTACATGGCTCTGGTAAGTCCTACATGTAGATGCCAGAGAAACCTTATTTACAGTTAGTGACTCTCTTAGTCATTCAGCTAAAAAGTACTCTTATCAGTACTAAAGTACATATTTATCCTCATATCATAGATAAGTAACAAGAAATAAAGTATTTCATGAGAGTTTTATAGGGGTGGACTTACTCCTCTGGAAAAGGTAAGAAACTGTAATTTAGAGGCAGTCCAGATTTCTGTTTAACCAAAACTAGGCACACTATTCCAAGAAGAGTTTTTATTCAAAGTATTTGCATGTGTATTGTTTAACAAACTTTGGGTTGATTTTTATGCCCCCCCCCCCCCCCCCCCCCCCCAATTCCCATCAAAGATGAGGTGGGTTTATAGTTTTGTAAATGTCAGTCGGTTGGTAGACACTTTCATTTCCGATCAATATCTAGAGAACCCTTGGACCCACCTTCCTCAGACTTAGTATGTAGGGTGGTCATGACAAGTAGATGACACCTATTTTGTTCAGGTCATTAAGTCAAAGGTCAAGGTCAGTGTGACCTTGAAAAGCAAAACAGTTTCTGATCAATAACTATAGAACCCTTGGTCCCAGGTTCTTCAAACTTAGTGTGTAGGTTGGTCATGACTAGAAGATGACCTTTTAGTTTTTCAGGTTACCAGGTCAAAGGCCAAGGTCACAGTGACCTTGAAAAGCAAAATGGTCTCCAATTAACAACTAAAGAACGCTTAAGCCCAGATTCATCAATCTTGGTATAAAGGTTGGCCAATACCATTAGATGACCCCTTTAGCTTTTCATGTCACGAGGTCAAAGGTCAAGGTCACAGTGACCTTGTATAGCAAAATGGTTTCTAATCAATTACTATAGAATACTTGGGCGCAGCTCCTCAAAATTCCATAGGTAGGTTGGTCATGACAATTAGATGACCCCTGTAGTTTTTAGGGTTATTAGGTCAAAGGTCAAGATCACAGTAACCTTGAAGGGCAAAACAGTTTCTGCTAAATATCTAGGGAATCCTTTGGGCCTGGGTTTGTCAGACTTAATTTGTAAGTTCATCATGATCAGTAGATGAAAACTGTCGTTTTTCAGGTCATTGCATCAAAGGTCAAGGGTCACAGTGACATAAAAAAGGAAAATGGTTTCAGATGAATAACTGTAAAACGCTTGGGCCCATGTTCCTCAAAAATTCATGGCTGCCTCTAGAGATAAGGTGCTGGGTGGGGAGCATATATGTTTTATAAACATCTCTTGTTATAATGAAATTTTCTAACATGGTTAATCATGTCAACTTGACTGAGAAGTGAACTATACTGCTATAATAGTCTAAACTGGGGTGCTTTCCAGTTTTGTATTACCTCAAGATTTAACCCTAGATTAACTTGACTCTATTGTAATGTGATATCCTATTGGGCAATATGAACTAATGTTGAATTAACTTGATTAACAAACTGCTGACATTTCACTTACAGGTGAGAGGGCATGTTGAGGAGGACTGTATGTTTATTGATGTTCCCACTGGAGATCTCCCTGATGAAGACTTGCCCAGAAGATGTGCAGTCACTGACCCAGCATGTGTTGACCCCAGAGACACACAGACATTGTTAATATGCCTTGAGAGAGGCTCTTTTGATGGAAAGCCAGCCACAAAAGTAGTTCTGAAACCAATTACAGGTAGGGACAGAATTTATTTCGATCTTCTAGAACACTTACGTGGTGGATTTTGAAGGTTGTTGGCTTGTATTCCACTGTAACAATATGTGATTGAAAGTCAGTGGTTTCAAAAACCTTCTTTAAGCCTTATTGTAATAAGAAATGATACATTTACTTCACACAGAAAGGGGTTTAGTAGATCTCATCTCATCTTGCCTGCATTTTAGTATCATATTTCATTAGTGGGCTGAACAGATTACCAGTACAGATTAGACATTAATTGTAACCTTTTCATTATTTTGCCTTAACTGTTTCACAAGAGATCTAGAAATAAATACAGTTTTTTGCTCAAACAGTCACAGAAAAAAGGGATTAAAATCGGAAATGTTGGTGAACCAGTCCTAAAGTTGGCACTGCACACTTATTACTTCAATAGAATTTTCTTTGTTCATTTTAAAGAGGCTGTACTCCAGATTTGACATAAAAAAAATTTTTTCATAAATTATATATTTAGATGCCGTGAGATTATAACAACATAATATTTTACTTCAAAACTGATTATAAAAGTCAAAATAGAATAAAAAAAATATTTTCGCTCCAGCCTGATTTGAACTCTGAACCCTCATGTTAACAAAATATTTCCAACGCTTTTACTATCACCACCATCGCCGCATGTGATATTACAGATATTTACTTTAAATCTTATACGATATACCGTCGCGTTACGGTATAGCACTTTGAAAGGGAAAAAAAATTTATAATGTAACTATCTTACTTATTTTTTGTCAGTAAGTTATTTTTTAAGCATTAGTCATAAATATTACAAGAAATTTATAATACAAGAAAACTTTCTTCTTTTTGTCATCTGGAGTACAGCCCCTTTAACTGTTTCACAAGAGATGTAGGAAATCCAGTTTTTGCTCAAAGAGTCACAGAAAAAAAGGATTAAAATCGGAAATATTGGAGAACTAGTCCTAAAGTTGGCATTGCACACTTATTACTTCAATAGAATTTTCTTTGTTCATTTTAAGAGTATTAAAAAATCAAGGTGTAAGTGAAAAACAATTGTAACTACATGTAACTCAAAACAGTTATACAATAGTTTGGCATTGACCCTTGAACGGGAAGTTTTTTACATTTTAGGGAGACAGCATCAGCTGAGAGTACACTGTGATTTTATAGGACATACCATTGTTGGTGACTTCACCTATAGCTTACGGCAAGATACTGACCCTGAAAGAATGATGTTGCATTCCTACAGACTAATAGCAAAACCTGAAATCGAAGATTTAGACTTGATCACTGCTGACCCATTTACTCCAGACATAGTCACTAAGTGGGTACCTGAAGAAATTGTACGTACTTATGAAGAAGCAGAAAGACTCGGAGATGTATTTGATCCATTAGCCTGTGATATAAAAACTGTGAAAATAAATCAACCTGGAACTTGAAGAGTATTTTAAGTTACTGATTTTACTGAATCTTACCGTCATCCATGTTTTAATAGCTTACAGGGTCCCAGTGTTCAACAAGGTGTGCAATTAATGACCAGTTAGGTATAAACTGGGTGGCAGTTCATTTTACGGGTATTTTTAAAATGACTTTCAATAGAAATGTTACAGTCTCTAGTAAGGTCCATTTACTTTCAGATCTATTGTTTACTGAACAAAACTGTTGCAATAAGGCGTAAAATTTTCTTACATAAAAAATGACAAGCATTTTCAAGCTTCTTTCAAAGCTCAGCTGAGCACATGGTGTACTTGATGAGCTTTTGTGAGCTTTTTTGATCAGCCTCAGTCAGTTATCCACGAACAGTCCACTTCTATTGATAGTTCCTCTACTAGCTGTATGTTGATGAAACTTAGCATGGTTGTTTCTTTCATGAAGTTGTTCACCCAAGCCACAACCAAAGGTCACAAGTTTAACAATGGACATAAAAGGCCGTTTTTTTTCTAGGCTGAAACCGTAAGGCCCAGAGTATAAAGCATTGTCAAGTGAACTTCTACCAAGTTTGCCCAGACTTTACCTCAGGAGTCACTTTTTATTGCTCCACCACTGAGGTCTAGTGTTTTACACAGACTTACTTAATGAAACTCTTTCAAGATCCTTCTGCCCGAAACAGTTAGACAGAGACCTATGGTCTTGAATGTACTGACAAGAAAAATCTTGTTATTAACCAAAACAATAAGAGCTTTGATAATTGGCATGTAAAATGGTCTTGTTGTTTCTTTATTTTGAGCTTCATATCCTTGACAATGCAATTGTAATTTTGAGACGTAATCTTGTTAGAGTATGCGCCCCATCACCCCCCAGCCACCCACCCTTTCTTTCACTTCTTAGTGTTAATTTCTCAGAGGTTTGGACTTCTTTGCAAGCTGGATTTCAGTAATTTATAAAGTCAGTTTTATCAGACAGAATGCAGGACTTCACAGTTTTTTGGTCTCACACATTTCTGGATACACATCATTCCTAAAACATAAAAATGGTGTACTTGTAGACATTTCTTTCTGTAATATTTAATTGTATTAATTCCTTAAAAAAATCATTTGCTTGTGTAGTCTTTAACGAATCCAAGAATAGTAAAGGTGTGTGCAGAAACAGTACACACTGCTACTACAGGAATAAAAGCCTGTAGGATATTTCATAATTACAGAAAAATATAAGTGTGTCATGTCGCCATAGGGACTCCGGGCCAGACATTTATAAATTAAGGTCATGGTCATGCTTAATTTCAAGTAGTAAAACGACTGCTGCAAAATAATGGTGTTACTATGGTGAATACAGTTACCATGTTTTGTTAAAACAGTAATATATATTTCTTGGCTCCTCCATGCCGTTAAACTTTGTGATTGATGACAATGTGTAGGCTCCCATGTCTGGAAAGTAAAGCCACTCTCCTATGTCGTGTAGAGGTAGTTTTGTAGATTCGACCAGCAGATCAACACTGTCACAGGATGGTCCCCAAACAGAACTCTCATAACACAAGTTATCGATAGCTGGCTGCAAAACAAAACTGTCTCTAGTTTTTTCATGCAAACTCTGTATGTCAGATTGGCATCTGAAGAATAGATTAATTTTACATTTTTATGCCCCCTCTTCAAAGAAGTGGGGGTATATTGCTTTGCATTTGTCTGTCTGTCGGTCGGTCCGTCGGTCCGTAGACCAAATGGTTTCCGACCAATAACTAAAGAATGCTTAGGTCTAGGAACTTCAAACTTGGTAGGATGATTGTCCATCACCAATAGATGACCCCTATTGATTTTGGGGTTAAGGGGTCAAAGGTCAAGGTCACATTGACTTTGTAGGTAGAAACGGTTTCCGACCAATAGCCAGAGAACGCTTTGACCTAGGTTCACCAAACTTGGTATACTGGTTGGTCATCACCAGTAGATGACCCCTATTGACTTTGAGTTCATTAGGTCAAAGGTCAAGATCACAGAGACTTTCATCTTAAAAACGGTTTCCGATCAATAACTAGAGAACGCTTTGACCTAGGTTCACCAAACTTGGTATGCTGGTTGGTCATCACCAGTAGATGACCCCTATTGATTATGAGGTCATTAGGTCAAAGGTCAAGCTCACAGAGACTTTGACTCTAAAAACGGTTTCCGATCAATAACTAGAGAATGCTTTGACCTAGGTTCACCAAACTTGGTGTGCTGGTTGGTCATGACCAGTAAATGATTCCTATTGATTTTGAGATCATTAGGTCAAAGGTCAAGGCCACAGGGACCTTGATCCTATAAACGGTTTCTGATCAATAACTATAGAACGCTTTGGCCCAACCACAAGCAATTAGGTGCTGCCGGGGGGCATTTATGTTTTACAAACATTTCTTGTTGATAAAGATATTTATTATATAAAGATAGAAAACATATAGAAATAAGACGACTGTCTGTGTAGATGCCTGGATCTTTTTCATGCCAAATGTATAGCTCTGATAGATAGGACCTCAGTTCCATGCAATGTCCGAAAGACAATTATCATGATTATATTATTATCAATTTGCAGTATATAGTTAGATGCGGTGATCTCCCTTCTTTACTGTTAGTCTAGAAGTTGTAATTTCGTTGAAAGAGGAACTTCCGATTGTTAATATAAAATAGTGAAGTGATTACGCTTTTATACTTATAGCCACTGACAATACGAAAATGTGACTTTTGAACATTGACGTTAACCTGGGCAGAATTTACCAGCCCACGGCAGAAATTACCAACCCGCATCTGTAGCCTTTTAGTTCTTGTTCACCATTTTAATATTTCAAACAAAGTTTTACCTTCAATGCTTTCACTTCATACTTCCTGTTGACTGAAAGTTTACTCAGAAAAGTCCCGTATACACCATCATTGACGTAATACATAACTTTTTTGTCTTTGCCTGTACAACCTGACGGCTCTTCACCTGTAAAAGAACGTTAACAAGACACCTTATGCAGACGTATTTCGGTCAGTAACGTGTTTCTTTTGCTGAAGCAAAGCACGAAAGATTGCCCAGAAGAAACGTACATATTGACGTTGACAACTTACAAAAAAGTGCCCTTGTAACATTTGAGCCTTTTTTTTTTAATAAAAGAATGAAAATATTAATAAAAATTTATTAAAAATTAAAATCTTATTAATGTAAATCAATAATATTAATATAAATGTCAATGAAAATTTTAATATAAAAAGGGGGACAAAGAAAACATTTCAAGAGAACAAACAGATGGTTACCTTTATTTATCATTTCCTGTGAACTTGGAATGATCCTTTTACCAATAATGTGCACACCAAGTGTGAAGGCAGAAGCGACCATATACCGCCCGGGCTCTGCTATGATATCAACTCCAAGATCCACTGGAAATTCTGACCGTAAACTTTTATTTACAACATCTGTTATCTATAAACAGAATGGGAAAAAACATAATTTTGCAGAGCGAATTCGAATGTTATTTGGTAAGTTATGCTTTACAGAACACTGTCATTCATTAACAGGGTGTAATTTTATACCACATAAGACCTCATTGCCCTTTACAATATTCAGTAAATTTTCTGGGGGTTTTTTTCCCCTCTCTTTGAAATGTTTGTGAATGAAACGGTATTTTCCCAAATGATTGTGGAACCAGCTGTAGTTTGTAACTGAACAAGAATCAAGTACCTCTCGAAATTTCTCGTGTGTGTTGAGATTTCCCGGGAATCCACCGCCAATGTCCAGCAGACTCATACAATGTCCAAGATCCCTCCCGATATCGAATACTTCTCGAGCCTGCTTTATGGCTGCTGAAAATGCTCGTCCGTCATAGCAATTACTTCCAACATGGAAACTGAAAAAGGTTAAAACGTGATTTACGACTTTCTCATAGAATAAATACAGTGCGTCGCAGAGGGCTAAGTATAGTGTCGCTACCAAGTTCAACAACACTGTCAAGGTCTCAAGTACATTTATGTTACTAGTATATCAAATGTTTTAGAAATTGGGGGGGAAAAGATAATTATAGAAAAAAAACACGATTTGAAGAAGGCTACTTTGAAAAATTTACACCTGATTCAGAGCCAGATTTAATAAAGGGTTTAGTCAAAGGGGACATTAGTCTGGTTAGGCCAATACAATACGATTAGTAATTCTGCGTGGAATATGACTGTTAGGATTGCTACAGGTACTAAAAAAAAGAACTCGTATACGATGTTTGTAAACCGAATTGTGCATGTTTGAACTCGCCTACTACCTAGAAATTTCTTTGCAGCTCTGTATCTTTTCAAATGTCATTGACTAAAGTCCTTAGCCTAAGAAGGCAAAACATTTTCACAAGGCGAGTCATATTATATTTTAATGAAATATTCTGACTTCTTATAACAACACGCAATTTTCACAGAGTCAAACTTTCTCAAACATAATAATGCTTAAAGTGCAGTTTGACTAAATTACTATTAAAATCAATCTAGGGAGATAACAATTTACCTTACACCGATCACGTCCAGCTCAAGTTTCTTGGCGGTCTGGAGAAGAATGGACGCTTCATTCGGATGACATCCGTATTTACTGCTGAAATCTTGCAGACCTTTATACTCGCTTATAATCATAATTCTAAGCACTAATCTGCAACGTCAACAAAAAACCATAGATCAAAGGTTGTGATTACCGTCATCGGATGTTGAACGATATTTCTATCACGAGTCTCGCTTAAAACACCATTAGTAGATGTTTAGAATAACTTCTTACCATCAAATAGGATATGTTGAATGTCGTCGGTCCGTCGGGACACTTCGTTCGATCACAGAGAACGTTCTCGTTTAAATGTATGCGTGTCTTCACCAGTTATGTAGATGAGGTTAGGAATAACCACAGGGACCTTCATCCTAAAAACGGTTTCCGATCAATAACTAGAGAATGCTTTGACCTAGATTCACAAAACTTGGTATGCTGGTTGGTCATCACTAGTAGATGACCCCTATTGATTTTGAGGTCATAAGGTCAAAGAACAAGCTCACAGGGACCTTCATCTTAAAAACGGTTTCTGATCAATAACTAGAGAATGCTTTGACCTAGGTTCACCAAACTTGTTATGCTGGTCGGTCATCACCAGTAGATGACCCCTATTGATTTTGAGGTCATTAGGTCAAATTGTCAAGCTCACAGGGACCTTCATTCTTAAAACGGTTTCCAATCAATAACAAGAGAACGCTTTGACCTAGGTTCACCAATCTTGGTATGCTGGTTGGTCATTGCCAGTAGATGACCCCTATTGACTTTGAGGTCATTAGGTCAAAGGTCAAGCTCACAGGGACCTTCATCCTTAAAACGGTTTCCGATCAATAACCAGAGAATGCTTTGACCCAGGTTCACCAAACGTGGTATGCTTGTTGGGCATCACCACAAGATGACCCCTATTGATTTTGAGGTCATTAGGTCAAAGGTCAAGCTCACAGGGACCTTCATTCTTAAAATGGTTTCCTATCAATAAATAGAGAACGCTTTGACCTAGGTTCACCAAACTTGGTATGCTGGTTGGTCATCACCAGTAGATTACCCCTATTGATTTTGAGGTCATTAGGTCAAAGGTCAAGCTCACAGGGACCTTCATCCTAAAAACGGTTTCCGATCAATAACTAGAGAATGCTTTGACCTAGATTCACAAAACTTGGTATGCTGGTTGGTCATCACTAGTAGATGACCCCTAT
Organism: Cyclina sinensis; assembly: GCA_012932295.1. Classification (NCBI taxonomy): domain Eukaryota; kingdom Metazoa; phylum Mollusca; class Bivalvia; order Venerida; family Veneridae; genus Cyclina; species Cyclina sinensis. The sequence goes on along the minus strand of JAAONU010000012.1, from coordinate 50,525,591 downwards.
TGATTTTGAGGTCATAAGGTCAAAGAACAAGCTCACAGGGACCTTCATCTTAAAAACGGTTTCTGATCAATAACTAGAGAATGCTTTGACCTAGGTTCACCAAACTTGTTATGCTGGTCGGTCATCACCAGTAGATGACCCCTATTGATTTTGAGGTCATTAGGTCAAATTGTCAAGCTCACAGGGACCTTCATTCTTAAAACGGTTTCCAATCAATAACTAGAGAACGCTTTGACCTAGGTTCACCAATCTTGGTATGCTGGTTGGTCATTGCCAGTAGATGACCCCTATTGACTTTGAGGTCATTAGGTCAAAGGTCAAGCTCACAGGGACCTTCATCCTTAAAACGGTTTCCGATCAATAACCAGAGAATGCTTTGACCCAGGTTCACCAAACGTGGTATGCTTGTTGGGCATCACCACAAGATGACCCCTATTGATTTTGAGGTCATTAGGTCAAAGGTCAAGCTCACAGGCACATTCATCCTAAAAACGGTTTCCTATCAATAACTAGAGAACGCTTTGACCCAGGTTCACCAAACTTTGTATGCTGGTTGGTCATTACCAGTAGATGACCCCTTTTGACTTTGAGGTAATTAGGTCAAAGGTCAAGATCACAGAGACTTTCATCCTAAAAACGGTTTCCGATCAATAACTAGAGAACGCTTTGACCTAAGTTCACCAAACTTGGTACGCTGGTTAGCTATCACCAGAAGATGACCCCTTTTGATTTTAAGGTCATAAGGTCAAAGGTCAAGATCACAGGGACCTTCATCCTAGAAACGGTTTCTGATCAATAACTAGAGAACGCTTTGACCTAGGTTCACAAAACTTGGTATGCTGGTTGGTCATCACCAGTAGATGACCCCCTATTGATTTTGAGGTCATTAGTTCAAAGGTCAAGCTCACAGGGACCTTCATCCTAAAAACGGTTTCCGATCAATAACTAGAGAACGTTTTGACCTAGGTTCATTAAACTTGGTATGCTGGTTGGTCATCGCCAGTAGATGACCCCCTATTGAGTTTGAGGTCATTAGGTCAAAGGTCAAGCTCACAGGGACCTTCATCCTAAAAACGGTTTTGATCAATAACTAGAGAATGCTTTGACCTAGGTTCACCAAACTTGGTATGCTGGTTGGTCATCACCAGTAGATGACCCCTATTGATTTTGAGGTCAAAGGTCAAAGCCACAGGGACCTTGATCTTAAAAACGGTTTCAGATCAATAACTAGAGAACGCTTGGCCCAACCACAAGCAATTAGGTGCTGCTTGGGGGCATTTATGTTTTACAAACATTTCTTGTTTTCTAGAATTTGCGACGAAAGAAGTGATATATGGGAAATGATAGCGTAACCGTGTTGGTATTATGCAACACTTCATAAGACGTTCTGTAAGTTGAACATGAGTCACAGGATTGCGGAACCATCATCTCGGTCAGTATGTTAATCGTAGGGAGGCTTGCCTGTGAGCCTTCGTCCTGTTATGAAAAGTGGGGCTGAGGAAACATGGTTACATGGAGGGCTGTCCTCGAACAGAGGGATCGACACAGTCATTATTTTATTTAGGACAGTGCCAAGGAGTCATTACTATGCAGTTGGGAAAGGGTTCGGTGCAGACGTTATACTTTGGTAAGTGCTGGCGACACAAAATCGTATAGGGTCGGTGTGACCACCATACTGTTCTTTAATCATGTGACGCCAAAACGAAACCCTTAAACTACCATGGTATCGGAGGAAACCACGTTTTTAAGATCCCCTAAACTAGTCTAGTATCAGAATGCCGCAGAAGACATATGCCTACTGGTCTAAACGGGGGCAAACACCTACCAAAACAACCTAAATTATTCGCGTGCATCCTAGGGTGCACCAATATAACATGTTCTTTCGGTTTTCTAGAGGACGCTAAGTATCATATTTTCTTTTATAAACTACACGAAGGACTCTCCTGTTTGCCTGTGTTCAACTGGCTTCAATTTTTTATTTTAAAATTTCAGTGATGTTTATATTCCACTTATGGAGGTGAATATCCGCAAAAAGTATTTGCATAATGTTTGCATTCTTATTTGTAAATGTGGGCTGTTAATGTATATTGATTACATTCTCAATCATAAATATTACATCTTGATGCATTGTGTTTCTTACTTACTCATTTATGTCTGAAACTGCCTTTAAACATGCTGTCATGCTCATTGTCTTTACTGACAAATGCATGCTTGCAAGTGATAAATTTCATTATTCCAAGTTGTAGACCCTAGTATGTTTAATCATAACATGATTTCTGACGTTTATTATGTTTGTTATCCAACATCATTCAACATTTTACCATGTGTAAATCTGCTCTGTGATTACTTTTATATCTTATCCTTAGCTTTTGTTATTTCTTTAGCCTATTTGTCATTGATTCAGCTATATACGCAACAAGAAATTGGACGAGAAATACCTATTCAGTACGCCTATTCTTAAAATAGAATAAGCCATTTCTAAAAATAGCTCAAAGGATTTACATGAAAGCAAAATAGGCATGTCATCAAGGGTAATGCAACTCGCACGAATTTTGCGAATGAAATTATGACACCAGGTGTCGCTTACCAGTCACTAAATTTAACAACAACTCCCTACAGCATTTTTTCACACGCGGGTTACAGTAAGGTAGCACACCACACCATACTATTGAAGCCACAGTTTCGAATTCTTTGAAAGTGTAAATATTCTGGAGTTAAATGACTGTTTAGAGTAGCTATTATTTTCTCTTTTTTAAGAATAAGAAGGACCAATTTTCTTACTGGTAACCGGATTTATGATATTCAGTAATTATACTTTTGGCACTGTACCGGTAAACTCGATATCAATAACTGACGAGGAGCAACTTGAATAGAATAAAACATCTTTCAGGATAAACTAAAAATAATAAAAGATACAGCTGAATACTGATAGAATCCACATTTACAAGCCATCATAGATTTTTACACATAAATTTCGTTGCTTAATTGTGTAAAAGTAAGAAACAGTGTATCATGATATAATATCTATACACAAGAATGCAATCAACATATACTACCCAGAATTTGATAGGGATCAAATATAAGAATGTGTATAATTTACTACATAAGGTTGAAAGGTTACAGTTTTTGTTGTGATTCTGAAAACATGTTCATGTGACAACAGTTTGATACCAAATAATGTGTAAGTCTGTAAACCGTTGAAGCGTGACAGAGGCTGAGCCGTGGGAGGAACTTTTTGGAAAAATCAAGCCTATGGCCTGAATTTTGCTTTAATATCGCGTGTGGTGTCCGTTTGCTTGGATTACTGCTCTGCACCGCCTTCTCATGCTGCTAATGAGTCTCCGGATGCTTTGTTGTGGGAGTGGAGCCAACTCGTCCAGAAGGCGGTGCAGAGCAGTAACCATGGTTGGCTGGACTGGGCGAGCAGATATTGCAGTCTGCAGCATGTCCCAGGCGTGATCTATTGGATTGAGGTCTGGAGACCTTGCTGGCCAGTCCATTCTCTCTATGGCTGCTGCCTGCAGGTACTCGTCGGTGACCCTTGCCCTGTGAGGCCGGGCGTTGTCGTCCATTAAAATGAACCCAGGGCCTATAGCACCAACGTACGGACGAACGTACACCTCTAAGATCTCATTCACGTATCGTACAGCCATCAATGTGCCGTTTTGAACAATGTGCAGGTCCGTTCTTCCCTGCATGCTAATGCCCGCCCACACCATGACCGAGTCCCCGCAATGACGGTCATGGGTAGCAACACATACGGGTGCCAAACGCTCATTGGCGGATCTCCATACCCGCACTCGCCTGTCAGTAAAGTCCACACAAAATCTAGACTCGTCAGTGAACAGCACTGGGGTCCAGTCATGCAGCGTCCACCTGGCGCGATCGCGGGCCCATTGAAGACGTGCCTGGATGAGGTTTCGCGTCAATGCGATTCGGATTGCTGGCCTTCTAGCCCTCATGCCAGCTGTATGAAGACGGTTTCTGATAGTTTGAGTGGAAAATCTTACACCAGTGGCATTCTGGAAGTCATTTTGGAGGGCAGTAGTGGTAACAAAGCGCTGACGTCGCGCTTACACGACAATAAACCGGTCCTCACGCTGAGTTGTGGACCTCTGACGCCCTCCGCCATGCCTATGCGTGACATGCCCGTAAGTTTGAAACCGTCGCCACATCCTGGCAACGGTGCTCTGGGACACCCCAAGGACACCTGCCACGTGCCGTTGGGAACGCCCAGCCTCAAGGATCCCTAACCCCCTATGCATCTCCTCATCGTCAATACGCCGTCTTTGCCGTAGATTTGCCATGACCAGTGCTAGGTTCGATGTAAACGTTACCATGCACAAGCGAAGTTTGAATAAAACGGATGTGTACATGAAGGTACATGCCCGCGGTGCACCACTTTTCCAGGGGTATCGCTTTTCCCGTGCATCTCGAGCGATGTACAGATAAACAATCAAAATCTGCTCAACAGGTTGGCTTTGCCATATGAATAAACTCCATGTATGAGAAAAAATCAGTTATCTTGAGGTTATCATTAAAAAGATATTTAAGAAATAAAAAGTGATCCCTATGAAATTTTGAGTAGTATACATTAAAGACTAACATTCGGAATGAGCATACAATCATTATGCATATGGATGAGTAAGTAAGAATGTAATATATATACATTAACAGCCCACATTTACAAATAAGAATGCAATCATTATGCATATAGTTTTTGCGGATATGCACCTCCATATCCACTTGATGTTCAAGGTTGTTACTGTAATAATGATTAGTAAATATAAATGGTTGTTCAGCTGGATTCCATGTGTAAACAAACTTAGTTACAATACACGTTGTAATTCGCTTTCTGGATTGCATCTATAGTTTGATTATCAATCTTAAGTCGCGTTGATAAGTATATTTAAACAAATATTTATTTGGTACATGCACTCGGATACCAAAAACTTGGACATTTATTTTTTCTAAAGGCTAAGTACGATACGATCAAGTTATTTATGTGCTATGGAAGTGTAATGCGTCGCAAACTTCTCTTTTCATATTTTATGTGTTGCGTGGTTTGTGACTTAAATTGATTTGATTTTACTGTTGTAGGAAAACTGTATTTTAAAGTATTTAATATTTTCCTGTATATAATATAAAGATTAAATGAGTGCATGCGCACCTGTTTTTTCTTTCTTTTACATTCGTTAAAAGATCAGGCTCAAAAAATACGAAATGAGTTCAGCTGATGGTCTGTCTGTCTGTCTGTCTATCAATGGTCGATAAACAAATTAATAAATAAATGGGATGCGATAATGGTAAGCGACATGAACCATTTCACTTAACATTATCGCATCCCATTTATCTATTAATTTGTTTACCGACCAAAGTATGAGAAGTACACGTTTAACACCAGTTTCACTAACAAACGTGACATATACTAAAATAACAAAATTTACATATGTGTTACAACTGTGCTAATAACAAATATTCCAATTATTCATACAACCCCACACCTGCAAGTCCACTAGGAACACCTCGGGCGACTTCAATAAGTCTTAACACGAAGGTGTCGGAAAAGGCCGAGCTGTTACGATTGCTGCAAGTCTGCAGGAAACACAAACGATTCACTCAATAACTTTATACATCGACGTGAATGCAAACTCGTTACGGTCCACATAGGTGGTTACGAAATCCGAGGCAGATCTGTTATTTTAGTATTAGTTTATCTTTGCAAGTGAAACTCCACGACAGTACCTTAATGAAACAATGGCTGCAGCAGAACTACACTCACCAGCACTCGCCGACGGTTGACCTACTGACAGAGATGTCGGTTGTGCCGAATACATGTGTGCCATGCTCGACTCAGTACCGGACCAATTGTCTTCTTTTTAAGTATAAAATACCTTATCTAGTTTATCATTTTGATATCTGTCAATCTAAAATAAAGTTTGAAATCACTTTAACAGTGTTAATTAAGATGTTTTCCCAAAATACAATAGGCTCTGTCTCTCTGAGTTTATTTATCGTCGGTACCAGTTGCCCATATGACCGACGCCCCCTGCAGAGATTAGTTATTTTATGTTGTGGGGAATAGTGCAAGATACAGAAAGCATCCCATTCCAGAGACACCCCTGGGTCTTTCGCATGCTCAAGTGTACAGCACTGATACATGTGACCTCGGTTAATTTCTTATCCGAAAGACAATAGTAATGTTAGTGGAGGAGCCGGGGATTGATCTCGGGACCCCTGGGCTACCAGTCCAGCGCGTTACCACTGGACCACTGATCCACTTCCTACAGAATAGTCTCGTACTGTAGAAAGGGGATATTGTGATATCTTTTAACTACTGTGATAACTGATAACATACTTTGCTGTAGGGTAGATTTTCTTCACTTTATAAAGCTCTGCTTCATTGTCAAAAGTCATCTTTTCCACGCCTTTCTCTGCAGCAAAACGCAACATCGACGGCTGTTTACAGGGCTGGGCGTATATTATCCGATCTGGAGACACACCCAGGTCTAACACTTTCTCTATCTCATCCTGAAATTATCACTTCCCTTACTATGAACGTCTGAAATGTCTTCAGTCAACTAGTTCTTTAAAAGAAAATCAAAGGCAAGAAAGAGTTGTCTAAATCATCTTACTATCTCAGACGAATTATTTTAAAACCTTACATCTGGAGACATAATAAAACATCTTATCAGCAAGTACTATGAAACGCCGAAGTTGTCTTATCTAAAAAACAGTAAAATGTATTCAGGCCATTGCAAGTTTTGTTGCTTTATCTGTAAAAGGATTAAACAGTGCTAAATCTGTTGATAAAGTATTGTAAAAGCAACCTGGCTTGCACAGTCGAACGATGCCCCGAGATCTGAGAGGACCTTTAACACAGGAAACTCGTCATTGCATTTCACAGCTGAAACGTGATTAAAAAAAAACGTGCAGAATATTGCTTATGTCTGATTCGTTTCATAAACTCTCATTAAGTAAGAGTAATTCCAATAATAAAAATAAACGTTTATTTATTTATTACTGTTTCTAGAAGTTATCGTTAGCCGATAAAGTAGTAAATGCAAAATAATTCATGGCTGAAATGTTAGTAAATTCGAAGGAAATTCCTAATATTTCCATTACAAACGTAACATATTATTGTTTCGACAGGTAACCCCTGATGAAAGCATCACTAACCTCTGTTTTTAAAAGATCAGGGCATAAGCTGTTGTGAAAGATAATTTTTAACGTTTGTGAGTAGCTGAATAGGAAATACGCAGGCATACAAGGAAACACCTTTCAATATTTTAACATTGGAGATAAGGAAATTTTATAAAGGGAGACTAGTTCATAACTGTATAACATACAAACCATAGAAAGGTTTGACTCTTGGCATAAGCTTGATCCATCGCTGATACTTGTTGATAACATCTCCAAGGTCACACAAACAGAAGTGCCTATCAGATCCCTGTGGTTCATAAATCGTTCAAATTAAAGTGCATATCATGTACAGTATCATGTCTTAATTCATAAATCAATGTTTTGGAGAACTTTTGCCAAACATTGAACTTTTCCGATCCGAAAATATTCTGAGCTTTTCCGATATTTGAAAGATTTCTGAGCCCATTATTTGTGATAATAGTTTGAGCATTTTAGTTTGTCCTAAAATCATTTGAGCTTAAACATTTCTTGAAATGGATTAGCTTCTCTTGCCAACTGGTCTAGCTTTTAAGTACCTAAGAAGATAGTTCGAGCTTTCTGTTACATATAAAAAGTTTGAGCCTTTTAATATGTATGAAAATGGTCGGACTATTTTGTGTGAATGAGAACGTTTGAGTTTTTTTTTTCTTCTTTCTTTATTTTGTTTGAAAATGTTTGAGTTTTTCAGTATGTATGCAAAACAGTTAAGCTTTTAAGTATAAACGTATAAGACATTGTTGAGCTTTTTCAATGTTTAAGGCTTTGCATATATGCATACGAATGGTTAGATATGCATACGAATGTTTAGATTATTTAGTATGTATAATAATATTGTTCCGCTTTCTAGTATGTATGAAAATTTTTGATCTTTCTAGTATGCAAAAACATTGTTGAACTTTTTTAAGCTTTGTTGAGTGTTTAAACCTTTGTATGCGCGTGAAAATGGTTGATTTTTATTATAATATGGAATGGGATAATGAGCGTTTTTTAAACGTAAGAAAATGACAGAACTTTTCTAATACATTTAATTAGTGTTAAAACTTGAATCAGCTTTAACGTGTGAATCAAGGGAGCTTTACTCAGATGTCATGAGAAAGTGTTTTATTACCTCAGCACCAGCGAGAGCTATCTGCTCTTTGACCAGCTCTTCAATGGAAGTACTTCCCTGAATTAACCTCACAATACATCCATTTCCTATAACAGTCTCCATCCTACAATTAAGTTTATGCCTTTATTACGGATCGTTCTAAAGAGAGTAGGAAAGCTTATATCATGAACATTTAACTAAACATATGTTTTTTCTGAACGCAACATAATCCTGTAAAACCGATCAAAAGCAAAATGGGCAAAGAACGCGCATTGAAACCAACAAAGTTTTGAATGGCCGAACAAGAGAGGTGCTGGACATATTACAAATGAGCCTCGCTCAATATGAAGACAATCGTTATAAAACAATATAGTCACAGTAAGACAGTCGCGGCGTTCCATACCATTCCGTAAGTAATAGTTTGCAATTTGATGTTATCTTTGCACGAATCAGTCGCTAATAAATGAAGTTCCTTATCTTTTTAGTCAATTACCGAAAGCAAAATCAAGAGCTATCATGTGTACCATTAACCATGATTTAATTTTCGTTTCATCACGGTACTTTATTTAACTATTTCGAGCCTAATTCCCAAACCTAAAAACATTTTATAGTAGTTTCGATTCTGTTCTGTTTATGCATAAACAGATCAGATTCTGGTACATAAAAAAATTAAGAAACTATGTGAATCTTCGGGTTTCTTTATGGTCGTTCTTTGTTCAAACTGCAAAATATAATCGCATTTCTAAATATTTACAACGGCTCAAAGTAAGAACAAGCCATATTAGTTCATACATGTATATACTATCGCCTGACAGATATATCTCAATTGACATCTGAAATTCGGAACATAAACGTACTTGTTTAAGGAAGTGTACTGCCGATTTGTAAATAAACTTCGAATTGAAATTGCTACGAGATAACAGAAATATCACATTATTTCGTATAAAGCATACTTTTTATGTTTTCTCTCTCTCTCTCTCTCTCTCTCTCTCTCTCTCTCTCTCTCTTCTTCTTCTTCTTCTTCTTCTTCTTCGAAGCGTTATGAATTATGATCATTTTCTTCTTCAAAGAGTTATGAATTATGATTTTTGTCTGAGGGCTGTTTTCAATTTCGTTCTCGCTGCATGCTATAATTAGCCTCAAAACGAAAGTAGGCAACAAAACAAATACGTCAATCTTTTTTAAAAATATTTCTCATAGTGTCTTATCATTACAGATTTAACTTAATGAGTTTGTAACAGACTTGTTGAAATATCTGATTTAAAAGAATTACCTACCTATTACTTGATGCACCTGTTTATTTATAGTCAAATCTGTACAATAAATATAAAATCACTCTTCAGAACTGAATAAAATCGGCAAAAAGATAAATCACGCTTGGGAATATGATACACGACTACGAAGAAATTCACGACTAGGCCAAACAAAAAGTTAATTAGGTTTTTTAAAAGAAGGTATTTTCTTTGCTATGACAAGAAACAAATAGGACAGAGCTAAACATACTTTGCTGAACAGTTCCTTATAAGTATGTATCTACAGGTCAAGTCATTTAAATCTGCTTACGCTCGTCTAAGAACTGAAAACACACCTTTTCTCCGTGCTGTAAACTAAAAAAAAAAGGTATCATGCAGGCTTGCATACCATTAAAACAAAGTAAATTTTCTGTTGTTCGGATAAACAGTGCACAATGCACTACCCCTGATACTATGTAAACACGCAGGCAATTGTTATTTATACAGGTATGCCATCCGTTATCAGTAAGAGTTCACATTTATAAACTCTTTACAACAAGATGTCTTGATGCTGTAAGATTTATAACTTTTAACCAGTGACCTTGACCTTGGTTTTAAGCCAAATCGGATAAAAAGCGGCATTAAGAAAATATTTTTGTTTCTGTTCTAAGACATGATTATCGCATATAGTCGGACATGCATTGGATTGCTCTTACGTGTTTACTTTGCTCCTTTGGATTTATTAAAGAGATGCGCCCCTCCGAGGCGTTCTTGACCTTATACCTAACTGGAGAATGGAAGAATCTTACAATAGAACAAGTGTCGAATGAAATATACCCTTGGTGGACGTATTCTTATCTTATATGGTTAGTTCCAGTGTTTTTACTCACAGATTTTCTTCGATACAAACCAGTTCTTGTCATTGATGGAGCGGCCGCGATTGGAACATGGGCCCTCTTGCTATGGGCTCAGGGCGTGGTCGCAATGAAGTTTGTTGAGGTGCTGTACGGACTTTTCACGGCCGGTGAAGTTGCTTATTATTCATATTTATATGTAGAAGTACCGAAAGAACATTTTAAGAAGGTGTCAAGTTTTACGAGAGCTGCCACTCTGGTGGGTAAATTTGTTTCTTTTCTTCTGGCTCAGTTCTTATATTCATTCGGCGTGATGGATTATTACGAACTGCACGTGTTTTCATTCGTTAGCGTCTGTGTGGCTTTCATAATACCACTCATGTTGCCCTGGCCCGAGCATTCGGAAATATTTCATAGGGTAAAAAACGACGAAAGAAACGAAACTGAGATAGCAACAGCCACTGTTGACACTGAAATCCAAGTGACTAGTAATAATTCAACAGATGCAGCGACGGCCATGGATGATACGGAGAATAGAAACAACACAGCCGCATCGGGGAGACCTGAAAACGTCAGCTCTGTGGACACAACTATTCAATACGAATCTGTGAAAGACACTATGAAAACAGATGCTGAAAATGCAAGCTGTAAACAATACTACATACACTGAATCTCCAGGTTATGGACATGAAGTAGAACACAGAAACAGCAGACAGGGCTGGAGAAATGGGCCAATTAGATCACAGCTTACAAGACGTGTCGAATGAAAGAAAAGGCTGTCGAGAAGGATTTTTGTTCATGTGGACACAACTTAGAGAAATATACACGTCAAGAGTGGTGTTGATATGGTCAGTTTGGTGGGCCATAGCTTCTTGTGGAAATCTTCAAGTTCTTAATTACGTACAAAACCTGTGGGCTATGATATCGGCGACTGATAGCCCAGGCGAGAACGAGGATGTATATAACGGAGCTGTAGAGGCGGCTTCGACACTGCTTGGTAGGAATATTTACTGATTTCTTTAGGAATTGTTTTTGCTTTATACTTTATATCATGAATGTTATTTTTGTAATAGATTGGTGTACATTGTTTTACAACTAAAGACTGTAGGATTAAAAAATAACCTTTTACAGTCGATATTTGGGAAAATCTAAACACATTTTAGCTGTCCTGGATAAAAGTAAAATTTAGGGGACACTAGTACAATCTGTATCGATAGTGCTCACAGAGGTTAACACAATTTAAATTCGTTAAGTATCCCAGTATTTGGGACTTGTAGACTGTCTCTATATGTATCACGTGACAATTTGTTCGTAAAACAATATAAGTATTACTTTTTTATATTACATGCGTGTAATATAACGGCTTAAAACATTACGCATTTAGTTCTTGAATCATTTTTTTTATTTATTGTCATATTTAAAATTTGTTATCATATAGGCGTCCTATTTCAAAGAGACTACTTCTATGTCCAGTATTTCCGAATATTTTGACATTTAATTTGGAACTATTTTCTTGGTGGATGTTTTGTAACAGCTTTTTCAGAATAGGTAAATAAATATATCTACGTTATGACCAATTTACGGTTTCTGGTCATGTGATAAAAAGAATCTGACGCTCGTTAACATTTCATATAAACTTTTATTTAACTCGTGCAGGAATAATGTTACTAAGCTTGCAAAAGGCTCACGAGAAAACTCGTGTGGACCTATATATACATTACAAGAAACACTGAATTCTGGCATAAGTCTTTGCCTACAGATGGACAACATTGAATCTTGAATTCTTGTAGTTGTTAACTATTAACCCCAAAGTCGTGGAATGAGCATTGGGGAATTTCACCCCATACCGACGACCCCCAAATATAGAAGTCCAGCTGTCTACCACTCGACCTTTGAAAGCCCAGATCACAGAGTCATATTGTCAAAGATAAAGTTACTGCTCTGCCTTTCTTTTTCAGGCAGTATTACAGTTATGCTTGTTGGATTCGTGCCTGTAGATTGGTCAAAACATGCAGAATTATTCATGTCTCTTGTGTGTGCAGGGAACGCTGCTTTCCTCGTATTGATGGCACATACTTCAAGTATATGGGTCGCATATGCTATGTATGTTCTTTTCAGAACGTCATATGTGACTGTAATTACTATAGCAACGTACGTAAGTTTTGTAGCTTGGTTTTAATTATTAATGAATACATTTGAACATATCGAAGTGTGGACTAGTTGTTATTGACGCTTATTCTATTTTATCATTATGTCGTTTCGTTGAACAAAGATTAATGAAATTTAACCTAGGTATAAACCTGAAACAATATTGAATATTTCATCGGTATGAAAATGAAAATATCATGTTTGATTATGATCAACCTTTTCTTAACATTCGATCCCTTGATATCAATAAGTCAGTGCAACCATGCCCTACGTAGTTATCATCCCTTCATTACAATAATTCTGATTTCTGATTTTAAAAGTCTATCCTCTGACAGGTTCGAGAAATCAGCTTCTTGGGGTTTTGATCGTGATCGCTTGCATCAGGACATCAAAACAGCTTTTAACTTTAATCCGCTCTCGAGGCAAGAATCAATGTTTCTAAAGCGTAAAAGAAAAAATTATGATCAAATCTGACAATACTGAAGACTCCTTACTTCCATGCTATATTTTGTATTACAGAGCACAGATTGCGCAGCATCTCGTCAAACAAAGGTATGGTTTAGTGTTCGGATGTAACATGTTTGCGTCCCTTGTTCTGGAAACTCTCCTTACCTTAATCGTCGTGGATAAAGCAGGGCTGGGAGTTGGCGTTGTAGAGCAGGTAAGAAAAAAATCTACATGTATATAATTACAGTAAAATATTTTTAACGACGCTATTTATAAGCAAACGTATTTAAACAAAAACAGTCTCATTCCAAAAGTCTATTCTAATTGTGGTAGTGCCAGTACTGAGATTGTAGTCTTGTTTGGTCATTTTTTTATTCAGAATTGATTTGCTTTTCGTTCGGTTTTGATCTGTTAAAGAGTCATAGACAGAGTTTCATTTGTATGGATAGTAGATTTAACAAAACACCATTCCGAGATTGTTTCATTATATGAAACTTAGTTCTTAAGAAATAGTCAACTTTTATGCGAATCCAATCAGTTGCAAGGTTTGAACCCTTGAGTCCTTCCGCAAAGTTTGTTGAGTGTCGTCTTCGGCTTCATTACTGTTATACCTCTGAAAGGTGCCAACCAGTTCAAGCCAAAGAAATTAAATATTTGGGGCAATATTCTCTTGAATCCGAAATATCTTAAATAAGGAACTTACCCGATGAAAAAGAAAAGATTTTTTTTAAAAGTGCTTGTGAATCGATAAAGTTTTACCCTAGTGTAACAAATAGTCTTTTGTATTTTAGTTTACGGTATATGGTGGATATTTCGGGGTGATCTCTGTTCTTTTCTTCGGAGCCGCCGTAGTTCGCTGTTATGGACCCCGCAAATCTGTGGATCTTAATCATGAAAGATACGTCAGCTAAATGATTTACACGACTTCTGGACAAATGGCGGACGAATATACAGCTGAAATCTGTGGCTTCCACTGAAATGTTTTCAAATAAGACGGTTTTAATAAGTTGATAGATTTTTCAGAAGAAGATTTGAGAAACCGAAAGGTTTCATTGGTACTTGTGAAAGAAAATTCTTACTTTTTAGCTCACCTGAGCTGGCTCAGGGTGAGCTATTAGGATCGATGAATGTCCGTCGTCCGTCGTCTGTCGTCCGTCGTCCGTTCACATTTAGTTCGTTAACACTCTACTGGTCACATTTTTGCTCCAATTGTCACGAAACTTGGTCAGGATGTTTTTCCCAGTAATTACTTGGACGAGTTCGAATATGGGTCATATGGGATAAAAAACTAGGTCAAGGAGCCCAAAAATAGAAAAATCTTGTTAACACTCTTGAGGTAATGTTTTTAGCCCAAATAATCTGGAAATTTGTCAGAAAGATTGCTTCTATGATTTCTAGCTCAAGTTCAAATATGGGTCATCTGGGGTCAAAAACTAGGTCACAGAGCCCAAAAATAGAACATTCTTGTTAACACTCTAGAGGTAACATTTTCAGCCGAAATAATCTGGAAATTTGTCAGAAAGGTTGTTTCCATGATTTCTAGCTCAAGTTCGAATATGGGTCATCTGGGGTCAAAAACTAGGTCACAGAGCCCAAAAATAGAAATAGCTTGTTAAGGCTCTAGAGGCTACTGTTTCAGCCCAAATATCCTGGAAATATGTCAGGAAGGTTGTTTTGATGATTTCTAGGTCAAGTTCGAATATGGGTCATGTGGGGTCAAAAACTAGGTCACACAGCCTGAATATGGAAAAACCTTGTTAGCACTCTAGAGGTAACATTTTAAGCCCAAATATCCTGGAAATATGTCAGAAAGGTTGTATTGATGATTTCTAGCCCAAGTTCAAATATGGGTCATCTGGGGTCAAAAACTAGGTCACAGAGCTTAAATTTGGAAAAACCTTGTTTACACTCTACAGGTAACATTTTCAGCCCAAATATCCTGGAAATATGTCAGAAAGGTTATTTCGATGGTTTCTAGGTCAAGTTGGAATATGGGTCATCTAGGGTCAAAAACTAGGTCACAGAGCCCAAAAATAGAAATAGCTTGTTAAGGCTCTAGAGGCTACTGTTTCAGCCCAAATATCCTGGAAATATGTCAGGAAGGTTGTTTTGATGATTTCTAGCTCAAGTTTGAATATGGGTCATGTGGGGTCAAAAACTAGGTCACACAGCCCAAATATGGTAAACCTTGTTAACACTCTAGAGGTAACATTTTTATCCCAAATTTCCTGAAAAACTGTCAGAAATCTTGTTAAGATGATTTCTAGCTCAAGTTGGAATATGGGTCATGTGGGTTCCAAAACTAGGTCACACAGCCTGTATATGGAAAAAACTTGTTAACACTTTAGAGGTAACATTTTCAGCCCAAATATCCTGGAAATATGTCAGATAGGTTGTTTCGATGATTTTTAGGTCAAGTTCGAATATGGGTCATCAGGGGTAAAAAACTAGGTCATACAGCCTGAATATGGAAAAATCTTGTTAACGGTCTAGAGGTAACATTTACAGCCCAAATATCCTGGAAATATGTCAGAAAGGTTGTATCGATGATTTCTAGCCCAAGTTCGAATATGGGTCATCTGGGGTCAAAAACTAGGTTACAGAGCTTAAATTTGGAAAAACCTTGTTTACACTCTACAGGTAACATTTTCAGCCCAGATATTCTGGAAATATGTCAGAAAGGTTATTTGATGGTTTCTAGGTCAAGTTCGATTATGGGTCATCTGGGGTAAAAAACTAGGTCACAGAGCCCAAAAATAGAAATATCTTGTTAAGGCTCTAGAGGCTACTGTTTCAGTCTAAATATCATGGCAGTTTGTCAGAAAGCTTGTTTGGTTGTTCACATTATTAGATTAGGTTAAAGGTCACGGAGGCTTAAAATAGATTTATCTACTGTACCTCATAAAGCCTTCATTTATAGACCAATATCTTTGATATACAGTATATAGGTTCCTTGCATGGACCTCTACCCATGTGTAGGGTTTGAGGTCACTGGGTCAAGGTCAAGGTCACCATAGCTTATAATAGATATTTCTACTTTCTGTCATAGAGCCTTTATTTATTGACTGATATTTTACATATTTGGTTTGGAGGCACTTATATATTTTCAATTAAAAAATGAAATACTGCTTAACAGCAAACCTACAGCCAAAGTACTCAGGTGAGCGATCCAGGGCCATCATGGCCCTCTTGTTTTTTAATCATAAGCTCCTCAGAATATGCAATGAATTCAGTAAAAATTATCTCCCTTGAAAATCCGTAACCGGTCAGCTGAACATCTGTTTCCGAATAATTTTAGTCAGAAGAATCAAATGATGTCACAGGCAGAAATGAAATACCACAGTGAGGGAAGAGCGAGTTGAAACATCGCGATCATTTTAGAAAAGAAATGAAAATCGCAAAAGGTTTACAGTCGCTTGGAAGGAGGTTAGAATCGCAATTGATTGGAAAAGGTTTATAGTCGCTTGGTTAGAGTCGCAATTATCTGGGATCTGTTTACAGTCGCTTGGTTAGAATCGCAATTTTTTGGGAAAGGTTTACAGTCGCCTGGTTAGAATCGCACTTGTTTTGGAGAGGTTTACAGTCGTCTGCTTAGAATCGCACTTGTTTAGGAAAGGTGTACAGTCGCCTGGTTAGAATCGCAGTTGTTTGGAAAAGGTTTACAATCGCTTAGTTGGAAGCGCAATTGTTTAAGAAAGGTTTAGAGCCGCTTGAAAAATGTTTTAAAAAGCTGCAACCGCTTAGGGAAGGTTTATAATCGGTGGAAAGATTAAAACCGCAATCTTCATAGAAAAAAAAGGCGAGTCACAAAAGGAAGCAGGCAGATCAGTTTAGCCATGTCAAGTTTTGAAGAAATTGCTTTGTATGCCTAACTTGTACAGTTTATTTGGTTACACATTTAAAATTTTACAGAAAAGATGTATCGACATTTATGTAGGTCAAAGACAGTTTCATCATGAACACAAACATTCACATAACCAAAACGTCCGTCCTGTTGAACAGTTTTCCTGTATTTTTGTGTCTTGTTGTACTTTTAATTTGTGTGTTTCTTTTTTGTTTTCTGCCAAAAGTTTTTGGATAATTATAAGGTCAGTTGTTGATCAACAAAGCTACGGTGTTCATGTCTTATCACTATTTTACCATTTTTCAGCCAGTGGAACAGTGAAAGAGTGTTTTTATCATACTTTCATGTTCTTTCTGTCTGTTTGCAATTCATCTTTGAGCTCAGCTGCAAGGACCATCTTTCTCACAGTGCCCGTCCTTAGTCGAAGGCACCGACACTGTTTCCCTACGATCAGTAGCCGCAAAAAACTTTGGTAGAGTTTCCCGCCAAAACTCTGTCTCCCTGATGTATAAATACCGGTCAGTCGAGTCTTCATAGTCAAGAACCAAGTATTCTTGCGAGTCTTTTGTAAATTGTGGCCAGCTATGGGACGCCGCAACCGTCTCAGGTAAGTTAGGGTTGCTGCAACGACATTGTTAACAGAAACAATATTGTATGTGTCGTCGTTCTTGCAGATATATGACATGTCAGTAAATAATCATCTATGCAATAATTTAATAACTAAGATGCTGTAAAATACTAACTGACATCAATTGCCTGAGGGCATGAACCGTTTTAACACAGGAGCTTGAAATTGTATTTTTAGTCACTCAGAAGTCGAAACTCTTAATATAGCTTCTTTTTCTGTACAGAATAGAAGCTAGAAATACAGTTGCCTAAAGACACATTTCCAAGCTCCTGTGGTTTCAGGAATCCATTCCTTGTCAACAAAAATTCTAAACATTCTATAAAAGACTTCAATACCCATCAAAGTAGAGTGTAATGACTCTTTATAAGATGAGAAGTGTTATAACGCGTGAAAAAATATTTAATTTAAGAAAACACCTACCTAGTTTTAGCGAAGTTCGACCAATAAGTCATAACCTTATGTGACAGCTGTAGCTCCATCTCGGTGGGCGTGTAACTCGAAATGCCTAACACTTTGTTGTACTTAAAGTTATAACCAAATACAGGACCTAGTTCGTCCCCGTGATTGGCCTTTTTTGCCCAGCTTGGAGTAGGATAAATATGTCCATTAACCACAGCACGGAAATTGTACACGTAACTTCCTGCGTTGGTCCCGTTAACGTGCAGTCGACTTAATTCTGCTGCTGGTACGTTGAAAAACACGTCACTGTAAAAACGTATCATCTGGTTTCGTATACTGTCGGGGTCGTCGGGGCGTTTCCAGTCGGTGTATTCAAACAACAGAAGCTGTTTTAAGGCATCAGTTATTGTTCGGTTATAACTAAAAGCTAAGGCGGCCATCGCAGGTAATACCTCATTATTCATTTGCGCACGTGTAACTGTAAATTGTTCGACGTTTTGTGGGTCGGCGTGCATAATGACAAAAACTGCCCCCTCAGCTTCATTTATGCCATTCATAAAAGTTATGGACCGAAAGAACTCTACCTCTTCTAGTGTTTTGGTTTTTGCCTCGACGTACATATCTACTGGACGCTGTTTAATGAATTCACCGTCCACACTAGGGTTTAAAGTAACTCTAACCGAACCACCACTGAAGTCTTCTGTTATGGCATCAATAATTACTTTCATAATACTTTCAGCTGATGCTTTTTTTAGGCATTGCAACATTTCGGCTTTGACTTCCACGTTGCAGTTCAACTTTTCTGCAAAGAAAGTCGCCGGGGTCACGTGATTGTGCGGGACGGTGAAAGGCATCGTTATAGCTCCGCTTTCCGCAATGGCGCTTCTGAACAAACCCTTGTTTTCCGGGTAAAAAGCCTGAAGTACAACAGAAGTTGAACCAGCTGACTCGCCAAACAACGTGACTCGATCATTATCGCCGCCAAATGCCTCAATATTCTCGTGCACCCACTGAAGAGCAAGACGCTGGTCCCATAACCCATAGTTCCCGGGAGCTTCCTCGTAATCTATGTCCAGGAAACCAAATAAGCCAAGCCTGTAGTTGATTGTAACAACAATAACGTTTCCAACGGAAGCCAACGTTTCCCCGATATAAGTGTTGCCGGTGCCGAGTGTAAACCCACCTCCGTGAATGAAGAGCATAACCGCGTGACCTTTTAGCATATCCGGTTTCTGTCGAGGTATATAAAGGTTTAGAAATAAGCAATCTTCTGAAGAATCAGTTATTTCTTCGAACCAGCTAAACTGAAGACAAGGAGCACCAAATGTAACCGCATTATAAGGATCTTTAAAAGCTCCACGAGGCACTGGCTTCCGGAAGCGTCTTTCGTTCACCGGCGGTTCGGCGTAGGGTATGCCCAAGTAGCTGTCAACTTCATATTTCTCACTTTGAAATTTGATAGTTTTTCTTACTCCGTTTATTCTTCCTAGTTTCGTATCGACAGAAGGAACTTCTTCAGCAACGCAGAGCGCGCATAACAGAACTAAAAGACAAACAGCGTTGCGCACACTTATTGTTGATGAATGACTTTCAGCCATTCTTAGGCTTTCATACTTCTCTTTATCCAAACACGACAGAGATCAACCTACATGTATATAGAAGTTTAACCAGTGTATTTGCTATGCTCAACACCGGATAGGAATCAATATTTAATTTGGGGTCAAAAGATAGGACAGAGGCCAAATAAACTTAAGTAAGTGTTAGCATGTGCATTTTGCTTTTATTAAATAATTTAGTTCTCAAATTGTACACATACTTAATTTTCTAGGTGTTATACAAGAGAAGTAAAAAGGTCTCATACATATAAAGGTTGCCGTTCTTGCATCGTCGGCGTGATAAAACAAAAGACAGTTACATGGTTTATAGACGACGTTGTTTTGACATATTTCGCACGTTCGTGTACACAATTTCACGAATCATTAAAACAGGCATGCACTAAAATTCTCCATTTTCCTCAAAATCATTTATATGTGAATGGTATTTAATTTTCACATGATGTCATGGTGTCTGTTGAAAATCTAAGTACAAACGGCGACTTGAATGCATTAATATAACTGTATGGAAAGTTGTTGTTGTACTGTGTTGGGGTGGGTGGGGACAGCCCTTTCAAATGCACACTTACTTTGTTACTATATGCTTTAAGGAAACATTTTTAACACGATTTCTTCTTTCAATTATCAATTATGTTTTATTTTAAATATAATTAGCCAATAAAATACATAATTATGTAGTTTATCATCATTTAATTTTAGGTATTGTCCCTTTAAAGTTTCACACTGACAATAATATAAATGGCATTCACCTTTGATCATTTCAAGATCCCAACTTGATAAATTTATGAACAACGTACTGATATAACATTACGAAGCTGGAAGAAAAAAAATTGTCAGGTAATAAAATTTTATTACCAAGAATTTTGGATGTACAAGTCTTTTCTCAATTATTAAATAAATTGTAATACACACTTTTAAACAAACATCTGTCTTTATTTTTATGTCATTTTCTTGAATTTTGATAACTTGATTTTTTTCCACTTCTTTTTAATAAAATGGCAAAAGGATGTTTTCTAAAAACTAGGCTATTAAAAAAAGTTACCATTGAAACATAAAATTTTGAAGTTGGTTTTCAGTATTTTTTTTTTGTTTGTTTGGTTTAATGTAAGCAAACTTTTAGAAAATTCTAGTCATCATAACTTATTCCAGGGATATGTCCTTACTCTAAGCTTGCTAAAGATTTTAAAGAAGTGACTGTCTCGCAGATGGGTCGATGTTGCATAAAAAAGAAAATGTTTTGTAAAAGAAAAAAAATCTGGTTGTAGTTGTAAAGAACATATCTAAACTAAGTTACTGTGTCAGTTTTTGTCACAGAAACACATCATAATATAGAGCTTTTCACACTTTTATCGGTAAAAAATTTACCCCGTTAGTCATGGGGTAGGTACTTTGTTTTCTAATACTAATTTTACTGACTTGAACATGGGTTCGAATCCAATTAATATCAAATTCTTTTTTCTTCAGTTTTCATAAAGTATAGAAGCATATAACTATGTTTTTTTTTCATAGTATATTAACTTCTCTTTAATATTAAAGAAAAAAAGCTAAATTCTGTGAGTCAGTCGTTTTAATATTTGTTAAATGCTCTCAGTGGAATCAAAACGGCTGTCCATTGATGTTCCTGTTAACTTTGCGCGTACTATTTGATGAAAAAAAAACAAAGTGTAGTTTGTTGCATAACTAGTGACGAAGACATTATGGCTAAGAACTTAATGTCTGGGTCTAGATTTGTTCAATTGTCATTATGAATTCGTCTACTGCACATGCTAAACGTTTTCATGTTCGCAAGGTGCGCATGAGCTGGTGTCAATAAATGACAACAAAGATAGAAAAACAGTTTTTACGTTACACGCTAACAATTTCTTTTTCACATGTCCGTCTCACCCTCGACAAAGCCGTCATTTCGTATTCCACTATAATTTTTAAATCGCGTGTTCCTATTCAAAAGTGCGTTATCCTCCCTCTGAACATTATCAAGTCTAGCTTCTAATGCAGCAAAGCCTTGTGGCGTATTTTTATTTATCACAGTATTAATGTCTTGCAGATCGTCTGTATGTTCTGGTTGTATGACAATTTCGTGGTCCATCATGAGTAATTCCGACGTTGATAGGTGACAGACAATGCCAGCCCCGAAAGCGTCGCCTAGAACATTGATGGCTGTTCTAAATCTGTCGCTACAATAAAAATAAGTGCAGATAAGTGAGTAGTCTGCCTAATGCGAACCAAACTCACCCATCTTTTTTTACATAAACAATTGAACCTTGTTATTAAACTCCATACGGGCATTTTTTCGGAATATTGGCAAGAATCGTATGAATGTAACAGCGGTTATCAAACCAGTTATCCCACCGTCGTTTTTTTCAACCAGTCTGCAACAGAAATTCTTCCGCTGAAAATTAACGGAAACTAGTTTGCACCTTAAATTCTTTTAATTTTACGGTAACCAGTCTAAACCAAATACTTATGAGAAAACTATATACCAGTTCGAAACAAATACTTATGAAGAAATTTCACAGTAACCAGTCTGAACCAAATACTTATGAGAAACCTATATAGCAGTCTGCAAGAAACACTTATGAAGAAATTTCACAGTAACCAGTCTGAACCAAACACATATGAGAAATCTATACGCTGACCAGTCTACAACAAATATTCATGAGAAATCTATATCCCAGTCTGCAACGGTAAACTTACAGTAACCAGTCTATAGCTATGATCAGTGCTACATCTTCAGTCGGGAACCCTACAGCAGAAAGGACGATCACCATGGTAACCAAGCCTGCTTGAGGTACACCAGCTGCACCAATCGCTGCGGCAGTAGCTGTGATACTGATTGTAAACAGACACAATTTTTAAAAGCGGTATTCTAACACTATCCGCAATTCGCCGAAGGAAGGAATTGAGCGTGATATATCATATATATTAGAGCACACTGAAAAAAAGCGCGCGTCCGCAGACGTCACTGCAAACTACTTTCGGCTGTTCTAATTTGTCATGGTAAACCGAAAATTGTTTTAAAATATTTTTACAGTGAAATATTGTTGTGGACTAAATTATCTTCTTTGATGTTCATCTATGATAAAATTAAAGATATTTGTTAAAAAGTAAAATATTGACTGATAAGCTAAAGTAACCCTGTTGTTTTCATTTTCACGTGGGAAATGAATAGCGGGGTAAATGGAATAGCCTGTCAGGGTCAATATCCGTAAAAAATGGCATGATAAGTAGTGCACATAATTGTGTCCCTTATAACTGTACATATCTGTTAGTTGCGTAATTTTTTAATCACTCAGGCCTACGGCCTTCGTGATTAAATTAATACGCATCTGAACTCGACACCGTGCTATATTTGACGGTATAACACTCAAACTTAAAATCTATTTCTTAAATATAAAACAGAAACTACTATGCCATATTGATAAATAATATCTACATTCAGAACATCTTAGTAAACTTTCACAAAAAACCCTTTAAATAAGAATTATATGATGACTTTGTCAAGAAAACTGTCGATTAAGACTTAGATGTATAAGGAGTCACATTATATTGTGAACAGGTCCCTGGATATAGTATCCCCACCCCACACCTCAGTAAGACTGGTTTTTAGAGAACTTCTTTTGAAGAAATCTCAGTCACGATGTAAGTTTTCTTAGAGAAGCTCTAAATAAGTTATAATTACTATAGGTATAAAAATTTTATAGCAAGATTGGGTGTTAAAAGTTTATGTCTGGAACAGCTCTAACTTTGCCATTAGATTTATTATAAACAGTCCATATTCGAAATAGATTATATCTTAATTGTAGGTATGCATTCCATATGTTATTTTTTTATTTTAATGGTTACAAAAAAACTACCTAATCGTAATAATGCGCCCTATATCCATCTCAAATCCCCGCATCTGTCCAATGAAGAGAACAGCCACGGCCTCGTACAGGGCTGTTCCATCCATATTGATTGTTGCCCCCACTGGAATAACAAACTTTACGACTCGGCTATCTACCCCGTTTCTCTCTTCCAAGCATCTCATAGTTACAGGCATCGTAGCAGAGCTAAAACATACCATGTTTCAATTCTAAACAATCTTTACAATCTAGTTACAAGACATTTGTAGCGCCGATATATGTCCAAACGTCGAAAAATGTCCAAACGACGGTAAATGTCCAACAGTTGACGATAAATATCTCAATCGCCGATAAATGTCCAAAACTCCTTTAACGATAAATGTCCAAAACTTAACGAAAAATGTCGCAACGAATTAGGTGCTCATAAATGTCCAAATCGGTTAACGATAAATGTCTCAACTTTTCATATGTTAATTGCATTTATTTCTATGATCAACAGTAATGCATCAGTAAGTTATAAAGGTTTCCATAGGGATTAAAAGTACCGATTTAAGTAGCGTTCTCACCAGCATCCCGGCAAAGCCCAGGACCACCGCAGACGATCCGGGATGAAAATATTGTTGCAGTCTCACTAACCCCGGTAGCACTACGGCGATACCCAATTTCCATACTTATAACAACCAGGATGAACTCCGGACCATCCATGCAGAGTCCAGGTAAAACTACGGATAATGCAGATAGTAAGTGGACGACGGATGACCTAACACTATATTCAAACGCTATTAAGTCTTCGATCAAAGAGATCATAAAAGCTGAGATCGATGCTAGCACAGCCCCGGATAATGTCGGCAGAGTCCAGGATGATCCCGGCAGAGCCCCGGTACGGTCAGATAGAGTGCCGACAGTCACCGGTAGAGCCACGGCAGAGCCCCGGATCATCCCGGACGTTGTCGACCGAGTTACGGACGTACCCCGGTCGTTCCTGGATCACCCGACCGACCACCGGGACTCTAGCGGGATGCTTGTGAGACTGTAAAAAAGTTTAAAAAATGTATTGGAAAATAAGTTGATTGTTGGATACAGTCTATCTCCCTTACCATTAAAAGGGAAAAAGAAATAAGTTTTTAAATGTAGCGGATCCGTGGTCCAGTGGTAACGCGCTGGCTTACCAATCCAGGGGTCGCTGGTTCGATCCCCCGCTGCACCACTAACTTTCTAACTTGTCTTTCGCATAAGACGTTAAACCGAGGTGCAGTGTACTGGTGCTTTACACCGGGCACTTAAAAGAACCAGGGTCGCCTCTGGAACGGGGCGTCTTCTGTATCATGCACTATCCCCCGAAAAATAATATACTAACAATTTTCAGGGGGCGTTGGTCATATGGTCAACCGGTACCAACGATAAAAAAGTCAAATAAAATAAGTTTTTAACATCTGCATTGCGCTACTCTACACTAATGGCTATCTATATCCAGAGTCGTCACTCGAACTCAACCTCCACTCAAACTCGGGAAAGGCTTCCTTAAGGACGACTTGAGGACGCCTTGGTCAATGTGAACTCAAGTGTAGAATAGGTATTCATAGTTGAAAGTCTTCCTCGACTTACCCGAGGAAGGTCTGAGTAGCAAATCACCCGTAAAATCACTGTTATAGGTGATCTGTTCAATAAAATATACAATAATTACATAATTCATTATGTATATCAATTGGATTTCAAGATAAGTATTGATTTGAAAGTATCATAAATATGAGTTTGGTACAGACATCATTTGTACATGTACTTTTGAAAATGATTTGCAGAATAAAACGTTGACTAATGAGCAAGTGGTCTGTGTACAATAATAATTCATCTATATTTAAATTATATTCTTGCTTCTACCATCAAATTGCAGAAGTCTATCGACAGAATTAATTTATTCTACGTTTTTTAAGAATGTATTAAACAGGTTTTGAGTTATTCACGACTCAAGCGCAGTTTGATTAATAGTGAACAGTAATATAACTTGAAAATGTGAAACATTTTGGACAGAAAAAGAGGTATGCTTATTTCAACCATATTCATTTATTCAGTTGATGCACATAAACTAACATTTTTTTTAACAGTTGATGAATTTGTTCCCACGAAATAA
The DNA here is from genome assembly GCA_012932295.1 of Cyclina sinensis. NCBI lineage: Eukaryota > Metazoa > Mollusca > Bivalvia > Venerida > Veneridae > Cyclina > Cyclina sinensis. Next base: position 50,500,187 of record JAAONU010000012.1, on the reverse strand, counting down.
ATTATCTAGTTCCCACAAGATATTATCTTGTTCCCACGAAATAATTATCTAGTTCCCACAAGATAATATCTTTTTCCCACGAAATAATTATCTTGTTCCCACGAGATAATATCTTGTTCCCACGACATAATTATAGCCAATCAGAAGCTGTAAAATGGTAACATAGTAGTTACTTCCCCTTATTTTAGTTGAACATTTACTTGATTATATATACATTATATTCATGTATAACCATGTAGGTTGATCTTGAAAGTGCCACACTGTAGGGACTTACAACACCATAACTACCAATTACTGGTGTTTAATAGCGCATACCCTCATCTGGTGACGCATTTGCGTGCAGACTGATCTGGGTCAACACTGTCGGGATACATGTAGGGAGCCTTTCAAAACTCTGTATTTATAAGGCGGCGGCCCCGCAGTGGCGTTCAGTCCACCACGCGCAAATGAGTAATAATCAAATACAAATGTCTTAAATCAATGTAGCATGAGAAGGACCGTCTTCGCAGCACTTAGGAGAAAAGTCACAAAACCCATTTAACACGTGTTGCGTATATGCTTATAACGACCATTGTCGAACCAGATCCGCCGACAAGCAAATGCGTCATCTTGTCAAGGTCTGCACTGTTCGCTGTTGAATCAGTAGGTCAGATTTTAACTGTCAAAGCAGTTAACCCCTTGATAAGCTCACATGTTTTATACAGGTTAACTGCTTTGTTTGTTTATACAGGTTAACTGCTTTGTTTTGAGCTTAAAGGAGCGCTTCGCCATCGACAGTTATCAACTAATGATGTCGATGTACCGGGTTATTAGTGTACTGTTTGTGACCTGTCTGTCAAATTTGGCCAAGCAAATTGACTTATGGTTTTCAGATTATAATAAATGGCTGCGGCGCTGATTCTTCTCATATTAACAAAATTCCAAACAAATGTTGGTCATTTAAAAGGAATGAAAACAAACAAAATATAGAAATCAGCAGACTCGGTTTCATTGAGTCTGTTTAAAGACAGTAAAGGAATATGCAACACTGTCCACGCCCCTATAGCGTTCACAAACTTTCGGGACGGACACTTGGACACTCGGACGGACAAGGGAAACGCTATATGGGGCACAAAAATATTGAAGAACACAAACAATGCTAAAACGTATTGCTTCGGTGAGTTAAGAAGGCACATGCTCCCCGCGCCCCATCCAGATCTGCAACTGGCCGAGCACAATAATGTATGATACATTGTACGTCGGGGGTAAACCAGAGGGTAAAATCACGGGTTAGTTGGATAGACTGTCACAGTATCCAACAATCGACGTTTTTCCAATACAATAAATTACAAATTAACATATGAAAAGTTGAGACATTTATCGTTAACCGATTTGGACATTTATGAGCACCTAATTTGTTGCGACATTTTTCGTTAATTTTTGGACATTTATCGTTAAAGGAGTTTTGGACATTTATCGGCGATTGAGACATTTATCGTCAATTGTTGGACATTTATCGTCGTTTGGACATTTTTCGACGTTTGGACATATATCGGCGCTACAACATTAACAAAAATAACTTTCCGTATATCGCCATTAATTTTCTGTACATTAAAGCCAAACTGATTATGTAACTATTACACAGAAGATAAAGAGCGTATTCTACACGTTGTTCTGAATATTATTTGTTAATGTTTCTTCTGAATAAAAAATACGAAATATTTCATTTGTGCGTTCAACGATACTCAGTTAACGAAGAAATGCATGAGTATATGACTCCAAACTCGGAGATCGCAGACCGAATCACGTTAGCAAAATCAGTTTCACGCAACCTTGGCAAAGAGAAATTTAGTTAAACTTTGAACTTCCGTGCATACATCTTACCTTGATGAAGTCGCAAGAGCTGTCACTAAAGCTTCGAGAACCCCATAGACATAGGAAAACGGGTTCCGTCTGACGATCACTAAGAAAATAAGGGGCAGTGTCACAAAGCCATGTATAATGAGGCCCGTCATCACGGTGAGAAAATAAAACAAGAGCTGTTGGAATACTTTACCCGGGTCGTCCATTTCAACCACTTTGGCTGCGATTAAACACATGATACCGATTGGAGAGTACCTGAAAATAAATGTAAGGAAATATTTCACACTGTTTTTCGTAATTTTATCAAAGTATCTCTTCCAGTATTTATTATCGTCGAAAGTGCGCAAGAAATTTAAAAAGAAACATATAAAAATACGTCGGGTGGAAATCAGAAACCGCTACAACATGCGAAAAAGGAAAGTGAATATATTTTTGTTTCTGTCATGGGCGTGTTTTAATGAGATGTTAATACACGATGGATCCGTCCCGCGAGGTCATAACCTGCCTGCTGAGATCATTTCGATCATTTCAGGAGTCCTGTTACTTTATTTAACAACTTGTGTTTTAATATACATTAAATCACAATATTTTAAAAGATCAAAACGCACCATATCACAAGCCGAACAAGCTGCATTGTTGCCTCACATATACAATCGAATAGGTCAATAAGTGGTCTCCCTCGGGGCCCCATCCGCCCTAGGACCACGCCCAGGAAGATCGAAAATACAACCATACCAAGTACATTTAAGCCATCCTGTTTCACCAATACTGGTTTGTATACCTTTTCTGGCTCTGGAAAATATAAGTAGTAGTATATAATAGGAGTTTGGAAAATGGAAACTAAAAAATAGGGTAATTAAAGGGATATTTATAAAGGTAAAAGAATCCTACTTTGACCATGTTATCCAACTTGTGAATTTGTAATTATTCAATTTCTTTACACGTTTGTTTAGATTTATGTAATTTTCTACTAAATCCCCAGAATACAAACAAGAGGGTCATGATGGCCCTGGATCGCTCACCTGAGTACTTTGCCTGAGGGTCTACCGTTAAGCAAACATCAGATGCAAGATTACATTTTCTAACTGGAGATATTCAAAGATCTCATATTTTATACAAACAAGAAGATTTTCAATGTTTTCCCTATGTAAAATAATTTGACCCCCGGGGCAGGGCCAAATTTAACCCCAGAGGCATAATCTGAACAAACTTGGTAGAGGTCCACAAGACAATGCTACATACCAAATCTTAGATCTCGGGGCCTTGTGGTTTCAGACAAGAAGATTTTTAAAGTTTTCCTATATAAGCCTATGTAAAATCAATTGACACCCGGGTAGGGGCCAAATTTGACCCTTGGGGCTTAATTTGAATAAACTTGGTAGAACTCCACACGACATTGCTACATACGAAACAGACAAGAAGATTTTTGAAGTTTCACTATGTTAAATCAGTTGACACCGGGTAGGGGCCAAATTTGACCCCAGGGGCATAATTTGAACAAACTTGGTAGAGGTTCACTAGACAATGTCCCATACCAAATCTTAAGGCTCAGGGCCTTGTGGTTTCAGACAAGAAGAATTTTAAAGTTTCACTTTATAAGCCTATGTAAAATCAATTGACCCCTGGGGTGGGGCCAAATTTGACCCCAGGGGCATAATTTGAACAAACTTGATAGAGATTCACTAGGCAATGATACATACCAAATCTTAAGGCTCAGGGCCTTGTGGTTTCAGACAAGAAGATTTTCAAAGTTTTTCCTTTAAGTTGCCATAGCAACCAGAGTTCTTGATGGAATTGAATTCTTTGAACAAATTTGGTAGAGCTTTATGCAAGGAACATATCCCAGACAAGTTTCATCAAATTTGGCTAAGAGATTACAGAGGAGATGTCGTTTGAATGAAATTGTTGACGGACGACGGACAAAGTCCGGTCACAATAGCTCACCCAGAGCCAAAGGCTCAGGTGAGCTAAAAAGTAATACCAACTCTATAGACCACAACTAAGGTATACAGCACAATTCATTAATAGTTTGAAAAGAGGCTGTTTCGATAAGCAACAACAAAAACTGACTACAGGGGGAGTAACTCAGAAAAAAGAAACCTGGTCTCACGCCATTTTCTGGAAGAATTGGCACTTCTAAATCTGTACTGTTCACATTAGCAGTCGTTGTAGAATTGGTTGTCATGGTAACATTTTCCTCTTCTTTCAAAACTTGTTCCGTCAGTGTCTGAATACGCATACATATTGAATTTCAACTATCAAAATCTAGCTACTTGTTCAAATCTCAGAAAATCTCGCGGCAGGCATTTAAGATGCCTGGAAGTCTCGTTTGAAGTATCAAATATCACTAAAATTTGGATACTACCTAACTTGTCAACATTGCACGAGAAATAAAAACGTTTTGATAAAAAAGTTGGCCTTACGTATCTGTAAATATATACATTAATAAATTATGCAATTATTCATACGTTGTTTTGTTTGTTTGATTGTTTGATTCATTTTTTGCTTGTTTGTTTACTTGTTTATTTTCTTGTTTGCTTGTCAATTGTTTCTTTTTTGTTGTTTTTGTTTTTAAAGAAACTTAAACTTATCAAAAACTGAAATAAGAATCTGATTAAAAATATTTGTATTCATTTTCTTATTGTCTTGGCTGTGAAAAGATTGTTTACCTTTCTAAAGCACATCTCAACGATATTGTCTGGAAAACATTGTCTGAAAAAGATAAGCAAATATTTAAAAAAAAGCTTTTGGGGTTTAAAGGGCCTTTAAAAGACCGATGTGGTAAATGATAAAGTTTAACAAATATTTTGCGCATCTAATATTATATTATACGGGTACATTATACATTTTGTTTACCGACATGTTAAGATTTCAATGTTTTGTTATTATAGCATTGTAAGCAATATATTGAAAAAGAATAAAGAAAATGTTTTAGAGGATTACATGCTATAGAAATGACCATGTCACTGACCAGTCAGACAGTGGTCAATACCCTAGACGTCATTCGTGTGCTATCAGCGGCATGTAATGTCTCCTATTTGTTTACTGAAGTGTGTGAAAATTATTTATCTAGAATCATAGTACTAGCACAACATTCAAAATTCAAAAGTCTAATCTAAATTCGAATTCCGTGCTAACACAAATGATATAAATCTGAATGGCGTGCTAGCACAAATGATTCTAAAATTGAATGACGAGCTAGCACAAATGATTCTAAATTCGAATGCCGAGCTAGCACAAATGATTCTTTATTCGAATGCTGTGCTAGCACAAATGATTCTAAATCCGAATGCTATGCTAGAACAAACGATTCTAAATTCGAATGCTGTGCTAGCACAAATGATTCTAAATTCGAATGCCGAGCTAGCACAAATGATTCTAAATTCGAATGCCGAGCTAGCACAAATGATTCTTAATTCGAATGCCGAGCTAGCACAAATGATTCTAAATTCGAATGCTGTGCTAGCACAAATGATTCTAAATTCGAATGCTGTGCTAGCACAAATGTGATTCTAAATTCGAATGCCGAGCTAGCGCAAATGATTCTTATTTCGAATGCCGAGCTAGCACAAATGATTCTTAATTCGAATGCCGAGCTAGTACAAATGATTCTAAATTCGAATGCTGTGCTAGCACAAATGATTATGAATTCGAATGTCGTGCTAGCACAAATGATTCTAAACTCAAATGTCGAATGTCGTGCTAGCACAAATAATTCTAAATTCGAATGCTGTGCTAGCACAAATGATTCTAAATTCGAACGTGTGCTAGCACAAATGATTCTAAATTCGAATGCCCTGCTAGAACAAATGATTCTAAATTCGAATACCGAATGTCGTGCTAGCACAACATTCAAAATCAAGTGATTTCAAATTTAATGTCGAATGTCCTTCCAGCACAGCATTCAAATACTGTAAATGAAAATAAAATGTCAAATGTCGAATGTTGAGCTTTTCACTCATAATTACGTTACTAATTATAATTTATTTCTAACTATATCTTAATTATAGAAAATCGACCATTACAGTACATAAGCATTATAAAGGAAAATCAGTTTCAAATATTTCAACAGTTCATCTAAGCGGTTCTAGTAACTCCACTTGAATGAAATTTTCTCTGATACTGTCATGATAATTCACAATAATTTCACCAGCTTTGATTTGTATACAAAAACGGTATTTCAGGCCTCTGTACCATTTAAATGCAATATTCATACATTGATGTACCTGATTTTAGTTTATAAAAACAAAAACAAACAAACATATTGAGGTCACTTGACAATTTCGAATGGTGACAAGAGTATATACTGGCGTTGTACATTTCAAAAGAGAAAACAGCCACACTGTGGTGCCTTGTTGATTTAAGATACCTGATCAGATCAAGGAATGTGTCCGCCGTGTTAACAACCATTTCTTCAGCTTCCTGTGCCAGTTCGTCAGGATCAGATCCACGCTTCCCGGGTTGTATCGCAACTGAAAGCACAATACCCAGTACCACTGCTGCAAGAGTTGTCGTCAAGTAATAAACAATGGCGCGTAGACCCATCTTACCGGAAGCACGTGCATCCAGCGAAGACAAGCCGGAAACGAGGCTTGAGATTATAAGTGGCACTATTAAAAAGGTTAGCATATTCATAAGTAAGTCCCCCGGAAATCGTAGGTATGTTATCCCCCGAAAAGTCATAGGTGGTTCCACACTGCGGAGTCCGGCCCCGAGTGCGATCCCTAGAATCAAGGCTAACACCAGGAAGAAAATAAGCAGGTTGTTACGCATAAATTTTCGAATCTTTGCTCCCATAGTCTTTTTGTTGTCTTCTGTAGTTGAATAATCCATGTTTGTTATGGATCCTAACCGATTTAACGGTCTCAAAAGACAATCTCCACAAATGTAAGCAAACGTATTTCAATGTGTATTAATATCTCTGCAATTATATAAAAATATCTCGCCTAATTGTCTGTTTATCAACTCCATATATATGTATCCAGATCAATTCTTCAACTGAATTTCGCCACGACAGCTGAGTAAAATATGTCGATACAACTTTAACACAGTTCTCCATGTACAACGTTCTCCCAACAAAGTTGTTTTAAAATGATAATAAACCAATGTCTTGCTTACAAACAGCCATACAATGTACTGTATGAGAAGCTACAACATATTCAGCTGAGCTGGTCACTTCTCCTTGAAAACTTGTAAGTTTACTCTTACTGTAGGGTACCCTATATTAGTATTTATTCCAAAATACCTCGGACATTGGCACAGATTATGGTCAGCTTTTTCTGTCCAAGATTTAGCTGGTCAGTGACATCTGGACGTTTTAAAAACATTTTGCAACAAACAAAAATACTTTTATATGTGTAACCAGTAGGATTAATGATATACAAACATGATCGTCATGGTTGTACCACTGAAATTGTTATTGTTCTTGTTGTTGCTGAAGCTTCTTCTTCTGCTGCTGCTGCTGATAATGATGATGATGATGATGATGATGATGATGAAGATGAAACTGTCGTGACTGTTGTTACCGTTGCCTTTGTAACTACTGCTACTGCTGCTGATTGATGATTTTGATGTTGTTACTTCTGCTGCTGATCCTGCTATTGTTCTGTTGTTGTTGTTGCTGCTGCTGCTTCTGTTATCTGCAACTGAAACTAGTCCTTCATTTTGTTGGTGATGATGGTAATGATGATGACATTCCTAGTTGACCATGGTGATTGTTTACTTTAAGAAGATATTGCTAGTCTATGATTGGCACACTGGTATGCGTTACCGTGACCTGAAGACACTACTATTGTGTTTTGGAACTGGATCAAACCAGCGCTGTCAGTAAATTTGAAATCCGACGTTCACAGGCTACGTTTGTATTTTATGATACTAGTTTTAAAACTTTGTAATCTACTTATTTAACGCCACCACTTTTCATATCAGAACAGTTCAAATGTTATGCGTCCAACTCTTATATTATGCGTACACACTTAAGTCGTCCATGTCAATATGAATTCATTGTAACACTACCGTGTGCTTTATCACCGGCTGTTGTTTCGTTTATCAGTTGTAAATATATTGCTACACACGTGACAGGATCGGTTGCTGAGCCCCACTGTGTGAAACAAGGTGCATCGCGCGATTTGCCAGCTTGAAAATATATTTAATAAATTATTTATCTGTATTTCATCACAATGTATTAAGAGTTTTTGTTTTTTTCTGGTCAGATTTTACTTCAGCTGTCTGAATAATCTATTCATCCGTGACCAAATGTCGCCTAAATAGACCAACGAATAATAGTGACGAAAAGTAGGGACTGAGTCTGAAACAATGTTGATGTAAAGCTTAATTCAGTATTTTTCGAGGCAGAACAGAGGCATACACTACAATACACCCTAAACGGGGGAAAGTGGTGGCGAATTGTTTCAAGTATTAATATTACTGACGCAACAAACTGTTGACAACACCCCGATCCAAAAGGCGTCGTTGTATTATGTAGTTATGTACCGGTGCTTTTTATTCCAAAAATAGAAAGTTCCGTATTTAAATATACCAGTAATATACCTTGGTTCTGGCGGCAAAATAACAAATAGTCTGACATTTTTATATAAAACACTTTATTTTATATAATCAATAAATCATTGTATACAAAAAATAGTCAGTATTCCCTCATTACAGATTATAGATTAAAAGGATAACACCTCATGTAATCTTTATTTAAAAATAATCATCTCAAAAATCACCGTCTTCACCTTAAGAAACAATAGATCAACTGTACTTTCCTACACGACATTTGATACAACCTTGTAGAGATATAAAAATGCATTACTTATACACTGAATGATTTCTATTACTTGTTGCTATAACAAAGTATCATAACAGGGTTACCAATGTCTGCTGAGCAAGAAACTTGTACACAATTTTTACCGATGGCTCAGTGCAAAACCATTGTATCTCGTTCTTGTATAACATGAACTTACAATAGTTCTGCACTGAGCTCTCGACTGGTCCTTATGAGAACAGGTGTTTGACGACTAAAGGAAGATATCTGATATGCCTATTTTAACAGATTGAAGAATTTTGATCCTCCTGGTACACCATACTTTATTTCATTAACTAAAACTCGGTTTTGCCTGAAAAAAAAATCATATTATGCTCAAGTATTCAGTAGGTTGTAAATGAAATAAATACCTTTGTGTAGTTTTCGTAAATCTGAATCAGATAAAAAGATTTTTACAATGTTTGTCATTTCAGTTCTAAAAGTTAAGCTTTTTGACAATGAGGTATAGATATGTACATTGCATCCACCCAATGCACTATTGCACAGTAGTGAAAATATACAATTACACCATTTAAGCAATGTATAATATGAAATATGTCTGTGAACCAGTAAAAAAGGATAAAACAAACATGCTCATGGTTTGGTTCAATTTTCACACTGCTATATATGGGACACGTAGTTTTCCATCCGAAGGGGAAAAACAGCGTGTACAACCTTGTCACAGCAAAACCTGACTCTAATCGATACCAAACAAATATCTTTATTGAGTAAATTATTCTAAAGAAAAAAAATCGCGGTAACTGACAGTTTAAGAAGTCGAAAAATGAATGAAAGCTGCAAAGATATGTAGGCTATTGCCTTACAAATTTGCCTTTTCTAAGTTGAATTCTGCATCGACAATGCCATTCTCCTACAATCGCTTTTGTAAAATAACTATTTAATATGAACAGTGGCAGATGTTGGATAGACTAATTCAGACAAATCTTTGCAACAATGCACAAATGTTTTCAGCAGGGCTATACTGATCCCAGTTTTGATATTAAAAAAAAGTGTATTCTCCCACTGCAAAACGCACTGCAAAATATCGTCTGAGCGCAGATAAGAACGATTGCCTCCCTTAGTTTTCAGACTGGAGTCAAACATGGATTATTTCCCTTAGAACAGTGAACTGGCCTTTGACAAAGACTGCCTTTGAAAGAGACAGTTAGATGCAATATTTTTTGACAAGTTATTTACGTACCTCCTTACTTTAAGGGTTGTTTTTAAAATTTCTAAAGTTTTGTAAAACTTGGGAAAATGACTAAAATTACACGGCTCCCTTGTGACTAGAGAAAAAAATGAAATGTATAGCACAATATAAATTAAATACAATAATAACAACAAATATAAATAACTTATCTGTACTTGTTCATAGTATATACAAATGTCTTAACCTGAGAAAAAAGGTCTCATGAGACAGTCAAAATATCCGAAAGAAAAATGAAAATAAATTAAAAAGAAAAAAAATGAAATGAAAAACTCTAGTAATGCAAAAAGTCAAAAACAAGTCGCCCTATTTGGTAAAAAAATAAACGACTTTTATTATGAAGAGCCACTTCGAAACTTTAAAGCAGAAACTGAAAAACAAATGTTGAAAAAACCTTGCATTTGACTTTGAAGCGGATATATATTGTAATATATCATATATGCATATTTTCACTTAACTTCTTAGGGACTTTAACATAAATCTTCATCTGTCCGTACTCATTTACAGATTAACCTTCTGACCTATTATGCATATACTGCGTACAATTAATATGTGACATCATAGGATCAAACATGACCCGTAATAATAAGTTCTTATATCGTATTATATATGTTTCAACACCAGTGTTATCGTCCAACAGTATGTAATATGCGTCTTACATTTGTTTAAGTCACGAGTCAAAATGAATGTACATTTATACAATCAAGGCAAGCGTGTGTAACAAATACATTTACATTTAATGCATAACCATGCATTTACAATAAGATATCATTTCATGAACAAATATATATTATGTATATACATGTAAAAATAAATTATTAACATATGTTATGATTATGACACCTTTTATTTTCGAAACACAACATCGCAAACAGCATCATGGAATAAGTGAGATATGATATCTTCATAAAATTAACCCTTCTTAAACATTAGGTTTCTTCTTGTCTAGAGGTAAACAATATATATATAGTTTGAATTTGGAAATTCAGACTTTTTTTACCAGATTCTAGAATCGGATGAAATCAGAACTTTTCTCGGTCTTTTCCGTTAGTATTCGGTCTCTTCCGTAGGATTATTCAGATCAGAGATCAAGTCCTATGTATAAATGAACTAATAATCTTTAACCCAGGCCTTGAGCTCTGATTGGATTTCAAAATTAGAATGAAGATTTTGCACGTGAAAATAGTATTATAATTTTATGCCATATTGATAATTTTTAAATAGAATGGTTCTACAAATATGAACTGGCCATTATATTGAAAATGGTGACATCTTAGTATAAAGTCAAGGACTATAAAATGCCCCTTTCGTTGAAAAAATCGTTACATAAACAATGATAAAGATTTTGACTCAGAGTCGGACAAAACAATAACTTGATATTATCAAATGGCTAAAATTATCAAACTTATACATACTTTAGTATACTTTTACAAAATTATGAGGTCTTATTCACACAAAGAATTATTTAAGAAGTCATATCTTTTTTAATGTACTAATTAATGTTGTATGTCTCTTTTTCACATTTAATCAGGGGAGACAAATGTTTCAAACCACGAATTAATCCAAACCTTGCTAGAGATAGAGTTACGCATCTTTATTGTTATTTGTCAACGAATTCTAGCCAATCAAAATAAATGGAAAGACGGATTATTCATAATGTATGAGCCTGACTTATAAGCACGCTATAATATATCTGTAAAGCAAAACTGTCTGGAAAAAAATCCAAACCGTATGACAATTCAAAAAGGCTGCACACATTTCTTACCCTTTTGTCACGTGATAAATAACATATTAACTCAGTGTTACAGATTTTCTATTCTCTTATTCATAACCTGAAAATCGGCTTTAAATAACCGAGTAATTATTTTTCTAATGTTGTTGTTGTTCTTTTTCAGATTTCTTGTTACTTTAGAACTCAAATATAAATTTCAGTGTTGTCAAAAATTTCGACTAGATAATAATATTGCACAGAAGACAAAATGTAAACGATAAAAAATGCCGTTTCTTATACATAAAAACTCACTTCTCAAAAAAAATCCAGCATTTTGCACAGTATATATCGTAATTTTAAAGCACCGCAAGGGGTCGTTAGCACTCGTCTGCTTTCATGCAGACTATGGTGACGTAATGTAGTTCATGATTTTGACCCCGAGAAAAGGTCATTATAAAGGTCAAGGGCATATATCCACTATTTAAAAATGATAAAAGTGACTGGACAAAAAAAGTCTTGACTGACTTTACTTTTTGCACGGATAACATTTTGCCGTTGCAGACGATAATAACAAGCAAAAGAAGTACCGAAGACATGCGCAGTTAAATCTGTCTCGAGCACCTATTCCACAATGTATTATTCATTATATCCGGCTTTTGACTTCTTTAGTTTTGTTGCAACAAAAGTTGCTCCAGTTCGTCTGCTGACCTGTATAGAAACGCTGCCGATTCTCTGTAACCGGAAATCAGTTGTTTTATTGTGGATATTTCACTCGAACTGAGCTGATTTTTTGATGAGGACTTTTTCATGCTTAAATCTGTTGGACCTGGAAAAAAAGAATAAGCTTTAATACATGGTATCCAAAGAAAATGGCCACAAATACACATCCAGTATTCATTGTTTTACCTCTCCGTTCCTTTTGATTAAGTAAGCCAGTGGGTTTAATAAACAATGGTTGTAGAAATATTTTCTAGTTTTCTCCCTTTAAACATTATTTGTGCTGTTTTTTTCTGAATATGCATTTAACTGTGAACATGTATTTTATCCTACTTTTCTTCCTATGGCATATTTACAATGAATCTTTCTTTCTGTAAAACAATGGCAGATGTTCCATAAATAAAGGGTCGAGTGTGTTCCAAAGTTCAAATTCGTGAGTCTTGATAAACGAAGGATCAAAGTACCCCAAGCCAATGTAACCTTATTTTCATCTAGCTTATTGGACAGATTAATATTCAATAAAATATCTTAAAGTTGGGTCTATGAAAAAAAATTACATGAAACAATACAACAAAAACTTTAAAAATAATTCTGATTAACACGTACGCTCACCGTTTTGTAGACTGGTTGGTTGAATAGGGCTGTGCAAAACAGATGGATGGTGATGCGCCGGATGTTGGTAACTTGGGAATCCCGGACGGAACAACCCATTCCCATTGGTGAAAAATGGCGGGAATTCTGGGGGAGGCCGGAAAGCTGTTGGGGGCGGATGGCGGATAAAATCGGCTGTAGAGACGGTCACCGGTGTGTGACGATCTACGTGACTTAGTGATGACGTGGTCGAAGTAAGCACTGACTGACTGGTGTCACGTGCCTGTTCTTTGCTGCTGTCTTTTGCTTCTGATCGCGCTGGAGGGGGTGAAGGTTGCGCAGAGGCAGAGGTCTTCTGAGGTGTTGACAGTGAGGCTTGGGTTACCACAGTTGGGGGATGATGGGTAATTGGCATTGCACTGGCCTGAAAAAAATAAGTCCAATGAATAAATTTCATAAAAATATAAAGTTAAGTGTTTCTTTTAATCATTACCCCTAATGAAGGGCCAGCCTACCGGACTTATGAGAGATCGTTGATCAAATTTTCATTTCGACAAATTTCAATGTACATCCTGGGACAGTTTTTGTATTAATCAACATATTGCGAAAATTTAAAGCATCATTTGCAGACAGGTAAGAAAATCAATCAATCAATCAATCAATCAATCAATCAATCAATCTATCAATGATTAGTCAAATAATAACCAACCTATCGATAAACCAATCAATCAATCACTCAAAAACATACTTTTTTTATCAATTAATTAATCATTAATCAATCAGAGAAAAAAAATAAACGTTTAATCATTAATCAATCAGAGAAATAAAATAAATGTTTATACACATTGTATTTGACTAGAAAATTTCTTAAAAAATAACATCGGAGACTTAAATGTGAAATTGTTAAGCCATCAGGTTTACTTACAGGCAGGGGCTCGAGCCCCATCCGCATTCGCTTAGCATTTATACTCTCGTTCTCACAGGCTTGGGCTAGATAACTCTCTGCTGCCGCTGAAGTGAGGTGAGGAGGCGTTGGTCGAAGCTGAAATATTACAAAAATTATATGCTTTATAAAATGGGAAAATGAATAAAACAAGAAGATAAATTGTAGCGACACACTGGAGTTTTATTTATTCAAACGTAAGATCCTACGCTTAGGAACATATTTTTCAACAGGTCCTTTTTTCCAGTCATGTTTAAAAAACACAAACATATTCCAAGTCTTGCCTGCAACTGAAATTGCTTTGGGACAAAACTTCTTTCATGATTTGCAGGCTACTGCTAAAATTCAAGCAAAAGTTTTAAAGGAACATTCTCACTGGGAAAAAAAGAAGTGCTCATAAAAATGTTATAAAGCTTTCCAGTCTTAGGTCAGACTTATCTGGTAGGTAAACAAACATACTAATATGAAATTTTAGTTAATTCTAAGAGGGATATTAAAAATTAGCAATTCTATGTCCACGGGATAAGAAAAATGCGCTCACTGGTTCCCAGCCATTTTCCTTTGACCTTCTCATTCGACGGCAAGATTTAAGATATGTTCTAATTCTTTTCCGGGCTCTTTCGTGAAATTCCGGAAATTGCCGATCGCAGGCATCCAATATAGCCTGCACTTTATCTTTCGGTTGCTTTGATATAGGAACCATTCTGTCTAAATTTTCGTCGACAAACAAGCGGCAGAACATCTAGAATCCAGAAAAAAAGAATAATTTTATGACCACACAAACCTAATTTCAGCACGCCATGCACTTAAATTAAAGGCCCGTTATGCTCTTAAATTTTGAACATTTACAGTACAAAACATGTTTTTTTAAAGACCACGAAGTATTGCCTTTCTATAGTGGAAATTGACATGTAGGAGAAATTGGAATTTAAAAATAAAATTGTCGCTCCGGTAAACAGTGAAGTTATTGTTATTCGGACGGCTTTTGTAATTTTAGTACAAGGAAGAACAAATACGAGAGTGAAAATTAAGGAAGATTATTTTAATCACAGTATAATAATACGTGCAGTTTTCCAAATTTGGCTTTCAAATCATATTTCATTGATTGTTTCAAACAAATTGACAACAAGCATCCTGAAACTAACCACTATATCTAAACAATATGTACAATACTTACATTAAATGACTTGAGTCTTTCAGGGTCAATGTTTGACCCCAGGGGGACTTTATCATCATCATCGTCATCATTATCATCATCATCATCTTTTGTCATAGGGTCATCAAGAATTCCTGATTCGCTTGCTTTCGATGATGTCTATTAAATAAAAAATCATTCCTAATAAACAAAGCAATCATATAAAAAAAAACTTCACTCAAAAATTTAAATGAAGTAAATTTTTCACCGGGTTACACTAACTTGATATTTCTTTGAGGTTCATTTTCTTTCATTTTGTCAAGCTCAATGTTTAGTGATCTATCATACTGAACAAGAAGAGTGCAGTGTTTTGTACATAGCAAATGAATTGCTGCATAGCGGTAGATGTGGAATCTGTTTCTAGTCACCGTGCCGATGTGTCAGGCAACAAAATGAAAACAAATCCTAAAAAAAATAGCGGGTGAAAAAAAAATGGCACAATGCCAGAACTTGGTAAAACAGCAGACTACAAACCTCTAAACTGTCATCATCACTGTACTTCCGCTTCCGTTCCATGTGCCCTTTGCTCTCGTCACGTGAGGCAGGTGATAGGGAATTGGGCGTGTTACTCATATTAAGTGGGAAATATTCATCTCCAGGAGGAACTGGTGTCGTTGACTTAGGTGCGGGGCTTGTCGCACCATTTTCTTTTACGGGTGTGTTTTCTGAAACTTAAAAAATAGAACTGGTAAACACTGGGTCGAGACGTTTATGATAAAACAAGATAGTCGAGTAAAACAGAAAATGTTTCAGAACCTCCGAATCATACACAGACGATATAATAGTACAGTTTTCAAAACCGAATTCAAAATCTACGCTTCTCAAACTGCACATACCATTACCTCACGCTTAGCTACTTTAACTGCACACATCAATTATCTCACACTATGCAATTTTAACTACACACATAGATTAGCTCACATTACCCTACTTTTACTACACACATTGATTATCTCACACTACGACTGCACACATCGATTAACTCACACTACGATTGCACACATCGATTAACTCACACTACGACTGCACACATCGATTAACTCACACTACGACTGCACACATCGATTAACTCACACTACGACTGCACACATCAATAAACTCAAACCACGCTCCTTCAACTGCACACATTAATATGATCACACATCGGTTATGTTACATAACTTAAGCTGCATCACCCGGTTACCTCACGCTACGATTATTTAACTGCACATCCCAGTTACCTCATGCTAAGCTACTTTAACTGCACAACCCGGTTCCCTCATGCTATGCTTCTTTAACTGCACATGCCGGTTACCTAATGCTAAGCTTCTTTAACTACATTTGCCGGTTACCTCATGCTAAGCTACTTTAACTGCACAACCCTGTTACCTCATGCTATGCTTCTTTAACTGCACAACCCAGTTACCTCATGCTAAGCTACTTTAACTGCACATGCTGTTACCTCACGCTATGCTTCTTTAACTGCACAACCCGGTTACCTCATGCTATGCTTCTTTAACTGCACAACCCGGTTACATCATGCTAAGCTTCTTTAACTGCACATGCCCGTTACCCCATGCTATGCTACTTTAACTGCACAACCCAGTTACCTCATGCTAAGCTACCTTAACTGCACAACCCGGTTACCTCATGCTAAGCTACTTTAACTGCATATGCCGGTTACCTCATGCTATGCTTCTTTAACTGCACATGCCCGTTACCCCATGCTATGCTACTTTAACTGCACAACCCAGTTACCTCATGCTAAGCTACCTTAACTGCACAACCCGGTTACCTCATGCTAAGCTACTTTAACTGCACATGCCGGTTACCTCATGCTAAGCTACTTTAACTGCATTTTCCGGTTACCTCACGCAACGCTTCTTTAACTGCACAACCCGGTAACTTCATGCTATACTTTTTTAACTGCACATGCCGGTTACCTCATGCTATGCTTCTTTAACTGCACATGCCGGTTACCTCTAGCTAAGCTACTTTAACTGCATTTGCCGGTTACCTCACGCTACGCTACTTTAACTACACA
Source organism: Cyclina sinensis (assembly GCA_012932295.1). Classification (NCBI taxonomy): domain Eukaryota; kingdom Metazoa; phylum Mollusca; class Bivalvia; order Venerida; family Veneridae; genus Cyclina; species Cyclina sinensis. The sequence continues at coordinate 50,483,153 of JAAONU010000012.1, read as the reverse complement.
ATCCGGTTACCTCCCGCTACATATCTTTAAATGCACAAGCCCTTTACTTAAACCTAAGCTACTTTAACTGCATTTGCCGGTTACCTCATGCTAAGGTACTTTAACTGCATTTGCCGGTTACCTCATGCTAAGGTACTTTAACTGCACATGCCGATTACCTCATTCTATGCTTCTTTAACTGCACAACCCAGTTACCTCACATTACGCTTTTTTAACTGCACAGTCCGTTTACCTCTCGCTACGCTTCTTTAACTGCACAACCCGGTTACCTCATTCTACGCTTCTTTAACTTCACACCCCGGTTACCTCATTCTACGCTACTTTAACTGCACACATCGATTAACCGACGCTACGCTACTTTTACTGACACACTTATGAAGGAAAATCAACTGGAGTTTGACAGGACAAATTCAACAAACATTACCGTTTAAATGCTCGTGAAAATATTTTTGCGTCGATGAAGTCAGAAAGGAGACACTAAGGTCTATGCAGTAGAGCAGACAAGTTTAAAAGACAATATATGACAGAAAATCATGATATCAAATTTCACTTTGTCATGTTCAATTCACTAAAGACCCATTTCATGCATCCATCAATTTCATCGAAACTTATCATAAACATTAATCGGTTAAATCTAGAACAAAACCCTTTTCTAACAACGTATCATCAAGTATAACCCTACACTGACTGTCAGGCGAAGCTTCTTTCGTAAGCCAGGTGCGCGGTGAACAATAAAAATACAATCAATAGGGAAAAACCAAGCTTTCCACAAAATCGTCGCTAGATTACGGCATGATAAAATCCAGAATTGGATGACAAATAAAAGGCCCCCCTTTTCCCAGACAGATATTGATCTTCTATAAAACACAACCATTTCTACCTAAACCGTTTTACACCTTTCCGCTTGACGATCTACTGAACACGTCGACAGAAACGGAAATGTGTAATAAGTAAAGAACAGAATTCATCTCCTCGTTTTGTTCAAAACTCTGGCTGAGTGTTTCATTTCCGTGAAAGAGATGCTATCTCCGATACTATTCTCTAAATTTGCTTCCATCAAATATGACGTCGAGAAAAAATGTAACAAAGAACAAAATATAAAATCATTCATCAGTTGCACTTTTTATAAAATATCTTTCTATCTATCTTACTGAGTTCATTTATCGAATTCGCCAACCCTGGATATGTTTTATGCCTTACCACTAGACTTTTGATTCCGACGCTGATTCCCCACCCCTTCCATCCCTCTGTCTGTCTGTCTGTCTCTGTCTCTCTCTCTCTCTCTCTCTTCTCTAATAAAGAGTTATTTAACATCGATGGAGGAACAAGGGGTCGAACATACATTTACTTTTACGTTCATATTCGAGCATTATGCAAAAACATGATAGGTCAGAAGTGATAAATATCTACTATAATTCCTCTGTATAAGCCGAATTATTTTCTTGAAGTGCTTTCTAAAGTCACTTGACAGCATTCCAAATAATCGCCATGGCAACAGGTGACATCGCGACAACACCTTGCCGTTTATAAGCTGTATGACTGATTTAAAAGCCGTCAATTTGATGCGGAGTGCGGGTCACAGTAAAAGCCGATAAGACCGTCGTCTTTATTGACTGTTCTCAAAGGGTGACATTGATTTTTATTCCTCCTTTTCATAAATCTAGGAGGTTCTCAATTCGTTTACCTGCTGATATTTTCCCCCGAATCATAAAAGCTTCGTCATTTGCCGCAGAGCAAGAAATAAAGATTTGAGGTACGTGATTGATTTTAGCTTTAAGAAATTGCCTGTTATCGCATTGAGACAAGAAGCTCTGAAATAAATCCTAGGCTCTTAAAAGTTCCGGGAATTTCTAATTTTGGGAACTGGTTGTAACGGCATAGCAGGGAGAAAAAGAAACGCCGTAAGTGAACTGAGGGTACGATTTCGCACTACATTTTAGGAAATCGTTATTTTGGGGGGAAGAAAAGAAATGCCGTAAGTAGTTTGAGGAGACAGTGGCGCCCCTACTCAGAAGGATCTTTTTTTCTAAGAAATATTTTTTACTGACTAGTTCATTTTGGGTTTCTTTATCAAAAGAATGTATTGTTTCGAGTCATGGTTCTTAAAGCAAACTTTTGATACAGTAAGAACAATTTCCTAGATTCTTTCCATTACTTTGACTTTTGTTAGATATGTACCCCAGAATCCAAACAAAACATGTTTCTATTCATATTTTAAATTCAACCAGAGATGGTCATATTTCAACGAAAGCTTCAAGACATTTTCTGCCTGTTTTGTATGGACGGATAGCTTTCCAAAATTTCTATTTTTTTCTACAACTGGCTTATATCTCATAGAAAAGAAGGCGACAGCCAGAAAACATGAATTATGTATTTACCAAAATCTCACTCGTACCATTCTCATGACAGTGAATAAGAGAGCAAGTTTTGACAAATCAATATTCACTAGATCACAGTAGTCTCTCCAGAAATCTTCGGAATCTGCGGATTTTTTCCCCCAAAAATCTCTGACAGGCGCTTACTTAGGAAACAGAAGCATCTCGTGGAGTCTGATTAACTTGACAAGGATGTATCGGCGAAATCGAATACCAGCAATTTTGGCAACGAGGGCTTATTTGCATCAAACTAACATAAAATAATTATAGACTTTCGTTTATAAAGGCAGAAACTGTATACTGTCCCAAAGGACTCTTAGTGATTTATTTTTTCACCAGTGAAGTGGTTAAAACGTTAAAGAAGCAACATTGTGAAGAGCACGGACTCCTGACGCTCAGATTGCGCGTCTGAAACCGCCTAGCAATATCTAAATGTCTTCTTAAAAAGTCTTTATCTAGGAAAAACACTCGTCTGAACACAATAAAGCACTTTTGCTTGATATAAGGCAGAACTCAAGTCGATAGTCGTTGTTTTACAACTCGAATGGGCACAGTAGCTGTAACTAAAGGGGTAAGAGAGACGGCGTTACTGGTTTCCGTAAATGTCGCCATGATGTCACAGTTAGACATTTCATATGAAGACCTGATGTTCATGGTCGCAGCAATACAGTCATAACGTTCATGTATAACAGTCATTTTACACAGTTAAACTTAAATGGGCTTTAACGTCCTTGGAATAACCGACACTTTCGGCACACTCAACCTATTTGGTAAACTGTATTCGCCTTTACCTACTTCTCTTGAATCGTAGTGCGTCGCAATATTTGTGTTCTTGTATATGTTATTTGTGTTCATATTAAGTAGCTCCATCATTGCAGAAAATGCCACAGCTAGCATAAAGGAGCACATTGTTTGCTTGCAAAATTTTAATCAAGCCTACCTGTTTTTGTTTCCGGCTTTGGACTGGTTCCCTCACGCAGAGGAGAAGAGCTGGTTTCTGTGCTCATTTCACTGTTTATGCTTGATACACTCTCCTGAAAAAAAATCAATAACATCTGAGTATTTTTAGAGTCCTAGGAAACACCTAAGTTTTCATTTAAACCTGTTTCAAACACATTTTCTTGTCTTGTCATATAAAAATTCAGCTTTAAAGAAAATTTATATCTGTGTGAAAGATTTGTTTATTGTCTTTCACATGTGACAAATATGATACCTGTAAATAGAGGAAACAATTAAACATCAATTATTTCAAAGTGATTGCTCTTTACAGCTTAAATCAATGTCTGACAGAAATTCTTGTAAACATCTGCAACACTTAAAGCTGTTATTAACCTTAACCTTTGTACTGATCAAAATATATACAGCACAATTAAAAAACGAGAATATCTAAATTAGTGGCTTAAATGAATGACAGTCAATGTTAAGTAAAAGATTTGACGGCATTGTATTTTTAACAACTCTTTTGATGCGTACATGTTTTGAAATATATGTTCAAGTGGAAATTGAAAATCCCAGGTATAAAGAACTTATTAACAATACAAATGTGGAAACAGATTTTCCCAGTAAAATCAGCCAGTCTGGTGCTGTGCACGAGTTCTAAGTAATGGAACCCTCCTTTCCAAAATAACCATTACTTTCACGCAATCTTGCAAATGGCTACCGGATATACACAGTCAAGAAGGGGAATCTGTCCAAACCCACTTCATCGCAAAAAATATATGGAGGCAGATAAAGGCTTTATACATGCCGGTAAAAATAACACAACGCACCCTCTTATGTAAAGAAATCTGTCGAATTATATATGAATCTTGCATTTATTTATTTATTTATTTTTGTGGTGGGGGCTTTATAAATTTAGGTATCAAAACCTGAAAAACTTTGACCTGTTCTATATTATTTGGCATTAAAACAAGGGAAATCATTGGGGAATTATGTTGTTTTCTCTTTCTCTGGCTGTCTTAAACACAGAAATCAATGCTTAAATTTTGACTGTTTTGACCATAGTCCGCACAAATGGTTTATACCTCCCGTGGCAAAAAAAGAAATATACATGGACTGGAGAATCAGAACGGAACAAAAGTATTTTCGACTGACGAAGACCAAATACCACGAAATCCCATAACAAGATGATAGATATCTACCGGACAAATATCGGTACCACAAGATAGAGTTTATCGCGGTCGACATGTTTATTATTTTTATATAACGGAATTTCTGACTCAAATCTCTTTTCCTTTAATATCTGTAATTACTTATTGATAGTAACCAACATTTTTACTACAAAACACACACACGCACGCACACACACACACACACAGACACACACACACGAAGAAGGGGCTCCCAGCAAATTTGTCTCTGATTTCTGACCCGTTCACTTACAAGTAAAGTACAAATTTAACAGAATTACCTTGAATAAAAAATACTCAGGTTTTTTACCAAAATGTATTGGAACACGCAAAAACTAAAACAAAATGACGGTATCTTCTTAAGACGCATTTTACAATTTTTTTCCAAAAATACAATTTGGTTAAAACTAAGCTTCTTAAGAAGAAAAAAATTCCTCCTGCGTTTTCCTAAGTTTCTTTGTTCATATGATTGCTGCCCAGTAATGTGATGAGGTATATTTTTATTGTTCACACTAAGATACATATCTTATTGTAATACATACAACACACACTTTTCACAATTGGCTCCCATCTCGCTACATTGATCAATACCAAGGCGTTCATACAGAGTTAAATATACTTTCATCTAATAAAAACAACCTTATCAATATTTGAAGGTTTAACAATGAAGTTTTGGAAGGCAACCTGGCACACGTTAGATGGTGTGCTCCCAGCTGTCGCCCCGCGCACACTGCCGAGGGGGTAATCAATTTTTTGACTGTTTTCCACATTTTAAGGTAAGCGACAGTCCGCCGTACAAAGGAATCGATAATATACCTGTACAAGGTGTTATACCATCTGATATCCTGTCAAATATCATAAAATCTCGTCCTGTGATATACAAAAGCGTTATACTTGAAAACGATTCTACACGAAGATTGTCATATGTTATCATATGAAGTGTAATATAATTTCGCGACTTCACGTGTAAGATTTTTTTTATTTTTGTTTTTCCTCTTGTAGTTTTAGGTTTAAAAAATAAAATAAAAAAATGTCACTTCTCGTTTATATAATTGTTGGTATATCAAGACGGAAAATATTCATTATCTGGTCCGTTTAATTGTCCAATTGACATGTATAGATGCTTAAACCTTATTTATACGAGTTCATCGGCAGCTGATAATCGATTGGGAAAAATAAACTGTCAACTCAGCTGCCACTGACTTTAAAGCTCTGGACTTACACAGACAAACTAGGAACAGCCTCGATTAAAAGAACTGTACAACAGTCTTGAAATGTATGTGAATAGTATGCCACGTCCATTACGGGAGGCCGTCAGTGGTCCAGAGGTAACACAACATGCTTGTAATGTAGGGGTCGCGAGTTGGATTCCTGTCATCCACAAACACTTATTATTTTCGTCGGGTCCAATATTGGGTGTTATTTACTCAGCAGCATATAAAACAACTAAGAGTGTCTGCGAAATGGAAAACTTCCGGTAGCTTGCATGGCTTTTTCGTGACAGTTGAAATATATTAAAACCGTTTCAAGCGAGTTAGCAAGGACACCTTTTTTTTAATCTTATAATAAGATATTCTCATGACATCCTATTGTATAAGTTTTAGGCGACAAATAAAAAGTATTTGGCTATTAACCTTCTCTCTCAATGTTCATACATGTTAATTAGAAAATGACAGAAAATGATGTCAAATTTACGTTACATGCGGGCAAAAGTTTGAAAGACTCGTGTTTTAAGTGTCCAAACAAGTATTCACGGAATAACTTTTATTTTTAATTTTTTATTCTAGTTTATTTCGGCGTTTCAATTTGATATACATTTAGGGTGAGGGGGATGTGGAGAGGATGGGGGAAGGGGCGTTTGTTAGTGAATTCAAGCATGTTTTCTTTTTCTTTTTTTCTTGCTTATTTCCAACTATCCAGAGTTACTTCCCCTGTTGTATAAGTAACCGTACTAGTACGGAAAGTTACGAGAGATTTTGATTTTCTCAGGTTTTTGGTGGATAAAACAATCTTTTCTATGCCTAACGTTACGACCAATCTTCTTATTTAGGGCCTTTTTTACGAGAAGACCGAATAAGACGAGCTAGTCGAATTTCCGAGATTAACTAACGTACCCGAGTGGTTAACGCGTCGGACTAGTAGTCAAAGGATTGCTAGCCGCACGGGTTCAAACCCAGTCAGGATCAAGCCGTTGTTCCAGGAACGGATTCGAGAGTGTGTCTATAAGCTAAAAGCTTCCTACACAATCGAACTAAAATAAATTTGGTATAAACTAACTAACGTACCTAATTTCTGTTCAAAGTCATTTCTCATTTACAAATGATCAAAGAAAAGTGTAACGTTTTCACTAAACATAGACCCATAAGCTAGGTTTATAACAACATAAGAAACTCACATTTTGTAGTTACAATAGTGTTTAACATGTACATTGTATGATGATGAATTTTGGCGCAAACGTGATTAACATTTCGTGGTTGGAGAAATAGAAACAAATTGTAAAACGCGGAAAATTACTTAATCCTCATTTTGTAAAGGTCAAGTGTTGTAGCACTTATTGTCTACTATTGTTTGTACATTTTGGTGACAATTTTATATTCTTCCGCGATCCGCATACAAGCAAGTTTTGGACATTTTGACTAACTAAAGTTTGAAAACACTTATTTTTTTCTCCGGAAATAAAGTACATGAAGTGTTAATAAGGGATCAGTTAATTACAAAAAAGGAGTGTTTCCAAAGTCTCGAGGTTAAAATAAGTCAAATAAATGCACATCGTTTGTGAATATTGTCATGTGAGCTTTTTGATTTATCATTCTTGCACTTGTTTGAAAAAAAACCCAGTTCATATAAATACTATATCAAGTCTTTGTACGTATAGGCCAGGAAGTTTTTACTAATTTTATAAAAGAAATAGCCTATTCGTTCTTTTGGTCTTACGCTCAGTCTATTTTTTATTCCTGATCGAATAAACGTGAGTAAATGAGTGAATGAACAATAAAAATGTAAATGAACTAGTCATCGACTGAGTGAATGAATGGACGAGGAGTGGAAAAATAGAGAGTGAACGAGTGAAGATTTACCGAAGAAGCGAGCAGAGGAGGGAGTAACTCAGGGAGATAATGAAGGATGAAGAAAGTTTTAATGAAGAAACAAGAAAATCATGAAGTAAATAGAGATATATTAGTGGGGATGGGGAAAAAATGAAATGAGTAAGCAATGTTTGGAGTGACTGAGAAAATGAACAAAAATGTAATCTGAAGAGAGGATAACAAAGTAAAGAAGCAAAAAAGAATTAGACAAGAGGTTGAGTAAAAGAGGGAGTGAGATAATAAACAAGGGAGGAAGATGAGACGAAAATAGTAGACGACAAGTGGGTACGGAAAAGGGATCTTGTGAGAGAGGGAAGGAGTAAACAATGGGGGAAGGGAGTGCAGAAAGGAGTAAGAGGTAAGCGAGGTAGAGGGAGTAGGCAGTAAACGAGGGAGGGAATAAAGAAGCATGAATTTTTCAACAATGTAGTTACACGAGGGAGTAAATAATAAAGTGAATAAACAAGGGAGTAAGTTAACAAGTGAGTATGCGAGAGAGGCAGGGAAAAATGGAGGATAGGAAGGGAAAAGAACAAGCTAATGAGGGATTCAGTAAATGAATGAGTGAATTAAGCTGCAATGAACGAAAGAGTTAACAAGTGCGTATATTGTAAATACCTTAATGATGGTCTATGGACATAAGCAAGTGCAATCAAACACAATATCACTACATTCCGAAGAATGCAATTCACACATAAACAGACAAAAGTCCTTTAACAGAACTACCCCCATTTCAATGGTGGAAATAACAAAATGATGATCTTTATAACTCTGTACTAGATACTACATACTTAACTCTTTTCTTTATATATATTTACAGAAATAAGAAAATTTAGAGAAAAACTTTTGTTCTTTGGTTTCTAACCTTAACCTGACATGTACACACGTTCTAAAGTACATTATACTACATGTATCTTAAACAACAACTAACAACAACAACAACTCTTTAACATGCAAGAATCAAGCAGTGTTTTACTATCTAAAAACAAAGCAAACATAATAAACAGCTTCTGCACGGCAATTTACAAGGTCTCCAAATTCTGATGACATTTCATGGGATTTTCGTGTGCATAATTAATACCAGAATAGGCCGAGTTTTACTTTATGTCTAATTACTCACCACTATCACCACTGAGTAATGGTGGGTGTCTGCACCGCTCTCACAAAATCGGGAAAATTCCCCAGACCTGTTGCCGGAGTAACTTATCGAGTTGAAAATTGGCCTTTTCAACATGAAGGAGAGCTTAGTTTTTGGTGAGATATTTTGCTTGGGTTTGGACTAGAAAAATATGTTCGGTCTATTTAAACTGATTGCAGCCTGACCAACCCTAAAGTAAATCGTTTTTGCTTATATCAGTTATACATATTTTCTTTCATCTAATCTAGGTATCATGCCTAAAAATAGAGCTTGGAGTCTTTGATCTTTAGGGTTAAAACTTATAAGGTGTACAGTAAATTATACAGTACATCAGTACATACAATGTGCGTATGTACTAGTAACAGAATAAAAGCTAAACAATGAAGTAAAAAAAAAAGCTCACCTGAGAAGCTTAAAACATATCCCTTTTTCACCAAAGCTTACTGTTGTAATATTATTGATCACATTTATTTATCATTTAAGTATATTAACAAAAGTATTTAAGTAGTAGTTAAGAAATTACTTGATTTTTTTTTCCATTTTAGCAGACGAGAACGGGGCGCGTGCGTTATTCAAAACTGTGACACTACTAAATGGCGGTACACATTTGTACCAATACTGAAATAAACCGGTAAAAGTCGATAACAAGAAAGCATACGGGGATGTCAAATATGATGTCGCCGTGGTATAAATGATCAATTACTGAAATTTTACACATAATATAACAATATAAATATAACACTTCTAAAAATAACTCTCGAAACAAATGTTACCTGAGCCGCCGGTGTATCCGTTTGTCCGGTCACCTTTTTCGACATAACTTATTAAAATTTCACCCTGTCAAATTGTTCAACACTTTGAAATAACACTAAGTTCAATAAATAGAGAGTCCTCTTTCCAAATTAACTAAAATGACTTCGCCTCCAGCAAACAGACAAAATATTGACCGTTTTAAGTCTGTGTTTAACAGAGGAACAACTAGCTAGCTATTTACCCAATATTCATTAACTTTAAACATGTTTCCCGTTTTCACACCTGTTCGCGTTATCATGTTATCCAAAAGATATTCTCAAAGGTAAATATTGTTCAAAATTCCCAAATAGTGTTTAAATTTCGTAGATTAATAACTAACTAAATAGCGTGCACGTATTGGTAGCTATCCACACGTCTACTGGCAGACACTGAAATCGTTAACGGTAATAAAAATCGCCGAATATGGGTGCGAGCAAGCTGTTGTTCGCTACATTGATAGTGTCACGTGACCTCTCAAGCTCCGCATCCAAAAGTAAGCGAGGGCAAACCAAAAAAAATCGACATACGGAGCATGCGTGAAAAAAATTAGTAATAAGCCTATTTTGCTGTGACGGTTTTCAACAGTTTAAAGCTGTGACGATTTACAGAAGACACCGTTGAGGTATTGGACAGTTTTTTTTTTACAAAATGACGCGATATAATGGCAAATTTGCAAATGCTTTATGCCCCAAGGAATATGGAAAATTAGTTTTGTTTATCGATTCTAAGATGAACAGGTTGATTTTGTCTCGGTGCGTCAACTTTATCCCCAATGTCAACAATTTCTATGTTTGTCTCTATCTACTTAAGGTATTGAGAACTCTTTAATTTACTGACGTTGTTGTTGTTGTTGTTTGTAGTATTTATATATTGATAAAATAGTATGATAAATTCTAACATGTGAATCTGAAATGTATTCGATTTTTTTCTTCCATTTTCGCTAACTGCAGTTCGTAAAATTTAAATAAACCAATAAAAAAGCTCGGAACCCTTTTCTCTACCCTTTCTTTATGATAAGAAATCTTAACATTTTTTATAAAGATAACCATTCAACTTGAAGCACACAACATCTAGAGCATATCGTTTTTGTTATACTGGTAAGTCGCCACTCCCGTTCTCCCTTCCATCAACTCCTCCTCAAGAACAACAACAACAACAAAAAACATATTCTATTTGCTGTAAAAGATTTCAAAAAGTCGCCCCCTCCTTCATAAACCCCAGCCTCATCCCCTCCCAATCCCGGTCAAAAAAGCAGTGCTGTAGAGGTTCTATGTTTGAGACTTCGGATTCAACAATGAATGTAACTTTACTGAAAAGCTTAAGAGTACCTAACAACAGATGTTAAAAATAACTTGTATCGTGCCAGTCAAAAAAAACGGGGGTACAGAATAATATCAAATGAGCGGGTTAGTGGTCCAGTGGTAACGCGCTGGACTGGTAACCAGGGGGTCGCGAGATCGATCCCCCGCTTCCTCTACTATCATTACTAATTGTCTATCGGATGAGACGTTAAACTGAGGTCCCATGTATCAGTGCTGTACACCAGGGATGTCTCTGGAATTGGATGCTTTTTGTATCTTTCACTATCCTCCCCAACATAAAATGACTAATCTCTGAAGGGGGCGTCGGTCATATGGGCAACCGGTACCGACGATAAATAAACTCAAATACATTGTAGACAGATATCAAATGAAACACTTGTTTGCTAAAGGAAGCACATACTTACATGTATCTCAGTGGTTCCAGAACAATGACAACCAACTGACGGAAATAAATTTGGCTGCTGTAATGGAGGCCGATTTGACATAGGATCATGTTCACTTGTTGAGTATTTTAGGGTAATATTGAAGACCGATTTTATCAATCTGCCATTTCCATTTATGAGAGCGGGAAGATAATATGCTGGATACGAGTTTATGATTGACCAGACGACACTTCATAAACTCTCAAAAATCAGATACAGGGGTTCCCTCGTCATTTCATATCACGTGGAAGTCTCCGTTGCTTAGCAACCGCAGTGACAAGCGACAAATCTTTGGACCAACAGGCTAAATTCAGTCTATTTCAAGTTAAGCAACTATTGATCAGATGAATTACTGGAGCCATAGATTAGTTTTCCCCCCCGAATAATAAACACACACCTTCCCAGAATTCTCCAGTCTTCCGTGATTAGAAAACTTCAAAAGCATCAGTGCGTCATGCAGGGATGCGTTGATAAAGAACAAATGTTGCCCTCCGGGAGAAATTATTCCATAAAAGGTGCGCCGATCCGGGTAGAACTTTTAAAAGCTTTCGATTTCACTCAGGTGAACATGTAGTATGCAAGGTGAATTCTGAAAAGGTACACCGGTCATTGCATTTTACAACATAATATGTTGTTGTTGTTGTTGTTGTTGGCAATGGTGGTCCCTTTTAAAATTACTCGAAATATACATCTAATTATGTAATGAATTTATGTAATAATAAAATGTATGAAGTGTGCAATTATAACTTCATGTACATAACGAATAAATCTGACGTCTAAGTTTGAGACCTTGATCATGACTTAACTATCTCTGAAGGCAGTATAAAAATAAACAAATGAAATTGAAACTAAAGATATATTTTAACTTATCCAGCATAACTTACGGACATATTTAAATTTTACTTAAAGAATGTTCTGCGAAATAGTTCTATTCTTTTCACATTTTGTAATCTTGGCTTACAACGGGTTAAAAGAAGATGCCGTGCTATGTTAGCCTCTGAAACAGTTCTCGCGTCACGCCAGAAGAGAAGGCATTTTGTCATACACCCATCATATATATCAAAGGGTGCTATTGATCCGGTGTAGAAATAAGAGTATTAAGTCACCCCTGTCGCAGGTACGATGTTTTCAAATGCGAGATAATGACATCGATCAATACTAAGGTATTCCGCATGGTGAGCAGCAGCCGAAATTTTCATTATCGATTTTTGCCAGGTACGCGCACAAAACGGAACGCGTTTATACTGATGTCTCAAATGGATTCAAAAATGGATCGCTGTCACCGAAATTTATGTACATATCGATTTTTCCAAAGGTAAGGTAAATTGAGGGAAGAGGCAATTTGATTCTCCGCAGCCGAATTTTTCGGTATCGATTTTTGCCCAGGTATTAGTTGCGCCGGAGTCTTGTTACGACGTAGGCAATTTTGATTCCACGAGGTCGCAGAATTCAAATTAGCGCTCGCAGCCGAATTTTGCACTATTGATTATTAGCACAGGTAAATTTTAAAGAGACTATACCGTTTCTCAAAATGGGGGTATCACTGTGGCTGCGGTATCGATTTTTGTCTTAAATCTAAGCGATGAAAGAAAATTACCGAGGGAGTTTGACAAAAACCTCACGTCTAATAAATAAAACGTAAAGTAAAAGATGATGACATTAGAGCACCTTTGATGTTGAGGTTAGAAGCTAATGAATAAAAGATGTACTAAACATAACGAATATTTCCCTTTGATTATTAGCATGAAAATATATTAGCTAAAACTTTTAGCATTCTCTAGTATATTAAATACAGTGCATTAACAAATCCTGAATATTTTCGGTGACATAGATTTTAATAACTATATTTACAATTATATTAGAATATTACATTATTACTATCGACATGATCAAAGTAAGCAGCAACAGAAGCAACAACAACAACAAAAGCAGTAACAGAAGCAGCATACTAGAGGCAGTTTTCCCCTTGAGAGGTGCTTGACTACAGTAGTAAGAACAACTAGACCTACTAAATGAACTGGAGTATTTTAGGGGTACTGTTCAGTTCTGTTCTAGTACAGATTAGTGAAGAGGAGCGATTTATAATCATTTTGATTTACTGAGCCGTATTGCGTTCACCGTTTTAAATCACAGTTAAAATATAAATGATAAGAATGATAATGATAACAGAATAAAGGATAATTTATGACGATTGTCCTATAACAACGTCATCGTTATCATTTAATTATCATCAACGTGATTATCGTCAACATCATCATCATCAGCAACAACAACAACAACTAAAAGGCCGAACAAACCATAGAAATGTATTGTTTTTTATTTACTTTTACTTTAAAAAATCTTTTTTCATATCGGGGCCATTTTGTTTTTAGCCTTCAACAGCAGTTGAAAATACTTGTCCCATTTCACAAAAACGATTTAAGAGGTTACTATAACGAGAAAAATCCCGTTTCTCTTATCGATCCGTTGCTACGGTAATGAAAATGTCATTTTACAATGACTGTTTTGCCAATATCATATTCTACATGTCAAATTTGAAATTCAGAATTCGTACCATATGTTGTTCAAATGGTTACCATGTACAGAACAATAAACAATGATAGATTTTGTATAGTTTAGACAAGTTATCTCAGGCTGTTAATAACCAACTTGTAGATATTTAAGAATTCGGTTTGAAAATGTCCAAAATATATAAAACTAATATTTCATATTTTTACCAAGTTCGAATTTTGAACAAAAATCAGATTAAAGTATTTCACTTGTGTCTTGTGATCAATTTTATTTCCCTAAGAACGTCAAATGTATAATCACGCCATCACTGACGTCAAAATATTACAAAAATCATAAATAAAAAGTATACTATTTCAACAAAGAATCTACCTAATAAAGAATCTGTCTATCTATCTATCTATCCATCATATAATGTTCTTATTAACAGTGTAAACTTTTCGAACTTAAGCCCAATTCAGAATATTTTTAAACTACTTAGAACCGAGTGTGTACCTTTTTTTCACCTTAAAGCCCGCAGACTGGCATTTTAAAACTTATTTTTGACCCAGAATGTTTCCATTGTCTTCAAATTATATACAGTCTTGTTGCATTTTAAACTTAAAATCATAGATATTTCACTTACTAAACTGGCAGCACAAATTTCAAACTTCCACTAGTACCAGTCAGCTTAAGGTGTGTTCAAAAAAAGAAATGTGATAATTTTCAAACTTTCAATGTTACAGTTTTTTTTCAAACTAAAAGCTAGTTGTGTTGCTTGTACAGTTTCATGGCTTTCTGCCTAATGTTAGAGAAAAAAAGACAACAAAGACATACCTCTCTAAAGGATGACAAATAATACATGCCATACAACATCAAAGGGAGATAATCGATTAAAATACCTCATCATCCATAAACTCGTTAGAAGGGAGATAACCGTTGTTGCGCATGTGGTTCAGATATGTTTGAGTTATAGGCACACTGTATATGAAACATGGAAAAATACAGGGACTGTTACATGAAATAAATACGGAACAATTTTATCTTTTAAAAATAAAAAAGATAATAAAATGATAACCAATAAAACATATAAAAAACGAAATTTAATAAATAAGAAGACTATATGTTACTTTATATGATATGATATATGCAAATCATATAGCCTACTTGACAAATGATACAGCGTAAGAAGCGGGAATAAATTATATACAGTCTTGTTGAATTTTAAACTTAAAATCACAGATATTTCATTTACTAATCCAGTTTTATTTAAGTAATGGTATGCCATTTTTAATATATAAGTAAACACTTCTGTATGGATAAACTCCCCTGTGCTTTTTGGTTTCAAGCTGCCATGCCGAGTGTAATTCAAATATCCATACAGCGGTTATTTCCCCGTTAGATGTTAGTTATGTACAGTGAAATCATCATACGATAGGGGAGGTAACTCTGCGTGGAGTTTGAGTGTACCTTATACATGTGTACGTACTTCTTTAGAGTGTCCGGGTGTGCTTTATAATACTCGTTCTACTTCCAATATATCTTAAATAACTGGTTTCTAAACTGGGCTTGTACAAATACCTGAAGTCAATGATATGTGGTGACTGTCCTGTGATTCCATTGGGGCGGGAAGCAGGTGACTTCTCGTTGTTGTTGTTGTTGTGTTTAGGTGAAACGTCACTTCCGATATGCATTCTCTTCTGACAATCGGCACAAGCCATGAGGAACCTTGTCACCGCTTCTCTTGGTAGGAAAGAGTAAGTTTCCGCTATCTGTAAGTTTTTACGTAAAATGTGCTGTTACTTAGTGCTTGACTTGTAAAATATAATCCCGATTAACCGTTTAGAATAATTTTAGAAGCAAATGGATTATGCAGTTTAATTTGGATTATAAAGTCAATTCTTTACAAAGCGTGTACATATATTCGCCGAAGGGTAATTAACTCTGTTAAGAAAATAGAAGGATTCACTCTGAATTACCTCCCTTTAAGTTGCAACACGTTTAACATCAACTAACTGGTCTCGTTGCTCCAACGGTTTGTCCTTTATTGGTAACTGAGGAGGTTTCTTATAATGGCTATAACCTTTATTTTGCTAGAAACCATTTTTTCCATCTTTAAAAAATTACTTTTTTATTGAACAGTTCTTCGTTCCTAAGTGACCAGCCTTCGACAAACGCACTAGATCTATATCTTCTTACGAAAGTACATGTGTCAAATAAATTCTGATCGCTAGAAAAGTTTTCTAAAGGCAATTTGTAGGTAATTGTTTAGTTCTTACGGCTCGGTATGTCCTTTTCTGTCCAGCGTGTTTGCCCCCTCTTCCGTCCATCTCCACATGTACACCATAGATGATGTCAAAGAAGTCTTCAACTATTGCTACCCGCTTGTACTCCTTGACATGCTCCGGGGCCATCTGCTCGGACTGTGAAGAAACAAGAGAACATATTTACAATTATCTTTTTTTTTTCAAAAGCAGAAAATCATTTTATCCTAATTTGGTTCACACTATGTTGCTTAAAGCGCACGTCAAAACCCCAAAAAAATTTCGAACGGGTATCGTTTGTGCGACTGCCGTGTAAAAGCAGTTAGTTTAGCAGACGACATTGTATCGTCAGTATGAGATTTCAATCTTTAGTCAGTTACAAAAATCGAAATTGCATATTCAGTAGATGTGGTGAATACAGTTGCTGTTTAAAAGCTAAAAGGTTACATAAGTCCTGAGTCAGATTCAGCAACCGCAATCCTTTTTATAAAATGTTTGGCGACAATCGCAATCGCTTACTTAAAAAGCGCAATCCAGTAGCGCCAGTGCAACAATAGTAATCATTGGCAAATTTGCAACGAAAGCCACAGGTTAAACTGTCTAAGAAATGTTATAGATTTTCCACTTCATCACAGATTGCATATTAGTTCATTAACAATCTTTATGAACAGTGTCAAGGGTAAAATGAAGTGAGCGAAATTAAAATGCCCTATAGCTATAGTCGAGTTATTAATTGCTCGAGCACGCGCCCTGAACGAACCGATATCAAAGATTAAAGGATGCTTTTAATTATCATTAATGTTATTATTTTGTCAATATGGAAGACCTGGACGCTATGAAAATGTATCAGAGATTTCTAAATAGGCTCTATAAAACTTTTGTTTCATTCTAAACTCACTTTATTTCAATGAGTTGGCACGACGTGTAATTTAAAAAAATTAACTGGCAACATGAACTTTTCTTGTAGAATTTGAGACTAACTTGTAGAGGTGATAGGACAGTTCCTATAACGATGAATTCTTTTGGGCCCAAGATGCTTACATTTTAAAAGTGCACGTTTTGGATAAAAACATTGCGGTTTTTGCACCTTGTTATTACCGTTCTTTGTACCAACAGTAATAGTATCAGTATTTCAGGAAAAGAATGCGGATTGATCGTCCAATCGTTGCTCCTTGGCTTAATATAGCTTGAATAATTCCGTCCAAACATTAAGAATTAGGTCTTCAATTTTCAGTCATGTCGGCTGTAAGTGCATTCATTACAAACTAACTCATAGCGGACATACCACGTGGATCCTTCTATAAACCTATTAAATATACGGTCCTTGAACAACCAAAGTGAAATTTTCAAAACGTTATATATATATCATAAGAAAAAGAGAAATATGAAAAAGAGGTGATACATTCATGTATTTTTATATTTGCATTATGTTCTTGTTTCTTTCAACAGAAATAAAAAGGGAAAAACATTCAACTTGATTTTGGACTTAAATATTTCGAATATAAGTTTTACAGATTTTTTTTTTCGAGACTGGTTTCCCATCTTCTTAAATTGCTCTCAATACTCAACGGCAATATAATGAGCGGAAATATTTTGTGTCCTAATGAACCCCAAGTATTTCAATCTTCCTAAAGCTTTTCGGTAGAACAACAACAAAAAAAAAAACACGGAAAGCGTTCTAGGAACAGACTTGAAATTCTGATCATCGCCCGTATAACGTGCGACGGTCGCTAATTCTGCTTAATAATTCGATTTGGGACAAGTTTGGAGTCGAGGGACATCCTAGACGGGTTTACGGAAAATTTACATTGATCTGGCATTTAATACTAAACTTGTTATTTTTGTCTTTTGTAGCTCATGTAGCATTCGACAAGTAGTGTGCTAATTTCTGTGAATTAAATTCTAACAAATTCTCTTACATTTTGCTTTATGAAAACTTTTAAAAATCGTTTCTTTTGTACGATTAAATTGTGTGTTTCTATGATTGTATGCTATTTTCAGGGGTGGGGGTATCTTCCTTTGAGAAAATTGTAGAACACTGTATGTGCGGCTATTTTCGGACTAGAATTTTTTCACCCTTGTAAGGTTGCCATTCCGTATCATTTGAATGGATACAAAATTACATAAAAACTAAAAAGTGTCTTTATATATATATGCTTGTATATTTTAATAAGTATTTGAGTTTTAACAGTTAGATATATTATTTAATTCTGTAATACACTCTGTTCCTTTCCCTCTCCCATGGCTCCATTTCTTTTTGCAACTGCTATCTGCAGGCAATTAGACAAAACATCCTAAAAGTGAAGCTACGGGCAATGAATGCGCTGAAATTTTATGTCTTCTTTTCAGAGTAAATGAACGTCAACCGTAAAACATGTCGTCTGCTTACAATTCGGATTGCTTCGGATTTTATACGTTATCCGAAATGGAAAAAAAGTCCTGTCTACATCCCATGTAATTATTTTCGTCGAAATAGGAAACGCGGAAAATATTTCATTTTATTAGGATCGAGTGACTATTTTATAGGTTTAGAATTAACCCCGGCTACAAAATGCGAAATACAACAATACTGTCTCAGTTTTATTTCGTCCGTGGCTCCCAAAGTGAAGAAAACCGAAAGCGAGGCAGCCATAAGGATTCCATGCTCCAATCAATGTCTACTTATCTTAAATCTCTTTCATTTTTAGATATGTTATCAACAGTTTCGAAATTTCTACAAGTCTTACCTTTATCACAGAAATCAATAATTCAATAATTTATAGTTTTTCAATATACAAAAAAAACGCAAAACATAACGTAGTATCTGTTTTTCTAAAAGCATCTCTAATTATCTAGTAATCACTTAAATTTATACTTGTATTATTATCTATAAAGTTCAAAGCAACACCATCTTATCAATATGTATCTTCCTTTCATTCATTTATAATAAATTGAGTGGTGTATGCAAAAAGATACTAAAAGCTATCGAATAAGGAAACAGGTAGAACTGTTTTCGCTGTCACTCCTTGTGTATGGTATATGACTAGAGTTCTCTCTCTTGTTAATAATGGCTGTCTAGGTAACGAGAAAAAAGTAAAATGCACTCAATTGAAATCAAAGATAATTAATATCTAAGCAGATGGGATTAGAAATTGAACTGTTTCATTCTGTTACGTACCCAAGCCGATGAGAAAAAAATAACCTATTGCCGTTCTTTTCAAACATGAATTCAAGATGCAGTACGACATTTTGATCTAAGTGAACCTGATTCTAATTTCAAAAAAATGACTTCTAATGTTCATGACCACACATTACCGATCTTTTTAACAATATATCCATTGAGAAAAAGGTTGTTTAGGTATTATAGGATAGGGTGTTTTATTATGGACTCTCGTCTTGTATCTGGCATTATTCGCCCCTGCCCGCCATCCAGCCTCCCAGTCCAACGTGCCAAAATCAGTCCCCACATTTTGAAAGTACATTTTGACAAAATCGAATTTTATTAAACTTTTTTGTTATACATGTATATCGTTTCTTTTCCCCACTGAGTAAAGCTGAATAATGTAAAAACCTTTTGTGACACGTCTAGTTAGATAATGGGGCGGATCTGTGGTCCAGTGGTAACTCGCTTGACTGGTAACCCAGTGGTCCCGAGATCGATTCCCCGCTCCTCTACAAACATTACTAATTGTCTTTCGGATGAGACGTTAAACCGAGGTCCCTTGTATCAGTGCTGTACAATGAGCTTGCAAAAGAACCAGTAATGTCTCTGGAATGGGATGCTTTCTTTATCTTGCATTATCCCACACAACATAAAATAACTAATCTCTGCAGCGGGGCGTCAGTCATATGGGGAACTGATACCGACGACAAATAAACTCAAATAAAAGAAAGATCCAGTTAGAAATCACAATACAATGAATTATTTTTATTTCTATAAATATTTTTAGAAGTGAATTATGAAGACTTCGTTGCTTCTTATCAACACAATTTCTAACAATTCACTGTGTTTTAAGCTTTATCTTGACTTTCATGCATCTTGGCCATTTTGAACACAAATATATTTATAAATGACGAGAAAGAGCTATCGAAGCCCAAGTTTAAAAAGTACAAAAAAGTAGTCACTGCTCTTTGGCGTAATTAGAAACGTCTGTCCCAAGCAAGTGATTTGAACATGTCGCCTAGGGGCTAAAGAAGTCAGTCATTTTCTATCCTAAATGACAGCCACAATTAGGCACATTTTTCAGCTTTTATCTCAGAAAATGGATGGCAGGAAAACATCGTGATACGAGTTAGCGGTCCAGGGAAATCTTTTAAATGATCAACATATAGAGCTGGATAGGTACTGCATGTCACTGTAAAACTGCTACATTTCCTTTGGTACAAAATCATTCGGCATTAAATCCCATTTATGGCTAACGGATTTGCCATCCTTGTCAGTTCGACGAGTCCATATTTAATTAAAAGGGTTTCTGGTAACTTGTTTTCCAATTTTGTTCTATATAGCGAAGAAAGTCCCTTATGCAGACAGTGAAGACCCAGATCAGACGCCGCAAGATTTGAGTCTGCGCTGTTTGCCTTTGCCACTTTTGTAGGCTCTGTGCACTGATGCGTTAATATTAATTTTTGATTCGCGAATCAGAATGTCACCTTTGAAGCATTAGAAGAACGGATGTTTAAACATATATGGTGTTGTATTATATACAGTCTTCTTGTCTTTACCATTATTGACCCATACACCCTCAAAGCCTCCTCATCCAACATTCAGACATCTGTCCCCACATTTTGAAAGTAAAATTCAGCAAAATTGACAATATTACATTTTTTTATTTCATATATCATTCTCGCTTTGGTTTATATTTAATTTTTTTTATTTCATATATCATTCTCGCTTTGTTTTATATTTATTTTTTTTATTTCATATATCGTTCTCACTTTATGTTTTATATTCAAATATTTCTGTAAACAAGTTTCCCTGTACAAGAAGGATTGGATTTAATGATGCCTACTTTAATGCACATACTCAACAACTCGACAACTATTGTCCCGAGAAAATGCTATAGAAATTTGTCATACATGTATTTCAGAAGCTTGTTAGAGCTTCTTAGCATTCAATTTCATTAAGCTCTGGCAGAGCACCTGAGCTAATTCCCAGGTAAAATTATCAATCTAATACTGTCCCCAAATAATAGCTTCGTTTCTCAAGGCTTTCTAATTATCGAAGTATCTTTCCTTTCACATCGCTAATTGAGCGTCCGAAAGCACTTTCCGTCTCGTGTGGACGTCGCCTTCCGAGCGTTTGTGCTCCTAATTGGTTGATAATGGAACTTATTTGTTGATGTAATTGCCCTGACAGAATCGTACGATACGTACAAATATCACACGGAAGATGAAAGCAAGCTAAGTCCCGGGGGTCCTGGACAAATTAGGTTAAAGTGAAAAGGACAGGTGAAATATATGTTTATCACTGAGCTGACAGCCACAAGAAGGATTAGAGAAAAGCTAAGAGAACCAATGATTAGGGTCATTATTTCGACGGATTTGACCAATCCTGCGGGCGTTTGATCTCCGTCGTAAAAATGAAGGCCAGGGAAAACATTAATGATACCTTTTAAACATGGTAAAGATGGATTATACTTCCCAGAGAGAAAAAGAGGTGTTGTTTTTTTTTCCTACGTGCATATGGTTTCATATGTATATATATTTGTGAGAAAAAAGTACATAGAATCAACATATTTATTTGCTTAAAACGATGAACACAGTCTGTGAAAAATGGCTGTTTTTCTTCTCTGTGAGTTGTGACATTGTAAAACAAACTGGGAATCTCATTACTCTATATAAATGAAGTCTCGTAAATTCTTGCGTGTCCCGCATTTGCTTCTCTTTTGCATACAAGCAACACGAAATACACCTTTCCATCACATTTAACCAGGACACTTGCTGTTCCGCTGTTTATAAAAATAAAGTGATACTTTGCGTTTTGGACCAGGGCTTTGATTTCTGACGCTGTTTTGAAATGAACGTGTGATTAACTATGTTCGATTTTCTGCTGCAAAAGTGTATACTCTATCCTTTGGAAACATGAAATCGTGAGTTTTGAAATAAAAAAGACAACCGAGGACCCAACCGGACCTAACAAAATTTAAATATATGCAATGTACAACCAAAGACCAAGTTCTTGGCATGACCCAGTGACATATGGAAATCACATTTTTATGTCCATAATGCTCTTGTAATGTATATGATAACATATGCTAAGTTGACTATATTCAAATAGAATTTTGAAGTTCTCAGATAGGTACATGTTCGCCTTCAGCTGGATATGTGCGGGAACCTAAATCCAACCGAAGCACCATGTGTTCTGTTCAACAAAGGCACCTTATCAGAGGTGACTAACCAAACCCAGCTTAGGGTGGTTATTAAACAAAAAAAAGGTACCAGGTCTTTGTTCCTGTTTGCCAGTTTTTATTAAATTAGGTTTGTAGAGAAATTTTATTCCATTTTCCATTTATTAATGTAAGGTGTACCACAACTCAAAAGTATAACCCTCCCATAAAAGAAAAGAATCATGGAACACACACACACACACACAAAATGTGACAGTAAAAATATATGTGACTAATATGTGTGTGACAGGACCTGTATGTTGTTGAAGTCGACTTTAGAAAAACGACGTAATACCTTAATGCAGTGACAATGTTTCTGTCGTCTGCCAAGCTGTGAGAGACGCGGACAGAGTGAAGGATTGACGTGGGACAGCTGCTAATAATACAGTGTCCAAGACAGAAAATCAAAGTGACAATTTGTCAATAAGTGACCAGCTCGTGTACACTGTAAGAGTGGCGTCCCGCTGATGGACGCAAATAAGCGTCTGCCTTTCTACCAGACGGTGCGCTGTAATCAAGTAATTTAACATTATAGGATGGCAAGTAAGGGTTGGAATGTATTATATTTAAAACTATCAGTCAAATGAATGGTCAAACATATCTGAAAGAAGATAATAAACTCTTTTTCAGCTCCAGCTCACCAAGAAGAAACACATTTTTAACAAGACAATTGTTCTTTTTTCCCTTGATTTATTTGTTATATACTGTAAAACATTGGTATAGCTATATATTTTTTTCTGCATAATTTATTTGACACAAAATTGCATCTTCATTTACATACTTCCTTTGTTTTACTGCTTCCAAAGTAACAATAATTTTAAGGCTTATATTACAAAGAGAATTAACGCTTTATTCCGTATTCTTGTTTTCTCATCAAACTATTTCAAACACACATTCTGGAGAAGTACCCAAGGCTGACAATCTTTTCAGAAATTAGATAAAATCCCGGAGCTAGCCGATTTTCTCGCGTCTGATTCACTTTTCAAAGCAATCCCCCGAAATCTTAGAACTGTTGTCTGGGACATATGCTCAATATGTGAGCGTCAAAGTAAATACTGAGCTATCATCACGGCACTGGAGTGGCAACCTAAGTGCTTTCTCGCTTAGACCTCTAAATAATGTCCCATAAGCCGCTTGGTGTCCATTAGCTAATATTATACACGCATTTTCTCTGCAAAACCCGACTTTTATTTGTCTGAAGAAAACCTTGTACAGTTTAACTTTTCTCGACGGTGGCGGCAATTTTAGAGGTAAGAGTAAACATCTGACGAAACAGATAATGTAATTACTATTGTATCCTTAAAATGCATCTCTTAATTAATGTCCTTAAAACCAAACTCTGATCAAGGATGATCCTACAAACTTAAACAAACATAAAATGAACGTGTAGAAAGGTATTGGGCTTTAGCAGGAATTTCGGCTGTCAGTCCTTGCGGTAACCAACAGAACATGTAATCCAGGAGCACGCAAGTTCTATTCCCGCTCTTCTGTTATTGCCTACCGAATGTTTTGGTGCTATACTGAGGGCATGTAAAAGAGCGAGAAGGGTCGAAGGAATAGGATACATTCTGTTTCTGTAAATTACTACATTCCGCAGGGTGGGGGAGGTGGCGGGGGCATTTGCCATACGGGTTACCGGTACTGACAATAAATAAACTGGAAAAAAACTGAAGTAGCTAGATGTTCTAGCCTATGTAAATGCAGAATTTTCCTTATTACAAATATCGAGGGAACGACTTAGTATCTCGTTCCAACGAGTTACTAAGTCGTGGGAACGAGATAAAAAAAAAAAGAGAAGTGCAAATCTGAAAAAAGAATCGCATTTGAAAAAAAGAGTTGCGCAGTAAAAAAAAGAATCGTGTTGTAAATAAAAAAAGAACAGCGAATGTAAGCTATGTGGAGGGAACGACTTACTAACTCGTGGGAACGAGTTAGCTATGTCGTGGGAACGACTTACTAACTCGTGGGAACGAGTTAGCTATGTCGTGGGAACGAGAAAGCAATATATTGTGCAACACTTTTTTTTCCAAAGCAATACATTTTTTTAATTGCACTTTTCTTTTTTATCTCGTATCCACGAGATACTAACTCGAGGGAACGACTTAGTATCTCGTGGGAACGAGATATTAAGTCGTTCCCACAACATAGCTAACTCGTTCCCACGCGTTAGTAAGTCGTTATCTCGACATAGCTTACATTCGCTGTTCATTTTTTTACAACACGATTCTTTTTTTTACTGCGCAACTCTTTTTTTTCAAATGCGATTCTTTTTTCAGATTTGCACTTCTCTTTTTTTTATCTCGTTCCCACGACTAAGTAACTCGTGGGAACGAGATACTAAGTCGTTCTCTCGAGTTAGTATCTCGTGGGAACGAGATAAAAAAAAGAGAAGTGCAATTAAAAAAAAAAGTTGTGCATGTCACCTCTGTGCCACCGTACGGCACTGAATTCAAGTAACGAAAATGTTTGTACTTAAAGAAGAATCCATTAAGTTAGTTGGCCGGTAAGGACTACATTTAAGCTCGTACGAATACAGTTGAGTTATTCAGTTTCTTACGCGAACTAATTCTAGACTGTGCACATTATGTCTTATTTAAACGAAACCTTTGTGTTTCTATTGAATTAGACATAAATGTTGTTTGTTCTTAGTTCGTTGCAACATATTAAGCATTTTGTTACCATGTAAAATAAATAAGCAAAGTGGTTCCTCTGTGGTTTAAAGTTGTAAGCAGGAAATTAAATCCGATTTTAAGTATTTTGATTGGAGCGCCAGAGAGTTTAGAACTTTGTCACAGTTTAAAGATGCTCAAATGTGTTAGAATATGTTGGTAATTGTTTCCTAAATTCAAGCAGAAATTATATTGCTTGGTTCGTCGGCAAAACGGCCTTATCTGTTTTGTACAGCATGCGAAAAAGAGTGTTTTAGTTTACGCAAATTAATCAGAAGTTCAGCAATTCGGGTCCGAAGCTTGTAGCAAAACAGCAAGTAACTGTAAATATTTATTTATCTAAAGAGACTTATGAGCTCATCATGCCAAAACATCTTATGCGATAAATGTCATTGAAATGGTAAATAAATGCGATTTTGAAGAAAACGAATTATTTTTTTCTTTTTTGTGTTGTTGTTGAGGGAAAAGTCAGAGAAGCTGCTTAGAACACCGTAGGCGATGTTTCTGTGCTATCTATGGTAACAAGTTTGTTCGGGACATTTCGGAATCATCAAGGTTATATCGATCGCCCGGGATCATGTTCATTAACGAAGTAATAAGATTTACATTTCAATGAATGCTATCTTCGTGCATCGGGATGTAGTTAATTGAAATGGTTTGTACAAATATTCCGGTCTTAAAAATGTTTTCACGAGAAACATCATGTATTCTGGTCTTCTGCTATCACACTCGGCTAAAAGCCGGGTACCAATCCTTACGGCAGAAAAAGTTTAGTGGTCGACACTGAATTAATTTCAGTCTCCTGTTAGCATACTTTACAATAAAATTATACAGCCGACCAGATTTTTTGATACATCACGGCATTTTTGCAATGTTATGAGAACTGTGTTCAGTAACTGAAATGACCGGATTTTTTCTTGTTCAATTCTCAATATGCAAAACTGTTTTTACTCTGAGCGTTTCATACACATGGGAATCAGATGTAACATTTTTGCATGTTTCTAAATTTATGGCCGAAAAAAAAATCTAATTTATTTATAATTAATTAAATCACGATTCGATGTTAATGTTTTGGGAATAGAATCTTTATATTTTACGACAGGTAGTAATTTCTCATTACCGTAAACCGTCTGACATTAGTCACTGTGATATACAGCGACGGCGTTAGCCCCGCCCACCGCCCATTCTACCGTTGTCGTGGCAACAAACAAAAAAACTCTCCAGTATCCCATAATGTTTCGTCTTTTCACGTGGAATTTGAGATCATTAATTTCCAATTCAATATCCCAGACCATCTTATAGAAAGAGACGAGAACTACTGAAGATTATTAAAAAGCAAATTACACGGTGAAATGTAAGCCGACTTCGAGGCACACCTGAGCTTCGCGTTATTTTACGGGAAAATACGAGGCGATTAGTGGAAGTCGGATAACAGAACTACTCATAAACAACGCCCGGATGTAACGAGCGTTCATTATTAAGAGAAAATTGCAACAGTTAGTCCTATACTGGTTTAATGACAATGCTATCCGATTTCAGAAATTAAGTTCTACAGAGAAGACGCTACAGAAGACATTTTCAAGACTCATGTAATGTCTTAATGTTTTATTTCGAAGGAAAGGGAAACAGAGAGGTTTTGAAATGATCAGCACCACATTATTAATAAAAAACATTCTTTTCATATATGGAACCGGCAGATGGCTGTGACTACTTTTCTGATTAGTGTCGGAAGTGATGATAAATATATATATTTTTATATTCTCCAACCCGTCTATATTAATTTTCTCCCAAAATAAGGAAAAGGCTTCCATAAAATCTTTTTGAAATTATGCCCAAGTGACCAGATAATGACTAGATACATTAATAAATCTTTTCTGTAAGTAATAACCCTTCATCGAAAGGACTTTCAACCTTGTTCATTGCCTGCAAACGACGTAAATTGAAGAGCTTAAAGTTTCAATCAAACCATCCTATATCGTCATATTGGGAATCGGATTTTAAGACTTGTTTACGTTGCCATGGTAACGAAATATACGGTATCGGAATTTCATATCTATCCGCAGAAAATTGTGCCCGTAGTCAGCCCAGGTATTTCAGGTGTAGTGATTTTAATATGACGGGAAATAAGTAATTGAAAAATACACTCAGGTAGACATAATGAAAATAAGGCAACGTAAAACAATTCATAGCTCTCTGAGACTGCATATGGCTTGTGTTGGGGTTAGCTTTATTCGGTTTAATGCTTTTCTACAGAGTTTCAGGCATGAAGACGGACGGTTTACCTTTTCATATAATCCATCTGATAGCAATACATAAGCCCTACCTTCAGAAAGGAACAACCAACTTATGTTTGATAGAGGCTCACAACAAAGACCCATAACAGTTAATAGGTTTAGTGCCCTATACATCAGCTCAATCGATGCGACCTATGAGACTGTGGTGGCTCATTGATGATTTGTGATGACACAACGCGGATGCGGTCCTGAAATCTGTCACATCACGAAAATGCATGATACATTTTTAGGCACATTTTTATCATTTAAAACGCAAAAAGTGAGCAGACAAGACCAAGATTAACATTGATTATTAAAACTGCTTTTCATTTCTACAAGATTTAATTCCCATTTTTATTTTATCCGTAAAACATGCTTGCAATTTGCATCAAATGTATAATAGAACAGTCGATGTTATATGCGATTCCTGCCATTCTTATGACAGAAAATTGCTCAAAGTCTCAAAGTTCCTTTCATATCTGTAAAAAAATATCCATTTTCGTTTGAGGGTTGAAGAGTAGATTCTAAAATCTGCATCGTTCAACATAGATTGGTTGTTATTGCTTTAGCACAGTTCTTCGTTTACGGGACATTTTACTAATGGGACGCCGTCTACTTGATTACTTCCGCTATCCTCTCGCAAGAACTTCCGGCCATTAACGAGAAATTTTAAGTTGAGAATTGGAATCAAAATCTCCATCTCGCTATTTCCGTAAATTTAAAGAATCATTTTGTTCTTATTCTCTCTCGCTAAAATTATTGCATGAGATTTTCTTGGTGTTGAAACTTCTTGAATTGCCAAAACAAAATATATACAAGTATCAAATATTGGGTGCCTTTGTTATATCATAAACCATTATGTGCGGAAAGGGGCCAAAGTCGAGTCGTTTGATCTTGGAATAAGGTGAAATATAAGAGACTTTGTCGGGATGTTATCTGGTTAGTTCGATCTTTTCCGAGTGACTTTTATATGGATATTTCAAAAGTAGAATTACTGTTCGTTCTTATGCGAAACAATATATCACTCAGGCCTACAGCCTTCGTGATATATTCCTACGTGTAAGAACTCAAAACGTGGGTTATTCTACAATAAACCACGCCTGGATACTTATTATTTCTTAAATAAACGTCAAATAACTGCACATGTAAAGCATCATGAAGGCTGACTATCGTCACGCCTGTATCTTTCGGAGTGCTTTTTGCAACATATCTTTAACACTGAAAAAGTATACTTTTTAAACATATCTGGCTCCACTTCAACGGGTCACCCGGCACACGTTTAAACAGCTAACTCCTTAATATTATTGTGATAAATATTTGTTTTTAATTCAAGTTCCGTTATCTTAAATTCACTAGATACAATCATGTTGAGACCAAGTCTTTAACTATTTAAACACACTTTTTTATATGGAGGCGTACTTTTCGCAAATTTCACGAACCCGAAGCAAAAACAAGCCACCATACATTTTCCAACAAATATCAAATTACTGAGATTTAAACATGCTCTTCTTATTCGGTCTAAATATGTGAAAGATTGGAATAGAATCCTGACAAATTTCCACTCTATTATATGGAGAATTACTCAGACTTCTTTAAGTGTTAAGCTTGCGAGAATCCCGGAGGATGTGGAGTTATTTTCACCATCTTTTAATGGGACATTTTCTTTTTTCCCAGTCTGATACGGCGGCGGTTTAACAGAAATTTTCTTATGAAGAGAAAACGATAGAAGTCATTTATTCCAAGCACGTAGGGCTTGTTTTGAAGTAATCCTTAAGCCTTTGTCTTTGAATTTCAGAATGAGGCCAGATATATGAAAGCTTTATACCACACCCCTCCAAGCCATAAACTGTAGTCGCAGTATCATCATTATCCAAAGGTCATTTTTGTGTGATTCTGTTCGTCGAAAAGTAGCCAGAGAGTGTTATATTTGAAAATAAAAGTCATCAGAATATTTCGGTGTAGCAAGTGTGATTAAAACGAAACCAAGTCAAGTCATCTGTCTTAAATGAGTATAGAAAAAACTTAATGGGCACCTTAACGTTTTTACGACATTAATGCATTGGTCAACACAACCGTAGAACATTGAGATGTATAGTTTTGTCACTGACCAGTACCTGTAAAACATTTGGCATATTTTCAGCTCTATGTACGTTTTTATTTAGATAAATATTTTGAAATAATAACTACTCGGTTCTTTGGTTATCACAGTATGTGAGATGATTCCCCTAAATTATTGTTGTTCAGAAATGTAGAAGAAAAAGACAAATTCCAATTTACGTTGGAATAACTAGTAATTTCGAAGCGTATTGCTAGTAGCAAACTATTTTATTTTGGTCTTGTCTGGGACTGGAGTTTTTCAATTTATCGAAGCACAATAAGTTTAAAGAATCTTCTAAAACCAGGACTGTGTTGAAATGAGTTCAACCATGCGTTCGGATGATGTCCCCTGCGGTTAACAAATATTCCGAGATTTTGTTATTCACCGACAAATTGAATAAAACACAAGTTCACGCCACACTGATAAGGAGCAGACACGATTTGGAAATTTTTGCCAATATCGGCGCAAAAAATAGGTCCCAGGGCCCGCTTCGTTAGTTATATACGGGACAGAATCTTTACGTTTATCCGATTTCGTTCGTCAGGAGAATCCAAAATCAATGCGACAACGTAATGGCAGTGCGGTAGAAAGGTTTCCATTGCCCCAGTGATAAACCAAGTACATTTGAAGTATTAGTAGAATCTCGCGAGAGCGCTGATACTTGCATGGTTGATAATAATTCCGTAAAAACAAACACGAATAGTGCCCCCACTGTGATTCCAGATTGGTCACGTGACAGCTCTGTCTTCACGTGATTTCTTGAACATCACACGCACGATCGAGACAATGGGTTAAGGCTTTTCAAGCTGATGGTATGTAATTATCTGATGTCAAATCTCTGTCATTATAGCAAGGTTCCCGAAATTTGTCATGTCGCGAAAATACATGATTCTAATGGGCCACATGTTTGATTTTGTTTTATTGCAGCTATTTTTGTATCAGTGAACTGTTGAGAGTGGTAGGAACACTTAAACCTTTGACGAACAAACATAAATTATATCTTTCCGTATGTGTTGAGATTCGTTTATTGTACTGAAAAATTGTTATAGAGAACTTAACTAGCATTTTAAAAAATTCCAATCGGTTTCTTAACAGATAGTAAAACTACCATATTGAAGACCTTAATAGACAAAATCTTTGCATACTCTGTTACTTGCCGTGCTGAATGGTAAGTATTTTCTTATATTTCCGATATAAAAAAATTTCAAACAGACAAAACAGACAGTCATCTGCTAAGTTACTGCTTGATTAACCATTCCAGTAAAATGTCTAGGAGAGAATAAACAGTAATATGAGATAAACGTACCATGTCACACATGCCTATATCACATGGTTCAGTTTAAGGAAACTAGTTACAACAAAAGCGCTCAAAGAATACTAATCCACTTTGTGGCTGCCACCCGCTTAAGAGGAAAGCTCCAAAATTCTTGTGTTTATTCGCGCCCCCTTAAAAGATAAGCGTCCCCCTAATCTTATGTCCAGACTGTCGAAATCTTTCACGCCTTAAGGAAACTTATCTTTTGGTAGCATGAAATTTGTTGAAGCTACGAGGCACTAGGCACACAATCGCCTTTTAGTGTTAGGCGGAAAAATATTGGGACTATTTTCAATCTATTTGCTACGCAGACGATTCATATATATTCGGTTTTGAAAGGTGAAGAGGGGGCTCAGTAGTCCTGTGTTTTCGCGCTGGACTTGTGATCCAGGAGTTGCGAGTTCGATCCACCTACCTGCCACAAATATTACAAAATTTAATTCGGATGCGACGTGAAACCGAAATCCCATGTATCAGTGCTATACACTTGGCAAATGAAAGAACTAAGGGTGTCCTATTAGTTGCCAGGTGGTTTTTAAATGTATAATTCCATTCTATTTAAGTTTACTTATCGCTGGTACCAGTTTTACATATGACCGACGTCACAAGAAGAGTTTATTTACTTTAGGTTGCTGGGAATATTGCAGGTTACAGTAAGAATCCTAACCCAGACGCACTTTTACTTTTAAATATGCTGTAGACAAATGGGATCTCGGTTTAACGTCTCATCTGAAACACAATTAGTATTGTTAAGAAATGAACGGGAGTCAAACTCACGATCCCTGGATTACAAGTCCTGTGCATTTATTTGAACCACTCCATGCCTAACCACTCCATGCTCAACTCACGTGATTTGACCTTTTATCAATAATATAGCTTTTTTCATTACCACAATGACAGTATGATAAATGTTGGGGTTAAATGAACTTGCCCTTGTTTCATACAGAACTCCAGACTTTTGTCCATCAGTATAGCTCTAAAAATAAGACAATTTGCACTTCTACACAATATTGGTATATTCGCTTTCGATGTATAACCAAAATGTTACAAAGATAAGCCTAAATAATTCTACCTTTTGTCGTTTTTACATGCAGCCTTGACCTTTGACTTTTTTTTAATTTCATAATTTCCAACCAGGATGAACTTCAAATGGCGTTCGGCGAATGAAAGACCGAACGGAATTACCCACTTTTACCATAGCATCTAGGCATTTGGCGTAGGATAACAAAAGGAATTTTCTTCGACTTCAAGATTTTAACTTTTAATATCATTTTGCAAGTAGAACGACTCTGGAACTCAATAAAGACAAGCATAACTGTCAGAACTAATTTGAATTTAGACCCTCTGTCTATCCGAATTACGGCATAGGTACATTTTTATTGATAATTATAGTTGGTAAACTGAATTGAATAAATCTACTGTATTGTCTGACAACTTATATACCGTGTAATATTTAAGTGTAGGTTCAAGAGAGTGACTTCAAAACAAACTGAAAATATGCTTTAAGTTTTAATGGGATATTTTCAGTTTAAAATAATTGATTTTACATCGATTTGCAAACAAGCTCTTAAAACTTCTTCAATCCTGCTGTATTCTGGATTGAAAGCAGTTCTCGCACTGAGAGTTAGGTACATGTAAGATCACTGGTGAGTTTGACACATGTATGATCACTGGAGAGTTTGGTACACGTATGATCACTTAGGCTTAGGTACAGTTATGATCACTGGAGAGTTTGGCACATGTATGATCACTGGAGAGTTTGGTACATGTATGATCACTGGAGAGTATGGTACATGTATGATCACTGGAGAGTTTGGTACATGTATGATCACTGGAGAGTTTGGTACATGTATGATCACTTAGAGTTTGGTACAGTTATGATCACTGGAGAGTTTGTTACATGTATGATCACTGGAGAGTTTGGTACACGTATGATCACTGGAGAGTTTGGTACATGTATGATCAGTTAGAGTTTGGTACATGTATGATCACTGGAGAGTTTGGTACACGTATGATCAGTTAGAGTTTGGCACAAGTATGATCACTGGAGAGTTTGGTACACGTATGATCACTGGAGAGTTTGGTACATGTATGATTACTGCAGAGTTTGGTACACGTATGATCACTGGAGAGTTTGGTACATGTATGATCAGTTAGAGTTTGGCACAAGTATGATCACTGGAGAGTTTGGTACACGTATGATCACTGGAGAGTTTGGTACATGTATGATCACTGGAGAGTTTGGTACATGTATGATCACTGGAGAGTTTGGTACAGTTATGATCACTGGAGAGTTTGGTACATGTATGATCACTGGAGACTCTCATCCCTGATCAGATTCGAACAAGCTATAAGACGGTTTATGAAATGAATTGACTTGACTTTAACTGACAATTCTCTAATCTTTCTATAGTATTCTTTGAAAATGCAAACCAAACAGTAATACCCCCTCCCCCTTCCAACACACACACCCACACAAATGGTAACCCCAAGCAGGAAATCAGAACAAAGAAATAAATCCTTTATCTCAGTTATACAACAGGATACTTTGAGATCTTGTTCAGTATGAAAGTGTAACAGGACAAATCGATTTCATGCTGTTAGAGTAAAAATGTCTATGATTCAATGTTAAGTTACCTTTATATAATTTCAAAAGATTTAAAGTGTGTCGACTGCCAATAGCTCTGTATACTAACATGTATAATTGTTCTTGTTATAACTGAAAACACAATGAGCTTGTAAAAGTTCAGATATTATTCATGCGTAATCACTAATTATTAAATGCTTAATGTATTTCTATTATAATTTATGTGTAATTAATTATGAAATACTCAGAAAATACTCAAATACTCTCCTATACTCAGAAAATACTCAAATACTCTCCTATACTCAGAAAATACTCAAATACTCTCCTGCTTCTTTAAGTTCACCATAACAAAACACTGTCAAATTACTGATATTCTTCATAAACTGACGAATAAGGTTAAGAAGGAACTTTATTTTAGATGAGTCTCGTACAAGACTGTTACACACAACCAATTGTCATACTTTTTCACACTTTTTCATACTTTTATTTCTTGTATTCAGCTATAAAATTTTACGATAACTTTAACGATAAGTTTTATTTTTTCCTATCGCATCGAATGTTGTAATGTATTAAAAATACATGTATTTAGAAAACGAATGGAAAGAATTTTCTACACAAGTTGAAAAGATCTCAGATAAAATTATATTTAGGGTCTTGTCTAAGGATCTGTAATATAAAAAAATAGGCTATTAATTATATTTAGGGTCTTGTCTAAGGATCTGTAATATATAAATGGGCTATTAATTATATTTAGGGTCTAGTCTAAGGATCTGTAATATATAAATGGGTTATTAATTATATTTAGGGTCTAGTCTAAGGATCTGTAATATATATGGGTTATTTAATAATAAACATCTCTACCAGCGTGGAAGAGGGAAGCCTCGTTGGCTAGATATTTAACAGTGGTCAGCTATTCCCAGCTGCGACAAGTTTTTGCACAACTGAAACGGCGAATCGTTATTTTCTACAACTAGTTTTTTTTCGTCTCTCCATTACTGCTAGTTATTATTTATTTCTACAACTCAAACTGAAAGAAACTATAACATATATGTATATATTATAGGCAAAAATTAGCATTGTAGATTCTTCGTAATATATGTTAAAGACCTTTAACTTTAGTAATGTTCAGCCCTCGTGCTATGATATTATTTTAATCATAGTTAGATAGCGGCGTCATTTGAAGAAAACAGACATATGCCCTTCTTTTCGCCCATCTATAAGTTTTCAAAATTTCCTTTTTTGATTCTAAAAAGCCAGAAATTTCCATGCGTACGATTATGTATTTTACCATCAGTGGTTAAAAGCATATTCGAAGTCAAACCAAGGTCGCTGATTCGACAGCCGTGTATACAATATAGACTCTTCCTAAACAATTAATGTAAGCACCATTCAAAGTCGTCAATGAAACTAAATCAATCTTCCATAGCGAGATCTTTATATCCACGAAAAAATGCATTAGTTAGAGCTAAACTAAACAGAGCTAAGCCTGCCAAATAGGACTAAACTATACCCTGAACTGAGCTTAGTTAAACTGAACTGAACTAAACTGAACTGGTTTCATTTATACAGGTCTAGTAAGTACGGTCCTTAAACATATATACATGTTCGAAAAGTTCTGAGCTAGTCCAGAATAATAAAAAAATACAGTCCATTAACCAGAAACTATACAACTCTAACACAAGTTGTCAACCTCCACAACTCACAACTGGCAGGGCTTTTTTTTCTGTATACTAACTCGTAATATATCACCAAAAATGAACTTTTATTTCTGGACGTTATATTCAATATTAAAGGTACACGCTGTGATTTCTTATTGATAAATCTCCCGGAATGAAACAAAAGTGGTTCATTCCACTAGCGCTAACTGGTTTTAAAATGTGAAAATGAAAAAACCATTTGTCGATGGCAAATAATACTTCCTGTAGAGCAAAATGCTAGAATATAATCAAGGTAATGAAAAGGTTTAACACATACTATCACATTTTGAGCAATCACCGAATAATTAGGTAGTGTGGTACGTGCATTATTCACTCTTCGATTTGTTTGTAAGTTGAGTTCTTTTAATTGTTTATCCGTCCATTCGTTTTTCTTCCTTCCGTCCGTGTATAATTTCATTCATTCATTCATTCATTCATTCAATTATTTATTCGTTTATTCATTCATTCATTTTTCTAATTCAAACTAACTGATTACTTTATTTACAAATTTCGGGAAAAAAACAGACTACGAATTAAATAGTTTGAAAAATTGACTCTGACAAAAGGAGACGTAATTCCATAATACATGCGTCATTACTGCCTTTTTAGATGTTGCTGAAATCTGCCGTTCATTAAAGGAAGTACCAATGATAATTTATACTAAAATTGACACTTACCGTTGTCTTCACCGGCACATAAAGTACATTTTGAACACGGCCCTTCACCGTCCCGGGCCCTAGTTTAAATCCTTTAGCCTTGACCCAGAATCGAAATTTGGAATTATCCGTGCTCGGTTCTTCATCCCCTGTCAAAATCCGCACGATTCTTTCGTATTTTTTCTTCGTCACAGTTTTTGTTTTACCACTGTCCCCGTACGTTTTTAGCGCCCAACTTTGGAATGTGTCAAACATTACTTTTTTACTAGCATCTGTTATTCCATTTGATACACCACCCTGAGTGTCGCTCGCATGCATTTGTTTGTCTAGTGTCAACATTACAGAATGAAATTTAATTAGAACTTTTACTGTTCTAGTATCTTAAAAAACTTTAGAAAGTATAATTCTTAGCCGAGCCTTGTTCTGTATAAGTGAGATGCAACAAGCTCAATATTTCTTAGGTTAGTTGACAGTTCTGAATTCAGAGACGGCCTATAGAATCAATGCGAGATTCTAGTATGAAAATCCTATTTTCTAAAATCCCATTACTATGACTACGCGGGCCTCGTGCAACGGAGCAATCGGAGTTAACTGGAAGCTTGTCACGATTCCTACTGTCAACGGGATATACTTTAATCTTATGTCCGCATATCGCCTACGTGACACAGATGAGTACTGCACGCGCCTCGCCCAGTTCCAGCAGACTTCGCGGTTACCGGGACAATATGAAAACCAAGAACCAATCAGAACTTTGCATGTATTTGTCCCGTTGGCTGTCGTCCAATGAATATTCATAACACGTAAGGGAAGCAACTGTGATATACTTGTTCTAGTTCTAAATGATTTGTCGGTAGCGTGTTCAATTATCTGTCATTTAACAGTGAGAAATCGACCGTATATCAATAAAACTCTATGACAATGTAGATTTTCGCTAATGATGTTGGCCGTCTATCACGACAGGGCCTGGAACCAACAACGCTGTGCACATTGAACTGACAAATATGGAAGCAAAGCGGGGAATTCTCGTGTCAACAGTATGGGGTGAGAATTATATTATTGAACGGACAGAACCTGTGAAAAATGATGATCATTTTTCAGCAAAGAGGTGTTGTGTACCCGAGCACCTGTAGCGTGTGCTATCACCTCGCAATACATATCTGTGAAAAATATTATCCTGTCCCAGGCATGTGCAAAACATTCTTTGTCACACATTTTTATCATTTTTACACGCTTTGTCTCCGGTTATAAACCATTTTGGCATTTCCTGCATCAATTTCACCTAACCAAAGTAAAACATTTTTCATTATAAGTCAACTGAAAAAAATACTGAATCTCAATGTCTTCCTTTATCCCACTCGAATTTCGAGTTTCGCAAAACAACGTAAACAAAAATCAATCCGGTGTATTTACTTTCTAAACTGTTGGATATTTGAGAATTATTGTGCAGAAGACGTAATGATAAAAGGCTTTTAGAAAGTATGCATAATACTTTTTATACTGCATCAAAGGAAATGAACTTTAAAAATATTTCGCTCTGCTGCAGGGACCCCAGAAGAGAATAGTTTCTCCCTCGCTGTGAAAGCTGTGCGTTTCTACATTCGAAGATTTCAAAAACTGTGGTAAAACGAAAGGGGCGTTAAAAAAACTGAACCCCACATTTGAACATTATTGTACAAAGACCGTGTAGACTCTAAACTAGTTCGTTATAATATGCTGTAGTGCGTTTCGAACCCAGCCAAGTTTTATTTACAACCGAGATATCTAAAATGTAAGATGCGCTTAAGGGTTGGATTAAACTGACCGGATCATAACGTAAGTGTACCGTTTTGAGAAAATGGCCGGGGGTAGAGCACACAACTAAAGGTTTAGGGCCTAAGTCTCTTGCGACTTTCTACATTCAACACTTTTGTCGCAGGTATTGATTTAAACACAGGAAGCTGTTACTGAGCTAATAATATTGAGTTCATACGAGTTGCAAGAACTTGTCCACCAGTCTGTGTAAACCATGTAAAACTACATTCAAATGTTTTGTCTTGATCTGAATCTGAACTGGAGTCCTTGGTAAAAGTAACACACATTTTCTGCTGACTTTTAAATACAAATTATATCAAGTATCAAATCAATTTTTATCAAACGAATTACCTCGGCATTAAGTTTGCTGTGATTCATCGAACAGTCACGCATATGGAATATATGGGCAAAAATTTTTTAAAAGACAGATCACGGACGAACTAGTGTCATGAAAAATCAAAAAAATTCAAAGTCTTTTTTTTTTCATCTGAAGAGTAAGGAACTGCTGTCAAGTGTGTGTGCGAGGGACTTGTCTGTACCTGGGTGTACTTTATGAGACACGATTTCTTCATCTGAAACCTTAGCTAGGAGACACTAGCTAATTATTTCCTCCACAACCAAACGACAAATTACGGTGTACCTGTAATAAGAGCTTTTCCGTAATTATCACTCATCAATGTTGCTGGCCGGGATAACATTGATTTTTGACTGCTTCTAATTTTTTACCGCACGTAAACATAGCGCGGACGATAATTTACCGTTCCGTTACCATGGTTTCAAGCTAAACATCCCGGACAGCTTTTAGTAGATTTTAGCAATTTTGAATCACGCAAATTGTTAGTAATCGGAAGTTGCTAATTGTGGGTTTATAATGACGTCCGATATAATATTGCTTCAATTCACCGGATACAATTAATTGTGTTACAAAATTTCGTTTTCTAAAATGATATTTGCCAGTTAATTCACACTCCGAAAAGCACATCCGAAATTGCCAAAAAATATGTCGTAATTGGATTTGGCACATAATTGTATGCCCATCCTTGAATTACCGTAATTAAGTCACAGATTTTACCATTAAATTAGAATTATTGAAAAAAACTGATCAATTACTTTTTTTAACTTTAAAATATTGTGCAATACCAGTAAACAAAGGAGACAGCTAGATCTCAAGTGTCAAAAAGTCTAAAATAAGGGGTCTTTGTTTCTTCTTAAAATACCTTCTGCTCCAACTTTTTACCTGGCAGTTATAAGGTTCAAGCACGTGGCGCAATCGAAACTCGCCTTCCTAATACGGATTCTTGCGTGTACTGCACTTTCAAATAATTATACCTCATTGTTTGTTTTAATGATCTAGTGTTCGGATAAGTCAGGCAGAGCTATTATCACGCATCAGCCAATCTCACGGCACACCGTCTGATAGACAATCCCGGCTCTTACTCCGGGATATTACATTTTATCTGACGATTAAATCTCGCAGACCATTAGTATATTTGGTTTCAATTTTGTATCAATTTGGTTCCAGGACAGATCTTTGATGAAGTCAACAAATTGAGTCGTCCAAGGTGAACAAGGTGCGTACTTGATTAAGTAAATGAAGAGCAAGATCGGCGCTGGAATATATTCCCAGGGAAATAGGATCTCTTTTGAGATATAAACAGCAATTGAAGGAGGACGAATTGCCTTTTTCCATCAATTAAATGGATTCATGGCTAAATAATCACGGATAATAAAACTACAGTATTGAACTCTCGCTGTATTTATTTTACACATTTCGCGGATAAGTGTTTGTGAATGACACAACTCCTGTTGTCTTTTGATTATGACACGACTGGTGGGGATTCCGTGGCGAAACAGTGATGTGCATGTGAAAGCCTTTACGTGACTTAATATTGACTACTTTAGTAAAATATTAAGATCCATTAAAATGTATGACTGCACCTCTGTATTGAAAATGCGATTTTCGGGGATTTTGTTCAAATTGGAATTACACACAAGCAAAAAAAAGGAAAAGAAAGAAGAAAAATAAGTAAAATATAAAAACACGAAACAAGTGTGTTATTATGTCACATTTAGAAGTCATTTTTTAATGAATTTGTTTAATTAAACCTTATTTATTTTAGCTTGATTGTGAAGAAATCTTGCAGCTTATTTAAATCACTCTTGAGTCCGCTTCATGGAACCAACCAGCACTGGTGTCACATTAGGAAACATGGTCATGACCCCGGTAGGGCTCGAACCCACGATCCCTGGGTTGTGAGGCAAACACCTTAACCACTAGACCACCGCTACCTGAATTTGATGATATGAGTCGTTTTCTTAAACTTGAATGTTTCCGTCAAAATGAAAGTTTGATTTCAGGAAATGTTAATCTTGATGAAATTCATCTCATACGACGTCTTTTTTTGTGGCTTATTATGTATAGTCGTAAAAAAAGAACTTTCTTATAAAAACAAGTTCTCCTGAATGCTTGCATTTTTTAATTGAACGACTGGTGAAAAGTTTGGTCCTCGGTTAAAAATGTTGATATATATATGCTCATGAGTGAAATGAATGAAAAAGGTCTGTGTGTTTTGCATTCTTGTACACATTTCGGAAAGATGACTTTGCAACATTATGTTTACAAACACGAAAACAAACACTAATAAATATTTTACGAAAGAAAGATTTCGTCCTCTAACATTACTGATTGTCTTTCGGAAGAGACGTTAAAACGAAGTCCCCTGTACCATCGCTATACGCTGAGCATGGAAAAGAACCAGGGGTGTCTCTGGAATGTGATGCTTTCTGTATACTGTACTATCCCCGACGACCTACAAAAAACTAATCTCTGTCATTTGGACAACCGGTACCGACGATAAATATAAACAGATAAAAATAGCAAAGCTATATAAATCGCCTTTCACTAGTGTTTTCCTTCCCTCCAAAAGACAGGAGTAACAGCGTCATTCACCTGTCCACAATGTCGCGTAGACTTTGTGTCGTTGAACGCTTTCATTTTCACAACTACGGAAATAGGTCAGGTTGCGATAGCTCAAAAAGTAGACATTCACAAACTGCAAAATAAGTGTAAATTCTGGCTTATAACAAGAATCAATGTATAATGACTATTTGATCATACATGTATTAGGTTCAGTAATTGTGTCATAAAGAGATAATATGTCCGTTTAAAAAAGTCAGTTGTACATCCGCGCAAAAGCGATGTATTATGAATATTAACCCGACAAAGCACATGTGCTAATTTGACCTTGTGCGGGGTTTTGCAATATTCTTTCATGTTGATAAAGCAATTACCAGCTATGTACAGATGGTAAATCATTGACTTATCAAAGCAAACCGCTCAATTTATATCCGTAGACACTGGGAGAGCTCATAGTAGAGTCGGCTCTTCTCTGATGCTAACACCCACATATAAATAATTGACCAATGAAAGAAAATGCCCCGGCATTATGTAAGAGTACCCCTGCTTTGCTTACAGAACCACTAAAAGCGAGTAAATTGAGAACACAGAGTGCTGGAGGTTAGATAAGTGTAAACCCCAGCCCCGTCCAAACAGATCCGGCGATTGCAGGGTAGAATTTTACCATGTCTAAATAAGAAATTTCCCAGGGTTAAAAGGACGGCCATTAGATAATCGTAAATAATATGTAAATCTATAACAACGTTACGAATGAATTTTGCTTCAGTACTTTTTTTCAATGCACTTAGTCTCACCC
Source organism: Cyclina sinensis (assembly GCA_012932295.1). Classification (NCBI taxonomy): domain Eukaryota; kingdom Metazoa; phylum Mollusca; class Bivalvia; order Venerida; family Veneridae; genus Cyclina; species Cyclina sinensis. The sequence goes on along the minus strand of JAAONU010000012.1, from coordinate 50,441,974 downwards.
GCTAATTAAAACAAGAACTCTTTTAAACATACAGGTTCGCCGGGTATGGTTTACCATGGTTTGACAAAGCGAGATGTTTGTATATTTTGACAGTTCTGAGTCATATCACAGAGACAGTTTGCCGTACAATCATTCCTTGAAGGACCTGTATTGGATTTCCATCCTCCACAAGAAACCACCAACATTCTAATATAAGTTGTCTTTTGACATGCATTGCAAGGCGGGCTTTAACCTATGAACTTCCATGAGTGAGAGGTTTAGTGACTTCAAGTAAGCTACCTTGACCACATGTACCGCTTCTCATCTTTAATTTAGGGATCACGTTGCCAAGTCGGTCATCTGTCCTTCTTTTATTCAGTTAACTAATATTTGGTTTATTAGTGACTGAGTTACACGCTAGGAGTATGGCACTATTGCAAATAAACAAGAATGAATTGTCAATCACAAGCTTCGAAAAGTGTAATTAAACGAATAACACACAATTCATATACAATTTACGATAAAAGTACAATTAGGTTGATATATAGTTTGTAGAAACACATCTCAGTTTAAGAAAGCTTCTAGAAACAGGTCTTTGCTTTTCTTTACGTAGCTTTGGATAATGCTTCCTTAAAAATATACATGTATTCTTTCATATCGCTGAGAAGTCTGGTTTTAGCTTAAAACGTTTGTACAGACAAAGTTTTAAAACATAACATTACATACATGTTTTTGCGACGTAACTGTTGTTGTCTATCTCGTACAGTGTTGACCAGCACTTGTGCCGAATAAAGGACCGTGAAGGAAATTCTTTTTACGGGTTTCGAACCTGAAACTTGCGGGACCCCAACGTTTGGTGGAAGAATAGTCATTAGGTGACTCTTCGTCCAAACAAGTCACTTAAGACGCGTTTGATTTATGCTTTTAGATGGTTAAGTCTTACTCTTTATTACTATGCATGTTTGATTTATTTGAAATCCTCCACGTTGATTATGGCATACAAGCATAACAGACAGAACTGACTAATGACCTGCTTTATGCATTAAACATTGTGTTCATGCAACACCTTACTACTAACAGTTTCCATGATGTCAAAGGTATCTTATCTCGTGACATCAAACGGCCAGAGTTCAAAACAGTTTTATGTGCACTATGGATTCACGATTGAATTTGATAGAATCTGAATTTATCATCAAACGAAAACGAAACACAAATTGTGATTGGATTAGTTCTGAAAATCAGTATTCAAGGCTTACGTAGAGAGAGGTATAAAACAGCAGCAGCAGCAGCAGCAGTTATGATAAAATTGATGATGATAATAAGAATAATTATACCTAATAATTTAATAATTATAACAAGAATGATATAAACATAAAAGATTTTTGAAATGCAGACGATGATCATGATGATGGTAAAACTGGTGATAATGATGATTATGACGATGGTCATAATGATGATGTTGATGATGATGATGACGGTGATGATGATGGTGGTGGTGATGTTCAAAATTATGATAATAATGATGATGATGATTACTAGTATTGTGATTATGGTGATGATGATGATGGTGGTGATGGTGATGCTGATTCTGCTGGTGGTGTCATGACGATGATGTTGATGGTGGCGACGATGGTAACGATGATGATGGTGGTGGTGGAGATGTTCAAAATTATGATGATAATGATGATGATGGTTACTCATTATTTACTAGTATTATGATTATGGTGATGACGATGATGGTGGTGGTGGTGATGATGATGCTGATTGTGGTGGTGGTGTCGTGATGATGATGATGATGATATTGATGACGGCGACGATGGTAACGATGATGCTGATGATGATGGTGGTGGTGGTGATGTTCAAAATTATGATGATAATGATGATGATGGTTACTCATTATTTACTAGCATTGTGATTATGGTGATGATGATGATGGTGATTGTGGTGGTAGTGTCGTGATGATGATGATGGTGGTGGTGGTGATGATGCTGATGCTGATTGTGGTGGTGGTGTCGTGATGATGATGATGATGATGATGATATTGATGATGGTGGTGTTGGTGATTATGACGGTGATGATGATGTAGAAAATAAGTATCTTAAAGAATAATCTGATAAACGGATTTAATGTTATATAGAGATATCAAAACAAAGAATGTCATACCGATGACATATTCTTATACAATTCTATTTCAAGGCGAGCTTTACCAAAGTTAAATCAGTCTACAAATTATACTAAAAAAGGTAAAAGAGAAAAATGTAAACGACTTTAACATGTACTGAAAGCTAGAACTTTCGGCAATGTCTTTACACATTCTTTCCTGGGGAAATATTATGAAAGAAGCGGGAATCTGTTTCTTATTCCCAACAGTTTCACAATATACCAAACACTTGCCCTTATTAGGAACATAAATCTGCTTTCTCGATCGATAGAAGTGGACCTTTTGACAAACGTCTCGAAATATTGTCACATTTTCACAACTTAGGCCGACTTTAAGCTCTTATCCCAGTGTGAACTGTGAGTAAATTCGTTTTCCTCCATTTCTACAGCAGTATTTTACAAATAAAGCTAAGCCGTAAAGAAGCAAATGGAAAATGGAGCGCTTAGTGCCGTCCCGCCGAGAATTCTGGGACAATGTCGTTAAACGTTGTCGTAATAGTGCTTTGATTTTGCTGTAGATTTATCGAGTATCAATTTTAATGCATCGCAGGTTTTATTATCATTGTCAAATCTACCTTGAAATGTTTTGTTTTGGGCACAGAACAGTTAAAATCTTTACGTGTCTATTAACAATTGTGAATAAATAAAGCTTTTATAGTTATGAGAACATTTTTTAAGATAAAATACTGAAGAGTTTGTGTGCTGTGTACCTACGGGATTTCCGTTCATGTATTTTCACACGTATAAATTTTAGGTTGCAAAACCTTTACAAATCATTTATCTGAAACGTGACTGAAAAGCAATTCATCAACATTTTTGTGTCACGTGATTATCTATCAGAAATGCATGACAGGCCGCAAACCGGCAACACCGTCTCCTTTTCCTCCGGCGACACCAAAAAAGACAGAGGAAAATCTCTATTGTTTTTCTTTCAAAAGCAGACGATTGAAAAGCGCAAATTTCTTAAAGGGAGTCACCCGACATCAAGTTGAATTTTTACTAGTGAGTTAGCATTATGAGAATTGGATGACTTAATTCGAAAAAATGTAAAAAACCGCGAATGGCCAACACCTAGCTTTTGAAGAATGTTAAAGCAAAGGAATTACTTTGAGCACATTGAAAACGATACGACCTCTCTTTCATAGAATAACTTTCTGCTAAAACAATAAACAAAAACAACTACACTTCAGTAATCATGAGTTACACAAATATTGCTAAGATTTTTCGCCGATAAATCGAGGTTTGATAGCAATTCATTCAATTTATCCCCTTTGCTGGCGCTCTTAAGCTATGCAATTTTGGGCATATCCCTTTAAATCCACCTGATATTGACTGAGCGCAAAGGTCTTCCGAACGCGACATATACCTTTATATTTTCCGTTACTTCCTAGGAACGAAGTAGCAACGAAAAGACATTTCATCTCTAAATCGTAAATAACTTACATACGCCTCATTTGGGAATAGATCAAACACAGTAATAACTTATATGTCATGCATTTAATTGATCGCTGTAAGAGTTAGAACTTATGCATGCTTGTTGATAAACTGAAGAAGGATGACTTTCGGTTTCCTGTAAGACTTTAAGGGAGAATTTTAAGAAGAATTTGAAAGGATTGAGTATAGAAAGAGTTTTAAAACGCCTTCGATCATAGGCCCGTGTCTAGCTTTTTTAATCTCTTCATATTCAATCATTTTTAATACAAATTCCAGATAAATTACTTTTAAGGCTGAAAGACTTCTGTTGAAAATAACAAGTATGCCTCTTTAAAGATTGTCGCATAAAAGCTACAAATGCCTACCCTAGAAAAGTCCGTTTTAGCACCATCTTCGGAAGCCAAGGGTTACGATCCGCCCCCCCCCCCCCCCGTCCTCTTCACCCTTCGCGGATATAGCCAATATTTTCTATTTCGCGGGTTGCGTCGCCTATCGGATTTCCACGGTTATTCCCCTTAACATGATGTCATCGATAGCCAATCAGCGCAAGCCTTGTAAAACCACTTTGTCGAAAGCAAAAATGGCTGCGCCAAGTAAAATAAATATGACTACGATTGAAGCGGATATCAGCCCGTCATCCTTATGTGGAATGTATCCTAACACTTGTATTAGTTGACTAAGCAAAGAAAACGTCTCAGTAAATATGGTTCTTCTGTGCTTAGGTGGCAATGTTTCGTGACACAAACGGCAATAATTGCTACATGCTGCCATGTTTACATTTTGTCTCCCCTTTCGTGATAGTTGCGTGATCGTTTGTAATCGACGATTTGATTGGACGCAGCTACCTATAGCTGCAGCCAATGAAAAATACCGCCGCGGAGTGGAAAATATTGGCTATATCCGCCAAGGGTGAAGAGGATGGGGGCGGATCGTAACCCATTGGCTAGCGAAGATGTTTTAGCACTTGGTAGACTTTGTTGTCGGACTCAAAAATTTATCATTCAGAAAAAATATATAAAAGACAGTGCCGTGATGTAAAAAATGAGCATTGGTCTCCGAACTGTGCGGTTTCAGTAAGCTCCAATCCAAACAAAAGGAGTTTGGACATACTATCGACATTTCTTGGTCAATAATGCTCTAACAATTAGTGAGGGTGTGAAGTTAGCTACCAGATAACTTTCCGCCCATGAGGGGTTAGATATGGTGGCTGATTCAGGATATTTCGTTCTTTCATACTTGCGCGGGTGACAGAATGAAACGACATCATTTAAAAGTTTGGAAATTTCTTACTGGCGCAGGCGACATAACGGAACAACGACATTCTAAAGTTTCGAAGTTTCGTATTGGCGCGCACGACAGAATGAAACAACGGCATTATAAAGTTTGGAAATGTCTTATTAGCGCGGCTAGAGAACGATACAAGAGGTGGTCATGTGATTGTAACTAGAAAATCTTCGAAATTGCGTATTAATGCGTGCGACAAAAGGAAAAAAACGACTCTTTAAAGTTAGAAAATTTCGTGCTGGCGCGTGCAAAAGAACTAAACAACGAAACAACGAGATGTACAATCTTTCAGTTTTTCGTACTGGTACGTGCGACACAATGAAATGACGACATTTAACTGAAACCGCGCGCACGACAAGACGAGATTATTAAGTGTCGTTGTTTCGAGCTGTCTCACGCGCCGTTTAACCTCAAGTATCATTGTATCAGTTTGTCGCGCGCCACAGAACGAAACAAGATTAATTTTGATGCAAAGCATCAAAGGCGGCGCACATGGTTTTGAAATAAGATAAATAATAAGTGTATAAATTAACCTAAACAATTGTACACGTGTGTAGTACATGTTGTACATTTTGATGATATAATCAAGTTATTTACAGATGGGATGTAAAAAGATTTATATCCATGTTTTTTAAAATCACTTTTATTGAAGATGTGAAATCATGTGAATTCACTTTTCTTCAACAAAATGACCAGATATGAATGACTATATTCTCATAAAAATCATTTGATCTTTCACTTTTTATGAAAATTGCATATTGTCTCCCTTTAAAATTAAAAATTGGGATAATAATCAAGTGTTCTTCGTCTGCGACACAATTCAGCACTTGAATATTCCAAATGTCTACTTTTGCTTTATTTCAACAATCTATACTCTTTTAATGATTTTAGTCTGTTTAAATCCTACTGTTTTGTGTCTTTTTCTGTTCTATCCTGGTTGCGCAACCATGATAGACAGGATATAATCCAATTTTTACAAACTCAGATTTTCAATCTATTTCTTGAAGAAATGTTATGTTTTCATTGTTTATATTGTATGCATGAAGAAAATACCATCACACATGCACATGCAGTGGTCATAAGCCTTCAACGTACATTAAATACTATACTTTATATAGATTTGCTGTGATTGACCAAGGACCATTTTGGAACCATCGATAGCACATTAAGCAAATTGAAACAAGAATGACTTCAGTGATCGGAAAGTTTGAAAAGGGTTGCTAGGTTTACTGTCCAAAGTTTCTAGGCACCCAAGACATGTCAAAATTTCAAATTTAAACCTTGAATGACAATTCAAAGAATATGTTTTTCTTCCCACAGAGAATGAGAATTTGAGATCCACGGACGGTTATTTCTGTAGAAGAGAACTGTAGAAGAGAATGGTCATTATAAATTATTTAAAATCACCTCGTAATCTTGCTTTTTCCCCGGTCTGTGTTTAAGAAAAAATTATATCTAAGGAATTACCGTCTCTGGTAGGAAACGGGAAACGAATTTTTGTGTAGCAGTAGCAGTGTGAGTGTATTTCTGAAATTGGAACAAAGAGAGCTGCCGACCTGACAGTGCTTCCGATAGGTAATCAACTATGGAGTACACATTCTCCTATAATAGATGAAGGGCTTTACAACTAAATATTTTCTTGTACGCATAATATTCCCAGATTTGATGAAAAATATACCAAGATACTAGTCTCTGAAGGTGTGTCCTCGATTTTGAAATAACAATTCCTATGTTATCGACATCCAAAAAATAAAACCTTACATGTAACATCTTTGTTCGAATTCCACATTTCACAGTATGGTATTACATCATTTCAAATATTTTGTAATTTGTCTGCACTAGATAACACCCGAAGAACAACTGGTACTCTATCATATTCATGGTTTAACGGTTTAGTGGCGTAGTGAATAGTTATGTTTTTTTGTAACTATAATGACTGAATTGACTCCAGCAAAGTAAGAGTGTTCTTCAAATTCATCCTTGTGTCTGTATTCACAAAGACAGACTCATTCTTTATTATTGCATTAAAACGACAGATTTTGTACAATTTATATTTTCAAGTTAGTTTATACAAATCAATTTTATTTCAGTTTGTTAGATTACAAGTCCGACCTTTTAACCACTCGGCTTCACCTTTCTTTATATAACTATAGTTGAAAGAATTAACAAAGATTTGCATTTCAGATTAAGTAGCAACACACTGCTAGATAAATGCAGTGAATACACAAGTACTTGCAGCGCTTTGATTTGTTTTGGGAAAAGTCATTAAATCTGTAATTTTTGCATCAAAACCTTTTAATTAAAAATACAAACTTACCTGATTTGGATCAATTTATTTTTAAAATTAATAAATACGATTTATGAAGTGACATATTTTAAGTGATGTACAGAATACTTGGATTTTTTTACATTGATAATGATCCAAGATTCTCCCAAATTGATTACGTCAGCGCATGGTACAAAATAAAACACTATTCCAATATAGGCGTCGCCGTTCTCGGCGCCGCCAACAACGACATTATTAAGGTTTCGAAATTTCGCACTGGCGCGCCAGTACGAAAGAACAAAATGTCTTTAATCAGCTACCATAGCTAAAAGACAGATTAAAAACAGCTGAAATTTATCATGACTAAAAGGGTTAGAAGTACCTACATCTGGCTAATTAAAAATAAAATGAAGTTCGAAATGTTAACGTCTAATTAGTTAAAATTAAAAGAAGTTAGAAGTACTGACGTTGGGGGATGGCACTTATTTCCACACCCACGCCCAATAATGATACCTTATGCCTGTCATTATGTATAAAATACCAAAGATGTTAATACATACGATACGCAAATTTCACAACAAAAATATATAATATTCAAACACTTAGCAAGATCCCATCAACAGAAACATAACTACTGAAAGGTATTTTCAAAAAAAATAAATTGTGCCAGAGTATTGAGAAAATACTGAAAATGCCAGAAAACATCTTCATGTATTGGATACTCAAACAGCCCAACAGAGACCCCGAAACAAAGAAAAAATATCGATGATTTATTGTCATCTATTATCTGATTAGCCCGCGAAGGCACTTCCTGTTTTGATTTACAACTATCAAGCCTGAGAGTCACACTATGTGAAGTTTCATTCACACTGTGAAAGCCTACAGGTTAGAAGGTCGTAAATGCTCCTGTAGACGATAGACGATATTCGCCAAAAAAAGTAGACAGGTAATAAAGCCTTATTAGTTTATTTGAAAGAAGAGTTTCGCCAAATTTGTTCGTAGCTGTCGACGAGCCATTAAACCTTACTCATAAATTCAAAAGAATAGTCTCGCCTAAAATGACCATACCTGTCATTAAGGTCATTAAACCTCATTCAATTATTTCGTACGGTTTATAAGCCATAAAACCTCATTTGTTTTTCCAAAGAAGAGTTTGGCCCAAAAATTGCCATAGCCATTGACGGGCCAAACCTTATTTATTTATTTCAAAGTAAAGTATCGCAACAATGACAGCCATAAAATCCTTTTCTTTTAACCCAAAAAAGAATTTCGCAAAAAAATAACGATATCCACGGACAATCAAACCTCCTTTTTTCCTAAAGAATAGTTTTTCCAGAAATGACCATAGCTGGCCACAGACTTTATAATCTTATTCATTTATTTTAAAGAAGAGTTTAGGCAAAACATGACCATACCTGTCCACAGCCCATAAACTTCATTTTTTTTTTCAAAGAAGAATTTCGCCCAAAATAACCATAGCTTTTAAGGGACTTTAAAACCTTATTAATTTTACTCCAAATAAGAGTTCAGTTGTTATCAGGATTTTTGAAGACAGTGCTCTCCTAGTTCCCAAAAACTCCTGGTTCAACTGTATCTGTGATAGAAGGCGACACAAAATAGAAGCAATCCAGATCACTAGTTACCTAAATGAATATTTGGCAATAGAGTGTGGGCGAAAAAGCCGAATGTCATTCTCTCTGAACTTAAGGAATTGAACACACCTTTTCTGAATGACTCAAAACGTGCATGTAGACCTTTGGTGCCAAACCATTATGTCGTTAGCACAATTTAAGACTTATCCGTTGAAAAATCTTCATATTCACTTCACAACCTTTTCTTTGTTTTAAGGGTATGTAAAAGTTCAACCAAAATGCAAACTCGTGCAGTAATAACAAACCAAATAGCTATTTGTAGACATACCACAAACCCACAAAACAATAATGTTTGCCCAAACAAATTGTTGGTGTTATTTAAGGGACATACCATGTGCTTAACAGACACACCTTTCTTGAAATAAAAAACAAATATTTAGTGAAAAATAAAACAAAGAGATCAAAGCAATTGATCGATAGTCCGAAAAGAATGCCAAACAGCTGACCTTGATAGGTCTTGATACTGCAATAAACTTAATTATCCGTGAGTTTTGCATTGAAATTTTAAACAAATTATATAAGTGATATAGAATGCATCAAAGTGAGTTGGAATTGTGATTTTGTTAAAACGAAGAAAAACATCGTGCGCGTAAGTATTTTATACGATATCAGTTATGTAAAAAAAACAAAAACAAAAACAAAAAAACATTAATTATTAATTATCTTCAAAAATCAGTAAAAAAAATACCACTGTAACAAACAATTGATACCTTTTGCAGTACAACAGAGAAGTTAAAACTTAAATTTAATCTTTCTGTATCCTGGCCTCGATGCTTGCGTTCAGTACGGTTAAAACATCATAAACAGAGGCTGTACAAGTGTCGGACATGTTCTGAAGGCTGACAAAATTTCACCGGAAAATTGATTGAGAGTAAAAGGCTGTATTAATATTACATACGTGTAATGAACTATAACGTCTGAATTAACATGGACATGTTATTGAATTTATATCTCCAACCCCTAAACTATGATACCAAAAAGAATTCAACATTTAGTTCTTATTCTAAGAAATAATATCACATATATCTTTTTGATACGACAATTCATTTTCGTCTCAGCAGCGTTTTATCGGGTGGGTGTTATTATTCAGGTATATTCAATACATAGACAAATGATCTTTTTTTTCACAAATAATCCGTATCATGTGTCTCCACCGTTAGCATCTGAAACATCAACACTCCGTTGAACGTATTTGTTGTTGTGGTTTGACAGTTCATTCCACGTGCAACACACGTGTCAGTTTTTCACTTTTCTGCGAATTCCGACGATCGAGAATGTCCAATCAGTGATTAAAATCATATCCTATATATTTCAGCTTATTTATCGTCGGTAACGGTTGCCCATATGACCGACGCCCCCTGAAGAGATTAGTTATTTTATGTTGTGGGGGTAGTTGCAAGATACAGTAAGCATCCCATTCCAGAGACACCCCTGGTGCTTTTGCATGCACAGTGTATAGCACTGATACATGGGACCTCGGTTTAACGTCTCATCCGAAACACTATTAGTAATGTTAGTGTAGGAGCGGGGGATCGAACTCGGGACCCCTGGTATACCAGTCCAGCGCGTTACCACTGCACCACATCCGCTCCTTCATATCCTAAACATGGCTATGCTATTAGAATGAGGACGACCAATAGAAGGTCACCTTCTCGTGACCTATCCATCAGCCAATCAGAGCAACGCTTCCACCCTCATGGAAGTAAATGTTCAACTTGTGAAAATCTATTTATATAGCTGGGATCCCAAACAATTATCTGCCATGTATAAACTGTCACTGAACTCAGGTAAATTTATTTGTCAAGATCTTCCAAAATAATGAAATTAATGTTTGTGCAGAATATTATTTTTTCAAAATATCTTAGCATTTTCCGTTCCCGATAACAAACATTGTTATGCTCGTTAAGTTTACCCGCTGTCTGAACACGTCGTGTGTACATGTAAGCTATCGAGGCGCGTCATAAGCTACAGTGTCATTGGCTGGGATATAAATAACAATAGTGGAAATTCCAGGTTATCGAGAATAGAGAAATAAATGCGTCGTCTTCAGATCTAACCGTAGGGAGATCGTGAACTTCAGTCAGATTGGAGAATGTCATATATATGTTCAATTATCAGGGGAAAAGGCTGGCCACGGTAGTACCTCAACGTTGGCAGCCAGAAAGTAATCACTTGATACGTGACCTGTGTGACATCCAACGTAACATTAGACAAAGAAACAGAGAATAGAACAACAATTGATTTCATGGTTATATCACGATAAGTCCTCCCTGTCAAGTTACCCTTGTCCACAACTAACTGCAAGCGCATTTTTTTGTAAATTTCTTTTCCAAACCATGACGTCTGGCGAGCTTAATAAACTTATTCCTTGACGAGTTGAATAAAAGTTTTTATGAAATATTAACGAGTATCAAATTTTTTTTACACGACCAAAACAACCATAAGTGGGATTTACAGTGGCTGTACTTCTTTGCCTGGATTAGCTAGTAAGATAATTTTCTTTATCGGGAATCTGATTATCAGAAAAAAGATGCATTTTAAATTTAGCTAGACAAATAAAATTAAACAAAATGTTTTGTTTTCAGGTAAAAGATGGTTTACCCACATTCAAATCCACTGTTTGTGCTAGTTGTCATGATAGCCATCGCATTTCAAATTCCAAACTCTGCACAGAACCATGTACCTGCGCATGCACCAGGAAATGCTGCGAACAGCAACGCCAACTCAGCAGCCTCAGGCAAAACAACAGTTGGAAAGGGGAAAAATAAAGCAAAATCTAGCGCAATGTTATCAGCAATGCTAACTGAAACTACAGTTACAGCTAGCATGACTCCATTTATAGAATCTACGGTCACACCTTCTACTGTATCACTTCTGACGTCATCAACAGATGTCACTTCGACGAGTTTAAGTGCATCCAGCATAATTTCATCTGTAGAGACAACAGTTGTATTTACATCACTACCAACGTCATCTATAGAATACATCACGACAGTCTCAAGTCCATCCATTATGCCGACATCTACAGACTCAATGGTCGCAGCTTCAACTGTAACGTTTGCAACCTCATCCATTGACCTATCTCCTGCAATTTACCCCAGCATTTCGACGATAGAATCGATTTCAACTGATTCAGCATATAGCACTACGCAAAATATAGAACCAACCATTTCATCAACAAGTGAAAGAGTTCTGATGACATCTATAGAAGACACCAGTGCGTTTTTAAGTTTATCCACCATTCCATCAGAATCGAACGGTGCCTCTTCGACACAATGGACGTCGTTTAAAGAGGCAACTACTATTTCTTCATTAACTAGTACGGTGCCAAGAATGCAAACGGAATCATCTGTAATAGCAACTAGCATGACGTTATTCGCAGAACTAACAGTCCAATCTTCATCTTTAGCGCTACTGATGTCAGCTGTAGAGAAAACGGTACCATTTTCAAGTCCATTCATAATGTCGCCATTTGCAGACTCGACAGACGTATCTTCATCTGAAATGTCGACTGTCATAGACTCAACGTTTGTGTCTGCAACTGTAACACAATTGATATCGTCTACCAAAACCAGTGACGCATTCTTCTCTGGCAAAACTTTCTCAACCATTACAATGGAACAAACTTCATATCTTGAATCAACAGTCTCGACTTCATCACTTTCAACGTCATCTACAGAGAACCTCGAATTTTCAAGTTCATTCATAATGGCAGCGCTAACAGAATCAACAGATGTAATTACGACAGTAACACTTTTGCCTTCACCCTTTGAAAAAAGCCCTTCACTTTCATTAAGCCCGACACTACCGACAACACAAACTGAGTCAATTTTAGAAGCATCTGAGGCAATGCCGTTTCTTGAATCAACAGTTTTGTCATCATCTAAAATGTTGTCGGCGTCGTTTATAGAATCTGCATCGTTATTTTCAAGTTTATCAACATTTAGAACAAATACAGATTCAACAATCGCATTTCCAGCTGTAACATTCTTAACGTCTTTTACAGAAAACACCAAGGCTAAGTCAATTAAATCCATCAATTTCTCGTATGAAGACTCAATTTTCACATCTACTGCATTATCACTGCTGACGCCACCGCTGAGTATAAACTCAGAAACTTCAAGTTCATCTAGCATAGTGACTTTGATAGAGACATCCTTCTCTCCTCATACAGTAACACTTTTCAAGCCATCTTCTGAAAGTATATCAAGTACTTCAAATATTTCATTTGTAGAATCTTCGGTCAACTTAACACCTGCAACACTGCTGACGTCATTCACAGACCCCACACAGAAAATGTCAAGTATATCCAGCATTTCATCATTTGATGACTCAGTGGTCACAGTTAGACCTGTGTCTTCATCTATGCAGGACACAGATTCAATATCAGTTGCTACGCTTACCAGTGTATCCACACCGAATATATATTTTGAAACCACTTCATTAGTTTTATCCAACACAAAACTTTTAATCACTGAAAAGGATACAGATGTGGCAAAACATAGCACTACGACATTTAAAGGATCAACAGTCTTGTCTGCAAGTGAAACACTGTCGGCGTCATCTATCGAAAACCTGCTGACATTTTCAGTCTCATGTACTGTGACGCCAAACTTAGACTCAACGGTTGAATCTGAGACTATATCTTTTATGACGTCATTTCCGGACAGCACATTTTCTGTTTCAAGTGTACCAAGCATTTCCTCTACATCTTTGATACTTCTCAACAATATTGCAGAAAGCAATTCAGCATATTCATCAGGCACGACGGTATCTACACTGCAAACAAGCTCGGCGGTAAAAGCAACAAGCACGTTGTTCTACGTGCAATCAACGACTAAATCTCCGTATTCTCCTTCGCTGACGTTATCTACAGACACCATCCAGACATTTTCCCCAAAGAAGCCGTTCTTAACAGATTCCACGATCACATCTTCAAGTGTTACGCTATCTACGTCGGTCACAGACAGCAATCCGGCATTTTTAAGTTCATCAGGAATGTCTACATTTACAGACATGTTTGCCTCTTTTACTTTAACACAGTTGTCGTCATCTTTAGAAAGCACCACAGTATTTGTAAGTGCAACAACATTATCTACAACAAGAGACTCAGGCGTAACAGAAACAAGCATGGCGTACTCTACATATTCATCACTAAAATCTACTGATGTTATATATTTGTTTTCGTCTATTGAAACAACATATACTAGTTCATACGACGAAGTATTTTCATCTATAAAAACGGACCCAGTCATCACAACATACATCGAGACATTTTATAACACATCAAACCTCATTTCTTATGTAGCACCTTTGAAAACATTGACATCCCCTGGACCAAAGACAACGTCTTCAATCAGTACATGGGCATCTACAGAATCCGCTTTCATATTTTCAGATGATGCAACAATGTCGTCATCACTGACATCATTAATTTTATATGCAGACGAAGTCACATGGGTAAAATCCTCGATTGTACCAACTTCTGTATACAGTTTGTCATCAGTAGTATCTCTGAGTGCATCTTCAACTTTGTCTTATATGACGGCGTTAGACCTATCTATAGGTACATCTTTAATTGTATCAAGCACGTGGTCATCTGAAGAATCCAGTATTTCATCTACAGCTAAATCAAATATCACGTCATCAACACCTGCGTCCGGTATAACTTCATCTGAAGAGTTTTATGTTGTATCTACAGCTACATCAGGTTTGACGCCACAACTAGATTCAAAAACTAGTAACACATGTATCGAGCGTTCCGTCAGAAGAATCCATCTTTGCATCTGTGTCTTTATCGCGTATATCGTCATTTCTACAATCAACCACTAGTTCTACTAATACATCGAATATAATATCATCTATAGAACTACCGCTTGCAAAACTGATTAGAGTTTACACTGTTAGGTAAAGAACGAGACTCGTCGGTACACCTGTCAAAAATCAATTAAAGCGCCGCCCAATGTGTTTCTTTCAAACTCCGCCTTTACCTGTCAAAAGTGTCATTCTAGTGTCATTCTGTTTACGAAATGGAAAAGCGGTTAGGAAAAAAAAACATATCGAGTGAAGATTTCTGGTAGCAACGCAGCGACAATTATGGCGCCACCCAGGCACATTTTTGTGGCTGCGGGTACATTGCAAGACGCAGTTTTATTGACAGGTATACCTAAGAAAACTGCCTCGCTAAAGTTACAGTTTAAGCTACTGAAATAAACATCGTAACGTCACTTTTTACCGCTTTCCGAATACGTGAAACTCTAATCAGTTTTGCAAGTTGTAGTATCTTCCATTTCACCTTCATCTGCATCGAGTATGACGTCATCAGCAAGATCAACGACTGTTTCTTTCACTTCATTCAGCACACTGTCAGCACTAGAATCAACTTCACTACAATTAACCACTTGTTCTACAGATGCATCAAAGATAAGGGCATCTGAAGAATCCACTACTGCAATTACATCTGTATCGGGTATGATGTCGTCAGTAAGATCAATGACTATTTCTTTAACTTGAATCAGGACATTGACACCACTCGATTCAACGACTGTATCCACAACTGCGTCTGTCATGGCGTTATCAACATATAATTCTACAACTGTTTCCAGCATTACACCAACGACTGAATCATCCGGCACGTCCTCAATCTTAGCAAATTCTTCCGAACCTGAAAGTTGATAACGGTAGGTGCTTCGGAAAATTGTTTGCGGTTGCTAAATGGCTTCTCCATTCATTATCAAGTCAAAGTCAAAAATAATTTGACTGTAACAGTAAGAATTCTTCATAATAAATAATTACATTTAATACCTTAAAGCAACACAGTGTTTTGTATCTAAAAACAAGCTTTTTTTTGTCTGGCCATGTTTTTTGTTTAGAGTGTTTGAGGTAAATAAATATATTTCTCCTTTGACACTTCAGGAGCATCCTGTCAAGCAGTTATGGCAGCTGCGATCGGGGCAGGGGTGTCGGGTGTGGCTATTGTTGGCGTTGCGATAGCTGTTTTCATAGAAGTGGCCCTAGCAAAGGTCTTGAAAGCCAAAGTGCAAGTGAGCGCAGCTACACTGGGTTACACAAGTACGTCGTGGTCGCATGAAGCAACCGGCTTTTCCAAAGTAAATGTCAACTTGTCCACGTTAACAAATTCAAATAATAAATAACTCATTATTTAAAACGTGAACATTTCTGCATCCTAGTCAAGTGCACCTACTTGGCTCAACGGATTTTGCTTCCAAAGACTCTGGTGAAGCGTTGGCCATGATGCAACGTTTGACATAGCTGTAACAATTTGCACAAACGTAACAATAGGATACGACATTGGACTTATACTGTAACATTGTACTCATTGACAACAATTGCAATCATTATGTTACAATATAGCCACCAGATGGACTTTACGAACTGGCAACATGTAGTTTTAGTTGTAATATAACAAGGTGTTGACGTTTTGTTACAGTGTCTTTGAAAGTGACATTCTCAAAGAAATTTACAGAATTATTACTTTCAATAAT
The DNA here is from genome assembly GCA_012932295.1 of Cyclina sinensis. Taxonomy (NCBI): domain Eukaryota; kingdom Metazoa; phylum Mollusca; class Bivalvia; order Venerida; family Veneridae; genus Cyclina; species Cyclina sinensis. The sequence continues at coordinate 50,425,694 of JAAONU010000012.1, read as the reverse complement.
TACTTAAAATCTCATAACTCTTATGGTAATCAGCAGCTTTTTGGGGGTGGTAGTGGAGAGTGGGATCTCTGTTAAAGGGCCGATCTACAAGTCCGGTAGCACGGGGAATGTTCAATCCCCGTATCACTATCAAAATAATAAGTGCTGTTCGGGTGAGACTGAGATCCAATGAATCTGTGCTAAGACCTTTGCGTGTAACTAGAAGCGTCTATAGAACTTTCTTCATTCTCTGCATCTTTTAGATCTTCACATTAACAAAACCTAGGGTTTTCTGTTTACGTATTTCAAGAATCGTACTTTTTTCATATCTGTAGACAATCAAAAGTGTTCATTGTGACTAGAATGAAGGAGGACTTATGATATAAATGACCAAAGAATAAAACAAAACACTCGGAAATATTAACAAAACAGGACAAACTTTAAATGTACGCTCCCGTAATAAAAAGTCTGCTTAATACTGTATGGTATATTTTTAAACAGAATATGTATTTAAGTGGAAATTGCACAAACAAAAATACACAAAATTAAGCAATAATGTACTTTTTCTCTTCATAAGTATTGTTTTTCTTGAAAGTAATTTATGTTGTTGAACCTCAAGTAAGACATTCAGTTTGGAGATAAACGGTTAGATTGCAGATAACTGGATTATGTGTTTACACTATTATGTATTGTATGCCGGATATACAAAATCATATTATCTACTTTAATGTATTAACATTAATGCACATTATGTCATGTTTGCATGTGTTATAATATTTTGTATTATATGTAAACACTGTGTTTTTGCCGGAGGCCACAATCCAAAAAAACGATATGTTCTGTTCTTTTTTATTCCGTTCATTGAAGACTTCCCGCTTTAACAGAAAGAGCAATCGTTAAACGATTGATTTTGGACATCACGGTGGTGCCTTTTTACCAAGGTCACTCTGGTAGTTAGTTAAGGAGAGCAAGAGATAGTTGAGGGAACACTTGTTTCCCATTTTATGTAAAAAAAAAAAGGTTTAAACTAGATATATAGTATAGGAAATTTCCTTTTTTTTCCGTTTTTGTTTACCTCTGAATAGACAAATAAAATTTATATTTTGACGCATAAGCGTGCCTTTAACATTTCATGGGGGTACGTGGGGGTGGGGGGTACATATAGTACATAGATCGTATCAAACCTTTAATGGGTATTTGCTAGTGACTTTTTTTACAGTCAAAATTGGCGCTATGGTAAATGTGCTTCATAAACTACTGGAGAACTATTTATACTTTGCTGTAACTTCATCTGAAAGCGGATACAGAATAGAAGAATATATCAAGTAATTGAGAAGAATAAGACAGGAAATCACTGTTTCATTTCTTGGATACCTTCTCCCATGCCCAGTGATCCAAATGATATGATACGTATATTATTTTCATTTCATCAACCTTAATGGTTTAAGCAAATCGCAGTTAATCAATCGTCCATTAAGAAAATGCCACTGCGAATCTGATATACTTTTATTTCAAGAAAAACTTTCAGTCCAGCGATTAATTTCATATTCCATGCCTAGCTAGAAAAATGAACATCGCAGGGCCTTTTTTCACGTTGATAGAAAGATAATTTATTTCATGTAGCCGAAAACGAGGCAATCATCCCGAATGAATATTCACAAATATTTAATTTGTCGAAAATTATAAAACTGCGCAAGAAAAAAAGATACGAGATTATTTTTGGATGTTTATGATCGACTGAAGCTTCCTGCGAAAAAAAAACCCCCCAAAAAAACCAACTTTTTTCTGTTATAAAGGTACCGTGGTAAAGAGGTGACATGCACAACTCTTTTTTTTTTAATTGCAATTCTCTTTTTCTTTTTATCTCGTTCCCACCACATACTAACTCGAGGGAACGACTTAGTATCCCGTGGGAACGAGTTACTAAGTCGTTAGAACGAGATAAAAAAGAGAAGTGCAAATCTGTAAAAAAGTATTGCATTTGAAAAAAAAGAGTGTAGCAATAAAAATAGAATCGTGTTATAAAAAAAAGAACAGTGCCTGTTAGCTATGTCGAGGGAACTACTTACTAACTCGTGGGAGCGAGTTAGCTATGTCGTGGGAACGAAATAAAATAAAAGAAGTGCATTAAGAAAAAGTATTGCTTTAAAAAAAGAATAGTACAATATGGTGCTCGTTTTTACGACATAGCTAACTCGTTCCAACGACATAGCTAACTCGTTCTCAGGATATCAGATATATCGTTATCAAGAGATACCTCGAGTTAGTATCTCGTGGGAACGAGACAAAAAAAAAGAGAAATGCAATTTTAAAAAAGAGTTGTGCGTGCCACTTTTATGCCACTGTATAAAGACCACTATTAATGATATTTATAGCCATGAGGTACTGTCGTGATGTATGATGCAAAAATGGAAGTATGTGCACAACTGTTATTATTAGTTAATTACAGAACAGGAATTTTGGGTTCAACTTTTCTAGTAAGTCCCGTGTAATTATACATTATAGTATATTATTGAAATGTACTTCACCTGTGCTATCTAAACAAACGCCGAATACTTTTGCTGTGCAGGAAAAAAAGCAGGTCTAGAAAGTATACTAAAAGTTAGTGGAGGAGCGGGGTGTCGAACTCGGGACCTGTCATTTTTGTCTGTTAGAAACGTGCGGATCATTCGAGCACGGAGAAATCTGATTGGCTAATAATGATACCTGCAAGTTTGTTGTTTATTCTTAAAATCTGCTAAAGAATATTCTTTATAAGCCGATTCAAAATCGGAAATAACAATCAGCAACAAGCGTAGAAGTATGTACACACTAATTTTAGAAACTACCACGAATTCACTGCACATTAGGGGCTGAGCGTCTTCGACTAGAAATTCTGATTATTAAGAATTGCTATTAACCCTTATTTTACTTGCTGATATTGTATATTGAAGAGAGATCTGAACAACGACAAAAAACTGGTGCAATTTGTTCGATGACTGCTGCGATGGCTTGAGCGACAAGTATTTAGTAGAATTATTTGAGTCAAGAGAGGTAACTCTGCCGACAGCTAATACTTCAGTTCGTATTTTCAAATTGAGTTCTCTTTCGTTTTCCGAAATGAACCATTTTACCGTTGTGACGCAAGTAAACCTTGAAACAAAAGACCCATTTTCACGGAACAGAAGCTCTTTAACAAATTTAGTTGCCATATCGGTCACCCTAATTATTTACTTTTCACCTTAACTAACGTCATTGATTTTTATCTAAAAAAAACTCAGACCTTCCTAATACAAAATTCTTATGAGAATATGAAATAAGAAAAAATACAAAATGGTGAAATAATTTCGTTTTTGAGATTTAACTACATTAAATGAACGAAATTAGAGAAATATGTAAGTATTGGTATATTTTCTAGAGGTTGACTTTTTATGGTGGTAATGATATCTGCTAAAAGTCTTTATAATATTTTCTGAAAATAAAACATTTTAACATTCATTCGTCCCTTCGTTCCTTCCTTCGTTCGTAACTTCTTTCTTTCCTTCGTTCGTTCTCCTTTCCTTCATCGTGTTTTCTTTAATTCAATATAATTGCTTTTATTTTTATCTTATTGTTTTATTATTTAATTTTAGTAAATATTTATTTTTTAATTGTGAGAATCGTCTTCGGCGAGCAGTGTTGAAACGGAAAATATTTTTTTTTATTCTTTCTCTTTATTCCGCCGGAATTTTGAAGTTGGTATTTTGTACCTCTATCTTACAAGAGAGTTCTACAATAAAAAGAACATTATTCACACGTACACCTTTTTTTCGAAAACGATATAACCACTTATCAACTTAGCCCTGACTTTAAATACAGGGAATTGCTGAATAAAAGAGGCAAAATGATGAAAAATAAGGGTACGTTATCTTTCTATAATGAATGCACTTTTTTACAACAATGATAACATTCCATTACTTACTTGTGTTATGTTTTTTTAAAGATAAATTACTAAACTGGTTTGTAAAACGCACAGTATAATTGATACCAAAAAAATCTTTGTCTATACCCTAGCCCACACACCCCTCCCCCACCGGCAGACCCACCCGTCACACACACAAACATATTCACACAAATAAAAACAAAATAATATATAAAGCCATATGCAAAATTGATGGGCATTCGGAACACCTCTTGCGACTTCATATACGAAGTTGTCGGAAAAGGCCGAGTTGTTACGATTGATTGATGGGCTGATCAGTGGTCCTGGCTCATCCTCATACAAAGTTAATTATCTGTCAGATGAGACGTTAAACCGAGGTTCCATATACTTGTGTTATACGCTAAACAGGGAGCTCTGGAAAGGCATGGTGAATGGATTCATTTTCGTTGGTTTTGTAGTGGACCAGAAGATACCATGAATAAAGTCAATAAAATAGAGATAGAGCATATATCACTATACACGGAGTGGATCAGTGATCCAGTGGTAACGCGCTGGATTGGTAACCAAGGGATTGCAAGATCGATTCCCCACTCCTCCACTAATATTACTATTTTGTCTTTCGGATGAGACGTTAAACTTAGGTCCATAATTATACTAGCAATGAAATTATACATGTATACTAATAGATTCCAAAATGCACTAATATATAAAAAACATGTTGTAGTAACGTGGTCATGAATCAATTTCTTCATTTACTTAAAGGGCTCCTGATAATGAATGCCTAAATTGTTGATAAATTATACCAAACATTTTTGTTGACCGAAAAATGCATTTGTTAATATATAACGAAAAAAGCATTAATCAAAGTTATTTGAGTGGTCAAGATGGCTCTGAAAATATTTCAGAAGATTGATTTACAACCATTATCTCTTGTACAAAAACGACCATTACCAGTCTTTTGATTTGTAACACCGGTATCAGTTATGCAAAAAAAGTTTAAAGCGATTTCGTTGAGTAAAGCTTAATATGGTTGAAAATCTTAATCACTGGCGAAGTCATAGATTACATTTAGTTTTTGTGGGAATATTTTCATTAGAAGTGAAAGAATTCCGTTTTAATCGTATTTACACGATTTCTGTGTTGTTGTTTGTTAGAATTTACTTCAGGTGTCATATATACATTTGTATTTTTTTTAATAATAAGATACACAGGACAGTGATGTTATGATAAAGTAACACAGGATATAATGCTATGATGAAATAACACCGGGCAATAATTATACGACAAACATAATGATATGATGATAAGATAACACAGAACAATGATGTTATGACAGAATAAGAGAGGACAATTGTGTTACAATTGATATTACATAGAACTAAATTTGTGAAGAAATTTCAAAGTTCAATAACCATACGACATCAATGTTATAACAGATTAACTCAGAGCATTCAGGGCACTAATGTTACGATAAAATAACACACGACAGTAAATGTAATGACAAAAAACTATACAGGACAATTATGCTGAAATAAAAACACAGGGCAATCATGTTATGATAAAATAACACACGACAGTAAATGTAATGACAAGAAACTATACAGGACAATTATGTTGTAATAAAAACACAGGACAATCAAGTTATGATAAAACAGCAAAGGACAAGAATGTAATGACAAAATAGCACAGGATAAATGGCCGAGACAATACATGTAATGATAAAAATAACACAGGACATATTACCTAATTGTCCTGTGTTATTTTTAATTATTCATTTATTATCTTATTTTGTATACATAATTGTCCTATCCTACTTTAACATTACATTTTTGTCCATTGTTTTTAAAACATTTTATCACTACATTATAATTCTTATCATTTTGTCATTACATTTTGTCCTGTATTAATGAATCATTACATTAAATTCATGTTTTATGCTATCGTTTCACAATTGTTCTATAGTTATCGCCGTCGTTATTTTGTCATGTAATTAAGTCCTGTGATATTTGCTTATTACATTAATGCCATGTATTATTACCATAACTGTCCTGTGTTTGATATCATTACATTATTGTCCTGTGTTTGATATCATTACATTATTGCCCTTCGTCATTTAATCATTACATATTGTCCTGAGTCATTTTATCTTTTCATTATTCTGCTGTGTTATTTAATCATTACATTATTGTCCTACGTCGTTTAGTCATTACATATAGCCCTGCGACATCTAATCATTACATTATTGTCCTGCGTCAGTTTATCATTACATATTGCCCTGTGTAATTTAATCATTACATATTGTCTTCTGTTATTTAATCATTACATTATTGTCCTGCGTCATTTAATCAATACATATTGTCCTGTGTTATTTAATCAATACATATTGTCCTGTGTTATTTAATCAATACATATTGAAATGTGTTATTTAATCATTATATTATTGACCTGTGTTATTTCATCACTTCATTATTGTCCTGCGTCATTTAATCATCACATATTGTCCTGCGCCATTTAATCATTACATGTTGTCCCGCGTCATTTAATCATCACATATTGTGCTGCGTCATTTAATCAGCACATATTGTCCTGCGTCATTTTATCATCACATATTGTCAGGCGTCATTTAAACAGCACAAATTGTCCTGCGTCATTTTTACATTACATATTGTCCTAAGTCATTTAATGATCACATATTGACCTGCGTCATTTAATCATCACATATTGTCCTGCGTCATTTAATCATTACATTTTGTCCTGCGTAATTTTATCATTATATTACTGATCAGTCTTTTTTATTATTATTACATTATTGTCCTGCGACATTTAATCATACCATATTGTCCTGCGTCATTTGATCATCACATATTGCCCTGCGTCATTTGATCATTATATTTGTGACCAGTCTTTTTTCATTACTACATTATTGTCCAGCCTCATTTAATCATTACATATTGTGCTGCGTCATTTGATCATTCCATATTGTCCTGCGTCATTTAATCATTTCATATTGTTCTGCGTCATTTAATCTTTCCATATTGTGCTGCGTCATTTCATCACTCCATATTGTCCTGCGTCATTTGATCATCACATATTGTCTTGCGTCATTTGTTATTTAATCATAACATATTGCCCTGCGTCATTTAATCATTACATTATTGTCATGCGTCATTTAATCATTACATTATTATCCTGCGTCATTTAATCATTTATATTATTGTCCTGCGTCATTTAATCATAATATTTTTGTCCTGCGTCATCTAATTTTTTACATAAATTGTCCCGTGTCATTTTATCATTATATTATTGTCCTGCGTCATTTTATCATCCCATACCATTGTCCTGCGTCATTTAATCATTATATTATTTCCTGCGTCATTTAATCATTATGTTATTGACCTGCGTCATGTAATCATTATATTAATGTCGTGCGTCATGTAATCATTATATTATTGTTCTGCGTCATTTCATCATTATGTTATTGTCCTGCGTCATTTAATCATTATATTATTGTCCTGCGTCATTTAATCATTATATTTACATTGTATCCCCTATGAGATCATGCTTGATAAAAAAATGATTAAAGGATATGGTTGCCTTCACCGTTATTAACACTTTTATGCAGGAGCTAGGGTTCCGCAAGCGGTACTGAACGTATCAGGAATCATCAAATTGGAATATTGTTGTTTGGACGTCATATTACGCCTGTGTAATATAAAGATCTATTTCATGATTATATTTAATTGAAACCAACATTTGTCACGTGAAAATTTTTATATGAAATCATTATTGTTAACTCATGTCAGATGATATGCTGTATACTTACAGAAATAATGTAATTGTGTAATTGTTCAGAAAGTTTGGTTCATAATTAATATCATCTGCTCAACTGTGATTAAATACATGTTGAATCTACAGAAGTGTCCGCTATTTCAAGTACAGTTATGTTGAATCATATTTTTTAAATGACTAGAATAACGCCAGATATTGTATACACTCGTGTTTCTTTGTGACATAAATAGTACAATAAATATCGAAACTTTTGTCTTTGTTCGACATTACACATAATGCTTCCATTTAGGTGCAACGGAATCGAACCAGTAACTTTCATACTTGTATAAGTTGTGATATATATCCGGACCAGGAAGTCGCCTAAAAAATTAAAGGCAGCTTTTTGTGACAGGCATATCAAATGGATCCACTTCTCAATAGTTAAAAAAGTTTAGTTACTCCACTTTGAATAAAGCTATCCTGGTTGAACTGGTATCCACCTAACTGCATGTACATGTTGATTTTATTTGGTTAGAAGCAATATCTAACAATAGTCAAACGAATAATATTTGTTTGACAAATCCTGTTCTATACATGTCAAACTTGTTCAAAGGTATTATTTCAGACAAATTGGCCAATTTAATTCCACTTTTGGGCTTTTTAATGAAAGCTTCATAAAGTCAAAAACAACATCTAAAGCTGATGACGTCATTGCTACGGTGACCTGTTCGTACTTTTTTCGATTTTTTGGAATGGTCTCAAGTATCCAGACCTCGGAGGTTCCCAGATGTTGTCAGAAACCTCGGAAAATTTAAGGCTGGCACAGCTCACCAATCTATACAATTTGTTGTTCTAAATATTCATTATATTTCAGATTTGTTATGAATATCAAAAGGCTCTGTACCCTGTTTCTGCTATTGGGTGAAACGATAGGTACAAATGGAGGTAAGTAAAACGTTGCCATTTGTGGCTTAAGTGTCATTGCCCACTAATTAGGACTGTGTCTTTGTCGAAGGAAATAAGTGTGGTTTAGCTGTCTGACCCGACGGACACATTTATGGATGGCTTAAGTGTCTTAGGTGTCGGACAAATGAATGTCCTAGGCGTTTTATGCAGCGAACAAGTGTTTATTTTGAAACTTAAAACCTATCTATTTTACTTCGATAGGGAATCATGCCCTTACAACTTATATTAAACCCGCTCGATGACTGCTTCCTGGATTGATTCTAGTTCTCGCACCGAGAGTGAGGGATAAGGAAATTCACTTGATAATCTCAGCTGTGGTGGCATTCAAATCAGCGATCTTCGGATCGGGAGTCCGATGCTCGAATCCCTCCACCACTGTTACATATAATTTGATGATTAATTCTGTGGAAGTTTCGTAAAGAAACAATACATTGAACGATGGTCATCACATATTCAAGTGATGAACTTGTGAAGACCTGTATATTGAAAGGTTTGCTTATCACATATCCACGTGATGATAAATTCTTTTAGAGCTTTGAAAGGAGACTCATTTCGGGATTCGAGCCTGTAAAGTATTTTTGCTTTAACTCAATAATTTCATTGAAAGACTTTAGTTTGATGGTTATCGGTTAATTGATTCGAATATTATAAGCCAATAACATTATGTTTCCTTCTACCTTGTATCTGAATATTATGGCAGACACGATGTGCATATCAAATGATTATTTAAAGGTCCATAAATAATACGTTTTGAAGAGATCTTTCTATTTTATCAGTCTCTTTTGATTTTTTTCAGGAGTAGTCGACTGGTACATGGGTGAGTAGAAACCATTTATAGACTTAATTTGAACGAACCAGTTCCTAGTATTCTCTGTCTCAAATATGATTTACATGTATGCGGAAGAAAGAAAATGTACAATAGATGGAAAGTTTGTTTCGAAACGCGTTCTTCCTTGAGGGAAACAGTATTCTATTAAGTAATACTTAATATTATGCATAGCCTTTCGCTTCAGATCCCTTTCTGATAAAAAGATAATTCGTTTTACGATTACGCGAAGCGAATAATTTCAGACTTATTTCATATTTTTTTGTCCGTACATACTTTTCAGAAGATGAGCAAGACTCACATCAAACAGTGCAGCCGAGTTCGAGCATGCGCACTGAAGACAACTTTCAGTTGTTTTCAACTCCCGTCATGTATGGTGCAGAAACTTTAGCAACTGACTATATTTTGGCGTCTTATCAGAATCAGAAGAGTACCTCTGAAGACATGTATACAACAAAAGAACAGGACTTCTTCCTGAAGAGCTCGGAAACTGTCCATTTTAAACCGTGTGATGACTGTGGTCAGTCACTCCCGCCATACGCAACAGAAGGACCTATCGTCATGGCAACGGATTATATATTGCCACCATACACACCACAAGCTACCTTAGTAGATCAGTATGCATCAAAAGGATGGAACTATTATTATGAAAGATTTTACAATAAGAAATCAAAATGGTTTGCAAACTGGTTCGACGATGACGTAACAGTTCCAGAGTCCATTACATGCATTGAGTCAACCAGTTCCATCATTTTACCAACATCTTCAACAGTAAGCCAACCAACATCTACAAGTACAACAGTAATACCACCAATATCAACAGTTACAACAGTAATACCACCAACATCTACAAGTACAACAGTAATACCACCAACATCTACAAGTACAACAGTAATACCACCAACACCTACAAGTACAACAGTAATACCACCAACATCAACAGTAACAACAGTAATACCACCAACATCTACAAGTACAACAGTAATACCACCAACATCAACAGTTACAACAGTAATACCACCAACATCTACAAGTACAACAGTAATACCACCAACATCTACAAGTACAACAGTAATACCACCAACATCTACAAGTACAACAAGATTGCCACCAACATCTACAAGTACAACAGTAATACCACCAACATCTACAAGTACAACAGTAATACCACCAACATCTACAAGTACAACAGTAATACCACCAACATCTACAAGTACAACAGTAATACCACCAACATCTACAAGTACAACAGTAATACCACCAACATCAACAGTTACAACAGGATTGCCACTAACATCTACACGTACAACAGGACTGCCACCAACATCTACAAGTACAACAGTAATACCACCAACATCTACAAGTACAACAGTAATACCACCAACATCTACAAGTACAACAGTTATACCACCAACATCTACAAGTACAACAGTAATACCACCAACATCTACAAGTACAACAGTAATACCATCAACATCTACAAGTACAACAGTTATACCACCAACATCTACAAGTACAACAGTAATACCACCAACTTCTACAAGTACAACAGTAATACCACCAACATCTACAAGTACAACAGTAATATCACCAACACCTACAAGTACAACAGTAATACCACCAACATCAACAGCTACAACAGGATTGCCACCAACATCTACAAGTACAACAGTAATACCACCAACATCTACAAGTACAACAGTTATACCACCAACATCTACAAGTACAACAGTTATACCATCAACATATACAACAACAACAGGATTGCCACCAACATCTACAAGTACAACAGTAATACCACCAACATCTACAAGTACAACAGTAATACCACCAACATCTACAAGTACAACAGTAATACCACCAACATCTACAAGTACAACAGTAATACCACCAACATCTACAAGTACAACAGTAATACCACCAACATCTACAAGTACAACAGTAATACCACCAACACCTACAAGTACAACAGTAATACCACCAACATCTACAAGTACAACAGTAATACCACCAACATCTACAAGTACAACAGTAATACCACCAACATCTACAAGTACAACAGTAATACCACCAACATCTACAAGTACAACAGTAATACCACCAACATCTACAAGTACAACAGTAATACCACCAACATCAACAGCTACAACAGGATTGCCACCAACATCTACAAGTACAACAGTAATACCACCAACATCTACAAGTACAACAGTAATACCACCAACATCTACAAGTACAACAGTTATACCACCAACATCTACAAGTACAACAGTTATACCACCAACATCTACAAGTACAACAGTTATACCACCAACATCTACAAATACAACAGTAATACCACCAACATCTACAAGTACAACAGTAATACCACCAACATCTACAAGTACAACAGTAATACCACCAACATCTACAAGTACAACAGTAATACCACCAACATCTACAAGTACAACAGTAATACCACCAACATCAACAGCTACAACAGGATTGCCACCAACATCTACAAGTACAACAGTAATACCACCAACATCAACAGCTACAACAGGATTGCCACCAACATCTACAAGTACAACAGTAATACCACCAACATCTACAAGTACAACAGTTATACCACCAACATCTACAAGTACAACAGTAATACCACCAACATCTACAAGTTCAATAGTAATACAACCAACATCTACAACAGGATTGCCACCAACATCAACAGTTACAACAGGAGTGCCACCAACATCAACAACTAACAGTCCAACAACAGCAAATCAACAAAGTAAGTTTCTGAGAATCTTTATTGAGTTAAGAACAAATTGATATTTTCAAACAAGAAAAAAGGCATTTTAAAGAGATTATTATTTTAGATAAACTTCTTCTGTTCATGTGTTATTAGTAGATGTAATTGAGATAACGCATGAAGTGGGTGTAAACCATTAACGGGATAATAATCTACAAACAAAATTTTAATTTGGTTTGATCAATTTAATTTTTAAATTTAAGGATTTTTTAAAGTAGGACATGCATTAGATGATCTTTACCATTTTTGGTCAGTTTATATCTCTGTTAAGATCTCTCTTTCAGTGTTACATCTTGCCTCTCGCTATAATCTTCCACTTAGAATTCAAGAGTGCGTATGTTTCTTTTTTCCCAGTCAACATATTCGGTGAAAGGAAATCGTATTATGTATGGTTTCCTTCAAAATTCGTTAAAGCCGCCGATAAATAATATTTCCTTATAGAAAAGAACCATCTATCATATACTGATAGATTGATACATATATTGATATGGGTTTGACACTTCAATTTCACCTTCAACACAGGCTCTAAAGTGAAGAAGCCACCTCATTAAATAGTTCCTGTCTCACAGGGGAAATAAGTCCTGGGGGTAATTTATCTCCCATAACAGTCCTGTCGATTTTCATCAAAATTAACTTGTAGCTCAATGTTTATCAGGTCATCAAATTAATGTCGGTAAATAACAAGAAAGATATCACACTTGGAGTCCAGAAGTTAGGTAATATTTCTGATTCATGAAACTTCTGGAGTAATATTCATAGAAATGTTAAAAAAATGTTGTCATTCCTGAGACAACTTGATTGTTGGTTATCAAAAGAACTCAAGCGTAACTATTTTTATACAACTTAAATCCCATACAAATAGTAGACTATAATTAAGTATTACTCTATTTAATACTAAGACCAATTTTTTAAGTATGAACATGTAGCTTCAAATCGCATACAAAAAAAATTCTATCCAGTTATTCTTTTGGCAAAATTCTCTTTGTTTGCAAGACATTTTGCTGGCAATTACATGTTTTAAAAATCATTGGCACTTTTAGCGATTTACAATCTCTACAGTAACTTTTATAAGATACGACAGAATAATTGGACAAACCTGGTACACCTTTAGGAATCTGTCAGGTATTTTGGCATAAAATTCTTGAAAATGTTCCACATTCCTCATTTTAGAAAATGTTTCAAATACTGTAATACAAAACTGTACTTAATGGTCTTATACTTCAATTTCCAGAATCAAAGAGTAACAATACACCAATTATAGCTGGCGGGGCTGCTGCCGCTGGCGTTGCTTGTGCCGTAATTGGAACTGTGATTGCTGTAAAACTGCTAGCCGCAAAATCTGCTGTCGCCAGCGTCCCAGCAGCTGCAGCTTACCAAGCACCGAATATTCCCGAACCAGCGTCATACAATAGCCCACCAAACAATAATCCTGGTAACCAAGGCAACACAGGAAATCAAGGTCATCGAGGAGGACGAGACGGGCCGGCAAATACAAAGTCTAAAGTTAAAGTACCGCAGCAGACAAGACCTCCAGGACACTTAAACCCAATGCAGAATGGGCCACAGCCACCAAGCGCCAGCAATGGTTTATGGATGGATAGCCAACTTCCACCTCTGCCATCAATTAATGGACAGTTTCCGGGAGCTAATATTCCAAATATACCAGCTCCAAGTTCATACATGCCAGGTAACATACCTGGGCCTGCAACATACTAGGAACAACTCTGTTTAAATAAAAAAAAATTGGACATGAGAAGCAAGTTTTTAAAAAAAAAAAAAAAAAAAAAAAAAAAAAAAAAAACAAAAAAAAAAACGTACACTTCCGACCAAAGTTATGGAAGCAATAATTCAGTGACAAAAATGTGTCTGAACAAGTGAGTGTTTTCATATCTGTATTAATCTGTGTGGTTTTTATGGAAAGAAAAAACTGGTTTCAATACTGACAAGGTTTTGCTCTAAAAACCAGTTTCAAATCTTCAGTTTTCACACACTGGAGTGACGATTTTTACTAACTGTATTGTGCATCAATGTAGTGTGAAACCCGGAATAGTTGTCAAAAACACTTTAAACAGCTAATTTATTCAGGCCAAAGACTTTCAACAACTTGACTGTGAAAAAGGTGACAATATCTTAGAGATAACTAGTAACTGTGACTTCCTAATATGACTGTACAATAAAATTATTGCCAACGAAAAAAAGGAGCTTTCAACAGAAGAAAAAGAACTAAAAAGACTTTCAAGCATAAAAAAGTTTTCCTTTCATAGTAATACCATCTTTGCTTTTAAAAGGGAAGAGATAACAGCTATTTCAATATAAACCTTGTAGAAACACTACAAAGGACAATAAATATGAGAACAGAAAATAGGACAGGGAATATTAGGACAGGAATAGGACAGGGAATATTAGGACAGGAATAGGACAGGGAATATTAGGACAGGAATAGGAATAGAAATATTGGGAACATACATAAAAAGTCAAATCATATGCTGAAATATCACTTTCTTCCAATCAAATATATACAAGTTATATAGTAGTTATAAGATTTTTTTAGATCAAACTTTAATATCTTAAAATTAATCAGTCACAGTATATCAAGGGCTACCTAAATTTTATGACCAAGATCAGAAAAACAGCATTAGCCTATTACTGAAAATGGTAGTCTGGTTTTTTTTTTTTTATAAATATCTCATTTTTCTGATACTAAAGTGTACAACAAAAGTATGCCCTGTGTGACAAAACTATTTTGACAAGTATGGCAGAATCTGACTCAACTATCTTCCAAGTAAAAACATTTCCAGTGGGAGAGAACAATCAATAAATAACACTTGAAATCCAGTGTGATAAACAGCATTACTGTGACATTGTCCAGGGTGACGAAACAATTGTGTCAAGTGTGCAAAAACAATATTGTACAGTTTGACGAAACAATCTTGTCACCTCTGAAAAATAAATCACAAGTAGCAAATTATATAGCTAATTAATCTCGAGTTAGCTGATGGAAAAAGTTGTGAATACGGCTTGTTGTTGAATTCTATATGTAATAATACTTTTGTTTCACACAATGCCACTATGGTGACATTAACTATTCTCTTCATTTTGAAGTTATAAGGTTTTGAACTATTTTTAATTTATTCTATTACACCTGACAATCACATATACTGGACCTTTTGGTGTATTCTTCCATTTATTACCCATACACATGTAATTTTATTCTCATGGAAATTTCTGAGTATGGCAGAGTTGGCATCATTAATATTATATTCAGAGTACAGCCGAGTTAGCATCATTTATACTCTATTCTGAGTATGGCAGAGTTGGCATCATTAATATTCTATTCAGAGTACAGTCGAGTTAGTATCATTTATACTCTATTCTGAGAATGGCAGAGTTGGCATCATTAATATTCTATTCAGAGTACAGCCGAGTTAGCATCATTTATACTCTATTCTGAGTATGGCAGAGTTGGCATCATTTATATTCTGAGTTTAGCACACTAAGAATAGTTTAAACTCTATTCAGGTAATTCTGAGTATGGCAGAGTTAGCATCATTTATATTCTGAGTATGGCAGAGTTAGCATCATTTATATTCTGAGTATGGCAGAGTTTGCATCATTTATATCCTATTCTGAGTATTGCAGAGTTGGCATCATATTCTATTTATGCCTGCCTAGTATAGTCAGTATTGACTTTTGGCAGTAATAAGTTGAAGCTGAAGTATTTCTCAAGACTTTTGTTACATAATTATACATGTATATATTCTTGCTTTGTTGCCGGACAACTTATACCCTTTTTCCTTTTTTCCTGTTAGATTATCATTCTTTTGTTTTCTTGTTTTTTAAATCTTATAATAAAATCATCCATGTAAAAGTGTGCTTTCTTAATTCTTGTATTACAATTGTTTCTCATTGCATTAGAAGGCTAATCAATTCAATCAAATAATCATTATATTTCTGTAATAGTTTTTTCTTCTTATTAAAATGAGGATACCTTTTCAATCATTGAAAATCTCTCAATTAATAAACAAGAAGGCCATGATGGCCCTAGATCCCTCACCTGAATACTTTGCCTTTGGGTCTGCTATTGAGCTATCATCAAAAGCTTTTTTAACAATCTCCCTATTTAAATCTTGTGAATACAAGTGACCCCAAGGGCAGGGGCAAATTTCACTCAAGGGGCATAATTTGAACAAACTTGATAGATGACCTCTAACTGATGCTCCATTAAAATATCTAAGTTCTAGGCTCTGTGGTTTCAGACAAGAGGTTTTTTAAAGTTTTGCCTATATCAGCTTAGGTAACATCAACTGACCCCTGGGGCAGAGCCAAATTTGACCCTAGGGGCATAATTTGAAAAAAAAATTGGTATAGGTCCACTAGACAATGCTACATACCAAATCATACAGCTCAGGGCCTTGTAGTTTCAGACAAGAAGAATTTCAAAGTTTTCCCTATATAAACCTATGTAAAACCAATTACACCGGGGTGGGGCCAAACTTGACCCCAGTGACACAATTTGAACAAACTTGGTAGAGGTCCACTAGACAATGCTATATACCAAATCTTAAAGCTCAGGCCCTTGTCGTTTCAGCGAAGAAGATTTTCAGGTTTTCCCTTTGTAAGCCTCTGTAAAATCAATTGACCCCCGGGGGCAAGGCCATATTTGACCCCAGGGGCATAATTTAAACAAACTTGGTAGAGGTCCACTAGACAATGCTACACACCAAATCTTAAGGCGCAGGGCCTTGTGGTTTCAGACAAGAAGATTTTTTAAAGTTTCACTATATAAGCCTTTGTAAAATCAGCTGACCCCCGGGGCGGGGCCAAATTTGTCCCCAGGGGTATAATTTGAACAAACTTGGTTGAGGTCCACCAGACAATGCTACATACCAAATCTTAAGGCTCAGGGCCTTGTGGTTTCAGACAAGAAGATTTTCAAAGTTTTTCCTTTCAGTTGCCATAGCAACGGGAGTTCTTGATGGAACTGAATTCTTTGAACAACTTTGGTAGAGCCTCATGCAAGCAATATCCCAGGCATGTTTCGTCAATGTTCGCTTAGCGGTTTAGAAAGAGATGTCATTCAAGTCAAATTGTTGACAAGCACAACGCATGCCGTACAATCAACGATCTCAAAAGCTCACCCTGAGCAGTGCTCAGGTGAGCTAAAAAGTTAAAGTCAAATATTACAATTTTTAAGGAAAATTCTAAGTTTAAAGGGGAGATAATTCTGGAAATATGGATGCTAAAGTTATGATCCTTACCACATATGTTGTTGGTGAGGATAATGAACTAATATTTGAAGTTTGAAGTAAATCCCTAAAGAATTAGAGGTTATATAAAAAAATTCTGGACACGGACACCAGGGGTGTGTAGGACAGCTCTCCATATACTTCATATAGTCAAGCTAAAAAAAGCATGACAAATGGGCTGGGAAAATATAAGAATGTTGGGTTGAATAATAAGTTCTCCTTTGGCAGTTGACAGTCAGGATGAAGGATAACTTGTCAAGGTAATACAAATGTGTGATGATGATGATGTTGATGATGACATGATTATTTTTGTGATGAATGGTCTGTTCTCTAGTTTGGGGTAAACTGATAATGCTTTTCCCACTTCAGTGAAAGTGATGATTCTGATGACAATGATAATGATGATGAAGATGATAGATATGGTAATATTGATTACGAGTACATAATATAAGCATGATGATAAGGAAGATCTCACGACATTCCTTTCAATGGTGTAGTGATACTTCTCTTCATCAAAAGAAATCGAAATATTGCAAAAATAGTTTACTGTACACATTTATTTCATTTATTTTCCAGTGGAAAGAGCTCCAACAGTACATAATTGTAAATTAAAGTGTTAACTTTAAACCCAATTCCAGATAGTACTGTTTTGCTATTCTTTTTCTATAGTACAAAATACATCTTTAACAATATAACATTCAACACCATACTTCTGCCTTAAAGACAACTTCAACTCAAACTGTATCATTTATGCCCTTGAAATAAAAAAAACAATAAAAGATATTTTACCTAATTTTGCTTTTTCGGTCATTTTCAACAAACATGTCCTACAACTTTTCAAGAAAATTTTTAACTATCCTATCTAAAATACAGGGCGGCTAGCTAAACTGAAGGTGAGCCACTGTCACCTGAAAAGTCTCACCATTCAGGTCCAAACTTGTTATCATGATAATCAAAATCTACAGCAACAGTGGCCAACAAAAGGTTACCTTACCAAAAGAAAGCAATCTCTAATTAATGATGACCACAGCTCTGTCCGTCACTATTTTCTTCTTAGATAGATTGTAAAAGTCACATGTATATTAAAAATCATTACAAGAATATGTGTTAAAAATAAAAATGCTGAAGAGATGTTTTCTTTTTAACAAAACACTGCTGCCTCACATTACAAATCATGCGATGAATATGAAAAATTGCTATCTGCTGCTGTATTATACAACACTTAAGATCTTTTTTGCAGTCACCCCTTGAAAGGCTGTCAGGAACATGTTTTTTCACATGAAAAGCAATGTCTTTATTTCATATGCTATCGCCTTTCCCTCATCTTTTGTTTACTTTCTTCTCTGCGCCGTTTCGTAAGTGGGTTACGTGGGTCGTGAATTTCGTATCTGTCCACATCGTGTACATTGGCATCCAGTACCTTCTTCTTGGCATCTTCCTCAAAACAAAGCTTGTGGTTCATCCTGCAATGGATCCAGTTATTCAGGATTAGCGTCTTATTAATCTGATTAACAATGCAGGAGAAAGAAAAGCAAGTTAACTTTAAATCAGAAATATTATATGAATTTCAAGGAATTTGGTCATATAAACTTTTAACACTAATATAAATTTCCATTTCTGTTTGCTTTATCATAAATATTACTGACTTGAAACACATACTGACTGAATATTGTTTTGCATATCAAATTGGTCAATTGCATTTCTTTTTTTTTTCTTCAAATTATTGTTTTGATGAGAAAATCAAAATGCTTACAGATGAAAAATAACGAAGGCATACACATAAAATTTGTTCTTATCTCTAAACTTTACTGACAAAAAACCCAAAAAACAAAGCTGTTTAAATTAAGAAATCATACCGCACACCACTGTAAAAAAATGTCTAATCAATTATATATATCTATACACAAAAATCATCTCAATGCATGAACGTTTAGACATCACTTTTTCGGTAATATTTTAGTCTATTTTAACACCACAGTGAATGTGGAAAATTGCTAAAAAAAAAAAAAAAAACACTACAAAAGAAACAAATCTTTAAAAAAAAATAATTGCAAGGGAGACAAATCTTTAAAAACAATATTAGAA
This sequence comes from Cyclina sinensis, assembly GCA_012932295.1. NCBI lineage: Eukaryota > Metazoa > Mollusca > Bivalvia > Venerida > Veneridae > Cyclina > Cyclina sinensis. The sequence continues at coordinate 50,406,135 of JAAONU010000012.1, read as the reverse complement.
TATTTTGTAGCTGATACATATCTTGCACAATTCCATTGAAATGCCCAGTTTTACTAACATAGATATATTAAATAACAGGACTTTCATATGTGTTACAACTATGCTTCTAAAAATCATCACAAATGAGCTATGGCCATGATGATAGTCACAAAGTCCTAAACAGACTTCAAGTTATCACAAATGAGCTATGGCAATGCTGGTAGTCACAAAGTCCTAACAGACTTCAAGTTATCATGAATGTAGCAAATGTCCGATTTCCACTAGTTAGAACAGTAGTTACAACAAATCATGAACATCCTGTTATTTTATTCAGTATATTTTACCTACGAAAGTGAAACTTGGTCTTTTAAAATATACATTGTCATTCATTTCACAAGTGTGTTGTGCAAGTGCGGGAGGGGTATGGTTTATTGTTATAATATACCAAGACAAATCGTTTGCATCCTCCTCCTCCTCCTCGCCTTCGTTTTTCTCCTCCTCTACTGGATAACTACTAGCGAGTGTACGCGTAGTGTCCAACTTGCTCTTAAACTTGTTTAATATGGATAACGTGATTTCTTCTCTATTGGAGCCCTTCTTCCCCTGCTGTTTTCTCAGAGCCTTGTATTTGAGGCGTTCACGTTTAAAATCAGCAAGAGGGTCGTTGCTTGCAGGCTGTGGTTCTGGAGATAATGGAATGAATAATATTTTGAAAGAAATCACCAGTTCTTTTAAAACTTCACGTCAAAGCAATTACTGGAAAAGATACAGATTGACAGAAAAGAGAAGCTGTTATTTTTACAAAAAAAGTATTGCAAATAGGTCATTTCAATTTAAGTATGCACATGTGACTTCTCCTAGAATTACAAAAAAATAATATAGCACAACACTCAAACTGTATTTCTCCAAATTCTATAAATAAAATATACATGCAGCATACCTCCCTTAATACTGCTTTTTTTTTACTTTATAAGGTACAAATATGCTTAACTATAAGTTGCATTAAATGCCTATCATTATTAAAATCAGACAACAGAGAAATATGCTCACCTTCTTCTGTTACTTCTTCTTTCACTCCCATCTTTCTCTGTTGTTCCCTCTTCTTTGACTCTCGTATTTCTTTCCGTAATGCTTTGGCTTCCTGTTTAAGCTCTTCACTGTGAAAACAACAAAATGTATCTAATGAGACTAGATACTCGGAGCTGTGATTTTATATGATAAGAATTCATGGATTTCAACAATGCTTTCAGTTTAATATCTGATGCTATATGAAAATCCAATACTAGCGATAAGTTTTATTTGGGATATTGTTATTAGTTCAACACTAAGATGGTAGGTTCCTACATTAGATCTTTGGTCCCTGCTTAGACAGAAGGCTCTTTCTAAGGTGGCTGAACCCAGCATTTTTGTTTCCTCCTTTGATTTTGGTTCCAAACAACAAGTAAGTGTGGGATAGTATGAGGTTTTTTAATAAAAGAAAGCTTTCAACTTTGAAAAAATTTACACCCCTAGAAACTTGTCTTCCAACATTTCTGATACTGGATAACGAAAAAGGTGAAGTGTTTTTTTTTCAACTTCCTATTAGAAGATTTCAAAGTTCAAAGGTTAAACAAGCAGCCAATCACCAATATTTTCCCCAGTGGAACAGTTGCTACCAATAGTTCAGTTATAAACTTGATCAATATAAAAAACTATAATTACGAAATAATATTTTAAAAATAACTTTTTCTACAATTATGAAAAACAACTTTCACTGATGTTACAACTGTCAATATTTAAATATAACTAACAAATATAGGATTAGCAGAAAAACCAACCTTTTGCTAGATGGCTTGTCTAAAGATGATTTACTGTCTTTTGTAGGTTTTTCAACAGGAGGACTTGATTTTCTTGATGGCTTACTGCTTGGCACTAATTTACTTGTCTTTTCTGGCTTGTTTGTTGGTGACAGTTTACTTGGAGAAACATCTTCACTTGATACAATTTCTGGTGACTGTATTTCTTGTTTGATAGTAATATTTTTCTCTTGTGGTTCTTTTTTCAATTTCTTTTTTATTCTTTCTGTTCTTTCTTCTTTCTCTCTTTCTTCTTCAGAATCCTGTTTTATATAAATTATTTTAGATTTGACCTATCCAGATAATGGCGAGCTAAAATAAATCATACTAACAGAGATGAATTTCACCATTAACCACTAATACAATTTAAGCATTACAAATCCCCGAAATTGGTAAAAACATAATGAAACTTACTCAATTTGAAGCAGAAATAATTTATAACCTAAAGAAATATGCTTCTCTAAAATATTCATGTGCTTGCTGCATGTAAATTTCCAATGGTAAGAATTTAATCCTATCCATTTTATTCTGAAGAATAAGACACTTGTAAGAATTCCTGAAAACATTTGGAAACCAATTAAACCTGGAATTCCAGAAGTCAAAAACTACCAACACCAAAGAATATTATAAATACCAAAGTTTTAAAGAGAACTTTGAAGAAACCTACCACATCTGAAGAGTCGACTTTTCTTTTCTCAGTTTTCTCAGGACTAAGGTCTACTGCTGGAACAGTGCTCAACCTTGGATCATTGGTAAGTTCATGACTACTCTTGCCTTTCCCCTTGAAACCCTTTAAACAAGTAACAGTAACTGGTCAGTAAACAATGCATGGAACAGCAAAAGGATAATTATAACAGAGCACCAGGTAATATAATCCGTTTTTATAATAGGTTAATTTTAGGGGACAACTAAACACAGAGATTGAGAGATTGAGAATGTGACTGTTTCTGTTAGACTGAGTGTTTTGGTTTTGTGATTCAGATGTCTTAGAGTAAGCATTCAACATTTCACTGACTACTTTTTCCTTACTTGGCATTTTACTATCCCCCTCATATGTGAAAACATGCAAAGTTTTTTTTCAAAGGATGCTAAGGTGTGATGACAATCAGGTAGTCCAGTTGTATCAAAACTCTGCATAACTATAGAAAAGTCAACAAGACCGCAGGATATTTTCGTGATTTTCACAGAAAAAGTGTTTCCTAACAGGTTCAAACTGCCAGTAAACACAAAGAAAAGATATGTCATTATTTCTACACTGACAATCAAAATAAATCAAATTCCCAGATATCAACAATACGAGAATGAATAAAGATTTCTGAAAAATATAATAAATGTTATTTTAAAAAAATTCCTCCATAAATTGCCGATAAATTCTAATACATTAGGCCATACCAAATCGTTCTTTTGTTTAGCGTCCGCGGACAGATAGGTTTCAGCTTCTGAGGTAGGAAAAAACAACAACATTGTTTTGCCTTACGACCTTACTTTACAAAGTATTAAATGCTCTCCGGTATTTTCGAGAATTTATACGTGACTAGTGTTGTTACCTCCTTAGCATCTTTACCCCAATTTTTATTTATTGAGTTGTGTAAAAAAGTTCCATGTGTGCATAAATTTGTTGGCGACATCAGAAGAGGTTAGTTTCTGGTCAGTTATAATAAGATTTCAATGCCTTATATTGTTTTTCAAGATAATAGCAAGTAAATGATTGTTTTATGTAAATTGTATGCGTTGAAGTATTTGTTATATGTTTTCGCTATCAGTCGAATTTCTCAAGTGTAGTGTATACGCAAGCTGCAGCTAGAATTTGTTGATGAAGTTTAATGTAATTCAAATAGGTAGAGTCGAAAGACATTATTTATGACATTTTGTTAGTAGTTCACTAAGCAGATATTCCTTTTGTAACATTTTTGCTGAGGATTCTTCTTTCATAAGGGAGACAAATTCATTTGAATTATTTAAAAGAATTGTGTTATCTTCGCAGTGAAGCCAACAGACACTCAGACAAAACAGATAGAGAAAAACAAATACCAGTAAAAATGATATTTTGGTGTTCAGTATTAAATGTTTAAGTAGTGTTTACTTTTGTAATTTTTTACAGTGATACCTCATTTGGATTTTAGTGGCATAGGATGGAAGGACCTGTCTAATAACATGAATGTGCATCAGTTTTATAGATTGTTGAAAATGAGTTGATATTGACAAGCTGACTCCAAATATAGACTCAGTTGTAAATTTACCTATGCAGAAATATATTTTCAGTTGAATTTATAGGTGGTTTGATTGAAAATACTTTAAGAAATGCATTAAAAGTCTCTACAAAGTGGAATATGAAACTTGATAATTATATCCTGGTGTAGATACTAGTCAGTATGACTTGTTTATTTTTTGGGGCTTTGTTTGTGTTTTCAGGATAGCTATATAGGTTTTTAAACTTAGGGTGGACGCTAAACGAAAAATCAATTTGGTATGGCCTTAATGATTCCCCTGAGAATGTGTTTGACCTTGACCTACCTCCGATACTTTAGTAGCTTGTTCTTCATCTTCTTCTGCCTCCTCACCAAATGACAATAACTTGAAATTCCTGTAACATTTCATTCAACACAGTTATACAATTCTTTAACTTGAGCTTTCACTGCGTATGATTCATACCCCCTTGCCATACAATGCTTTATATAAGAATAGACATGCTTCAAGAAACTGAGCTACTCAATAGCTCAGTCCAAAGTAGACATACCAATGGAGTTAAAGCGACTGACTCACAGACGATGATAAAAAGAAAATGTTTATACATGTTGAAATTCTTGCTGTAATCGTGAAGAACATATTTAAACTAAGTTACTGACTCAGTTTTTGTGAAAGAAAAACATCAAAGTATAAAGTTTTACACACTTTTATCGGTAAAAAATTTACCCCGTTAGTCACGGGGTAGATACTTTATTTATAAGATTAATTTTGAGGCAATCTTATAACTAGACGTCGTGGCTCAGTGGACTAAGTCGTCGCTCTATATTTTACTGACCGAACGGTCGTGGGTTCGAATCCTGGTTAAGTCAAAACTTTTTTTCCAGTTTTCATGGTGTATAGAAGCATAATATTATATTTTTTCCATAGTATATTAAATCCTCTTAAATTTGAAAGCATATAAAATTTCAGCAAAATTTTGTGAGTCAGTCACTTTAAAGTGTGAACTTTATGGTATGGAAGAAATACCATAAGATTTGGGAGACTATTTGCATGTGTACATATTATAAGATATTAAGAAGATAACAGAAGGCCTAAAGATTTACAAATCATGTAGCCATTTCAATTAATCATTTTCAATCTTCATACATGTTTAGTCAGTTGCTGTATACAAGGTGGTAAGGTAGAAGATTGGCTTCTGGGTAATTCTATAACTAATTTCTATAAGGCAATGTGATATGCCCCTGATCTTTACGTCATGTCGAACAAATGTACGTGCCAGAGGTGTCAATATTTAGCTTGTAGCTTACGTCTTTAACGTGATACTGTACCTTGCACCAGATATTTCTTACAAACAGAGCAGAAGACAGTGGTAGGATAGACAAATCAATAATTATACATACTTCGTAGCCTTTGATTTACTTTTTGGTTTCTTTTCCAAATCACCCTCTTTCTTAGACCTTTTTGTCACCCTTGGAATAATGTCATCAAAAGGATTAGACAGTACCTACAAATTTAAACAAAAATATTCAATTTACATTTAGCCCTGGTTGGCTGACTAACTGGCTACCCATCCATCAGCATGGTTGGTTTATTAGCTGGAAGTGCTTATTTTTAAAGCAGCTTTTTTAAAGCATATTTTGAGCAGTATTTAAATTGGGCCAGCAGGTATCTAACATAAGTACTGACAATACCACACAAAACACCTGCAAATATTCATACTACATAAATAAATCAAATTCACACTTTACTGTCATGGCAGAAATGTTATTCACATGACACAATCATAACGATTTGAAAACCATTACCGGTATCTGAATCACAGCTAGAGGATGTGTTGTAAGCACAAGCTAAATATAAATGGCTAACTGTATAAATTAACAAATCATACCTGTGTTCTGATAATTTTGTTAGGATATAGAGGCCTGTCATCAGGACCTGTTTCACACTCTTGTAGCTTAAGCATGTTGTAAACAGTGTTACCAGTCACCTGTAAAACAGAGAAAATTCATTTGTACTGGCAACACGATCTGAAGTCAAGATATTCAAAACTGTTTAAATAAAGTCCAGAAGTAGAAGTAAATATAATTATAATACTAATAAATATAACAAAAAACTTATATATCAGTCTTATAAATCTTTATTAACAAAGTCTTTAGATATATTTCTTTGTTTTTTCAATATCATACACTAAATGTCTTCAATGGCAATAGACTTACTCCAGAATAAAGAATATTTGGGTTTTTCCCAGAGCATCCGGGGGTACAAACAAACTTTTACAGTTACAACAAGGTAAATCAGCGCAACACGTTGATCAACCTTTTGTGAAGGGTTGTGTACCGTGAAGCCATAACGGTAAAAGTTTGTTTGTACCCCCGGATTAGCTGGGAAAAACCCACATTTGCCGATTTCCGGATAACATCTATTAATACAAACAGTTCTGACAGTCACAAATCTGAAGAGTTTTTTATTCTTACAAAGTACTTACACTTTAATTCATACCATGTAACTGAAATATACCTTATTTTGTTTCTAGTATTTCTGTTAAAGAAACGAGAATTGTGCGAGTATTTTACAGCAATGATGTATTGGGTTTATACGAATGACTTGATTAGTTTCATTGGTTTAACTGTGTTTAATGCCCTCTAACATTCAAGGTCATACTTGGCAGGCTGTTCATCTTACAGTCTTTCCAGGGAAAGACCAGGACTAAGACTTCCCATTCCCTGTAAGAAACTGTGAACTTCCTAACCCATGATCATCCATCAGTCAGAGTTAAACTGTTTTAAAGTCACTGACTTTAACAACTTGACCTAGCAACTAGGTTTGAATAATTTTACTTTTTCAAAGAATTCTGATACTGTGACTCATAATTTTACCTTTCCAAATATGGTGTGCTTATTCATCAATTCTGGTGTTGATCCCATAGTGAAGAAAAACTGGCTTCCATTATCATTTGGTCCCGCATTTGCCATAGCAACCAGACCTCTACGAACAAATCGCAGACGCTGATGGAACTCATCCTAAATGATATATTAACACAGAGTGTATTATGATTGAAGATCAGAAGTTTCTTCTCGTAATATGGCTGTAAACTTATAGTCCATGGGTGGAGAGTTTTATCTAAGCTCCATCACTTACTGAAACGTTACTACCAGTGCTGACCAAAATGACCAACAACACAGGAAAAACAACACACAGACATAATTTCTGAAATTGACCTTATTACTTATTAGGAATCAATGATATCCCGGGATTTATGTATGAAAAGTTCACCTATAACAGGTATGATATACTTTAAGAGTGCAAAGGAACATGACATGCAAAACAGATATTCCTTTAAATACTGGTAATGTCTATACATTTTTAAGGAATCCCACAATTTTACAAAACTGTAACTGTTATCATTCAATACTGTGTTATAAATTTTTAAACATCATTTTACATAAGAAAGAATTATCTCCAAAAACTGTTGCCAAAGGTTGTAACAAAGTTGATACAAAATAGACATTTTTATGAAGGGCAATATTCAGGCAATCAATTTTTTACTTTAGCTTTGCTTTTGAAGAGGACCAGAAAATTGTCCCTTCTTGCCAATTTTAATTTGATTTATTTCAGTCGAGTAACAATTATCTGTGTGCCTTTTTTCCCCATGCTATGTTCTACTGATATTAACATTATTTTCCAGCAAAGTGATGCTTGGTTCCTTACATTTCATCTTTCTTGTTTCAGAAAAAGTTTGAAGTAGTAGAAAACATCATTATTTGATAGTGAAATTATTGACCCTTAGGGGTATTCTATAAGTAAGGTAAATAAATATTCTCTTGAAAATATCCAAAATTTTGAAAAAATGTAAAGACTGACCAAAATGTAAACTAAAATGTAATCTTCAATCTAAAAACATCTGGACCTGTCTGCTGCAGCAAAAAAGCTTTGTAGCTAATGAAGTGTTTTCACATAATTTTTACACACAGAAAGCTCACTGCTTTTGTGAATATCAGAAGAAAAGGCATTTACCTTGAATGGCCTGTCATATATACTTTCACCTCCATGGCCACTCCCAGTTGGGTCACCACCCTGAACAATGAAATCTTTGATCACCCTGTGGAATATAGTACCATCATAATATCCTTCCATGCAAAGCTGCACAAAATTCCTGCTGGCTTTTGGTGCCTCTTTGGACCATAATTCAATATCTATATCACCACAAGATGTTACAAGTAGAACCTGGAGAGAAAAAAAGAAAGACAAAAAAGGAAACTGAAATACCAGTTATAAATGCAATAGGGAAATGTAACATCTAGCCAGTCTTAACAGTGATCATTTGTTCAGCAGAATGAAGGTTGAAGATGAAGTTGAAATCACATCCAGGCACCAAAATGAAGTCATAAAAATAGTTTATCCACTTTTTAATTGAATTCAATTTTTCTCTTAGTTTTTGAAAGTGCAGTGTTTATGTGAGAGAACAAGTTATTATCATCATTATATTATTAACATGTCGGTTAATAGCGATACATCACTAATGTTTTACTGTTTCTTTAACACTGATTTTAAATAAAATTTCTGTCTTAAATGTCTTTGTCTTGCGTCAAATTCTTTAAGTCTATTGAAGTTTTATTGATCTAATACTTGCATCATGAAAAAAAATTGGTTACAGTTTTTTTATATATTCAGAGTAACACCTGCAAATTGGTAGTACAAACATTTAGTGTGACATCACATTTAACATAACGAAGATGATTAAAATTTAAACGCCATGAATCGTCAATAATGCTAGAAACATTCTGCAAAGTGAAAGTTGTAATAAAATGTCTTCGCCTCCATGATGGGCTTGAAAATAACAGGAGATAGATAGGTAGGATATTTTTTGACAGGAAATCCTTTGTTCGTTCAAATTTTTGTACTGATAACATGCTTATTATCACTATTAACTGAAATACTGGGTTATCCGAAAAATAAGTTATCCGCTTTCTCTTCCGTTCAATATTTTTTCAAATTTGACAATTTTCACGCAGTTCTTTAAAACACAGAGGCATTCCATAAGTAGCCTTACCTTTCCATTTGTAGGTGGCTCCTGGATGTATATGTTACTCATTCTGAATTTGTTAAAAACTAGAGGATTTTCTAAAAATAAATAAAATTCAATTTTTACATGGGCGCAGCCATTTTACAACTATCTACTCAATAATATAAACTCTTTTCTTTTAAAAAAAATCTAAAAAAATATCAGTTTCTTTCTTCATTTTTCAAAGAAGAGTCTTAATTCTATATTAAAGGCATTTAAAAGTCGACAAAATATTGTTAATATAACTTGGTTACAAGTTATTATATTTATGAACTGAGTAAAAATCAAGGGGACATAACTCTATTTATCCTACCAGAACTTCAAGATGCAAGGTAACTTATTTCAAAAAATATACAACATGCATCCTGTACACCTGTTTTAACATGTGGTAAAAACACTGCATTGAGTTTTATTTGCTCTTCAATTGATAAGAATGGAGGAGTTATGGGTTGATCTGGTTGAAATTTTCCAATAACCACAGATGTTCGAAAGCTTGATATATAGCTGTCAACAGGGTCTTTGAAATAGCATTTTGAAAGACCCTGCTGTCAGATAAGTTGGAGTGTACATTGTGAATGAAAAAAATAAACACTTGATACTTGAGCCTGTTAATTTATGAGAAAAAAGTCGTTGCAACTGATTCTAGTCCTGTAGGATTTAATACTGCTTCCTGGATTTAAACAAGTTCTCATGCCAAAAGTCAGTCTCAATAACTCGCCTTCAAAAGCGGACCCATTTATTAATCTGATATTTTGCGTTGTCCGCCTTTAGCTACTCTGAAGGGGATATTGACCTAACATAAAATAGCACTATATTCACCTTCTAGAGTACAATTATTTGGACTAGCCAAAAGTGTGAAATTTGTAAAGTCACTGGAGAATCTTACTGGTGGTCAGATTCAAATGACTGACCTGATCAGGAGTCCTTTGCTCTAACCCCTCGACCACTGCTCCTTGACCACCACTGAAGTCTGGCAAAGAAAGGTAATTATAATATTGTGAAATGTTTATCTGACAGGAAATGATAGGGCAGAAATCTTTGCTTTTTTCAGGTCTTGTTGGAGGTTTTGGGAAAAAGTCCAATGATGGATTTAAGGCAGCCTGTAAAAGATGTGGATATGGTAGGTCCTAGTTAAAATAACATTATGTTCAGCTTGTTTTCAGTTTCTGTTTGGCACTTACAATTGCATGAAATAAGTTTGACAGAAGCTGATGCACTTTGTGTTATAAAAAGGTTCGATCCTTCTTAAGATTCTTACAAATAAGTTTGACTATAGATGCATTTTTTAGATGTAAAAAGTTTCTCTCTCCTTTTTTTTGAAATACTTTTAACCAATTTTGTAAATATAACTTTATCTAAATTCTTCTAATTTTACTCTTAAAGAGGCATGCCCTGATTTATATAGTATTTTTTAAAATCATGTAAATGCGAATGATCAGTGTTGAATGAATTTTTAACCAGTGTCAAGGTGACAGTCAAATATTTTTAAGTACAACAGGTAAACTGAATATACTATTAGTCTAAGTTCTGTTGAGATCTGTTATACCGTTATTTGGGTGGATAGCCATTTATTACTTTATTTTGGTGGATAGCCATTTAATACTTTTTTTCGGTGGATAGCCATTTATTACTTTATTTCGGTGGATAACCATTTATAACTTATGAACACATTTTCAGTTGCTCTATGTTTAAAGTAATATTTTTTTAACAAACATTCTTCTTTAAATCAACAGTTATTTTTCATTTTCATATATTATGCTAAAGATGTTTTAATTTTTTATAACAGTCATTTATCAGCATTTAGTCTTAGGAGTATATTTCATGAAAGTGCATGTATGCCCTCTGAGGTGTTGAGATTGTTCAGAGAATGCATGTTCAGGTTTAATAATGAAAATTCATTGTAAGTGACACTTTGTATTATAAAATAAGTCTTTATTTTGAATCTGTTATCAGAAAAAGAATACAAAAATATTGTAACAGTTATTAATTGCTGCAGTAAAGTGAAGCTGGGAACAACATACTATATTATATTAGGTCCCAGAGTGGGACCATTTATTGCTATTACTTGTAATAACCTACATAACTAACATTATAATTACAGCTGGTCACCTGACATTCCAGTGCCGAAATTTTGTGAAGTCAGATCCAAACAAGGATGTTGTCCTTGATGTTAGCAGTACAAGTTCGGATTCCAGTGAAGAAGAGTTTATCTCCCCTCTTGTCAAACTCAGGGAAGGTTAGGCATCAGTTAAAAAAAATTGTCATTTAACCTATATCTTCTTTATGAATATATATCAAAGTTTATGATTCCAGAGTATGGATACAAGTTGTCATTTATAAAACTGTCTTTGAAGTACAGTTCTTGACGTAAGAGAGCTAGTAGTTTGTCTTTGTAAGGTTTGTGGGTTGTTAATACCAGGAATGAGTGTTGTTTCTTTAATTTGTAATTCTCAGTTGTTTCATCTTCAGCATTGTTGTAAACACTAGTTAATATCAGATGCTTGGCAGTTATGCAAAACAAATTAAAGTTAGCTGTATACATGGCTAAATAATAAAAAACAAAAACATATATACACATAATTGCTGAATTAAAAAGCACTGATTGGTGGCTTAAAGCAGGTTTAGATAGTTTTGATAAAGATATTATTTGTAATTAGGATGACAATTAGATGAGCTTAGTTATTGAACATTTCAGATGAAGTAAAAAAGAAAAAAGAAAAAAATTCAGAGAGAAAGAAGAAGAAACATAAAAGGTATGACATTTAAACGAGGCATATGACTAATCAGGGCCGTTTTATATTTAGTGGACTCTTACTGATTCATAAAATACAGTGACTGTAAATCTAATTCATTATTAAGAAATGTGTGTTTCAAGTTGGCTTGTGACCTTCCTCTGCATGAGAAAAGATGATAGTCTCTCATTGTAGAGTGATGGTAAGGTAAGCTGCCCACAGTGACACACATGAGTAAAACACATTTATAGACTTAAATAGAAGTATACAACCATATTCAATAAAACTGTTATACATGTATATGCAGAAGTAAGGCCGTCTCCAATTACTTTGACTTTTGGAAATCAAATGAAGTTCCCAGAAATTTTGCTTGAAATAGACACATTTAGGTGGTAATTAAAATTGTCCAAATTGCAGTAGTCAAGAATATTGTTGTATCAATCCAGGCTCTTGTCCCACTTGATGAAAATCCTAGTAATTCATTTTAAAACAATATTAGTGCTTGAATTCTATTTTAATCTCACTTAAAAATCATTGTAAACTGCACCCAGAGTAACAGCAAATATGAGTATTCATGGAGTAGGTTTTCAGGTCTGAGGGATATGTAAGTCTATGTTATTCTCAACTGAATAATGATAAACTGCTGCGTTATATAAATAAGAATGTTTTTTTATTTATATAAAATACTGCATTACATAAATAATGTTCTTTTTATGAACCATTGCATTAAATAAGGATGTCTTTTTAACAGTTGCAGCCATTTTAGTTGCAGACTTTTTGTAATATACTGTTTCATACTTATTTCAGGGAAAGGTCAAGGTCACCTTTAAGAGAGAAGAAATCACACAAGAAAAAGAAGAAGAAACATAAACACAGAGACAGTTCCGATGATTCAGATGTTTCAGACAGTGAAAGTGAAGACTCAGATTCGGAAGAAAAATATGACAGGCACAAGCATAAACACAGAAAACATGATTCTGACAGTGGCAGTGAATATGAGAGAAAGAAAAGAAAGAAGAAAAAACACAGGAAAAAGAAAAAGAAACACAAAAAGCACCCTTCCAGTGACGAAACAGACAGTGAAAGTTGAAAACTGATTACTAGAACTTGCTGCTTTTCTTGCTGAACTTTTTAAAGTGATGTTTAATTGATTATAAGAACTGCTGCCTGTAATTGGCTGCATTTTTTGAGGTGATGTCGAATTGATTAAAGGGACCACATTCTGTAATTTGCTGCAGTTTTTTAAGTGATGTGCAATTGATAACAGGAACTATTTTCTGTAATTTTCTGCACTTTTTATAATGATGTGTAATTGATCACAGAACTACTTTCTGTAATTTGTTGCACTTTTTAAAGAGGTTTGTTATTAATTACAGGAAATAATTTCTGTAAAGGGCTGCACTTCTTAAAGTGGTGTGTTATTAACTACAGGAAGTAATTTCTGTAAAGGGCTGCACTTTTTAAAGTGATATGTAATTGGTTACAGGGACTACTTTCTGTAATTGGCTGCACTTTTTAAAGAAGTTGGTCTTGGTGATTTTACCATGTTTACCATTTTAGAGATTAATAGCAATTTTATCTGTTTTGGAGCCGACATTTTATCCATTTGAGAACATTTATTTAATTGTAGTTTGAAAAATTAATATTGTGTCATGGAAAATCTTCAGTGTATACAAATTTGAAACATGTGTTCTACAGGGAGAAGGGTGTTGCTTCTGTGAATTTTGAAGCAGATTTGCTACTGGCTAGTTTATGTAGAAACATTTTGATCATTAACTTTCTTGGACACTGTTTCCATTGTGTGTATCAAACGGCGAGACAGTGTTTTAATAATATACATGTATCTTTTTCTGGTTTTAATTTTTTTTATCTTCCATCGTGCCTTTATTTGACAGTAAAGTAATTCAATGGTAAATAACTATGTTTATGATTTTATAGATTCTTAAATGCCATCAGTATGTTTTATTTTGAGTACCAGATTTTGATATACATTGTAGTACAGTTTTGTTGCTAGTTTTAGCACTGTTTTCACGAAATATCATACTACAGGGCATCGACTTAACAATTTCTAGGTAAAAGTTGTAATTTATGAATGTAAACTGGTAATAGTTCCAAAGGGATAACATTTGACACATCAGAAATTGTGAATGGCCAAATACGAAATACAATGTTATATGAATAAAATATGAAAAGTACATAGCTGTTAGTTTGAGTTACTTGAGTTATAGTCCTGTTTTCTTCAAGCAGTTAAATATGCACTCATATAAGGTGTGAGTACTTTAAACAAAACATGGATAAAGTGAATTCCTGCAAGAACTATTTCCTCCAAAGTTTTACTTCAGTTCTCATGGTACAGTGTTTTTTTGTGAATAATTATGTTTTTTTTTCTTTAACTTCTTTATAGTTGAAAGAATAATAAGCACTGTAATTAAAACATCCCTAGGACTTGAATGGAAGATGAACCACTGTAAACCATTAAACAGTTACAACATCCACTGCCAAAAAACCAACAGAAGTGCTTTTTGTAAACGATTTTGAGGTTTCTGTTGCACTCGATTTCAGTGCATATTGAAATTAATACTGGCATTTCTTATTTCTTGTTCTTCTCAAAATAATTTACTGACTTGACAAAACGGTTGACTACACCAAACAATACAACTGTTTCTCTTCATGTTATAAGAAAAACAGGCTCGTAGATCGACAATTCAATCCCGTGTCTTTTTCATTCAACAAGTTTTACATTTCATTTTACGTCTGATTATATGTAGAAGATTTTTTTCATGTCTACACGTAGTCCTCACTGATCTTTCATTCATACTTCAGCTTAAGATCTCTGCCACCAAAGTTAACTTGAACTGGTTTCCAGCTATGTATAAATGTATGAATTCATTTTAACTCTGAGAAATTGCTTCAATTTTGGATGTCTTGAGTTTTCATTTACTAGTAATTGAAAAAGAAACCAACCTGAAAAAAGTATTTTGTTCATTTACTTTCGATCAACGCTGGGACTTTCTGTTAAAGGGGTTAATATACGGTCCCTGATCAACGTGACATGCCTGTTGGCAGTTATTTCTTAACTGTAAAGGGAAGTAACCGCTTCTTGGAGTTTGGTCCGCACGCACACACTTAACATAAATCAAAGAATTTTCGCCCCATGATTTCAACAATGACATGTAAAAGACTCATACGTATCCAAAATAGGTAACTAGATAAATTTACATCTTTTGAAGTTTTCCGTTCTTGACCAGACCGTTAATTGTGGGAAGCGCCTAAATGACTATTTCATGAAGTCCATGAAGAATTTGAGATCACCCACTCCAGCTGGCTGGTAAACATGGGTTTCTTTGATCCTTCTAAGTGTTGTTTTCCCCATTTGATTTTCAGTTAGTTCACTGATAAAAAAAAATGAGTTCCGGTTCTGTTTGTATAATATATATATATTATATATATAGATATATATATTATAATTAATATAATATTATACACGGCAGGTTACAATTCACAATAATGTCAAAAACTGAATTTCGCTGATTGTAGTACTCCAAATACACATAATACAACAGCACAAATGTCCAGCAAACTATTTACAGCACATCTGATACTGAATCTCACTGCTTTTTGTCCTTGACTCTGCAGCTGTCATAGCCTGCGGCTTTGAACTTCAGGTCTAGGTCCATAGGGAGCCGGTGCAGTGTTTGGATTTGGACAAGTCTATATGATATATGATAGTGGGAAATTTTTTTTCTAGTGTGTTCAGATGTTCAAATAAGCATTTTATATGCTATCCAAACACTGCACCGGCTCCCTATGTCTAGGTCCACCCAAAACTTAGTTGTTTATATTAGATTTAAATGAATTTATTGACGACTACATAACTGGGCAGACTGTTCCATATATAAAAAAGCTCTAAGTAGCTTATATTAATTGTATATGTCCTGCCGACTCAAAATAAATCTTATCTTATCTTATCTTATCTTATCTTATCTTATCTTATCTTATCTTATCTTATCTTATCTTATCTTATTCTTATCTTATCTTAACAACTCTCTGTGAAAATGTACTTTTCTTAAATTCAGTCCTAACCGTTTTTTTGAATAATTTATGACTATTAGCTTTAGTAAACATTTTGCCTGTACCTACTATATCAAATTTATTTATTTTATTCTTTGTCTCTACCTACTGCATGTGCCTGAATATTTCTGTAAGAAAAACAATTCTGACGGCCTCGGGTATATGGCAAACCTATATTGACTGTATATTAACTCATATCAAATCAATTCATGAAAGAACTCGGGTTAAGAATATTACAACACATAAAAAATATATATATCACAATGTTGTAGGAATTAAATAGGAAAACTTCGACATATGAGCTCTATTACCATTTTTAAACTCAAATCTATAGGTGATGAAACTACCGTAAGTATTTCTGGCAAGCACTCCAGCTGAAAGGATATATGGAATCCAACTGTAGGTCTTTGACTCAGTACAGAAAAGTTTTAGATATATCTTTTTTATTTTATTTCTTTAATTTTGGCAAGGGGGGGGGGGGGGGGGTACTGGTATAAAAATTCAGACTCGTTCTTCATGGCCATAGCCCAGAATATAAATATTTTTTTGTTGCACCGAGTAACAATACATAAAGATTACTGAAAAAGTATTTTTTTTACAAACTTTAAAAAGATAAGACATTCATATCCTAGACTATTTGTGCTTGAAAGGAAATTGCATTAAATATGTATTTTCCAATGCTTCTGGTACTCTTTTTTTTGTCAATTTAATCTCGAAAGATCCGCATACCATTTTATTGCCGTTTAGCACACTTTTTGGACAGTCTACTTTCATTTTTAAATCTCGTTTAATCACGGTTCAAGTCACGTGACTGAATCTAAGCACTTCTTCCTTCGGAAACAAAACTGAGAATGGACAAACCATAACAGAATAAGGTACTTTCACTGCATTTAGCTATTAAATGGGTGTAAAAAAGCCGTTTGCAAAAGATCTAAGATGCTCAATTTACTCCTCGTCTGGAGAAATTTAATTGTTTACAAATGATATGGAGGTTTTCGGATGCTGCATAATTATTTTCAGATTTAATTCCTTTGGCTTTGATTCGATGTTTGAGTCATTTTTGTCACAGAAATTGTAGCTACAGTAGCTGAATAGAGTGAGTGAATTAAGCTTCTTTCTCTTTGGCTTAAAAATACGGAGACGAAATAACTTTTTAAGGTAATAAAAAAGAAAAAAATAACAGTACTGCAAGTAGAGTCTGATCAGGTAAAAGAGTTTTAAGGTAAAAAAGTGTGTTTTAAACTCTAGGAGAAGGATCTGCTAAACATTGATAATATCTAGGAGTGATTGAAAATGTAGCCTACACACTCATAAAAAAATGACTGACTGCTTTACTAAAATGGTAATTGTTTGTATTCAGGCTATGTGGCCCATCTGTATCAGTTATATCTTCATTTTTAAATTTTATTTTCATTGATTTGCTTTGTTTATTTCCAATTAATCTTAAACACCAGTATACGATATGTTTTTAGTTTTTTCATTTTTATTGCAGCTTGTTGTCATGACCCTCTCATTCGGCATTTGTTAACCTTTTTGTTATGGTCCATTTCTTAGAAACCATCACAGCTCTACTCACTTCAAATTTGGAAAAACTCTTGCACTATCAAAATGTGAGAGAGACCATTTCTAAATGGTAGATAACCCTCAAATTTAGTTTTGAAAAGTTAAGCCTCTTTTTTCGCCTTATTTGGTTAGTCTTTTTTAGACATTTCTCAAAAATTATTAAAGATATTCACTTTAAACTTGCAATACTTGATCGCCATCAAAATTGAAATGCATTTCAAAAGGGCAGGTAATCCAATAATACAGTTTTGCACTGTTATGCCCCTTTTTTGACTTAAAATATTTATAGAATCTGCCACCTTTCTTATAAGAGATCTGTGTATTTTATGTTTTGGTGTAATTTCTTCCCATCAGCAAATTGGTGAGACCTTTTTGTTATATATATATATATATATGCTATTTCCATTACTCAGCTGAGCAATATAGGCCCTCTTGGGTCTCTTGTTTGACTTAGATTTGTTTTTATTAGTGTTTCTTTCAGTTTGATGCTACATTTGATACAATTATCAGTGAGCAGTTTCAAGATCTAGCCTTGCAGTACAAATATCTGCAGCATTTTTGTGAAATTCTCAGACTTTTTAAGCCACTTAAACAGCATATAATAGCAGATACTGATGTTTTTGCAACCAAATGACAGCGCACAATGATTTAATTTTTTTTGCAGACAACAAAGAAGTGCCATGGAAGGCAAGAAAAAAACTCACCCAGATGGCCAGTACCATCACCAAGATGTTGATTTTGGAGTATTTGAGCAAATGACTGAACCATTGCTGCACTCGGCTCCATATCCAGGCTCTCCAGCATGGACACAGTTTAGCGGCATACCACCTTCACCAGCTGACGCAGCTGCATTTAGGTGGGACAGCTTTGTGACCCCACCAAACACCCCTTCACCTGCACACAACATTGATCTGAATCCAAATTTCTATTCCAATTTGAACCATGTGATGCAAGCTATGGGAAAGCCTAGTACAAACTTCGATGCTAATGTAACAAATGATACAGATAAACTTGCCTCCACACCTGTAGCTCAGTCACTGTTAGAAGCTCTTAGTGCACAAAGCTCTGTAATGAACTCAGTGCAAGAAGAGAATATGTCGCCAATACAAGATCTGCTTGATTTTGATCAAACCAATCAAGAAGGTTATGAGATATATGCGGATGCACTGAAAAAGCTTGGTTCGGGATATCCGTCTTATAATCCATTTGGAACATCTGATGTCCTAAACTCTTCACCTTCAACAACTCCTCCCCCGAAAGAGGTTGATCAGAATAGCAAAAGTGCAAAGCCAAGTTTTGCTGAAGTAGCAAAGACTCTGAAAAGTAATCAGAGTTCGGGAAAAGATAAAGAGGAGACTGATCATGGCAAAAAAAGGTCGTCTGAGAACACAACATCAAGGTCATTTAAAGGAAGCAAAAAATTTGTTGCGAGACCAGTAAGAGGTAGGAACAACAGTGTTCCAGATGACATGTGCAGAACAACTGTGTCACCAGATTCTAAATATGGTCTGGATGACTTTGTTGATGTGAAAAAGGGTGATAAAGATGAGTTAAATACAGGTCTCGATGATATTCCTCTTATCACTCGTAAGAATAGTACCAGTAGTCTGAGCAGCGGAACAAGTGGTATTGAAGAGATTCATTTGACCAAGACTTGTAATAGTTGTAGTAGCGAGGATGCGTCTGGGTTTGAGAAAATCAGTAACAGAGAAAAGGAGAAAGGGTTTGGCAAAGACCATGTCAAATCATCAACGAAGGAGGAAAAACCATTCTTCGATGCTCGAAGAATCTTTCAGACACAGACAAAAGATACAAACAAGCGCCGAGGACAGACAAAGTTAGCAGATGAGGATTGTGGTCCGACAATACTAAACAACTGGTAAACCTTCATACGCTGCTTGGTGCTCATCGGCTGCTCACAAGAAATCGACTCACTACATTAACAATAACCTGAGAGATTCACAGAAGAAAACCAATCAGAACACAAGCACAGGAATGAAAGGTCAGAGTCTGCCGCCAGAAAGTGTCTACCCCCAGTCTCACTTGAGAGCTGAAAAGCCAACCCGTTCACGTCAAGGTTCAGCTAAGAGTCGGTCAACCACTGCCAAACCAGAAATGCCTTTACAGACCTCATTTGATCATGAATTAATAGGTAAGTTCTTGTTACCGTTATTGGTATGGTATACCATTCATATTTTAAGATTTTAGTTTTTATTTCATACTCCAAACCAGAATATTGCTAACTTGTACCTTACTAGTATATGGATAAATGTGATAGGTTGATTTTTCTTAAATAAGAATTTGAATGAACTTTAAACATGCTGATACATAATTTTAATGCAGTTTTGCCAGAATTGTAAAATGATCAAAGTTAACTTTGTCTTATAAAAATGTCATATTTTACTGTTTTTATACAAGGAAAATATATACATTTACATTGAGGTGACTTTATTTGTAAATTACTTTGTCAAAAGTTGTTGAACTGAAGTATCCCAACAAGGAAATTTTTTTGGTCATGTATACTCTTAATACCAGTAATTTTCTTAGGTTTTTTTTAACTTAGTATACTTACAAAAGCATCAGATGTGCTTGCATTTCAGTAAAAGTGCTTTATGTGAAAGTCTGAATACTTGAGTAGGCATTAATGTGTACTTGATAATAATATCAAGTTTTTTAAGTATATGGTGCAAGAGCTTTTCTTTAAATCTTGCTTTTTAATCCAGTGTTACAACTATTTCTGACTGAGCATAAAGTTCTTCTTTAAAAATCAGCAAAGAAACCTATGATTAAAGATACCGCAAAGATTGTTTGCAGTCATTAGTCAAAAGCTCACTGTATTGGAGAATTTTAGGATATCAATAATCATATTGGATTACCATAGAAAGCTGTGACGTATTGGTTGGCCTTATTTAGAATGACAGCTTATAAGGCTTGGGCCACAGCAGGATGAAAATTAAAGCTCTTAAGACTGTGAACTAGCAGAGCTCTGTCTTATATGCCTTAGAGAGCTAAAGCTTGATTTAGCTCTAAAATGTAGGTGGCAAAAAGTGAATACTACTCTGTAAAGCATTAACAGTATAAAAAGATGGCAAAGTTCGAATTGGTGATAGAACGTAATAGCAAAAACAGATTAAGCTTATTGGAGCAATATAACACAGCTGTCTTAAACTTTTGAGCTCAGATTTGATGAACAGAAGAATTCAAATAAATCCACTAGTTTTGCCTTAAATGAAAATGAAATTATTCTATTAAAATGATGTATAGTCCCATTAATCTGATATTTTTATAGATCAGAAGAAAGAATAGATTTCAAAATTTTGAGAAAGCGATGATCATTTTGGAACCAAGAATTTTGTGGCCAGTGTAAAATGATTTGAATTGAATTACTTCAGTTTTCTAATTGAAAACTTAAAATGTAAAAGACCTTGTGAAAATGTAGCATTATAGTTTCAATTATAAAAGCAGACAAATTTAAAGTGGTTGAGATCTGAAGTACAGTTTGTGACATACATGTACATGATCACTCTTTTAAAGATATGAAATGAACAGTACTAGATTTGCTTAAATTTGCATACTGGTATTAAATATTAGAGCTATAAATCTTTTTTTGTTTTTCCCAAAAGGACTAAGGTACATGACAATTAAGATGTTAAATTGTTGAAAATGCTGTGGATACTCTGAAATTATGTAAATTACAAGTACCTAAGACTTCTTTCACTTCCAAGATGGAAATAAATGAAATGTACCCCCCAATACAGTTGGAAATGTAATTTTTCACTGATTTAGCAGGTCAGAATTGTTCTTTTACTGTATTTATTTTCAATGGGAGTGGAAGTTTCAAACTTTTTTCATAAAAAAGATGCATGATTTTTGTATTTTTGAGTGAAATTTCAGTGAAACTTTATTTGTTTAAATTAGATATTTGGGGTCACTTTGTCCACAAATGCAACTTTAAAGAAAAACTTGTGAAGGAAAATTTTCAGATTTCTGATGAAATGGCAGTGAAATTAGCAACCAGAGGCATGATGAGAGTCTGTCGTCTTGTCAATATTGTATTGGACAATATCGGTACTTGCTGCATAATTTAAGAGAAAGTTTGTCAATGGTATTGGTCTGGTTCTGAGAGAGGCTGATTATCGGATAGACCCCTCGGTGATATTTTTACATGATTTACTTCCAACCATCAAAATCTTCTTTAAGAAATGACAAATGGCTGTTAAAACAAACAGACACAGTTGTATTTTATTGATTTTGTCACTATCTTTAGCACATCTTATAGAGTCGCGAAAAACAAGCATATATCCTTCACCTCATGGTCTTAACTTGCTTAGTTTGATTACAGTATTTGCATTTTGATAAAGACTGGAGATAACTACCTGTATTTAATAATTGTGTAACGGAAATTGTTCAGTTTCATAAATTTTAGTGAACTTTCAATTCGTATAAGGAGTTTCTGCCATAGAGTATAACAGGAGTACATGTATATACTTGTCCTTATATAGTGTAGAAGGAATTGGTAGTGTGGTATAGAATTTAATTACTTCCTGGTTCAGTTATTCATACTGAAGGATAATGTGCAAGTAATTTCTTATTAAACAAGAAAAGGATTATAGATTTTTTTCTTTTACAAAAAGTGGTCTTGTGAGCACATCTTACAGTAACGCATGGGATTTAGGTGATGGGTTTTTCTATTTGTTTTTTATCTATGGAGTAATTTTCATGTGTAGACATAAAATGTCATTGAAGTTAAGCAAGGGATTGGAGTGCACTCCTGATGATATGGTGTTGCCTTGACTTGCTAGATAAATCTTAGTGGACTATGATAGGTGGAAATGTGCAAAATATTCTTGAAACAGTTCAATCGTCTGCTATGAAAGACAGTAAGCATGCATTTGATTTACTTTTGCAATGAAGTTATTATAGGTGTTACACAGTTTGTGGTAATTGTTTTTTAACCTCTAGTGCAGATCACGATCAGCCTTCTCCCCTTTGCTGACTTATATTGGTCTGCACTATTTACTATCATTATACCCCCGAAACAAAGTTTGTGGGGTATATAGGAGTCATCCAGTGGTTGGTCGGTCAGGCGATCCGTCGGATGGTCTGTTGCAATTTCCTTGTCCGGAGAATAACTTGAAAACTAATGGATTGAATCAGTGCAATTTCATACAGTGGTGAAGCACAATGAGAGAAAGTGCCATGTTCAAGAATCATAACTCCATCTTCACTATTTGCAGAGTTATTGCCCTTTTTTGGTTTTCCTTATCCAGAGAATAACTTGAAAACTAATTGTTGCAATTCAGTGCCACTTCATACAATGATCAAGCACAATGAGAGAAAGTGCAGTGTTCAAGAATCATAACTCCATCTTCACTATTTGCACAGTTATTGCCCCTTGTTGGTTTTCCTTGTCCAGAGCATTACTTGAAAACTAATTGTTGGAATTAAATGCAACTTCATATAGTGATCAAGCAGGATGACAGGAAGTGCATTGTACAAGAGCTATAACTAAGTTTTCACTATTTGCACAGTTATTGCCCTTTGTTGGTTTTCCTTGTCCGGAGCATAAGTTGAAATCTAAAAGTTTGAATTTAGTGCAACTTCATACAGTGGACAAGCACAATGAGAGGAAATGCAATGTACAAGAGCTATAACTGTATGTCCTTTATTTGTACAGTTATTGCCCTTTGTTGATTTTCCTTGTCCGGAGCATAAGTTGAAATCTAAAAGTTTGAATTTAGTGCAACTTCATACAATGGACAAGCACAATGAGAGGAAGTGCAGTGTTCAAAAGTCATAACTCCATCTTCAGTATTTGCAGAGTTACTGCCCTTTGTTGGTTTTCCTTGTCCAAAGCATAACTTGAAAACTAATGGTTGGATTTCAGTTCAACTTCATACAATGGTCAGCCATAACGCTATTTCAATTCTTTTACAAAGTATTCTGTTACTAATAACTTCCTCAGTTCCGAAGAAGTTGCGGGGGTATTAATCACATTTAGTGATGAGCTTAGTGTTTATAAGCTTTCAGTTGATACACAATAAATGATAGATTGGTTTACTCAAATTACCAAGTTGAAAGATTGACAGGGCTCCAGATAAGATGCGTATATGTGAAATTAGGCACGAAAATAACACGTTTATGCATGCAAATGAAATTTGTAGCATACAAAAATGCAGAAGAAATTCAGATTACACACTGAACAACATTTCTTTGCGTAAATGAAACCAAAACTAAAATCAGTGATTAAAATCATCTGAACGCATTGCAAGCGTCTACCTGTAATTTTGAGTAGTTTCGATTATAATCGGTTGTATGGTAGTGCAATTAACGCAATTTCATAAATACCCGGTGAAATGTAGCTATTGAAATTAAAACAATTGACTCATATAAGTTATAAGAGTATACATTGTATGCAACAAATATAAGGACGAATAAAGGGTTTTACACATTTACAGTATATTTCAAGGAGTAAAAATACTCAGATTTCAAGTTTTACTCATTCACAAAAAATTCAATGAGTAAATACTCATTGCCTGAAGAAATTATCCGGAGCCCTGGATGGATATTTAGAAATTAAGGGGAGAATGGGTTAAATACTGTTTTTGTCACATACTGATAATCAATTTTATTTATCTGTAGGGTGATGTAAAGCTTTGATTACAGTTCATACATACATACATATGTGGAATCATTATCTGGATTTTAGTTAATTCAGTGTGAAGTTTTTTATTCATGTTTCAATATTAGAAGATCATTTGTAACCGAGAAACATTCTGTTATGTAGCAAGTTGTTAAAAGCACTAATATATTGACAAAGGGGTGAAAGCAAAACTTTCTAAGTGCAAATGAATGAATGAAAAAGATAGAACCATTTGTTTTTCTCCCCATGCATTTCATTGGTTAAAGCGACTGTCTCACAGATGGATCGACAATGCATTAAAAAGAAATGTTTATATTTGTAAAAATTCTGGTTGTAGTTGTGAAGAACATACATTGACAACTTGGCTTAGTGGTCTAGGTCGCTGCTGCTAAATTTATTGGTCACCTGAAGGGCATGGGTTCTAATCCTGTTACAATCATATTCTTTTTTCTTCAGTTTTCGTAATGTATAGAAGCATAACATTATGTTTTTTTCATAGTATATTAACTTATCTTTAATTTTAAAGAAGAAAAAAATTAAGCTCAATTCTGTGAGTCAGTTGCTTTAAATGCATCACCGTTGTTGATCACTAGAGCCTTATCTTCACATAGTAATTGGTTGCTTGAGTTTGGGTTAAGAACTTAAGAACAATATTTGGCAAGATCTGTATAAAGGGAATTCTTTGAAACATTTTGTAATGTTTTTTACAGATGAATGGCTAAGTTTTCTGTATGACAAGGCAAAGCTGTGTCTTCACCAACTATGGACTCTAGTGTTGATGGTAATTCTTCTCATCTTCAGCATCATTGTATACCTGTAAGTACTTTATTGAACACATTCATACCTGTAAGTACTTAATGCATTAAAAAAATAAAGTACTTTATTGAACACATTCATATCTGTTATAACTTTATTGAACACAATCATACCTGTAAGTACTTAATGCATTGAACACATTAAGTACTTTATTGAACACATTCTTATCTGTAATTACTTTATTGAACACATTCATACCTGTAAGTACTAAATGCATTGAACACATTCATACCTGTAAGTACTTTATTGAACACATTCATACCTGTAAGTACTAAATGCATTGAACACATTCATACCTGTAAGTACTTTATTGAACACATTCATACCTGTAAGTACTTTATTGAACACATTCATACCTGTAAGTACTAAATGCATTGAACACATTCATACCTGTAAGTACTTTATTGAACACATTCATACCTGTAAGTACTTTATTGAACACATTCATACCTGTAAGTACTTTATTGAACACATTCATACCTGTAAGTACTTAATGGAACACATTCATACCTGTAAGTACTTCATTGAACACATTCATACCTGTAAGTACTTTACTCAGAGTTCCAATTCAGATACATATGTGCATGAATCACGTAGAAAATATGAAAATCACATACAAAAATTCTTTCCAGAACGTGCATGCACACATAGATATTAATGTATGAAAATGTAATGAAGTTGGAAAAACTACGATTTCTGTAATTTGTACCTACAACTAATAATTTTTGTTCGTAAGAAGTTCCTAAAAATAGACACTGGGATTCCAGATTTAAACCAGATGTCAACTGCAGTAGACTGTGTATGTAATCTGTTTAATTGAAATTGCGGACTGGGGTAACAAAAATTGATACCAGTCTGTTTTGTCCTGCAAAATGTTGCAGCGAAAACTGACAGATTTAGGCTTTAGAAAAGCTCCGAAACGGCCAGCATGTTCGACTGTTGATACTAGCAAAGAAACACCCAGCACGGACAATGCCAATACTGAGCCTCCTAACAAAATGAAGAGTGTCGAACGATTTCAATATGCTTGGCTATAAGAATTCAGGTTTCTACGCTTCGAGCTTAACACCGGCTATATGTTTTATATAAACTGTGAACAATTTGAAAAAGACAATGTTATCAAGTCGGCATTTATGGGTATGTTCGGGGTAAAACTACCAGCAATCTGCATTGATTTGACGTTTTTGACAAATCTGATACTAGCACCTGTGAATAAACCTGCACCCCCAAAATCTGTCTTGTACCCCAAGAATTCAATCCTAGCGGGTGCATGCACCCCCACCCCCAAAAATAAAATTCAGTGAAAATCCTGTTTGCTGAACACATTAAGTACTTTACTAAACACATTCATATCTGTTAGTACTTTATTGAACACATTCATATCTGTTAGTACTTTATTGAACACATTCATATCTGTTAGTACTTTATTGAACACATCCATACCTGTAAGTACTTAACTGACACATGAGAATGAATTGAAGAAAACATTCACACACATGAGAATTTAATAAAGAACGCATTCATACATGTAAGTACTACATTAAATACATGGAGCCAATGCTTTTTTGTAGGTACTTAATTGAACACATATACGGCTTCAAGACATAAGGTGAATAGTTGTAGTTGTCAGTACTTAATGGAAACAGAGTGGAAATGTTTCAGTATTTTATTAATATATTACATGTAACTGCTGAGGTACTTAACTGAACAGCTGAAAATTAAGAAACACATCTTCTGTCTATTTCAGAGTATCGGGTTGCATCCATATAATAAGTTGGTTGTGGAGCAAGTTATGGATGTTTCTGGAGTCCAAAGTCTTCAAGGGAAAATTGTTTGGAGGGAACGGATGGCGCAAATCTCACACAGATTCACCCAAAAAGATTGGACTGGAAGAAAATATAACGTTGCCGGCTACTGGTACTGAAATTTTCTCCCTTTGATTAGCAGTGGAAAACAGTCTAGAATCTGAAGAGTGGTTTAGCATTGTTATAATAGTAGCTTTTTTGATATTTGACTTATAAAAGCTTTAGACATTCTCTTTTTTCAATGTTCAGAGAGAGATTCCAGTCTGCATCTTGTGATAAGTTTAAATGTTGGTAATAATTTATGTGCTAAGGCTTAAAGTGATTAATCTTGTAGCAGGCAACAAGGTCAAAAGATCAGTCATGAGGGTTGCTCAAGTATCATGAAACTGACAGAATAGTAAAGTCTCAATTGTCATTTAAACTGTCACTGAAGCGATTGGGATAAAGCCCTTGGTAAGGTGTGGAGAAATTATTTTGTACGTTTTTGTCATGGACTTAAATATATGACAGTGAATACTTTCTTTTCTTTTTTTCAGAAAGTTCTTTGAAACAATCTCTAATGTTTATTGAGGTAATTGTCTACTGCATTATCATCTTGCTTTCCTTTGGACAGTGAGTATGTAAGCCAAACAATACATACTGTTAGTGTATACATATGAAACTGTTAATTTTTTTTTTTCCAGGGGAAGAGGCCATGCAAAGACTCCTTGCCTGTAAAGGAAAAGACCCTTACAGGTACAGTCTTTTCTAGCCTTTCTTCATGGTTGATTTCTCATGGTCATTGACTTACTGATTTTTTGTAATCAGTCTTTGATTAAGGTTTTAGCCCCAGTGATCTAAAATACAAGCAGCTTTATCTTTTGGAGGAGTTGGTCATATGGGCAAACAGTACCGTTAAGAGATAAAAAAATAATAGGCTTTAAGCCGCAGAAAACGTGACAATGAATGGGGGACAGGGGTTTCTTTCAGGTTCTTCCCTGGAAACAAGGACTTAGTAAGAATGCTTTAAGGGACATATCCGGTAAGATAACATAAAACAGATGATATAATGTATAAATTTTTTATTGGCATTTAGACACTACAAAATTGTTTATTTGTTATAATTTTCTATCCACTCTAAAATTGTACAACAATATGTATCTGTAAAGAAGTTGATATTTATGCATTCAGTTTGCCTAGACACGTTAACACTGCTTAATGATTCATTCAGTTTCATTCATTCATGAAGTTTTTTAGAATTTAGGGTAAGCCTTAAAATAAAACAAATCAGCAAACTTTTCCAAAAATTGCTTTTAATTATGTGTCACATGCAAAGAAACATGTACTAAATAAATTACCAGTATGAAAGAATGAGATATTGTGAAAGAATTTAACCCTTTACTCCATATATACACATTTTTACACATGTGCGACCAGCATAGATCCAGATAAGCTGGCACAGAAATAACCAAATGTATCAAAAGGCAAACAGTGTAGATCCTGATCAGACGGCACAGATGTGCCGGCTGATCTGGATCTAAACTGTTCGCCCAAGCCATAAAGGTGCATATATGGAGGAAAGGGTTAATATAGAATAAAAAATAATTAGTATATTTGTATATCATTAGTTTTAACTATTAAGATGGAGAAAGTTTGTCTTTGGTAGAATTATTTTTCTGTCAAAATTAAAATTTCTGAACAAAAAAAAAAATAGATTTTTTAGTATCAATATTTGAAGAAAAATGATGTTTGCTAACAATTTTTATATCCTAGAAAAGAAAATGAAGGTTTCCTTGAATGAAACAAAGTTTCTAGGGTTGTAAGAACTTTTCGTGAAACAGTACTTTGTGTATTATTCTATTTGGTTGATAGATGATTATGTTGTATATTTCAGTATTCTAGGATTAAAATCTGCAGCCACAGACGATGATATAAAGAAGTATTATAGGAAACAAGCTGTTCTAGTCCATCCAGATAAGGTGTGTAGAGTTTTCAGTGGCTTTATTTTTGCAGTGTTGCCGAGTTATAATGAATTATGCTCTGCAGAACTTTGTAATGTTATGCACCCGGTCATAGTGATCTTCAGTAGCTTCTTGTTATGTGTATCCTTAGAAAAACTAACGTTACGAATCTTTTACTTTAAATGCAAAGGTGAAAGTTTTCCAGATTCTGCCGAATTTTCTGTGACGATCTTGGCCATTTTTCCAATTTGCACAAATCCGGGTCGAAAATTGGGGGTGGGCACTAGTTGCACTACATGCTGCACTATTGAATTAAGGCAACAAAGTGTTGATATTTCTGCAAAAATATATTGCTGTAATAGTGCAGTTCTAGGCTATCTAGGCTATCAGAACCATCAAAATCCAGGAGCTTCTAGGAGGCCCCCTACAAGGACGTTACCCTGGACCCACCCAGGCCCCCTTCCATTATTTGTAACGATAAATTTATGTACTGTACTATTGATAATCCAGCAGGTTTGTAGCTTGATCAGTGTCTTCAAAACCTCATTATCTCTACAGAAGTTTCAGATGTTTTTAGATGTTGTACTTGTGCAGGTACAATTATTTTGGGGTATAATTATAAGCATTTTATTATCATATAAGGAATCTAAAAATTCTTATGATGATATTTTGTATCCTTTTACTTAACAGAATCAGCAACCTGGTGCAGAGGAGGCCTTTAAAATTCTCGGACATGCCTTTGATCTGATTGGAGATGCTGTAAGTTACAATTGTTATACCTGTGTACACAATATATTGTTGGCTAGTTTAGAGTTTGTGTATTGCAACATATGTTACTTACAGGCTAATTCTTTGACTGCTGATCACTGTAAAAGTGATCGCTGACTGATACAGTGTGCTGGGTATAAGCCCCAATTCTTGCCATATCTTAGTATTTGAGAAAGTTTCAGATTCTTGCAGAGGATCTTCCGAAGAATGTGCACTTGCAGAATTTTTCAATATTTAAAAATGATAGGAAATAAAACAGATAACGTCATATAAAGATGTTGATGTTCTAAGTTTGAAAATTGCTAATATTTCAGTCTAAACGTGAAACATACGATCGACAACTTCAAGAAGCAAAGGAGGCCGAGGCAGCCATGGTATGTATTGGTGTTGTGGATGAGAACTGGTTTGAAATGTAGAAGTCTTTACTGATCTGTTTAACCCACCTGCGTAGTCAAATGATTAAAGTCACTGACTTCGAAAGATTTTATCTCCCATTGAATGAAGGTCATGGGTTTGAGCACTTTTGCTGACAATTACCTTTTATGTAAGAAGGTTGCCAGTTTCTTATGAAGAATGTGAGTCTAGTACTGGCCCTACCTAGGAACAATGGTTTGGTAAACTGCCCATCCAATTATTTCTTTGACTGAGAGTGGGCATTTAACTTTAACCAATTTGCATCAATTAAAAACTTAATATCTTCAGATTAAGTCTTATCATGTTTATGACTTCTTTGAAAAAAAAAGGTTATTTCTAATAATGATTTAAGAAGAATTCTAGAAGGCAGTGTTTCTGGCAGAATTTGAAGATGGAATTTTTGGGTTAGAAATGCAGAGAATTTACATATTTACTTGATCATTGATCAGAAACATTACATCTTCAGTGAAACTGTCAGTGTGTGTAACAGATGTTCTAAGCTAATAATATTTACTATATAATATTATGTTCTCAAAATCAAATGTAACTTAGTTGTGAAATTTTGACATGAGCGTTTAGTTACCAAAACATTTTAAGACAAAGACAAATGAGTTTTCATTCTATTTTAGCGTGAATTTAATGACCTTCTGACAAAGTTACAAGAGAAAATCCATCAGGCCAGTAACATGATGCGTTGCGACAACTGTGGAGGTAAACACAAACGTGTTCCAGTTGATAGAGCCTGGTACAGCGCTCGATTTTGTGAAAGATGCAAAATACGTCACTCAGCTAAAGAGGTATTGTAAAATGAGTAACTTACTTGTTTATGTGTGTCTTTAAGGTACATGTATATTGGATTGAACTGATTTTAGGGCTTATGTCATTGCTTCAGGGTCCAGGAAATGAGGTTAATCAAAAGTAATTTTTAGGGTTGAAAATACTTAGCCGTTATGATCGAGTCCTTTTTTTAACAATTTGCTGTACTTCACACCAGTGTGTTTAAAGTTAATGTCATGGTATATATGTTTTAAAAGTAAATGAATGCGTAACAGTTCAGAATATCAAACAACCCTTAACAGATTACTTTATTGGTCACTGTGCAAAGTCAGTTTTATGAATATTGAGAAAAAGTACACGGGTCATGGGGAAATTTATCTAATACAAATGCTTAATATTGTTCTTGAAACTAAATAGAAGCTTAGTAAACAATTAGAAATTTTTTTCAGTGTATACTGGCTTAAAATTTAAAATCTACAAGAAATACACAGTCGGACAACTTATTTATACATTTGGAATGTCAGTGATGATGTCTTAAGTTAATGGTAACTATTTTTGCTCCTTAGGGAGATGTATGGGCAGAAACATCAATGTTTGGATTTCTTTGGCATTATTATGCTTGTATGGAAGGAAAAGTATTTGATATTACAGAATGGGTGGCTTGTAAGGTAAGTGGAAGACATTGATTCACTGTTTCTTTGTGCTGTGTTGATAAAGTTATTAGGGTTTTTTTCTGATGTGTAAAGAAATATACAATGTCATGTATTGCTGTAATGCTGACATCATTTTCATTAAAAGAAGATTTTTCAACAGAGTTTAATTGAAATCAATACTGTAACGTTTTTTATTATTTTATTCTCTTCTTGTACTAACGGACATGCAGGATATGGCTAAACTAGGCGTTAAAATATTTGTTGTGAGTGGACTTGATGGACGGTCAGATTCAAAACAGAGCAGACGACAAAATAAAATCGTTAAATTCTTTTAATTATAAGAATGCTAGAAAGTATATGTATCTTCATAAAATAAAGTATTTAAAGTTGAATATTACAATGTCTTAGATTATACGATAGTCCGTTCCGATATTTCTTAACTAGATTCTAAATTAAATTTCTACTTAAAGTGTGACAATATACGTAAAGTTTGTTGAAAGTTAATGTTAATGATTTAAATCTCCATAATTACATTTCTGATGCTCCCTCCAAGTCTTCCTTCTTCTCCTAGAATATTGGTTACAAGTATCTTATAAGTTTAATTCTAAATTTTAGGTGTTCCTCTTAAAAGCCAAATGCGAAAAGCCCCCGCATCAAACGCGCGCCTCATTTTATAATTTCCCGCTCCAAGATACTTGATTCCACGGCCTCAAAGTAGTTACTGGGCTCACTATCCAATCAGAATGAGACATTTGTGGAAAACCTCTGCTCCTGTCCAATCAGAATCCTTACGGATTTCCCCGTAAACAATATCATTACGCCGTACAACAATTAGTTCTTTGACAGAATCGTCAAAAGTAGACAAAAAGGACTATTTACTAAATATCAACACTTGCGACCCCTAATCAGTTAGTGTCCTTTAACCATAATAAATTGAGTGTGAAATTTAGTTGTTTAGTCTTCAAGTAGATTATACAGGAAAGTTAGTTTTATGACAGCACAATGTCATTCCGTCAGAATTACAGTTCGAACATACAAAGTTACTTGAAACTCAAGTGCAACAAGTTTCCAGAGATAGTCAGGTAAGATTTCAGGTAGCACACTGAGGGGCTAAGTGATCCACATCAGAACCGACTGCCGTCCACGGGATTAAGTTTGTAGACGAAGCATAGTTATACAATTCCGCGACCCGGAATCAACAGGTAAGTTGTTTACAATATATTTTGTGCCATTCTTAGAACATACCGATGTTTGTAAGCGTAAGAAAGCTTTTGAATATGGGGTAAGTATATATCATAAAATGAATAGGGGTACACATTAGTTATACCTGTTAGAATTGACAGAGAAAATAAACACTGAAGTCTTAGGGGTATCATATTACACTTCCCCCACCTTATTAAGTATAATCCTCCTGGATTATATTTAACAATTAAAGACAAACTATATATATATATTCAAAACAAGAATATACTTCTATTATGTGACATATCAATAATTTGATTATTACAGTAACAAACAATGAAACAAGTAATTACTGAAATTGAAAATGTATCAGTCAACAAGTAAGTAACTTCAAAGTTCATTCTGTCAAACATGAAACAAAAACAGTCCTAGCCACAGCCCGTTTCACACTCTTATTTTAAGTCCATGTTTATCCAAAAGTTCAATAATTTTATCAGTGTCAGTCCACCTGTCTGCTCTTTCAATACTTTTTATAATTCCCCACGATACCCTTGAAGCTTCAATTTCTCCTTTCACTACACCCTTAACATACGAAAAGTTATACATTCTGATCTTTCCATCAAATCGATCTGTTCCATTATCCTCTTCACTTGGCTTTCCCTCACCTTCCAGACACATGAATTGATATTTGTCCAGAAGAAGTCTGCGCGATATCTGTGGATATGCTTTATTTGAGTTCTTTTCTAGAAACATGGCAGCAAACTCATGTGCTAACAGTTTCTGGTCCCCCGTCATCTTCCTCCAGTTTGGTGGTGGCCAATCTAATTTCAATCCAGGACCAAAATCAAATTCTACCACGCCCCACTCACGCTTGGCAGGTGGGCAGATTGGCATACAGCCTCTCTGCAGTATACGGTATGCACGTTCTTGAATACCACCATCTAAACCACGATATAGCGGAACTGAATTCCCTGAAGAGGTACTGGAAGACCCAGATACACTACTAACTTCATCTCTATTCCCACCACCATTCACTGTCTCTGTTGTTTCATTTTCATCACGACCTTGAGTTTCAGCTTCCTCTCCCAAGTTAATATCATCTTGATAGGTTTCTAAGCCATCTTCATCCATTTCCTCTGTCTCGTGTCTTTCTATACTATCCTTGCATGTCCTCTTTCTTGCCCTTGTATCACCTTCCTGATTAACAACTGTCCCTGATCTTTCACCTTGATCTCCTAAATTATCACTCTGAATTTCAGTGCCACTGTCTTGATACTTTCTCTTTTCACTACTATGACTTTTCCTTCCTGAACTTTCTTCTTGTCTACTTTGTTCATCCTCAGCCACAACACTATCTCCTTTACCTTGAACCACTCGCCTATCTGCAGAAACACTCCTTTCACTCTTTGTTTGCCTTGCTCCTTCCTTCCAACCCTTATTCCACTGATCAGTCCTTTCTGTTTTGTTTTCGAAACTTTCTGCCCATGCTCTAATAGCCTTCCTGGCTTCATAAGCTTCATCCGAACTATACTCCGTGATTTTTCCAACAACCTTGGCATAATCCTGGGGATATTTTGCTAGATAGAATCCATTTTGTCTAGAAAATACCTTCTTTGGCATATGAATATTGGTGTGAATTGTATTACAATGTACTTCCAAGTCGGCTATTCTAGTGAATGTTCTATCCCTCCCTTTGCACCAAGGACAGATGACTGTCAATATTCTATGAGCAGATGAAGAAAGGTGTGCATGCAGGTGGGTCTTATTAGCAAACATCGCCTCACATAGCCAGCATTTCTCCCTGAAACAATACAAAACATAAGCAAAAATTACAAAGAGTTAAGGTTTCCTTATTGTCCACTCACAGGATCCTTAATTTTGCTGTTGTCTTTTATTCTCTTGCAGTAAATGTGGCAAAGGTTCCATGGTAAAAAAAAATAAATATAGTAATCAGTTTTATTTATAATATTTATTTTCTCACTTTGGTATACATGTTTATACAGATTTGTTTATGATACATGTTCATTCATTCATCTTTACAGTCACACATTTGTACATAACTGTTAACTCTTACATGCCTGCATTCAACTTGTTTGTTAACTCAAACATTCATGAATTAAAGTTGTTTATACACTCACAAATATCTTTCACTATTATTCATTATCAGAAACACATTTAGATATGTCTGTAATTATTGATTACTCAGTTATTCATTGTTATAACTGTTTGTTGTTGTTGTTGTTTTTCTACACTTTCATTTGTTTTAGAAATTTTAATTCTATTCACAGTTTTTCCATCTGAGAACTGTTTTTCCATGGTATGGATACAAACGGTCTATATGATAAGCTTTAGGTCTTCCTTTTGATGTACGTTTAACTAGGCATATTAAATCATCAATGACTTTAGTTACAATATAAGGACCTTTCCACTTGTTAGTTAGTTTTGTGCTGACTCCAATCTTCCTACAGGGGTCATGCAACCATACATACTGCCCAGTTGTGTATTTAACTCTCTTAGAATCACTATCGTAGTGCTTTTTCTGATATTTGGAGGCCAATTTAAGATTTTCCCTTGCCACATCATGACACACGCTTAAACTGTCCTGAAGTTCTGTTACATATTGGTCACAATTGTCATCTGAATTTCTCTCTACGGGACGTCCGATAACAGCTTGCATTGGAAGAACTACTTCGCGTCCAAAAACCATTTTATTTGGAGTAATCTTTGTGCTACTCTGTGGGGAAGACCGATAGGCCATCATTACCTGTTGTAGATACATATCCCATTGATTTTGGTGAGATTTACAATATGACTTTAACATGGAAATTAGGGTTCGGTTAAATCTCTCAACTAAACCATTTGCTTGAGGTCTCATCGGAGAAGCATGCGTTTTCTCAATACCTAACATCTGACATAACTCTGTCATCAGTTTTGATTCAAAACATTTGCCTTGGTCTGAATAAATTTGTAAGGGTGCCCCAAATCGACAAAGAAAATTGTCAATAAATGCTCTAGCAACTGTTTTGCTTTCCATGTCTGGTATAGCTATACTCTCAGTCCATTTTGTAAACCAGTCACTAATGACTAGAATGTATCTATTACCTCTGTCAGTTACGGGAAGGGGACCTAATATGTCCATCATCACTCTTTCCATAGGTTCACCAACATGATATTGACCTAATGGGGCTTTGTTAGATTCTCTCGAGAGTTTCATTGCTGAACAGTTGTCACATTCTTTACAGTATCGTTTTACACTTTCAGACATACCCGGCCAGTAGAATGCCTGTCGTATTCGACTAAGAGTTTTCTCTACTCCGAGGTGTCCGCCTGTGGCTATGTCATGGTGATATTTAATTACTTCCTTTTGTTTGTCCACCGGTATAACAAGCTGATAAAAGTGTCCCTTTCCTTCTTCAAACTTACGATATAGAAGGTCACCTTTAATAACTAGGCGGTCCCACTGACGCCACAGTGTCTTAAGCTCAGCAGTGCAGGATGACACCTCAGACCAGCTTGGTTTATTAACTCCTTCCTGTAATTTAAGCTTTATCACTCCAATATGTTTGTCTTTGGTTTGACTTGTTGCAAGTTCAGTAGTATCCCAACCGTCTAAAAGAACCTGATTTTCAGTTAACTGGGAACGAAGGTTGTCTGTTGTCTTTCGAGTTACGACCCTTATTTCTTCTGTCATATTTACTTCATCTGTAACATTACTGATTATCTCTACTTCATTTTGTATTTGCTGTTGATGTTTACATGACTTGCAAGGCATTCTTGAAAGAGCATCGGCATTGCGGTGACTTTTACCTGCACGATGAACCACAGACAAGTTGTAAGTATTTAGCTCCTGTAACCAACGAGCTACTTGACCGGTTGGGGCCTTCAAAGATCTCATCCAACTAACAGCTGAATTGTCAGTCCTTAATAATATTTCTTGGCCATAAAGGTAACTGTGAAAATGTCGCAATGCAACCACGACAGCCAATAATTCCTTCCTAGTGATGCAGTAAGCTCTTTCATGAGAATTCATTGAATGGCTCATGTATGCTATAACTTTCTCATTTCCATCATGTTGCTGAGATAAAATACCAGCAACACCAACATCTGATGCGTCCGTGTCAAGAATGAACTTCAGGCCAAGCTTTGGATATGCTAACACCGGTGATGTTGTTAGTGCATTCTTAAGTTTGTTAAAAGCGGTCTCACAACTGTCGTTCCAATGGAAGCGTGCATTTTTCTCACACAGCTTGTGCAATGGTCTTGCAATATCAGAGAATCCTTGAACAAATTTCCGGTAGTAAGATGCCAGTCCTAGGAAACTTCGTACTTCCTTGGTGCTTTTTGGTGTTGGCCAATCACTTACTGCCCTAACCTTTTCTGGATCTGTATGAATGCCTTCTTCTGTGACAACATGTCCAAGAAACTTAGCAGATTTCTGAAAGAAATAACATTTTGATGGCTTCAGTTTTAAATTTGCCAAACGCAACCGTTGAAATACATGCTCTAATCTTTCTAAACATTGGTCTACAGAATCACCTGGTGTAATGATGTCATCCATGTATAACAATGACTCAACCCATTGTAAACCACGCAATACGTTTTCCATCAGACGTTGAAAGGTGGAAGGGGAGTTAACTAGCCCAAATGGCATAACCCTGAAATGGTAGAGCCCTTGGCTACTCGTAGAAAAGGCTGTTTTCAATTTGTCTGTTTCGTCCATTTCTATTTGCCAGAAGCCTGAACAAAGATCCATGCAATTGAACCATTTCGATCCGGACAGTGCATCTAAACAGTCATCGACGCGTGGAATAGGATAGGCGTCTTTTATTGTCACCTCATTCAAACGGCGATAATCAACACAGAATCTAGTTGAGCCATCTTTCTTTGATACCAAGACGATAGGCGATGACCAGGGACTATTTGATGGTTCTATTATTCCTTTTTCCAACATCTTTTCTATTTCTTGTTTTTCAATATCACGTTTCCCATAAGGCTGTCGCCTGCACTGTTGACGAATAGGTCTTGAATTTCCTGTATTAATTATATGCTTAGTCATGTTTGTACATCCTAAATCGTCTGATGACTTTGAAAAAACATCCTGATATTTATTCAGTAAGTTGGCAAACCTTCTTGCCTCTTCTGGTTCCAAATTACCCACGCTTCTCTTAAACATGTCTTTTAAATGAACTGGAATGGTGGCTTCATATGATAAATCACTGTCTTCTGCATCTGTATTTTCTATAGCTGCACACCTCTCACTCTTTGTACCTGAAGACAAACTTTCATAGATAGGATGACATTGCCCTATATCTTGGCCATCCTGCAAAACTATTTCTTCGTCATTCTCATTCAGAAGACCTACGACTGTTTCTTTACTATGTGGGTTTATAACTCCTTGTATAACTTTCAGCACACCTGTTGACAGTTCATCTGTTGTTTCTACATACGCAGTGTCGGGAAGAGAGACAGAATTCGGAATATGGACAGGAACAAGTGTGCAAGTGTTTGCACGTATCTCAGTTTTTCCTTTTGCAAGTATTCTACATACTCTGTTGTTTCCGTTTTCATTATGGAATTTAATGATATGACCGCTCTTTGTACACAATTCGTATGTCTCCAAGTTCCAAGTCCTGATATAATTCATGATAAAATCCTGCCCCAAGATTCCATCTAGCGACATGCTACAAATAATGATTGGCATTTTCACTACAAATTCACCTAGAACTAACTCCACATCTATATGCCCATAAACATGTAAAGCTGTTCCATCCACGCCTTGTATGACATGGTTATGTTGTTTCAGAGGAAACGAATTTTCTCCGCCACATCTTTCGTACGTTTTCTTGGATATTAATGTAGAAGTAGCGCCACTGTCTAAAAGAAAATGTATCTCTGTATTCCCAATACTAGCATTGGTGTATAAGCCATTGTCCCACTGGTTAAGCTTCCATCCAACCTGACCAATTCTAGGTAATATATCATGATATTTTGTTGAAACGCTGCTATGGCTAGGTCGATTTTTTTCACCTTCCGTCACATCACGACCTACTGAAGTGACGGGTTGGAGTTTTCCGACTTCCGGAAATATTTTGCATCCTGTTTATTCCGATGTGGACAGTTCTTAAAGAAGTGATTACTCGAACCACATGAGAAACAAACTTTCCCTTTTGCTCTAGCACTTTCTCTCTCCTCTACTTTTTCTAGTCGTTTTTCTAGTTTCTTGATAGAATCTTTTATCTCTTCTAAATCACTTGAACTAGTCTGTGAAGCAGATTGACGTACTTTATTGTCTTCCCTTAAACTAGTGCATGCTCCCCGGACATGAGTTAATCCTACATTCATATTCGTCCTTCCAAGCACCTCCTCGTATCTCTCGACCACTTCCACGGCTTCCCTAATGCTTCTGCAGTCATTATCCATCAGTCTACATCTCATCTCGGGAGATATATTTTTATAAAAATGCTGCAATGCAAGCATCTCCTGAGCCTCTTGGTCAAGCTTTACATACGCTTTCTGTGCATATAGACGAATTTCATCCCCAAATGCAGCAATAGACTCATTTTTACCACGTGTCCTGTTTTGCATCTTTGACAACCATCGTGTCTGTTGTCTCTTATTTCCAAATCTCTGCTCCAACCTCATAGTAAGTACATTATATGAACGTTTTTCAAGTGCTGGCAGGGAACTATAATGTAGTCTTGCCTGTTGTTTCAGTGACGTTGCCAAATACAACAGTTTTTCCTTTTCCGTCCACTGTGCCAGTTCTGCACAGTCTTCAAAGTAGGAGATGTATTGATCCCAATCCTCCTCTCCTGTAAAAGGATCAGGTTTAATATGAGGTGGTGACCCCAACCTGTAAGGTCCTTCTCTTGCAACATAACCATGGTCACCCATATCCCCATGTTGGTCATCGTTTCCTGTCATGCGATGATTGACATTGAAATTAATTTCAGAGTCTGATTCGTTATCGTCGGCCATCTTTTATGGTGTTATTTGGGCTTTTCTGATTAAAGATGGTTTATTCTAATTACTTCACTCGACTCTGTACTTTATTCTGTATAACAGAGAAGTTTAATTCAATATTCTTTCCAACCAACAAAAAAAAAAAAATCCGAAAATTATCCGTTCTTTCCGACGTCAAAATTTCCGTCTAAATCGGCAAAACTATCCGGAAAAGAAGAAGGAAAAATCGGTCAGATATTTCGCAAATGATCCGTTATAAATTCCGCCAAAAAAATGCAGTGAATATTCCGTAAAAATCGGCAGACCGTCCGTCAAAGTTTCTTGATATATAGCGCGTCGGTCCGTCAAACAATTTCGGTAGATTCTAAATCCGAAAATCCGCTAGATTATTCCGCTAAATAAACTAGCTACGGAATCAGTGTTTATTTTCTGTAGAAATTCCGTCAAACAATCCAGTAAGAATATCCGCAAGGCTATCTCCGTAAGATCCGAAATTTTCTGTAAAATCCGTCAGATTTTCCTCTTAACGAACCAAGGTCATCCCGTCCGACAGATCCGATGACAATTTCGTAAATATATCCGCAGGTTTAGCTGCCGTCTATCGATAAAATCCTCCAACGCTTCTGTTAAAGAAATCCGCCAAAAGTAGCCTCCTATAACTTCCGTAAATTCCGAGAAAAAAAATCCGTAGGCTCTAGATGTTAACAATTTATTAACATCCCACTATTCTGACACCAGTGTAACGTTTTTTATTATTTTATTCTCTTCTTGTACTAACGGACATGCAGGATATGGCTAAACTAGGCGTTAAAATATTTGTTGTGAGTGGACTTGATGGACGGTCAGATTCAAAACAGAGCAGACGACAAAATAAAATCGTTAAATTCTTTTAATTATAAGAATGCTAGAAAGTATATGTATCTTCATAAAATAAAGTATTTAAAGTTGAATATTACAATGTCTTAGATTATACGATAGTCCGTTCCGATATTTCTTAACTAGATTCTAAATTAAATTTCTACTTAAAGTGTGACAATATACGTAAAGTTTGTTGAAAGTTAATGTTAATGATTTAAATCTCCATAATTACATTTCTGATGCTCCCTCCAAGTCTTCCTTCTTCTCCTAGAATATTGGTTACAAGTATCTTATAAGTTTAATTCTAAATTTTAGGTGTTCCTCTTAAAAGCCAAATGCGAAAAGCCCCCGCATCAAACGCGCGCCTCATTTTATAATTTCCCGCTCCAAGATACTTGATTCCACGGCCTCAAAGTAGTTACTGGGCTCACTATCCAATCAGAATGAGACATTTGTGGAA
This sequence comes from Cyclina sinensis, assembly GCA_012932295.1. Taxonomy (NCBI): domain Eukaryota; kingdom Metazoa; phylum Mollusca; class Bivalvia; order Venerida; family Veneridae; genus Cyclina; species Cyclina sinensis. The sequence goes on along the minus strand of JAAONU010000012.1, from coordinate 50,365,427 downwards.
AACCTCTGCTCCTGTCCAATCAGAATCCTTACGGATTTCCCCGTAAACAATATCATTACGCCGTACAACAATTAGTTCTTTGACAGAATCGTCAAAAGTAGACAAAAAGGACTATTTACTAAATATCAACACTTGCGACCCCTAATCAGTTAGTGTCCTTTAACCATAATAAATTGAGTGTGAAATTTAGTTGTTTAGTCTTCAAGTAGATTATACAGGAAAGTTAGTTTTATGACAGCACAATGTCATTCCGTCAGAATTACAGTTCGAACATACAAAGTTACTTGAAACTCAAGTGCAACAAGTTTCCAGAGATAGTCAGGTAAGATTTCAGGTAGCACACTGAGGGGCTAAGTGATCCACATCAGAACCGACTGCCGTCCACGGGATTAAGTTTGTAGACGAAGCATAGTTATACAATTCCGCGACCCGGAATCAACAGGTAAGTTGTTTACAATATATTTTGTGCCATTCTTAGAACATACCGATGTTTGTAAGCGTAAGAAAGCTTTTGAATATGGGGTAAGTATATATCATAAAATGAATAGGGGTACACATTAGTTATACCTGTTAGAATTGACAGAGAAAATAAACACTGAAGTCTTAGGGGTATCATATTACACTACATTTTCTATTTGCTATGAAGGAAAAAAGACCAGCAGTCGCTTTAGCTGAAAATAAATCTTAGAATTTCTTCGCTTGTTCTATTATTAAGATTGTTACACATTAAAGTACATGCACATTAAAGCAGAAAACACCATTCTTAACAAATATTTTTAATATATTCTTTATATTTTTGCAGAAAGAATTTTTCAAACACATGCAGGCAAATGCTCACCATGTGTTTTATCGTATAGCCACAGAAGGTAACAAAGGGCACAGGGGACGTGCCAGCACGGACAAGCATGGACGATCTAATACCGATAAAACTGGACAGGACCCTACTGGTGCTAAGTATGTAGTTTATAAATTAGTTAGAATAAGAACAGTCCTGGTTTTATCATGCACTGTAGGAACAAGCTTTGTCTGTGGATGTTCTCAATTTGATAAGAGTTTTATGTTCTGAGAATTTAGGTAAAATTCTGATTGTTTTAAGGACTACTGATCTGGCAAACAGCCAGCTCACATTACTTATTCGAAATTCAAATGAGTAACTTGAACAGAACCAAATCAGGGTCTCTGATCTGTATTAATAAAAAAGTTTAAGATACTATTATACAGTTTAACATCTCTTGAACAGTTATTAGTTCACCTGAGCACAACATGCTCATGGTGAGCTTTTGTGATCCCCCTGTGTTCGGCGTCCATCGTTGTGCGGCATGCACCATGGGTCGTCAACAATTTCATAAAAACAACATCTCCTCTGAAATCAATGACTGCACATTAACCAAACTACACAGGAATGATCCTTAGGTGGTCCCCTTTCAAAGTTGTTCGAATGGTTCTGGTCTGTTGCATAAGTAGGTCACAGGGCCAAAAAAGAAGTTTCAAAAATGCAAATTAAAGAAATCTTGTCAGAAAGTACAAGGCCAAGAGCTTTAATATTTGGTATATGACATCATCTATAGGTCCTCTACGAAAGTTGTTCAAATTATGCCCCTAGTGCCAAAATTGGTCCTGCCCCAGGGGGTCAGGTTTTCCTTATATGTATAAAGTAAAAACTTAAAAAATCTTCTCCTCTGAAATGACAAAGGCTAGAGCTTTGATATTTGGTATATGACATCATCTACAGGTCCTCTACGAAAGTTGTTCAAATTATGCCCCTAGTGCCAAAATTGGCCCCGTCCCAGGGGGTCATAGGTTTTCCATATCTGAATATAGTAAAAACTTAAAAAATCTTCTCCTCTGAAATGACAAACTTTAAGCTTAATTATTTGGCATGAAATATTGTCTAGTGAACCTGTTCCAAGTTTGTACAAATTATATCCAGGGTAAAAATTGGGCCTGCCTGGGGGTCATAGATATTCATTATTTGCTTATAGTAAAAACTTTTAAGAAAATTTTCCTTTAAAGCTTCAAAGGCTAGAGCTTAGACATTTGGCATGAAACATTGTGGACCTTTACAGACATAATTTCAAGTATGGCTCTAGGATCAAAATTGGCCCTGCCCCTTTATATACATAATTATTAAAAAAAGTGATCTTTGAAACTAAGAATGCTTGAGTTTAGATATTTAACATGAAACACAAATAACAGTCTGTCCTCAGGTGAGCGCTTTGGGGCCAATGGACCCCTTGTTTTTTATTTAATACTGGAAACATATTACCCTTTGATTCAAGAAATGTTACCCTGCTTTTTGATATTACAGTTCTGAAGGAGATTTAGAAGATTTTATCAGTCATCTGTTTCACCAGGCCATGAACTCAGATGGTAGTTCCCCTTCTCAATCCTGGCAACAGCCTCAGTCTAACGGACAGCCTTGGAACTCCACCACAACCTCTCAGCCAACCAACACCGCCGCAGGAAAACGTCAACGACGCAAGAAGAAGAAACACTAACGTCCATAATAACTAGGTCTTACAGAAATTCGCCTTATGAACTGGAATGTTAAATCGAAATTGATTCTGTCAAATGTCGAAGTTAATTTACTAATGAAATATCATTTGATTTTGATGGGTTATCTGAATACTTGCATTTGGAATGATGATATTTTAATGATATTATTTGTTCCTAAGTTTCTAAAAAGCTGCTTACATACATGCCATATTTTCAGAGTCTGGAAGGGAGATTTTGACATTTTTGTCAGAGGGAGGTTATTATTTCAGATAGGGAGGTTATTATTTCAGATGGGAAGGTTTTTATCTAGTCTTGTTATTCAGAACAAAAAAGACAGGTTAAGATATATGTGAGTTGGTTTATAGCATGCTAGATCTGTGTGCAGAGTTTTGCTGGTACCCTCTTTCAAAAGATTTCAGTGAACATTTACATTTTATGGACTTGATCTAATTAACATAATTTAAATAATTTGGACTCGTCTAAGGTCTTCAAGGCACTGTTGGTGCTGATTGCCCCCATGTGATGAAAATTTGTGCCTTGCTGTTATAAAGTCTCCCATTGTAAAATTGTGGTATGAACAGGAACACAGAGTATGACAATATTCCTTCAAATTTGGACAGAGAATTCTGATTTTGACCTTTGGAACACCGGACTTTTGTGACTTATCATCTCATCGTGAAAATTTGAGGAAAGTTGTATCAAAATCTTGCAAAGAAAAAATGGCTGAGGGCTGACTGATTGTGTAATGATTGGCAGGATATGCTGTCCTTTAGGGAAGAAAAGAATTGTCATCATGGGAATGAGGACAATTTTTGCTAAGCATAATGCATATGGCTACTTCCTAGAGACATTGAATATGACCCTTAACTTGTTTGAAAGGTTTTTAATGGATTGTAACTTTGATCTTACTCCATTAGTGGCTGTGGTGATCACAGAAAACTTCCTGATTTTACTTTTGAGAGCCATAGATTGAAATGTGCAAAGTGACCTTGTTTGTGTGAGAGAAAAGCCTCCAGTAAAAAGATAGTTGTTGAAGTGAGATGTTTATTATATACAAGTACCACACTCTATTAACCACCCAGTTTTTTCACATCTGAGAAAATTGCTTCACTGGGACTTGGATTGAAAATGTCAACAGAAATGTGGATCTTGAAGAACTATTTAAAAAATTGGGGAATAAACATTAATTTCAGAACTAAAACAAACTTAAGAAAAATGAAAATATTTTCATGAAGACGTTAATGTCACTTCAATCTATGGTATGAGCTAGTTTTAATTCGAGGGCTGCAAGTGTGAATGGTATTAATGATTAGGATGTTATTTTGGTAAGCAAGGTCTGGTTATTCTGACGGGTCTTGCCTGTTGCCATTACACTGAAGTCTCAAGGAAATATGGCATGTATGCATGTTCCTTGAAAGGTTTAAACTATGGTAGAAAAATGTTTGGTCTTTATTTTTTTATAATTGCCAAACCACCTTCATTACTGATAGCTTGGTTTGACCACTTGAAGAAAATTAAGTACCTTCAGTATGAAGAGTATTTTACCCATGATGCAATGAAAAACAAAATTAAAAAGCTGTGTGCCTAAAGTAGACAAAAATACAATATTTCCTTTTATTTTGTTAATATATCAGTAATAGTCTTTTTGGAATCATATCCGATTATTAATTGCCTGTAGGATGAATATTTTATAAGGATGTACATCTGAATTTAGATAAGTGCTGACATTTTTGTTATCGAGTGGTGCAAAATGAATATCTTTTTAGCTCACCTTAGCACAAAGTGCTCAAAGGTGAGCTATTGGGATCATTGATTGTCCGGCATACATCGACGTGCGTCGTCTACAATTTGACTTAAACGTCTTCTCCTAAACCACTAAGCCAACTTTGAGGAAAAATGCCAGGGATATTCCTAGTATGAAGCTCTACCAAATTTTTTGTTCAAAGAATTGAATTCCATCAAGAAATCTGGTTGCTTTGGCAACTGAAAAGAAAAACTTTGAAAATCTTCTTGTCTGAACCGACAAGACCCTAAGCCTTCAGATTTGGTATGTAGCATTGTCTAGTGGACCTCTACCAAGTTTGTTCAAATTATATGGGGTCAATTCATTTTACATAGGCTTATATAGGGAAAACTTTGAAAATCTTCTTGTCTAAAACCACAAGGCCCTGTGCGTTAAGAATTGGTATGTAGCATTGTCTAGTGGACCTCTACCGAGTTTGGTCAAATTATACCCCTGGGGTCATTTGTTTTTACATAGGCTTATATAGGGAAAACTTTGAAAATCTTCTTGTCTAAAACCACAAGGCCCTGAGCATTAAAATTTGGTATGTAGCATTGTCTAGTGGACCTCTACCGAGTTTGGTCAAATTATACCCCTGGGGTCATTTGATTTTACATAGGCTTATATAGGGAAAACCTTGAAAATCTTCTTGTCTGAAACCACAAGGTCCTGAGCGCTAAGATTTGGTACTTTGCATTGTCTAATGGACCTTTAACAAGTTTATTCAAATTATATCCCTGGGGTCAAATTTGGCCCCACCCAGGGGATCAGTTGATTTTACCTAGGCTTATATAGGGAAAACTTTGAAAATCTTGTTGTCTGAAACCGCAAGGCCCCGAGCCTTAATATTTGGTATGTTGCATTGTCTAGTGGACGTTTACCAAGTTTGTTCAAATTATACCCCTAGAGTCAATTGATTTTACCTGGGCTTATATAGGCAAAACTTTAAAAACTTCTTGTTTGAAACCACAAAGCCTAGAACTTAGATATTTTTCATGGAGCATCAGCTAGAGGTCATCTACCAAATCTGTTCAAATTATGCCCCTTGAGTGAAAATTGGCTCTACCCTGGGGGTCACTTGAATTCATATAGATTTATATAGGGAGAATCTTTTTTTTGATGTTTGCTCAACAGCAGACCCAAAGGCAATGTATTCAGGTGAGCGATGGCCCTCTTGTTTTTATTTTGAAAGCTTTTTCCTTTTATGTTAGAACTGTAAAAATAATTGTAAATTTCTAAATGTCTCATATTTTAGTATCATTCAAAATTTAGAAATAATCTCATTAATCTAGTATCATTAGTATGAAGTCATTTAACTAACTAGGAGTTGATATCATGATTAAACTGATAATAAATTATATGTTAAGATATTTATTTGTGTATAACAGGAACTTATGAAAGGTCATTATTTCTGTATAACGAAGCATTACATGTATTTGAATTGTAAATGTTACAAGTGAAGTGAACTGCATGTATCGCGTACGAGACACACTATTGTCATTTATTTGAAATTTGATGTAAGAATTTAGTATCAGCATTTTAGCTTTTCATAGTAAAACCGTGCGTCATTGTTTCACACCAGTTACTGGTTGACCTACAGGGTTATTGCTTCATACAGAAGATGTCATCCTAGGTCCAAATGTAGACGAAAATTGGTAAGTTTACCTTATTTTGTAATTTTTCAAAGTTCTAAAAAATTCAGATGAATTCTTCATTTTTACTTACACATACTATGGCTCTTGATGTACGTAGTTAGGTAACAGTGAATAGTAAGAACATTTTAATATCATTGTGGTTTGTTGTAAGAACATACTCTGAAGTATTTTTACCGTCACATTTTCTTTTTTTTCAAAACTGATATCAATGCAATAATTGAGTTTGATTGTGTAGATTGGGTGGGTCTGTTAAAATGCTTTTTCAGTCTTGTGATTTTGTTTGTAGACAAGATATTCAGAGTAAAGAAAGGTGTAATGATGTGAAGCGAGTTGAGTGGAGTTTGAAATGAGGTGGCATAACGTTAAAGCTGACGGTGTTAATTTGATGTGTTGATACTTTGTTTTGGTTATAATGTGAGTTCTGTAGCCAGAATTACAAGTTCTACAGTCATTCAACAGAATTAAAAACAAACAACTAAGGATATTTTCATGCATTAAATTTTGTATACAGGTGTGATTTAAAGGACATTTCAAAATAATGTTTGTCTGGGGATTCCAGAATGTAACCCTGTCACTTTTATACTATGTTGTTTTGCTTATTGATACTTTTAGGAAATACAAAAAGATCTTGGCACTAGCTTCCTAGAAAGAAAAAACAAACATTTAATATGCTTAGGTTTATACAGAGTAATGCCCCCTTGTTTTCAACTACCTAAGCTGACTTAGGCCAGTTTTTATAAGATAATTGATGCCATCAGTTACCTAATAAAAACTTGATGGAATTGTTACTTGAATAAAGATTGTACACATATTTGTATGAATATGTTCAGGTCTGTGCCAAATGAGTTTTTCCTTTCTTGTATTTTTGTAAAATATGTTTAACGTTCTTGACATTAACATTCTTGCTGTTTATTTTTTCTAAAGTGTAAAATTTAACTATTGGATTAGAGAAAAAAATCAGTTAATGCATGCCTTTACACATTTAGAAAATATACCCGATCTTAGTTGTTGCGTACTATTGTTGATATTGTTACTGTCAGCCTATCTGTACACTCCTACCAGAGTTTGTATAAATTTGACCTTAGACGGTGGTGTCAGGTAATTGGTTCTTTTGGCCCAGTGGTCTAGTGTTGGTTTTTGATACTACTCATTAAACAGTGGAAATAAGTTGAAAGCTGATGTAAGAGTGGTGTTTTTCTGTTACTGATTGGAAGCTCATTAGATGGGGGCTTGTACGGGATACCTGCTTCTCGACTTCATTTAATACTATACGTATAATGGTTTCTTACTTCAAGTAAGTGTGTTGTTATAAATGATTTTCTGGAGAGGCTAAACAATACTGGAAATAGGTTTCTGTTGATTTTTTTTGGTACATATAATGTGTGTTGTTGGAATTGAATTAGTCTGTGCCAAATGTAGTTGTTTAGAAAATGCTGATGTTGAGTTGAATTTTGCTAGGTGTCGTAGCTATCGTAAATAGAATTTCGTTGCCATGCTTTTGTGAAGATGAATGTAATGTGTAAACTTAACTTGTTACAAAACTTAGCTGGGAATAAAGACCACTAAAATTTTTTGGTAATTTTTTATCCATCAGTAGATAAATATTTGGTATGCCAGAGAGACCACCTTTATACAAAAACCATGTTTTTGCCATGCCTTGGATGGACTTGGTTTGGTTTTCATGTACAACTATGAATAAACATATTTCAAAAACATATGCCTACCCAGCAGGTTTATAAATATGTGGGTATTTTCTTACAATTTCAGTCGGCTTTCAGCATATGATCTCTTAGCTGGAGAAAAATTTAAAAAAAATAAAAAATTCAGACTCGATATAAGACTGTTTGTTGTGATGTTGTTGGCAACAGAATTCTGAATCATATCGGCTTGTTTCATGTATGAATTTTGTGATAGAATTGCATGCCTGTAAAGTTTGATGCATTAGATATTTACTTACAAATTTGCTAGATGGGTACTTTTGTGATTTTTATTCAATGCATATCTGTTTTATCATGCTTGATATTGACTGGTCTAGTAGAAACTACTTTCCCATAAGTAAAGGCGGGGAGGGGGAATCACAATGTGCCACAATTATCATTTAAAATCGGCAAAGATTGTTTAAAACCTTTTTATTATCATACCTTTGTTTATTAACATGTTTTGGTAGAAGCTTTTGATGTAAAATTATGGCATTGTGGCATGTTAAAAATTTAAAAGTGGCTTATATAAATTTTGTCCTCTTGCAATTTTTCTCAGCACGTGATACAGTGTCAGTGTGGTCGTCAGTGTACATTATCAGTGCTCTCACTCTGGGGTATGAACTAGTTACTCTTGGTACGAACCAGTGTTTTTACTAGCTCAGCAAGTAAACATCTAGTGTGTTACTGTTCTATGTTTATATTCAAAGAAAGCTTCATGATACTAAAACGGAAAATAGTTTTTATCAGACTTTGAGCTTAGATACATATATTTTTCATTCAAATGCATGTTGGTCTCATTGAAAGTGTATTTTATTTTCATTTTTATATCATAAAGTAAGAAACTTACATCTTGTAGTTGTTTACATAGAATTACTAGCATGTTTATTTCACATACCAACTTACATTGTTATCTAAGTTTTGAGTAACTTGCATGTATTTATATTGGAGATTATGTTAGTTGAATTCAAGATCTTGCTACCATTAAATGGTACAAGCGTATAAATGTATCAACGGCATATATAAACACTATTAGTTTCAGAAAGTATAGTCTGTGGTATAATTGACAGTATATATAGTCTATTCTGTAAAAGGCTGTTTGATTGGCCGGTCTTTCAATAGCAGGTGGCCACTCAGTGTGCAGGTTACAAAACTGCATTTGAAAAATGGCTGCATTCGCAGTTACTTTTTTGAATGGAACAAAATTGTTGGGCTAGGCTGTATTCATATGTGTATTTCTGTATCTGTAGCACGCAGTTTGATAGTTTGTTTTGTTACATGTTTTCAACTTGTATCAAGTAAAGTTTTCAAAGTATTTCATTTTGTTTCATCTTTTAAATCACAAGAACACTCCTTATGGTTACCCATCATTGCACCCATTTATCAGTGATCAGTTATTGCTACAGATGTCTTGTATATCCCAAATATTAATTTAAACCAGTGGAAATCCTTTTGTGTTTTGGCAGACCATTGAATTTGTTAACTTACATGTAGCTTAGATATACAGCTGCAGTTCATTCGCTATTGAACCTCAGTGATGAAGACTTGACTACCTGTCCTCAAAATGTTCGTTTAGTTTAAAAAGTTCACACTAACTTCTAATTTACATATCAGTCTTACTGTTTCCTGGGTTCAAACCAGTACTTGTGCCAAAAGTGTGGAATGCAGAGAGCCAGTCGAGACTCTCACCCTGGTGGGACTGAAAAGGTCACCTATGGATCTGGGGTCTGGTGTCCTACCCCTTGTCCAGTGCTCCTCCCAGCAATTACCTGCTTTAGTCCCTTCTGCAGTTAACTGGTTGTTTAAGTAACACAGTTTTGATAGCTTGAACTGTAACTAAAGCTAAGATCAATCATCCCAAAATAACACTGGATAACAATCTTGCTTCAGCACAAGACAAACTAAGAGTAAAGCTATAAACGGTTGCATAATTTTATTTACTTTTACTTTAATACAGCAGCATACCAAAACAAGACGGCCATGATGGCCCTGGATCGCTCACCTGAGTACTTTGGCTATAGGTTTGCTGTTAAGCAGTATTTCATTTTTTAATTGAAAATGTGTAAGTGCCTACAAACCAAATATGTAAAATATCAGTCAATAAATAAAGGCTCTAATGACAGAAAGTAGAAATATCTATTATAAGCTATGGTGGGTGACCCTGACCTTGACCGAGTGACCTCAAACCCTACCCATGGGTAGAGGTCCATGCAAGGAACCTCTATACTAAATATCAAAGATATTGGTCTATAAATGAAGGCTCTATGAGGTACAGTAGATAAATCTACTTTTAGCCTCCGTGACCTTTAACCTTATCTAATAATTTGAAAAAGCTTAATTAAGCTTCCTTCGTGCCAAATTTTAAAATTCTAGGCCTTGTGGTTTCAGACAAGAAGATTTTTAAAGATTTTCTTTTACATTGTTATTTAAAACTTGTGCGGGTCCAATAGTGACCCCAGGGACATTTTTCTAACAAACTTGGTAGAGGTCCACAAGACAATGCTGCATACCAAATATCTTCACTCTAGTCTTGTGGTTTCTGACAATAAGATTTTTCAAGTTTTTCCTATATAATTCTATGTAAAATATGTGACCCCTAGGGCGGGACCTATTTTGATCAAGGGGCCACGATTTGAACAAACTTGATAGAGTACCATAAGATAATGCTGCACACCAAATATCTTAACTCTAGGCCTTGTTGTTTATGACAAGATGATTTTTTCCTATATAACTCTAAAATATGTGACCCCTGGGGCGGGGCCATTTTTGATCTAGGGTCCATAACTTGAACAAACTTGGTAAAGGTCCTCTAGGCAATGCTTCATACAAAATATCTTAACTCTAAGCCTGATGGTTTCTTCTGTGAACATTTTTAAAACCTTTTCCGATATAACTCTATGTAAACAAGTGACCCCAGGGCTGGGCCTATTTTGACCCAGTGGCTATGATTTGAACAAACTATGTAGAGGTCCACTAGACAATGCTACACACCAAATATCTAAGCTCTATAACTTACGGTTTCTGACAAGAAGGTTTTTTAAGATTTTCATACATAACTCTATGTAAAACAAGTGACCCCTGGGGCGGGGCCATTTTTGACCCAGAGGCCATGATTTGAATAAACTTGGTAGAGGTCCACAAGACAATGCTACACACCAAATATCTAAGCTCTATAACTTACGGTTTCTGACAAGAAGTTTTTTTTAAAGATTTTCCTATATAACTCAATGTAAACAAGTGACCCCAGGGCTGGGCCTATTTTGACCCAGAGGCCATGATTTTAATAAACTTGGTAGAGGTCCACTAGACAATGCTACACACCAAATATCTAAGCTCTATAACTTACGGTTTCTGACAAGAAGGTTTTTTAAGATTTTCATACATAACTCTATGTAAACAAGTGACCCCAGGGCTGGGCCTATTTTGACCCAGTGGCTATGATTTGAACAAACTATGTAGAGGTCCACTAGACAATGCTACACACCAAATATCTAAGCTCTATAACTTACGGTTTCTGACAAGAAGGTTTTTTAAGATTTTCATACATAACTCTATGTAAAACAAGTGACCCCTGGGGCGGGGCCATTTTTGACCCAGAGGTTATGATTTGAACAAACTTGGTAGAGGTCCACTAGACAATGCTACACACCAAATATCTAAGATCTATGCCTTACAGTTTCTGACAAGAAGATTTTTTAAGTTTTTCCTATATAACTCTATGTAAAACAAGTGACCTCTGGGGCGGGGCCATTTTTCACCCAGAGGCCATGATTTGAACAAACTTGGTAGAGGTCCACAAGACAATGCTACACACTAAATATCTAAGCTCTATAACTTACGGTTTCTGACAAGAAGTTTTTTTAAGATTTTCCTATATAACTCTAGGTAAAACATGTGACCCCTGGGGCGGGGCCATTTTTGACCCAGAGGCCATGATTTGAACAAACTTGGTAGAGGTCCACTAGACAATGCTACATACTAAATATCTTAACTCTAGGCTTTCTTGTTTCTGACAAGAAGATTTTCAAGTTTTCCCTATATAACTCTTTGTAAAATCAACTGACCCCTGGGGTGGGGTCAGTTTTGACCCCAGGGACATAATTTGAACAAACTTGGTAGAGGTCCACTAGATGATGCTTCATACTAAATATCAAAGCTCCAGGCCTTGTGGTTTCGGAGAAGAAGATTTTTAAAGATCCAACTTATAAAATCTATTTTTAGCTCCTGTGAACCAGAAATGCAATGGACCAGAACCATTTGAACAATCTTGGTAGAGCTTCATGCAAGGAACATCCCAGGCAAGTTTCATTAAAATTGCCCCATTGGTTTCAAAGGAGATGTCGTTTGAATGAAAAGTTGACGGACGGACGGATGGACGACCGACAGACGACGGACAAAGACCGATCAGAAAAGCTCACTCTGTCACTACGTGACAGGTGAGCTAAAAACAAGACGATAATCCAATATTCCAACAACTAGTGAACAAAGCAGAAGAAAACCATCCCCTTTAATAATCTGAAATTGTCTCTGGATCCAATGCCAGCTTAGTAATAAAGCTTACATTTCATGTTCTTCATACATCACAAACAAGCAACATTTGATTCTACATTTCCTAACTATTCCAGGGGCTGCAACTCTGCTGAAACTAGGCTAATCTGCCTTGAATAAGATATTCTGCTCATCAACACTGTGATTAATTTTCAAAGTGTTTGAGTGAATATATGTGTCAGTAATAGTGAATTGGCACTGCCTAGATTGTATTTCACTATTCACAGACATTACAGCCAGTTCATGATATTAAGACCCTGCATGCAAAAGTAATAGAGTCACTCCCATAAAACATGTATCCGATCCCAAGAAGTCAAAAAAAAAAAATTCTGTAAGGAAGTGGTCTTTTTATACTGTCAATTTAATTTCTAATTCATTCTGAAAGTGCCTTCCTGGGGTGGGATATATGTTTCACTGGAATAACCTTCAGATTACACTTGTGTCTATCAACTAAAGGCTTTCTCTAGTGAATGTTTTTTGCATCTCATGCTGAATAATATCGCTTTATAGAGATAATCTGACTGATTTTATAACAGTATTCCAAAATATACACCAGGTGGTTATTTATTTTCTGAGCTAAAAATAACTTCCAAAATGTAAATATGAAACAACTTGCTAACCACTAGAACTACATTCTCTGGTGTGTAGAATTCCTCCACGTAAACTTTGAGTGAACTCTCGCTAAGCTGAGGCCACTATAACTACATTCTCTGGTGTGTAGAATTCCTCCACGTAAACTTTGAGTGAACTCTTCAGTCCATGTTCTCGGAGATAACACACACGACCATAATCAATAAGGCGCTTGCATTTCCTGCCGATGACCTCCCTTTCCTTCTGGGACAACTTTGAGGATATCCTGAAATTTAAACATCCAGCATAGAATAATTTCAGATGACACACTTGTAGATGCTTGTGCATTTGTTACAATACTTTCAGACGACGCACATATAGATGCTTTTTCATTTGTTACAATACTCTCAGACGACGCACATGTAGATGCTTGTGCATCTGTTACAATACTTTCAGACGACGCACATGTAGATACTTGTGCATTTGCTACAATGTCTTGACCTATCAGAATTCATGCTCAGAAATGATGACAATGTTTACGTAAGACTGCAAAACTCAACACAAAAGATTGAAATTCACATAAATGTGTATAAAAATAAACTGGTCATTATTTTCTTTGAAACTTAATGTTTGAAAAGCCTTTAATAACTCTGGAAATATTGAGCTAAAGCTATTATTACAAGACTGAAACTGTCACACTCATGTCTAATCCTCACATTCACCACATTCTCTAAGGCTTAAACTTTGCATACTGTACAGCTGAAATAAACAACCTCAAAATATTTTTTAGTGGGGGTGCTAATAAAAGCACGGGATATAAAGAATAAACTACTTTACCATTTCAACTGTTTTGCCTCGTGCATAACTGACTGAGGACAGTATCTCACCCCAAAGTTCAAAGAGAACTATGATCATACAAGAGTATGATGAAACACTCTAAAAATCTCTCTTTTACCCCAAAAGTAATTTTCAGTCAGATCGAAAGACTACTGAGTCATAAACAGAAAGACTGACAAGATTTATCCGAAGTATATCAACAAGTACTGAAAACCATTGTCTATCTTAAAGATTCTATTACCCTGTGTTAGTAGTATTTTCATCCTGATCATGTTCCTCTTCTTCATCAGAACCTCCTGCAGTATCCTGTGATGAACTTATAACATCTGACCCTTCTAAAGGCTTTTCTTCAATATGCTTACTTCCTGAACTATCACTGGCACCAGACTTATTTTCCAACTTGTTTTTCTCAGTATCTGAAATGTCTGATTTACTGCCATCGCTCATGCTTTCAGATTCATTATTGGCTGATTTGAGATTCTGACCTGCCACTTTCTTTTGGTAGCTCCACCCTTTCCAAGCACATGTAGCCCAGCTGCTCATGCTGGATATAACCTGATAATCTCTAGCTGACAGACCATTCTGTTTAAAGAAGTTTTTACCGACATATGGTTTCCATGTACATCTATGGTGACAACATAAGGCTATCACTGTTCCAGACAGCTTCCTTGAATGAACAAAGTTTCTTATTTAATTACATGTTCATTTGCTCAATATATTTAATCTTTCAAATCTACAATTTATCTGAAACATTAATAACCACTATTTTAGAGTAAATAAGTCAATAACGCTTAAAACTTCCTTAATTTAGGACAATACATCTTGGTTTTCTTAAGATCATTTCAGTGTAAAAATTCACTCTATAATGATAAAAATTTGCTTCAAGGATAACTGTGGGAATAAATACTCAGTCCAAACACATTAAGGGACATTTAATCAGGCTGTGTTGTAAACCTGCAACTTCAATGAAATCAAATTACTTGGAGAATGTCTAACATAATTCTTCTATATTCTATGACTACAGTCACCTGTATTTAATACTTTCTGAGCCAGGTTTTATTGAAATTCATCCCCAGAGTGCCAGTTTCCCATATTATTTAATATATGACAAGACTGACTTCAACACATAAGATTTGACAGGGTATATTTATTTTCACAGCACGGCAAACCACATTTTCAGGCCCCCATGGTACCTATTCTGTTAGCTCTACCTACATGTAATACAAAGCCATTGAAAGTAGACAAAAGGAAAAGACTGGACATGAGTATGTGGCAATTAGCCAGCTGCAAATTTCAGTGACCATAAACATGTATTAAAAGACTGAAGATAACATTTTTGAAGTCATAGATTCAAAGAGTCAATTACCTGTGTTCTGACTTAAGTCGTTTCCTCTGAGGAGTTCCCTCCCCTGAATTATCTTCGTCAGTACTCAGTGTTTCTGTGACACATCTCAAGGCTAGATCTGTAGCTGGACCACACAAGTGTTTACCAAAAGCTACCACACCTCTGTCATGTGCCTCTATACTTGGAATCTTCCCTGTATCAATCAATTAACCATAACAATTTATATCAGCAAAATCCTTCAACCAATATTGTTATATTTAACTTCAGATACAATGTGTCAGCTTTCAATGAAGAAAATTCTAACAGTCTACAAAGCATCAAAGAAAACTGTGATCAGACTTTCTGGTTTGGTTTGACTGAGTTTAATGCCCTCTAACAGTCAAAGTCATATCAGGTGGACAGTTAACATAGCCATCATTCATGGAAAGAACCAGTACAAGCCCCCCATTCTTCATAACAAACTGCCAACTTTCTCATTTAGTTTATACCAAATTTAATTTAGTTTGATTGTGTAGGAAGCTTTTAGCTTATAGACACACTCTCGAATCTGTTCCTGGAACTAACCAGTACTAAGCAATGAGTGTAAAGTTTCTTGTTCAAGGAAACAACGGCTTGCCCCTGACTTGGTTTGAACCCGTGAGGCTAGCAATCTTTTGACTACTAGTCCAACGCGTTAACCACTCGGCAACGCATCCACAACTTTCTCATTTAAATGGTAATGGTCAGTAGTGGTGCATGAATCTATGACTATAAATCATTGAAAGATTAAGTGGTTTAAGGTCAGTGCCTTCAACCACTTGATCATGGAGACGGGACTTGGAATTTCTGAAAAAACCACTTCACGTACAAGTGAATGTCTTATCTAAATATCAAACTGTACCTAGTCGCAGATGTTCTATATCAATAAGTATTCTCTCCATTATCATCTCTTCTTTATGCAAATTGTCCATCTACAAACACAACAAACATTTCTATCAGAGATACACAGGCATGCAGTACAGCAAAGATATCATCATTCTGTTAAATGCTTTGTTACATTACAGAACATTACATTACAAAATAGCTCATTTACTAAAAAAATATTGTTTATAACAGTAATATAAGACTATGCTACAAAAGTTTACATCAGTAAAGTTCCATTATTTAGATCACTTTGATTATTCTGAAATTATGCAAAAATCAGCAGTCTGAACAAAGACTACAATAATGAACAAGAAATGCCGTCATGCCACAAAACCAGGTTTTCAATGTTTGACAGTGGGAACCCTGTAAATCCTCTACAGTCAAGCTGGCGGTTTACCTAAACATTATACTATTATCATTTCTGGAAATGTTTGTTAATACCAAACCCTCATCTGCCATGAGAAAATGCTTTCTCAAATAAATGATCATGGTCAGTCGCTCGGATCAACTGCATGACCTTGCGTCAGGTAAAAAGTTTAGTAATTACCCCATACAAGTCAGCCATCTTATCCATTCAACTATGAAGGTGTGTTGCCAATAAAAAAATGAATAGGGAATCCACAGATTTAGCTATAATAATATACAATCCTGCACTTTGGATTAGCCAATAAAAGCTTTACCCTAGTTCATGGCATTTCATCAATTATATACACCCACCTTGTTTCTAACATGGCTTCTATCAATCAAGACAAAACCAATGTCTTTGTATTTCTCCACAGCCCCATGTAACCAATGAGACAACTGCCCTGCAGAAAATAAACATGAAAAGCTCTTAAAACTTTCCTTTTAATAAAAATAATAATGGTCTAGCAAATTAAAATAGACTGAAGGTTTTCAATTTAATCAAAGGAATGCAGATATGATACACGCACTAAACACACTCATCTAGGTTTTTATCCATGTATATGGCAGTAAATTACTTACCTTTCTAAAAGTTTATGACAGAGTAAGAACTAATTTCTAGTATTTTTAATTCCAATGAAGGCAGAAATAACTAAGCTTAGCAACGCAGGAAAGTGGAATGTACCTGTACAAATCGTCAGCTGCATGTATTTATAACAATTATCACAGAATCAACAAAACTCCATCAGACAGAGTCTTACCTTTTCCAGCACCCATTTCAAGAAAGCATTTTCCATCTGTTAATAAACCTAGTTTTTCCATCTGACCAATAATTGATGCCTGAAATGGAAAACAATTTGTAACAATAGATTTGATTGGCTGCATTTTGCTCTTGGCCCAGTCATGTGACTTGTTCCATCATAAGTGTTATCTCAAAAGCAAATTAAATAATCCTTGGTTTCATCACAACTGAGCTATCATAAACTAGTATTATATGAATAATTGAATATTGTTCATCTGGTGTAATGTGGTCAAAGGGCTATGTAAGTGAAGAACATGGAAGAAGAAAGCCAAAGCCAGTGATATCTGAATGTCATTCATACTCATTTATAAGTGTAACATCTGATTATCTAATAACCATCGTTGTAAAAAAAAAAAAAAAAAAAAAAAAAAAAAAAAAAAAAAAAAAAAAAAAAAAAAAAAAAAAAAAAAAAAAACACCCTTCACTGTATAATCACTCATCAATAATTTCACACAACACCTAAGACACTGTATCCTGTAGTGTAAATTTGTAGATTTTCCTCTTATCAGTTATCGATGAATTATTATGGAAGAAAATAGTGGGAAGTTTTGAATTTGAACAATTATTCTACCTGTTGTTTACGATGACGTAAAGCCGCTGTGCCATACGTCTGGTTCTCCAGTTCCTCTCGGAGACACGGATGTGACAGTATGTCTTTCTCTAGCTCTCCAATGTGCTCTAGACCAAAATTAGAAATTATCATACTAAATTACGTTTTTCCTTTCATTTGGATGAAAGAGGAAGAACTATTTCAATGGTATTCTCATTTTTGTTTTTGGCTTAACTGGAGTTTAACTTCCCTTTAAAATCTGGACTCCTATCAGATAGTTAAGCTAATCATCATTAAGGTCTGGTTTGATTTCACTGACTTGAACTCCTCTTACAGTCGAAGTCGTAAGGGCCGGAAGTTTACCTAACCATTGCTCCTGGGAATGACCAATACCCTGTAAGAAACTTACAACCTTTCTCACATAAATGGTCATGGCTGGCAGCAGGTGACGAATCCATAACCTCACTAAAAATATTTCGATATTTTTCCTAGACCCTTTCCGAGCTACCACAGACAGAATGCAAGGGAGGAAAACAGCTATACAACACAATATTGTGCAAGGATCAAAGAACACAATCCAGGCTACCTAGAGACATACCAGATGCAATGCCTATGTATTTATTTCCATTCAGTATACTTTAACAAATAATTTATTTAATAAAATATTACATAGATTTAAATTCACATGTGAACCTTGACTTGTAAGTTTCAATATAATTCTAATTACACGGGACAGGCCTTCAATAAGATGTTGCATCTTCAAGCCCAATCGGTATGTCAGTTTAAAATTGTTAACAATATGTACATGTATATGTTATAAAATATGTTTAAACTAAACTCACATGGAGTGAAACATACCATCATAAAGTCTGTTGACTTTTTCAATAATGTTCTGAAGTTCATCTATAGGTACTGTTAAAACTGTCTCCTATAAAATACACACACAATCAATCTAAATATCAAGTAAACGAAGTCTTTATATGTAAACCCTCATGTTTTAATCCAAGAAAGAATATCAAAAATGAGACTCCATGATGTGCAGTCACAGCCTTAAATTCTTTACAAAGAGGTCCTGGGCTGATACAGCCAGCTGAACCTGAATCTAACCATAGCTTCAACAACTGGGTTTTTTTAAGAGCAATAAATGGTCACAACTCCATAATCCACTAAAACTATTTCCAGTTGAGTCAGGCAGATATTTAACAAGTCCACTGGTCCTCATAAAGGACCAACATGTAAATACAGCTTGTGTGTACATTCCTGTGAGAAAGCAACCTTAAACACTTAAGAATTAAGGAAGCAACTTAAGTGTAATAATCTGCATCTATGTAGCCTCTGGCTTGTTCTGAATCCAAAAATCAAAATCCCCTGTCAGTATTTAAGGGTCAAGGGTTTAAGTCTTACAGCACACATGACTTTTATTCATTTTATAACTTAATTTTTTCTTATTTTAAGCTTAATTTTCTTGAATTAAGGAGCTTTGTGCAGATATTTTCAGCAAGAAAATGTTCAGTGGTTTGTCAGACTATGCAATTCTTATTAATGTACAGCTGCAGAGCAGTAAACCATCAAAGTCAACAAATTAATGTGTTAAGAATAAATTCAAACATTTACCTTGGGGTCTGGGACACAATCCCCACCATCATCTCCTGAGTTAATCCCTGCACTGTAATATGCCTGTAAACAAAGGAAAAGGTATCAAGACAATACAAAGAGCCTGAAGCAAATTTCCACAAGTACAAGGTAGTAACATGAACATAATAGTTACTATTAATATGTTGTTTTTTCTTTCATTACAAGATGAAATCAAGGACAATAAAGCAAGAAAAATTCTCTGACTATAGCAATACTTAAACTTCTCATCTCAAAGGGCAAATAAAGTTACATGAACAATTTCAGTCTGAAGAAAACTGAAATATGAACAATTAAAAATTTCCTGTTAAGTTCACCACTATTACACTAATGGCAAAAGGTTAACTTACTTTACTTTTATTCATTTTACTATACCATAAACTTTGCTTTATGCTGGAATCAATTTGCCCCTTGTTTACTGAATTATTCATCAAAACAGTGGTGTATGTGTAACGACCCTATCACAATAATTAACTCAAGGCACTGTGTGGGCTGCTCTGGCCGAAATGCATCACACTTTACTTAACTTCAGGTTTTTCAATATTTGAAAAATTTGCTATGCACTTTCCTGAACTTTTATATTACTTACTGGCATCTCCCTGGGTTTGCTTGGACATTTCTTCATATGGTGGTTCAACTTGTCTGCATAACATGTGCTGTAAAACATGTTAGTTTTATCGCATAATACTTTTTAATGGCAAATATACTTCAACAATATAAACATCAAGAGACAGAGCAAATGTATGAAATGTATTAAGACACGATATTGGAACAAAGCCTCAAGATATAACAATTTATCTCATGACAAAAATTGTTTCATTTTGTTAGTGTTGCATTATAACCATTGCATATTTCTTTATATATTATACTTTTATAATATAAATGCTAACAAATTTTTTTTCCCTTTCCTGTCTTTTCTAAATTTATTATCGTAGAGATGTTCCTTTTCAAATTTCCATTTCTGACATATTATGACATTTTATTTGGAATATTTTCTTGGCAAATGTTTAGTAACAGACTCAGTTATTCTATTCTTTTTTTTTTACGTATGAATATACCCAATAAAACTAGAGTAAAACCCATTTTATGGCTGTTTTGGTCATAAGATAAAAAGAATTTGACACTCATTAACATTTCTTAATAATAAAACTTCATTCAAATGGTCCAGGAATAGTATATACCAACAATGTTAAGCAATATTAATACTACGTAGATGTTTAAGGATATATTTTGCTCAAATGGAATTAAATTTATTAAGATACAAGACGGAACTTGAACGCATTTTGACAACTCAGCAATTTATCAACTGAAATAAGAGTTCTCATCCTCCATAATATTACATCCATATACCATTGTCAATGATAAAACAATCATTCCAAATTGCAATTTAAACAGAATTTATGTATTTTTTGTTCATAGATTCATATATTTATTGTTCAGAATATTGTGTTCTGTTATGCGTGAAAACAGTGAATGTATTGAATGTATATTAGGTTCTTATGTTACATGCCAACATGGGCCTCAACTTGCTCAATAAACTTTACTAAATTTTACTAGTATTAGTTAGCTCCCCTGAGGCTTACTTAACTACATTTTCTTGCTCACTGAATAAATTTTATATGAAATGCACGTGTGTCAGATCTCTTGTTCCAACTGGTATTCTGAGACATATTAAAAACAGGTTTGTCTTCTTCCATGCATTTTATAATTATTTCTTTGTCATTAGACCAAATTATACTGATTTCTCTGCATTATATTTTGATATCAGAAAACATTAAAAAGGCTTTTAAATGCATTCCAACTTGACAAAATACTATTATGTATCTAACTTATAACTTTTAGATTAAAAAATTTCTCAAAAAAGGCAATACATACTGTTTTGAATCATATGGGCATTGAATTCGCTTTCTCCCTAAGTCAACCTGCCAAAAAATACATTCATCAATTAATACAAGTCAATCAAAGACCTGTCTGCTAACTAAATGGAGAGTACTGCCAAAAATTGTTTTACAATAAAATGTAGATGTCTTTTGATTTGGAAAAAACCTTGTAAACAGAGTTTATAACATTTACCATATCATATTATTACGAGTAAAAAATAATTTAGGCCTGAGTGAATATTCTTAAAAAAAAAAGCCTACAAAATCATGGAGATAAAAAAGCAACTCCTAACAACACTGTCTCATCTAAACATCCTATTCATATTACAGTAAAATCATAAAGTTTATAGTATGTAACATTATCTGACGCTAAGCATACAAAATTATACTTCACGTAATATCAATCCCTTTTAAGCTTTAAGATTAAATTCTCTAAATTCAATAAACAATCAAAAACTGCCAATTACTAACATATAATAAATAATATATCATATGTGACTTACCCCAAATGCTGATGCATGTTCAGCACAGTAATTTGAGTCCTTTGTTGGAGTAAATCTGCAATACCTTCTCTTTCTTTCAATAAAAAAATGGCAGCTCCCATCAACAGGCTCAGGTTTTGTTAGCTGCTTTTTTTCACTCATGGTTTTTCACTACAGTATAGAATATGCATTTATCTGTGGTATTGCTTCAAAAGTTTTTTTTACCTAAATCACTAACCAGCAGTACTTTAAACAGTTCAATTTGCAATAAATTATCCCATCTCCTCAGTGAAAGGTTGACATACATTTCACTCCCGACACGTTTCACTCCCAAAATGGGGGTGAAAAGTGTAGACTTTTTGAGACTCTTCACCCCCAATACATATTTGACTGTCTCCATGACCTAGTAGTTAAGGCGTCCGCTTATGGAGCAGGAAGTTGCAGGTTCGAGTCCTGTCAAGGGCTGGCTCTGATGCTGCCGGTCGGTGAGCCACAGGCTAGTTTAAGAATGGTTACCGATTGCCTGTCCACCTGGCACATAGGATAAGGAATTGGGGAGTAAATGTGCACACTAATAGAGGTGTCTCATAAGCCTGGGAGGCTGGCCCTTTCAGTAGTGGTGACACTATAATAAACAAGCACTTTACTTTACTTTTACTTCTTATGTTTCAAAGTACTAATATCCTTGACAATATAACATGAAGTATATGTATTAAATACAATTATTACCCAAATCATTGATGTGTATGTCATTAATTTTTAAGTTATTTATCTATATCTTAATTTAAAATAAATATATAAGTTAAATCAATCAGGGTCTTTGAAATATTTGAAAGACCCTGTATAAATAGATAATGTGCACAGCCACAAAATGATTTTCTTACAGAAGAAAAGCAGTTTGGTTAAAATCAAAGATGTGTTTACAAGAATAGTCTTGCAATAAAAATTGAACATTTCACTCTATAATTAAGTTACTTTAACACTAACATGACTCTTTAACTATGTTATGGAGTGCAGAGATGATATAATACCTCTAGTGATCTGGAATACATGCAAGTGATTCAGAATTAACTCTCAAAGTGAGGGGGTGTATTTACCCAGCTCCAATAATTATAATAAAAGTACTGTCAAAGTATGTACATTTAATTTTGACAGAGTTGAGTTCTTCAAATTAAGTAAATGTAGTAAAGAATAAAAAGAAAGAAAGAAAGAAAGAAAGGAAGGAAGGAAGGATGGATGGATGGATGGATGGATGGATGGATAGTTAGATAGATCTAAGATTTATGAAATCGGCATTCTATATGCCTTTGGCCATTAACAAAAATAAATAGAACATGACATGCATCAAATGTTATTTACAAATGTTATACCACAATAAATAGATAAGAAGGAAAACAAAACAAAACAAAACAAACAAACAAACAACAAGTTATCATTTTACATTATCAGATACTACTAGGTACTTATTCTAAATATTGTTTTCTAAGTTGCGTAGCTTCTTTAATATATTTTGCGATGTTAACTAGCATTTTTTTGTTTTGAGCAGACATTAACTTGTAAAATTTTTGTAATGTAGGCCACTGGATGTTTCCTAGATATTTTTTCCTTAGGTCAGAATATTTAGTACAACACAGAATAAAATGATATTCAGATTCGACCATTTTTTGTTGACAAAGTTTACAAAGTCGACTATTTCTTTGTATATTATGATATCTGCCTGTTTCAATTTCTAAACTGTGTGAGCTTAATCGTAAAGAAGTAAAATGTTTTCTTAGATCGCTATTATCAATTTTGGTAATATATTCCTCAAAATGAAAATTTGTCTTATATTTACAGTAGCTATCTAGTTTTGGCATGGCATTTATTGTTGTGCTCCATTCTTGAAAAAATTGATCATATAATCTACTTTTAAAAGTTGGAAAATAATTTTGATTCTTGTCAAAGTGTAACCGTACACTGGTAAAACCAAGCCTATCTATTAACGAATTTATTTGATTAGCCCAACATGTACCGTTAATGTTTGAGCACTGATCTAAGTAGATAGAATATAAAGCTGAGTCGGGATTCTTCATGATCTTAATCCAAAATTTTATAGCTCTAACTTTGCAAAGAACAGATAGAGGTATTCTCCGTAATTCACCGAATACCGCGTAATTCGGAGTTTGGCTCTTTACACCCAAAATATATTTGCAAAATTTAGCATGTAAGTTGTCAATGTTTTTGATATTGTATACCCCCCAAATCTCTGCTCCATAGAGTAAAATTGTGTACCAATCAATTACCACGTGTATGTTAAGGGTACCGATTAATCAGGTGATAATTATGATTGACGCAATCATTCAAATTTGATTAATGACCACCTGCAACTAATTAGAAGCTTATGATAATAAGTTAACACGTTTTTATTTCATATTTTATTGAAGATAACTTTACAAACAAAAAGCATCAAAGAAACACATTTGTATTGCAAGAATAAACGTAACGAATTTCTTCTAAATATTCTGCAGAAGTACAATGTACAATACCAGATATAGGAACGTTGAATGTTATTGTTTTGAAATCTATTAATAGTAACAAATAACTGATAAGAGATACAGGTAACTTTTTGAAGGTTGGCAAAAATAGGGCAGTTGATAAAAATGCAAAACATAGTAATTTTGTAATTACAGTTACAAAGTCATTTTTCATCAAATAATTCAATATTTTATATCATTTAAAAGGTCTGTAAACTCATATTGTAAATATTAAAAAAATAATTGTCAAAACTGTTTACTTTTTTGTTTGTAAATGGTTAAACATAGTGAATCTGAGCTGCTAGAAAAATGCTGAAATGGTATAAATTAGTTTAGTTTTTTTTCTTTAAAAGCAAAAATTCCAAAATCTGCTTATATTTTCAAAATATGACTTTAAAGAGCTTTCAAATGATATAAGAATCTTAAAATTCGGCTGACAAAGAAAAAAGTTATCTAAAATTAAAAATTCTGCTGCTATCAAATGTATATAAATATTGGTTCCTTTTGCCAACCAGTAGTTCAGCTATATTTTGGTAACAGGTGCTTGTGATGTCATCAGTCAATGTGCCTATATCTTATTTTTCATTTAAAACAGCTTGTTTTGATTACATGCAAGTAATCAGAAAAAGTTCATATGTTTAATAATTATGTTTTTTTAAAAGTGGGCCGAGTTGACCACTGCCGAGTTGACCCCTGCCGAGTTGGTATAGGGCCGAGTTGACTCTTTACCCAGCCTGGTCATGCTACACAAAATAAAAAACAATCAGGTCAATGTTGATCACAATCACCTTACAAACACAAGAAACAGCAAATTCCTCATTCCACAATCAAAAACACAACATCACATGAACTCATTCTTGCCAAGGACTACACGACTCTGGAACGAATTACTGACTGAGATTAAGGCTACCCCAACTGTGCTAGCTTTTATCAGTGGACTAAACAAGTTTTATAGATTTTAAAGTACTTAAAATAAATGTGTAAGTAAGATCTTCAGTTAAATCTTGTTTTCTTTATTATTAACTTTTATAATTTTAAATGTTCCTGGCATGCGCTTGCCTAGTATAGTCAGTATTGACTTTTGGCAGTATTAAGTGGGATGTACTATTCTCCGGTCTCCTATCGGTAAATCCCGGTCTCTCCCGGTCTATTTTGACCGGATTTTACTAGAGACCGGCGAATAGTATCATACGTTTATTGTCCGGTCTCTCCCGGTTTAGGAGTAGATATTTTATTTGATATCGTGACAAATAAATAAGTTTTTTTCTCCAAAATTGAATGTTTGTCACTTAGTTTGGTAGCAATAATTAATTAACACAGATCATTTCTCAAATTTATTTATTAATAAGATCTATTATTAATATAACTATACATAAACTTTCAATTCTAAAAATAATAATAACATGTACATTTTATTTATATATGATAAAAAACAATAAATACATACAATCATTGAATAAAAAGGTACGTTTTTTATGATATTGATGTATCATTTTATTTAATTTGCTATTCGCGTTTAGTAAAGAGATTCAAGTTAAAAAGTAGATTTTATGAATTATTTAATTGATTGATATTTTTAATAATTATAATAATAAATAAATAAATGGTTTAAGAATAATGAATATAATATATTGAAAGAATAATCATAATTTACTGACTTTTTCCAGCTAATTTTAGATAATTTTCATAATCGTCGGTCATCATGACAATTGAATATTTAAAATTTATAAAATTAAAAAAATTGTAACATAATAGCGCATAAAAAAGAAGAAAAAATCATTTTTCAAAAAAGATGAAGAAAAAGACATATTAAAACAGATATTACAATTACTGTATATTAAAACAATTATGCTCAACATGATCAACATGGTAATTTAATCAGTGTCATATTTTTATTAAGTGTGAACGGATATCTTAAGATATTTAATAAGGAGGGACTTCGCTAATAGCGATTACATAATAAGGGACAATAAACAAGTGTGGTGTTGATCATGCGTTACACAAAAAGATTATATAAATGATTGTATATGTCCGGTGCCATTGATAATCACGATATAACATTGATCAGCATAAAAAAAAACTAATAATTAAAAGTATAAAATAAAATGTTATAACTTAAAAGAAAAGACTGTTGCATTTTTTATTTTTTTTTGCAAAATCGGCATTAAATATCGTCAATCATTTATAATTTGAACAACACGAAACATATATACATCAACATTATGCACAAAAAGCAATTATAAATAATGACATATACATATAATATAACATTATAAATGTATTTTATCATTTACAAAATGTTAAAAAACGCAATGTAACGTGATAATGATATTGTTTTATTCATATAACGAAATATTTACTTACAAAACAATACAATGCAATACAACAACAACAAAAATAGCATCAAAGTCAATTAATATATATGTTTGGAATTATTTTATATACATTTATCTATTTAGTTAACTATACTTATTTTGTTATTTCAAACTTTTTCATACAAAACAATACAATGCAATACAACAACAACAAAAAATAGCATCAAAGTCAATTAATTAATATCCTTGAAATTATTTTATATATATTTATCTATATAGTTAGCTATACTTATTTTGTTATTTCAAACTTTTTCATCTTCTATTTATTTTTGCCATCATTTATGTATTGATGTATTCATCTTTTTATTCACTTATTAATTTTCTTACATTTAGTGCATTCCCAAGACCAGTTATCAAGCGATTTTCTTATATTCTTTTTGATTCCAACACATTTATGATGATACCATTTTTTACATGTTCTGTTACCACAATAAACTAGATTGTCTACAAACTCGGGCATTTCACATGAACAGAAAGTTTTAATTTTAAATATTTTAGGGATGCCTGTGAATGCAGCTGTGCGTGTTTTTTTAATTTCTTTTGGGAATGGATAAAATTTACCATTTTCTAAACAATAAACCAAATGTTTGCGCATTTCCTCTACAATAAAAGATACATTAGTATTGATTTGACCATTATTGTAACAAAATTCCACCGCATGTGCTATTGCAAACAATCCACAATCGTAGCTGTTCGGTTGTTGTTGAACCCTAGGAACTTTTATTTGAAGTATAGAATTTTGACTGGTATATATTTGGCTTAACTGAATTTGAACATTATTTTTTAACATTTTTAATGAATCACTTAAACTGTCAATGTAATAGATGTAGTGTGGTTCTTTTAATTGCTGCATGCTTACTGCCCAATGATTTTGTCCGTCAAAATGAAGTTGAACTGATGGTGCTGATTGCTTGTAAAATTTTTTATCTGTATTCCATTTTTTATCTTTCTCTACAAAGAATGGTGTATTTGTTGTGAGTTGGAAACCTTGTAATTGTGTGTATTGTCTTTTTAGTATGTTTGTTACCGCAGTCATGTGTTTATCCGTTAGCCAATGCTTATTTTCTATTTCTTCTTTGTCATTTAGGTTTAAATTCAATTCTGAGAGCCATGGTTTGAAAGTTTGTTCAGTTGCATCAGATGTTCTGTCATTTATACAATCAACCAATATAGTATGTTTTTCGGGAGAACAAAGTGGAAGTGGAAGTTCTAATTTTATTTTTTTATTTTTAGCATTTTGTGGATTATCATTTGATCGTTTATTTTCATTGCATTTGATAGTTTTTGATTCTTCATTATGTGAATTGAAATTATCATTGATTGCAGTATTTTCATTATTATTTTGATTTTCATTGAGTTGATTGCTTTCATTGAATGTGATACTTTGTGGCTCTTCTTCTGGACTATAAACATTATCATTTATTTCATTATTTTCATTAATTTCATTACTGTCATAAGCCTGTGATTTAATGAGTTTCGAATCTGGTGCTGGTATCACTGTTTCATAATCACTTGGTTTTTGTTTTTTTAGACCTAATCTTTTTTGGTTTTTAGGGCGATTTTTATAACGCATTAGACTTATTAATTTCCTATCATTGACCTGAGTTTTAGTTTGAATACCTATGCTTTTTTTGGCTGCTATAATGTGGTAACATGTACCAGTAGACGGACATTGACATTTTTCTTTTGGAAACAATGTAACACTGTATTTATTATCACTCGTACCTCTCACCATAAAAGCGTTCATTTCTGGTATGTGTTTAACACCGTCACTTTGTATGACTTTATTAGCTAAATCTTCTTGAGACATGCTGCCTCGTTGTGAGTCATTCGATTTGTTGGTTATGTTTTCACTTTTTTCCTCAACTTTTTCAATAATTTGCTCATGATTATTACAGAGCGCTTCACTGTCTTTTTTTGTCTCATTTAAAAAACTTTTTACATGCGATAAAATGTCATCTGTTTTAATTATTTTATGCGGAAACACCAAATCTTCCAGGGCGATTTGGAAATGTTCATATTCTTCTTTAAGGGAGTAATTTCCTAGACCAGCTCGGCCACGTAACACTTCAGAATGTATTCCGTTCTGTAGATAAAACAAACTCAATGTCATCATATCAACGGGAAGTTTTTTGTGATTGTTAACCCATTTTATTGTGTTATTAAAACTTTCAGACACATTTGTCGTTACACCAGACTTTTTGTCATATATGCCAGCCTTTTCTAGAAGCCATCTCCCAGAATAATTTAAGATATCTGGCTTAATATGTGTTGTAAAGTAATCTAGAAATGATTCACACCATGGCGCACTTAACTCTTCAAGCACACTTTCAAATTGGTCCGGTGATTCTTGCCTTAACAATGTGTCTAGATTATAGAGATATAGGTCTGTATTTGCTGTTGGAGACCGGCGTTGTCTAAGCCATTCACGAACGTCTCTCTTAACATGGTTCCAACAGTGAAATATTGATGCTTTTTTTAAAACATTTTGCACCGCTTTCGTTAGCGCAACCTCACGATCTGCTACAAAATTTACTTCAGTAGTTGATAAATTTGGACAATGTTCTTTCAACACATTTAAGAAGCGTTCATGAAATTTTTGATCTTTTTTCTCATGTAGAAGGAAAGCCAAAGGTATGGTCGGCTCACTATTGAATAAGAAATGTTTATAAACTACGGGTGTCAAATAAAAGTTTCCACATTCAAATGTAGTGTCTATTGAGAGGAATATTTTATGTTCACTAGTCAATGTTAATAAATTGTTGAAATCTTCAATGGATTGCTTAAGGCCAAATACTATTGTAAGTGAAGGGTATAAATCAATTTGGTGAATGAAACCGTCTAGCTGATATGCCAACTCAAGTGTATTGTAAATATCATCTTGTGAAAGTCGTTTTTTATGGTCTTTCAATAACTTTTGATTTTGAACCTGTTTTAAATTTCGTGGCGCACCAGAAGCTGCCGCTACACAATCCACGGTAATTTTCATATCGTTGTATATTTTTGAAGGCACTGTTTCATTTTCAATTTGAGATTTCATCTCATCTAACACTGAGGGACATGTCCGGGTGAAAACTTTTTTATTCCCTTTCTTAGCATTGCCGTGCTTTATTGGTTTGAATACAGACTCATCACCCGTATAGTGAAATAAATAAAAACGATCACTGTCAATTAAATTCCATTCTGTTCGCACGAAATCACTTGAAGCCGTAATAATTTCACCATCTGATACTTTTACTCTATGTCTTACTTTGCACACGATAGGTGACTTTTTAGGTAATTTTTTGACTCCGTCATTCACCCACTGATAATCGTCAATACGCCGATCCAACTTGTTAGTCATGTTTAAAGTGTCAATTATAATAATCTGTCCTGCTAGTGGTTTTATTGGTCTTTTTTCACAGATTAAATTTTTATCAATATGTCCGTCAATACACATTTGTAGAACACCCCGAGCATATTCAGCAGCTATCGGTTCCTGGACAGACTCACGGTATACATTATTAACACTTTTCTTTGCATCAGACAACTTATTTTCTGAATCAGACTCCGGGGTGTCCACCCCACCCCCTGACTGTGACGACGATAATGCTATGAACCTGGGTATGTTTCCGTTCCCATTTATCCACGAAACCAGTTTGTCTATATCAGATTTATCAGACGTTAACACTGAATGCGCAACTGGTGAACTTAATTGAGTTGGTCTAGAAGTATGCGCAACTGGTGAACTTACACGAGTTGGTCTAGAAGTATGCGCAACTGGTGAACTTACACGAGTTGGTCTAGAAGTATGCGCAACTGGTGAACTTACACGAGTTGGTCTAGAAGTATGCGTAACTGGTGAACTTACACGAGTTGGTCTAGAAGTATGCGTAACTGGTGAACTTACACGAGTTGGTCTAGAAGTATGCGTAACTGGTGAACTTACACGAGTTGGTCTAGAAGTATGCGTAACTGGTGAACTTACACGAGTTGGTCTAGAAGAATGCGTAACTGGTGGAGTTATACGAGTTGGTTTTAAAGAAGAGGTTACTGCTGAACGTACGGCGTCGCTGTACCTTCTAGGGCCGACAGTGCGCTGTAGAGGTTGTTCATTTGGAATGGTCGGGATCGCTGACCGCAGTGTGCTATTTATTTGCTGTATACTTTCTTTTTACAGGTCGGATTATTTTTTTCTTTGATCTATATTAGTCGTTATAATATTAATGCTGCACTTATTTATCAAATAATGAAAAAAAAAAATACAAACCGCTATAAAATTAACCAATTAAAAGACTCTCCCGTAATTGATATGCTTTCTCATTTCTAACATTTTATGCTCGCATGAATTAATTTATATCTTTTCCCGTAATTAATACTTTTACATTTTTCTCTTTAATGAAAATATATAATTAAAAACAACAACAAAACACATAATAAAAACAATTTATTTGAAACGAAATACATTATATAGGGAAAAAAATCTTATATCAACACATTTTTCATCTAGAAAGATCGATAACTTTTAGAAGACCGGCACTGACCGGGCCAGTAAATATGATACTATTCGCCGGTCTCTCGTAAATTCCGGTCAAAATAGACCGGGAGAGACCGGAGACCGGAAGGGACCGGACCGGAGAATAGTACATCCCGTATTAAGTTGAAGTTGAAGATGAAAAAAAACATTTATTTAAGTTTGTCGCGAAAAAACGTGAAATTTGTGATTCCACTGGTGAAAAAGTTACAAATTGACTTGTGATCTCTTTGACATATTACAGAATAGTCCAGAATGCTTTAAACTGTTTCATTGTACAGTAAGGAGGAATTACCTGTAAGTAATTTAGCAAACACCTGCGTCAATTTTTTTCTATGTAGGTGTAAAAGCACTAAAACTTGCATGCAGTCAGGCGATAGTCTCCCTTACTTCAGCCACACTATGTAAATAGGACATAAAATAAGAACATATCCAAATTAAATAGGATGTTAATGAATAAAATTATAATAATAACAGAAATGCCTATAATAAAGTAGTTATTATCATCATCATCAATAACAACATCATAATGATCAACATCATGATAGCTAATTATGGCGTTGACGGTTTGACCCATTTTATAGACATGTTTTATTATTATTGTCAAACCGTTACGCCTTGGAAAAAGACATCGCCTATCAAAAATTTTCTCGATGTCTCTTAAACAAGCCTGATTAGTTGGACTAACATCATGACAGACGCAAAAGCTGAACGGTGCAACTTAGTAGGCTATTAGGATATAGGATAGGAACAGTCAACTTCTGCTTCTACGTATATTTATTTTTATCCGCAGCAGCAGCGCCGGTTAAGAATTTTACAAAATTTGCTTTTATATGTAACTTGATCTACACACGATAGGTCTTTAATTATATTTCTGTTATTTCTAATTGAATTTCTGTAGGAAAAAAATTTCGTTTATGTATACAAGAAATGCATTACATTCAAAAACATAAAAAACCTGTTGTTGTCTACTGAATGATCAGGCCACCTCCCCACACTCCTTTTAATTTCTTCTATCTATCTCATTTAGTGCAAAATATATTGTAGGATGCATTTTTTACTTTAAAAACATGAAGGGTAAACCACTAGAATATGTTTCAGATATGTTAGAAAATTCAGTAACCGGTCATCTTTGGGGATGGGGGTGGAATTGTGTGTGTGTGTGGGGGGGGGGGAAGATTCTACGTGACCCCCCCCCCCCCCACCCCCAAACACACACACTGGATATATCCCACTATATAGTACATAAAGGAGCTAAACGTAATGAGTGAACTATGGTTCCAATGATGACTATCAATTCTCCCAATTGGCTGTTTGGAGGCGTATCATACGCATTGTATTTTCCAATAGTCACAAACGCGTTTGGATATTTCCTCTTTATCTGCACATATAATGTACAGTGGCTTAAAATGCTATACAGCATTATACTGAGATATGTACATATATATGTTTTCGAACAAAATAGTCCTTAAAGGTGTTAATGACCAGAAGTTCAAAGCTTGGGTGAAGAACCTTTGCTTTTTGATAAGAGTATTTTACACCTACTTGGTATTTATACTTAGTAAAATTGCCAACCATCTCTTCTTCGTCGCAAGACAAGGAATGAAAAAAACCCAAAAAACTACTAAGCAATACTTTTTACACTTTATTTCACACAAGTTTATTCATTTGTTTCTGTGTTTTTGTTCGTTTATGTATTCGTTCGATCTGTTTCCATAGTCAGTCCGTTATCCTGTAAATGTCTAGTGGTCAACGAGTTATTTACTTCTAAATGATGCTCCAAGGGGACGAACCCCGCCACTCAGCATTACCATTTAT
This sequence comes from Cyclina sinensis, assembly GCA_012932295.1. Taxonomy (NCBI): domain Eukaryota; kingdom Metazoa; phylum Mollusca; class Bivalvia; order Venerida; family Veneridae; genus Cyclina; species Cyclina sinensis. The sequence continues at coordinate 50,332,626 of JAAONU010000012.1, read as the reverse complement.
GCAAAAAAGTTGGTATTTTTCCGGAGGATCTTTGTTTAGTACTGATCTCTCGTTAAAACGATGTTTAGATAAAATCCCCTCCGATTAGACACTATCTCCTTCCGTTGTCCGGCCAGGATGACTTTTTCAATCTGCACGGTAAAACATAGTGGGACGGATCGTAACATAAATGACCTGTTATCATGGTGTCATCAGTTCGATCCCCCGCTCCTCCACTAACACAATTTGTGTTTGGACGAGATTTCAAAGAGAGGCTATACACAGAGTATGTAAAATAATAAGAGGTTTTCTGGGATTCTTTCTTCGGATTTCTTGCACTATCACCCCCACCCCGCCACTAACAGACACAACCTCTTCAGGGTACGTAGGTCGTATAGGAAACCGGTACTGATTATAAGTAGCGTAAATAGATAGATAGCATACTGACTCTAAGAGATATGTTTTGAACCAAAGCAGCCGTCACTTAAAGCGGCTTAGATTACATGTTCGACTACTTACAAACGAGACAGTGGTGTACAATAACAGAACATGAGTGCCTTTTAAAAACAATACCTTTGTATGGGGTAATATAATCTGACAGTGTCTCTCTTTATAGTTGGAAAACGATTAATGCTTTAATTGGTATTTAAAGGGTTGTCATTTTGTTACTTTTTAAAGTGGTAAATACCCCATGTAGAGGGCTTTATAATTAGAAAGTACAAGTTGAACCTATGGTTTGAAAGTTAAAACAATACTGAAAATAATTTTTAAAAATGACACTAGTCTACGAAGAGAAGGATACTATAAAGGACACCAGTCTACAAAGAAAAAAATTAGGGATGCAAACGGTAACTTTTCAATTTACCGGTTAACCTGACGCTGTTACCGGTAAATTTACCGGTTAACCGATAAACAATAAAATATTTTCGTACCGACTAGTCACAGTTTATGGTATGTACACTATTAAAGTGAAACCGGAAGTTGACGGGATAGTGTTTACTATTCGGATCTTTATTCGGGCCGAAAGAGTATTGTGATCGCTTAATAGATACATATGCATTCCCCTCGTATGTTTTTTCTTACTGCTTTAAATTAATTTTATAAATGTATGCGATCCTTGTTGGTAATATTAACGTTTTCAGTCTGTTTTTGTTTTTATCTTTCATTTCGTATAATTACGTACATAGAATAAATAAAAAAACACTGAAGAGTTTTGTCTTTTATTTAATTACACAGGCATGTCTTACTGTTGAAAATCAAATTAATACATTAAGACATTACATAAATTGCCACTGCTTCGAAAAACAAACTTGATTTGACGTGTTAATTATTTAGAAATCATCAATAGAAATCATTAATCTCAAGTTAAGTTTTTATTTAGCGAGTAGAAAACAAACAATAGTGTCAGTTAAACTCTTAATTGGCAGCCGCAAACAGGAGGCGCAATGTTTATATAATTGTTAATCATTACAATGGCAAAAGTGACAAATAAACGAGAGTCATCCTGTGTATAAGTGTGACACGTGTATTGATCTATGCGCACCCGGGGTTTATCACCACGACGATAGATAACAAATACCGTTGTCAGTGCGGCGCGCTTGTTTGGTAGTTTTTACTTTTTAATGTTTATATTTTTAACATTCTCTCTTCCTTTTGTTTCGGTTAACCTCACCGGAAAATTGTTACCGGTTAACCGATTATTAGGTAGGTTAACCGGTTAACCGGTTAACCTCTTGCATCCCTAAAAAAAATATAAAGGTAAGTTTACGACCTCCGACAGGAACGATAAATTTAAAATGGTTGCCTATATAGTACAAATTTCTCATTGTCAGCGAATTAAAAGGTAAGTACATGTATAACAGCCACGCCGAGGTAGGTTTGCTTTTCAAACGTACTGCTTAACATCAGGCGCAATCGCCAGTTCTTCAGACTGGTCCGTAAAATCGAGAATCGTCTGCACGGCGTATTTATTTTTATTACGTCTACCAATCGAGCGAGCGAGCGAGGTTTAAGTCCCTCCAGGAATATGTTACGATGTGGGAAGATGGGTGAGCGCCAGCTGTGAAGAAGTGATACCATTCGTCTGCTTGAAGAGAGCCTGGCAGATAAGACAGGATTCAGACGGTGAAGATGTTGCAAGAAAAAGATGGACTGTGTACATTGCGGTTGGAATGATCATTTCAACAGGAACAAAACTATACAAAAACTCTAACTTACTTAGATGCACTTGATGATGCAATCTAAGAGTTCTATTCAACGTTCACACCGAAAGCCACCTGAGGCGCAGCTGAAACTGGTGTGCATTTTGGCCTTAATATGACTGCAATTATCATCACCATTATTACTTTTATGTAATTGTTTCTCCATACCATATTGAATAAAAATGAATGAATACATGTGAAGCCCTAATGCTAGGCATTTCTATTAAGTATTATTTCGAATATAGATGGATGAAAAATCTAACCAGTTTGAGGGAGGTCGTTAACCGACTGCCTAGTATAGTCAGTATTGACTTTTGGCAGTAAGAAATTGAAGTTGAAGTTGAACAACTCCGTGCTAATATTCCGGATGTCGTAAGTTCGAGCTCTGTGCCGAGCTGTCTTCTCTCACAGGCTAACATTACTAATGACGTTATAAGATAATCTGCCTATATGATATTTGTATTCCCAAATTCAACATACAAAAATGGCAAGATAACGCTGACAACTAGGATATCACGTTATCTGACGAGATCTTAAATGACGTCATTAATTGACGTCGTTTCTATAACATTTTGACGTCGATCAATACAAGCTTTGCAGAGTTTTTAAGAAGTAGCAAAAATAACGAGTTTTGATAGCAAAATGAATACAGAAGAAGTAATTAATGAAAGAAATAGTCTGTGGAGGAGTATTTCAAAGAACGTGTCGCTAGAAAATATTTCTGCAATGGCTAGAGCTGTGAGAAAGGCGTTTAGAAGATTGGCTGTGTGCGGAAGAAGCGACGACGTGCTAAGTATGGCTTCCGATGAAGAATTCACCAACAACAAACCGATCTACACTGGTCCAAAAATTGAAGTACCATGGAGGGGAGAGGAATTCAAGTACCCCACCGACAGATACCTGACCAACAAAGAGACATTGCAGCAGCTGAATCTATTAGAGTTTCGCTTCCGAGCCCAGACCAAAATACTTAATGAGAAGAAGGCGAAAATAGAAAAGGGTACGAGGTCATTCAGATTTTTTATACATGTATTTCTTTCTTTATTTATTCCAACACTTTTTCATTAATTTATTTGTTAAGTTCGTTCAGGTGGTTATTCTTTTACTTTTTATTAATCAGTCATTTTATCCATTCACCCAGAAGTGCATTTACATCTATAAATTTTGAATATATATATTACTATGATATTTTTATCATATTATATTTTCACTTTCTTTCCTGGATTTAACTTCTTGTTATGCAGCAAAAACCAAAAAAAAAAAAAAAAAAAAAAAAAAAAAAATTCAATTTGAAATGAAAATGAAATGTTTACAAATGGCATTATTCTATATTATAGAGTTAAATGCAGAGGAAAGGTGTAAACGGGAAACTATGTTAGAGAGAATGAGACAGTCAGACATCAAGTTTGCAGAGTTAAGGGACTTGGTCGAGGAATTCAAGAAATTTGTGGCAAAGAATAGACTTGAAAGGTAAGAAAAAAATCCATTAAGTGATACGTTTTATGTTTGGTAAAAAGATATAATTCTGCTAATATGTATCTCAATGTTATATAAGAATACAAATAATTTAAAGTGTTCACTATTTTTTTTTACCCGGTTTAAGGTTTTTTGTAACAGCAATTACAAGTTTACAAAGGTACAGAATGCATTAGAAAATGAATATTTAAATTGATCGGAAAGGTGCGTGATATGTAGATATACAAAAATGATAACTTTTTGCCAAATATATGAAAATACTGTTGTTTCTATTAATTTATATCCCGTAGAAGAAGAGGCGTCTTTTAACTTGCTATATTTGGTCCTTTTTTTCTATTTTCAGGCAAAACAACGTCAAAGAAGAAAACAAATAAAATCTTCATCTTAAATCATATAGAAAAAAATATTTTCCTAAAAATATAGATCAAAGTCTAAACTAAAAAGTTGTTTGTGTTTTTTCCCCAACTCATCTCCGTTATCGGACGACAATGGATCCTAGCATGTTGCCCCTCATAACTTCGTACTCCGCCATGGACCGACAGTAGATCAGGAAGATAAAGTTTTCTTACATGTATAAAGCAATAGTTAATTATCGTTGGTACCGATTTTCAATTTGATCAACGCCCCAGACAAATTTATCAGTAGTTTATCCGGTTTTAGGTACAGTGCAAGAAATGGAAAGCACCCCGTTCTATAGACACTCCTGGTTTCTTTTTTCATATACAAGTCTTATACATTAGACCTCAGTTTAACGTCTTATCTGAAAGACTATTTGTAATCTTAGTAGGGGAGCGGAGGATCGAACTTGCAATCCTTGACTTACAAATCTTCTGTGTTGCCTTTAGAACATGGACCTCCGCCCCTAGTTATAATTGTCTTAATACTTAAGATATATATTGTTTGAAGAATATAAATTTATAAAGACATTCCCACAGACCAGCCACTTACCGTTACCACTGTTTAATTTATTGCGATGTTTCAAAATTCACTTGAATACACTTGTACAACTTTAAAGTATATTGAACCCAAGTACAGCTCGATCGGTCAACAAAATTTATTTGATCGAATGGATAATTTCTATACTGACTTATAGTACTTGGGAAGGTATCAAATTTGGCTTTAGTTTCAGATCGATTGCTCTATCAGTAATTGCAACATGGTCCCTCAATAACATATTTATATCGCCTATAAAGTCAATATGGTGAGATAGCCAAAAACAATATTACTGAAAGAAAAACGACGCTCTTTTGCATAAAGTCTGTTATCAAATAAGTTACATACCGCTGTTTTTTTTATATCGTTGATAGTTTTGTTCTGTCAGTGTAAATAGACTCTTTTAACCGCAAATGAGAGCAAAAGGTTGTTTACAGAAATAAGATATGTTCCACAAGAAAGATTACACCGTGTCACACGAGTACAACTACACTCGGTGATTTTCAGTATTCGCCCTTCTCAGAGGGGGTAATCTCTCTACAAGGAGGTCTTCACCGACATGCCATGTCTATGATAGGCATTTCTTTTGTTCCAATACTTTCGCAATTCAGTGAGGATATAAATAAGCCGGCCAGTGAAAGCCAAATCACTTTAGCTTCAGAAACGAAGGCATACGCAACAAAAAAAGTGTCAAGATGGTTGTAAAAGTTGAGAAACCTGTGCACTGCACTCTGGTTGGAGATGCTATGATTGGGAAGAGTACTCTGGTGCAAGCTTTCATGGAAAAGCATCTCCCACAGACACCGTATGTTGCTACTGTACTGGAAACTTATGAAGGTAAATTTATATATATACTACCTATGTTTCAGTATATATACATTGTAATAATGAATTTATTTGTGAATAAAACTCGTTTTGTAGATATTTGTCTCTCAACTTCCTTTGAAACATTTTAGAATAATGATATAATAAAAGAAGTTTCTCTATGTTTTTTTGTATATATTTATCATATTTAATTCATTTTTAATTGGTAGACATTCAGTTGGTTTGGAATTATATTGGCATTTATTGCTATTTCAGGCTGTCTTGATGTTGATGGACAAAAACACAATTTAAGCATCCTTGACAACGCCGGCCAACATGACTACGAGACAATGCGTAGCTGCACATACAAAGACAGTGAGGTCCTTGTTCTGTGCTACTCCGTGGTAGATCGTACCTCACTGGAGAGCATCAAAGACTTCTGGGTACCGGAAGTCAGCCATTGTCGTCGAAGAAAACCAGTTATTCTCGTAGCAACCCAAACTGATTTGAGAAAAGCTGATACTAAAGACTCTGTTAGTAAGGAAGAAGGACAAAGGCTTGCAAAAGATATTGGTGCCGATATGTTCGTGGAATGTACGGCGTATGATAAAGATTCGGTAAATCACGTGTTTGAAGTGATGACGACTGCTGGACTTAAATTTCGCAAGAGGAAAAACAGTTTTGTGAAGAGAGTTTTTGGTAAATGAACAATCAGAAACTGCTCATCCAAGAGCTTGGATTTATCTCAGGTAAATGCCAGAAGAGTCGAGTTTCGGTTATGTTAAGTTAGGGAGGAGAGAGCGGTAACCTGACGTTATTTCGTTAAAGGACACCAATAAACGTGCAGATCAGCAAGCCAGTCATGAAAAGTCGACGGGAAAGATTTGTAGGGGAGAGTTTAAGACTAAATCGATTATAGGAAACAAATCTGTAATACAATGTTGACTTCAGAACTTCTTTTTTAGTTAAAAACAAAGAGTATCTTTCTTGTGAGATGTGTTTAAAAAATGTTACATGTGTGCAGCAAAAATACATTTATTTAATGTCTTAGTTGAATTATATGTTCAAATAAAACTTGTATGTAACTTTCGCATGTGTTATTTTATGCACAACATCTCCTGTATTAAAATCGTTATTGCTTTGACATTCCATTGAATTTTGAATCTAGTTAGTTCGTTTTCAAAGTGATGCGTATGCAACAATACGTATGAATGTTTGTTTTAGGTGAATTTAGTCAACACGGTCATACCTAACAATGTTACATAGCACTTCGCATTTGAAATTTCGAATAAAAAGTGGTTGTCTCTCGATATGTCTTGCTTCAAATATAAGGTGTAGCGTTTGATATAAAGTAGCTCTGTAACATCATACGCTTGACCTGATGTTTGAAGAAACACCAAAAAGAGTATTTTTCCACTTTTCCATGTAAGTCCATTAAAAACAGTTACAGTTGTTGTCCGGAAAGCCGCATTTACACCGCCGCCTCCTCATCACTGAGAGACAGCAAGTCAAATCTTCGATCCATAAAACGACCTGACTATGCATTAAAATTGGCTGTTTCTAACGCGGAGAAAGCCAGACAAGCCCTAAGACTTTTAATGAATGATTAGTAAACTATTCGCCTGCATAACTGACATACTGACGAAATTTCACCAAAATGAAACAAATAGAATCGCTGATGCAATTGTGAGATTGATGCAATGAAATTAGCCATATGCTACTGTTGAATTTAACCGTTGAATCTGTATTTCGTGCTAGACAGAATGGCGCCAAAATAAGGCAATTATTTGATTGACGTTTGTGGGGGTATAGGTTTACCTCCAAAGGGGTATAGCATTACAAAAGTAAAAGTTTAAGACAATGATCTTTAATCAGTACTAATAAAAGAACAATGCAGACAATTTTCCCTAACAAGTATTTGTTATATCGAGTTTGAGACTTAAGCTCTCAGCTAGGGGTAGGCATCGAGCCAGGGGTCAGTGCGGAATGTAGATCAGGACGTCTTAAACAAAATTTAATACATATTTCAAAGGTTCTAAATTCGTTCAAAAGACATAGTGATAAACTGGTTTGAACCTGGATTGCCAAAAAGAATTGATGGTCATTTTATTATCATTAATTTTCGCATATTTAGTAAATAAGTACACTCGAAATATTCTGAACATGTGATACTTATGTCGTCACAAAAACAACAACAAACAAACAAACAAAAGATGAAGAACGGAACAAAATACAGTTATCGATCAAGAAAGAATTACCACCTGCTTTTAACAGCCGCATATGTATAGGTCAGTTTTAGGTAACTATACCTCTAAACAAAGACCTAAAATAGCCTTTTCTTTACATTTGCATTTGAAAATTTAAGTTACCACATACTTTATCTAAGTTTACACGTACTCATCTTAAATTGATTGCGGGGTCTAATCGGAGCTCTTGAAATTTACAAGTATGCTACCAGCTCACGATGACAGATACCGTGAGTTCTAGCAAGTACTCATACTTAATACATGTAGTGGGTCGAAAAGGGGTGGGAAGGGAAGGGATTTACCTGCAACAGAAGAACACCAAAATAAATTATTGACTAGATTTTAATAATATCTAAATATCACAAGAAAAATATACACACCTTTTATACCATAAACAATAACGAACACCTATGGAAAGCCGGGGCTGTCTTGCTACAAAGACTAATATAAGATACATGATAATAATCCATGTCCGAATACATAAAATTGTCAGCTGACGCAGACGATTCTGATAGAATGTCAGATTCTATTTTTACTTCTTGGGTAAAGTATTTTCGTGTAACATTACACTGTGCATACTCACGTTTCACACACTACAGCACTTAAACAGGTAAATGATATCATTAGAAAACGATCATTACAGAATTTTCTAATGTTTCTTGGAGCTGACACTCATTCAGTTTTCACCATGTTATCTTTAGTTTTTAGTGCCCTAGTTCTGAGATTTTCTTTGAGTGCTTTCATAAAACCTCGGCATATTTTAAAGAACCAGTACATATTTAGAATGTCCACAACGAGACAAGGAATATATAGTTTATACTGTATGTATCCCACCTTACTGATCGCAGACGTGCCTGTTACTATCCAAACATGGTACCAGAATATTGGTATAGTTACTATACGGAACAAAAAGAAAAACAATAACATAAGGAATCCATTTATAACCACTCTAAGCCGTGTTTTATCGTAGCCTGTTATATCGAAATACCACCTAAAAGAAAAAAAATATCTGAATACTAACTAACAATGTCAGAATAAAACAGGAAACTTCAAAAAAATAAAATAAATACCCAGTCATCATTACAAACTGCATATATTTTCTCTAGCTAAGCAAAGTAAATGGAAATTACCAACGGCTACATTGCTTTTGTCAGTTATATTCCAGAATTCCGGATGTGCACAGAAGTACTCAGCTCAGCGCGGATGGATTAAGGAAAAGGTGTAATAAAGATTTTTGTAGGAAATAGATGGACACGTCATTCAGCTCCTAAGCTAAGGCAACAGTCGTTTAACTTATTAAATATTAAGTTTACGCATTGTAAACTAGATCCTTTGCGGCTTACATCCGACATTACATTTTATTTTAGAATCTGCAGTTACTTTTTATCTTTTTAGGAAAAGAAGAGAAACAAAAATATTAGAAAGAATTATATACCTTTGATTGACGGGAATGGTAGAGGCTTCAGAAATAAGCCGTAGCATTGCGAAATGGCAAAATATCCCATATACCTAAAATAGTCCAAGAATTGTAATTATGTTTAAGTCATTTAGTGTTGTGCCACCCCCAAAATTAAAGAAAAAATCAGAATGGTATTATGATAAACAACACCTGATAAACAACCGAGTCAGGACAGTTTTATACATCATGCGTATGTTAATCCGTAACAATTTCATATTATATATGTACAAAATAAAACTTATAATGAACTATATGTATACAGTATTTTTCAGTTGTGAAAGAGCAAACTTCCAGAAAATGCCACGTTAAACTCTTTGAGAACGCGATATTGTCCCCTACACGTTCCTGAGTAGTGTATGTTGATGTATATACCTATTGCGGTAAGGATTTTTTTCAGGGATATTGGGACTGACTCTAAGCGAAATAATCCTTGGTAGCATAAACAGAACACATAAGATCTTGTAATAAGCAAGTAAAAGTTATTGTGCCGTTTTAGGAAACAATATGTTAATGGTCAGCGACTCAATCTACTTACCGAGACGTAGTAATAGCCATAAACAACAGCTGTATGGTGAAATATGTATCCTACCATTTCACGTCTTTCTGTTTTACACCATAACCACATACATAAGAGATCTAAAAATAGATGCATGAAATTAATATTCTTCTCCCGCTAGGATCAGTAGCAGTCCGAATAACACTTCAACAGCTAGCCATATTTATAATGCTTAAAGTGTTGAACCGCTTTTAAAAATCTTATATGTTTTAGTTGTTCAACCTTTAAGTCTAATTTTAAACTGCATATACTTTTAATCGAGCGGAAATCTCGCAGAAAAAGACGCCAGAAGAAGAATCACATCATTGCGTTCATCACCGAGGAATTCCGAATGCCAAACTTTAGATAAAATGGCGGATAAACAGATACAAAACAAGTGTTTCAGTTTATACTTACATTATCTGTGTTTTTTTCTTAGATGAAAGGGACTGGTATGTTTAAAATTATCATATTTTATCTTAACGTCATCATTGCTGTTGTAAACTCTGCAAAATATGGGACAAACGAGCGATAATATGTAATTTTCTCTCTGCTGAAAGTTTGCAGGAAAGAACAGGTAACTTTTTTGTACAGGTTAGAGTTATTATCCTTCTTTAAAAAGAAAATAAATCTTCTTTTTAAAAATCATTTGGCAAGGTTCTGTCAAGGTTCTGTTTGTCATTATTTGCACAAAACATAAGTATTTCCAATTAAATAAACACAAATTGGAACAGAATTTAAGGAATATCATTCAAAAAGCTTTACCTGCCAGCATGTAGCCTACAATAACTGAACACGATATCCTAGCCACTGTGCTTTTATACCAAATTAAGTCATCTCTTGACTCTGGCTCGTATAATAAACTGTAACTGCACAACAGAACTGCCAAAGCTGCGTTGATATTTGATATAAACCTGTGTATTAAATACAAGATGTACATTCAAAAGAAAGGTTGGAAACTGTAAGTAATAAATACTTATAAATGTTTCTATGTTGCAGTTGTAATTAAGGACTTTCATCGTATGCATGTTGATGTGTTCTACAAGTTTCAAAAGCATTTGATTAAATGTTAACTGCATTGACTATTATTTGACTTGTGTTGACGAAATCACCCAGAAAGAAGCAGTATGTTTTACTCTTAACACGATTTCCAACAGAACTGAGTCTTTCTATATAGATGAGTTTATCGTCGGTATCGGTTTCTCATATACCTCTTTGCTCTCGAGGATTTTAGCCATTTTAGGTTTTGGTGGATGGTGCAAGATACAGAAATATACCATCCCAGGGACACTCTGGTTCTTTTTTATGCTCAGTGCATAGCACCGATCTACAGAACTTCGACTTAACGTCCCACCCTAAAGACAACTAGAAGTATTAGTGGAGGAGCGGGGGCTGATCTCGCGACATGGTTTGTTGCTATAGTTACTAGCTAAGGAAATTACAGTCACAAGTACTATGTATTAGAAATTTTAAGGGTGGTAGAAAATAACAGATATAAAAACCTGTCGTTCCATTCTCCTTGTTCATAAACCGTCAGGGTATTGTATCGTTTTGACAAACGGCTGGATATGACTGGACTGATGACGCGGAAGAGGAAAAAAGTCGTCAGAAAGCTGACACTGCCTACATTTATCAAATAGGAAGGGTCATACTCTAAATCCTGGCCCTGCATTCCCTAGAAAAGGAAAGACACCAACGTAATAAAATGCATGTATTTAACCCTTAAATTGTTACATTGATTTAATGGAATTGTCCATCATTCAATTTGAATAAACAAGAGGGCCATGATGGCCCTGTATCGCTCACCTGAGAAAGACTGCTTTTAACAAAGTTGCTACGGACCTGGTTAATTAACCCCAGATGACCCATATTCAAACTTGACCTAGAAATTATTGAAACAATCTCTTTGACAAATTTCAAGGTTATTTGTACTGAAAATGTTACCTCTAGAGTGTTAACAAGGTTTTTCCATATTTGGGCTCTATAACCTAGCTTTTTAACCTAGATGTCCCATATTCGAACTTGAGCTAAAAACCATAGAATTAAGCTTTCTGACAAATTTCCAGGTTGTTTGGAATTATAATGTTACCTCTAGAGTGTTAACAAGGTTTTTCCATATTTGGGCTCTGTGACCTAGTTTTTGACCCAAGATGACCCATACTTCAATTTGAGCTAGAAATTGTCAAAGCAATCTTTCTGACAATTTTTCAGATTATTTGGGCTGAAAATGCAACCTCTAGAATGTTAACAAGATTTTTCTATTTTTGGGCCATGTGACCTAGTTTTTGATCCCAGATGACCCATATCCAAATTTGAGCTAGAAATCATTGAAACAACCTGTCTGACAAATTTCAAGGACATTTGGACTACAAATGTAACCTCTAGAGCATTAACAAGGTTTTTCTACTGTCGGGCTCTGTGACCTAGTTTTTGACCCAAGAAAACCTATATTCAAAGCTGAGCTAGAGCTCATCGATAAAACCTTTCTGACAAATTTCCAGGTTATTTTGACTGAAATTGTAGCCTTGAGAATGTTAACAAGGTTTTTTCCATATTTGGACTCTGTGACCTAGTTTGTGACCCCAGATGACCCATATTCGAACTTGATCTAGAAATCCTCAAGGTAACCTTTCTAACACATTTTCAGATTATTTGGGCTGAAAATGTAACCTCAAGAGTGTTAACAAGATTTTTCTATTTTTGGGCTCTGTGACCTAGTTTTTGAACACAGATGACCAATATTTGAACTTGTGCTAGGTATGTTTAAAGCAACGTTTCTGACAAATTTCCAGATTATTTGGGCTGAAAATGTTACCTCTAGAGTGTTAACAAGATGTTTCTATTTTTGGGCTCTGTGACCTAGTTTTTGAACCCAGATGACCCATATTTGAACTTGACCTAGAAATCGTCAAAGCAACCTTCCTGACAAATTTCCAGATTAATTGGTCTAAAAATGTTACCTCTAGAGTGTTAACAAGGTTTTTCAATATTTGGGCTCTGTAACCTAGTTTTTGACCCCAGATGACCCATATTTAAACATGAGCTAGAAATCATCAATAGAACCTTTCTGACAAATTTCCAGGATATTTGGACTGAAAAAGTAGCCTCTAGAGTGTTAACAAGGTTTTTCTATATTTGGGCTCTCTGACCTACTTTTCCAACCCTGATAACCCATGTTCAAACTCGTCCGAGATATCAATGAGACAAACATCCTGACCAAGTTTCATGACAATTGAGGCAAAAATGTGACCACTAGAGTGTTAACGAACTAATTGTGGACGGACGGACGGACAGACGGACGGACGAACGGACGGACGACGGAGAAAAGGTGATCAGAAAAGCTCACTCTCTCACTACGTGACAGGTGAGCTAAAAACAAATCAGTTATAGTATGTTTTTATATATACAGGAAAAATATTAAAAAAGTATAATCGATTTTTGTGGGTACAGGTGGACAAAGTTCGACGGACATATTATTTCAGTCGTATATTCTATTCAGTTCGCGAACAAAACTCCGGAACCAAAATAATCTATACAGTTTGCATCGTTGGTTACCCCCGGTACATATTCCGCGCAACTACACATTAATATGTACCGTGGGACACTTGACTGCATATTATTCGTTTTCATGAATATTAATTATCAAAGAGAAGTAACTCTTCTTCCAATGAGATTCTGCAGTACAAATAGATACTCTTCAATATGGAGAGTAGGCATATTGAAATGTTACTTAAAATAGACTCCCAGGATTTAAAGGCAAAGTGTAACGAGTAATTTCATAGGCTGAAATTGCGCAATGGAAATCTGTCTAAAACAAATGAAAGTAGGTAATGAATTATTCAAGAGAACGAAATTTTACCAAATAACTGTCCCACGGTCGATGACTACAGTGAAACGGAATGGATCGAACGTGAGTTTCTGACAATGCACAGTTTGTGGCGTAGTTAGTAACGGGTCTTTGCATTCGATAGTTATCAATGATTAATAACTTAAGTTTTGCAGCTACTTTCATTTTTGCAACATGCATTATGACCTTGTAATCAATACATGTAGAGAATAGGATAGATCATATAAGCTGTACATGCACTGTGAAGCTGTACATGTACTGTGCAGCTGTATATGTACTGTCCAGCTATTCATGCACTGTCAAGCTGTACATGTACTGTCAAGCTATTCATACACTGTCAAGCTGTACATGTACTGCCTTGCTGTTCATACACTGTCAAGCTGTACATGCACGGTCAAGCTGTTCATGTACTGTCCAGCTGTATATGTACTGTCCAGCTATTCATACACTGTCAAGCTGTACATGTACTGTCAAGCTATTCATGCACTGTCAAGCTGTACATGTACTGTCCAGCTATTCATGCACTGTCAAGCTGTACACGTACTGTCCAGCTGTTCAAGCACTGTCAAGCTGAACATGTACTGTCAAGCTATTCATGCACTGTCAAGATGTACATGTACTGTCAAGCTGTTCATACACTGTCCAGGTTTTCATGCAATGTCCAGATGTTCATGCACTGTCAAGCTGTACATGCACTCACCAGCTGTTCATGCACTGTCAAGCTGTACATCTACTATCAAGCTATTCATGCACAGTCAAGATGTACATGTACTGTCCAGCTGTTTATGTACAGCTTGACAAGCTGTACATGCACGGTCAAGCTGTACATGTACTGTCAAGCTATTCATGCACTGTCAAGCTGTACATGTACTGTCAAGCTGTTCAAACACTGTCCAGGTTTTCATGCACTGTCCAGATGTTCATGCACTGTCAAGCTGTACATGCACTGTCCAGCTGTTCATGCACTGTCAAGCTGTACATGTACTGTCAAGCTGTAAATGCACTGTCAAGCTCTACATGCAGTGTCAAGCTGCACATGTACTGTCCAGCTGTAAATGCACTGTCAAGCTCTACATGCAGTGTCAAGCTATTCATGCACTGTCAAGCTGTACATGTACTGTCAAGCTGTTCAAACACTGTCCAGGTTTTCATGCAATGTCCAGATGTTCATGCACTGTCAAGCTGTACATGCACTGTCCAGCTGTTCATGCACTGTCAAGCTGTACATGTACTGTCAAGCTGTAAATGCACTGTCAAGCTCTACATGCAGTGTCAAGCTGTACATGTACTGTCCAGCTGTAAATGCACTGTCAAGCTCTACATGCAGTGTCAAGCTGTACATGTACTGTCAAGCTGTAAATGCACTGTCAAGCTCTACATGCAATGTCAAGCTGTACATGCACTGTCAAGCTGTAAATGCACTGTCAAGCTGTACATGCAGTGTCAAGCTGTACATGTACTGTCAAGCTGTAAATGCACTGTCAAGTTCTACATGCAATGTCAAGCTGTACATGCACTGTCAAGCTGTAAATGCACTGTCAAGCTGTACATGTACTGTCCAGCTGTAAATGCACTGTCAAGCTCTACATGCAGTGTCAAGCTGTACATGTACTGTCAAGCTGTAAATGCACTGTCAAGCTCTACATTAGTGTCAAGTTGTACTAGCACTGTCAAGCTGTAATTGCACTGTCAAGCTCTACATGCAGTGTCAAGCTGTACATGTACTGTCCAGCTGTTCATGCACTGTTCAGCTGTTCATGTACTGTCTAGCTGTACATGCACTGTCAAGCTGTAAATGTACTGTCCAGTTGTTCATGCACTGTTCAGCTGTTCATGTACTGTCTAGCTGTTCATGCACTGTCAAGCTGTAAATGTACTGTCTAGCTGTACATGCACTGTCAAGCTGTAAATGTACTGTCCAGCTGTTCATGTACTGTCCAGCTGTTAATGCACTGTCAAGTTGTACATGTACAGTCCAGCTGTTCATACAATGTCAAGCTGTACATGTACTGTCCAGCTGTTCATGCACTGTCCAGCTTTTCATGAACTGTCCAGCTGTTAATGCAGTGTCCAGCTGTACATGCCCTTTCCAGCTTTTCATGAACTGTCAAGCTTTTCATGCACTGTCCAGCTGTTTATGTACTGTCCAGCTTTTCATCCACTTTCCAGCTTTTCATGTACTGTCCAGCTATTAATGCACTGTCCAGCATTTCATGAACTGTCAAGCTTTTTAAGCACTGCCCAGCTTTTCATGCACTGTCCAGCTATTAATGAACTGTCCAGCTTTTCATACACTGTCGAGCTTTTCATGCACTGTCCAGCTTTTCATGAACTGTCCAGCTTTTCATGCACTGTCAAGCTTTTTTCATGCACTGTCCAGCTGTTCATGCACTTTTCATGCACTGTCCAGCTTTTCATGTACTGTCCAGCTTTTTTCATGCACTGTCCAGCTGTTCATGCACTTTTCATGCACTGTCCAGCTTTTCATGTACTGTCCAGCTTTTCATGCACTGTCAAGCTTTTCATGCACTGTCCAGCTTTTCATGCACTGTCCAGCTGTTCATGCACTGTCCAGCTTTCCATGCACTGTCCAGCTGTGAATGTACTGTCAAGCTTTTCATGCACTGTCAAGCTGTACATGTACTGTCAAGCTATTCATGTACTGTCAAGCTATTCATGCACAGTCAAGATGTACATGTACTGTCCAGCTGTTTATGTACAGCTTGACAAGCTGTACATGCACGGTCAAGCTGTACATGTACTGTCAAGCTATTCATGCACTGTCAAGATGTACATGTACTGTCAAGCTGTTCATACACTGTCCAGGTTTTCATGCAATGTCCAGATGTTCATGCACTGTCAAGCTGTACATGCACTGTCCAGCTGTTCATGCACTGTCAAGCTGTACATGTACTGTCAAGCTATTCATGCACAGTCAAGATGTACATGTACTGTCCAGCTGTTTATGTACAGCTTGACAAGCTGTTCATACACTGTCCAGCTTTTCATGCACTGTCCAGCTTTTCATGCACTGTCCAGCTGTTCATGCACTGTCCAGCTTTCCATGCACTGTCCAGCTGTGAATGTACTGTCAAGCTTTTCATGCACTGTCAAGCTTTTCATGTACTGTCCAGCTTTTCATGCACTGTCCAGCTGTTAATGCACTGTCCAGCTGTTCATGCACTGTCCAGCTGTTAATGCACTGTCAAGCTGTTAATGCACTGTCCAGCTGTTGATGCACTGTCCAGCTGTTGATGCACTGTCCAGCTGTTAATGCACTGTCCAGCTGTTAATGCACTGTCCAGCTGTTCATGCACTGGCCAGCTGTTAATGTACTTTCCAACTGTTCATGCACTGTCCAGCTGTTAATGTACTGTCCAGCTGTACATCTACAGTCCAGCTTTTCATGCACTGTCCAGCTGTACATGTACTGTCCAGCTGTTAATACACTGTCCAGCTTTTAATGAACTGTCAAGCTTTTCATGCACTGTCCAGCTGTACATGCACTGTCCAGCTTTTCATGAGCTGTCAAGTTTTTCATGAACTGTCAAGCTGTACATGCACTGTCCAGCTTTTCATGCACTGTCGCGACGTTTACATTTGTAACTATTATGTTTAAAAGCTTAGTCAGCATAAAAAGGTGTTTTTGAAAAACCCTCTAAAATACTGCGAAACCATTATGTTATTCAATAATATAGGTACATGTTACACATGTAATATGCCAGAAAGAATGTTAACTTACTTACGTGACCTTCCTCAGTTTTTATATCCTTCCTCAGTCTTTATGCAGTGTCACTGTTAGTTATATTTTCAAAGAAGTGTTTTTTCTCTTAATTCATTCTCTTGATTCACTTAAATAAACATTGAGATATCCTTGTAGTTCAGTGTTTAACATTTTTAGCGCGACGAAAACAGATGCTAATCTCTTATCTTATTGTAAATCAGAGCAGCATTCTAAACGACCTCATACGTAATTAGTCAAATAAATTATAGCAAATGTTATGGACTAGTTGTTATTGACGATTATTTTTTTAATCATTATGTTGTTTCACTAAATAAAAATTATTGAAATTTAACCAAGGTTTTAACATGAAAAAGTTATAAAATAGTTTATCGGTATGAACACGAAAATATCATGTTTAATGACTCTTAACATTCTCTTAACATTCGGTCCCCCTGCCAGTCTCCTCCCTGTGTACTGAAAGGGAAGTAGCTGCAGCATAGAGTTTGGAACCTTGTCCTATGCAGTTATCTACCCCTTCATTCAGGGAAACAAGTGCTGTGTGTTGTACACAGAACTCGATAAATATCGGCTAGTATGGTTCCAGTCATATATTTCTGCATTTTCCGGTTTCTTTTAAGGTTACTTATTTAATAATGACACGAAGAGCAAGTGTAATACAATGGCACATGCTTGTATTTGAGTAGATTGGATTATAAGACGTTTCGCTACCTGTCAGTTCGCTATCTGTACATATTCGCTACCTATGTTCTTTCGCACCTAGTGTATTCGCTACTTAATAGATTCGCTACAGGGTTTATCGCAAATTGGCAAACTTGTGAATGATATCACGACTTAAACATGTTAGGTATTTTTTTTGGAAAGAAAATATACATACTGATTATATGATTTAACTGTATTTATGTTACACAATTTACATGTATCAAGGGTGTTTAAAAAGATCACCAGTTGTGACTAACACCTGCCCTGGACTTGCCGAAGAAATAGAAAATTTTAGTACGATTATGGCGGCGGTGTCATTAAATGATATGTTATGATTATAACTAGATGCTACTATCATCAGTGTTCTGGTATTTGATGCCGATTTGTTTGATAACTTATTTTATTAAGAACAGCGATACAAATTCTTAATAATTAAACGATCATTTTCTAGAACGTCTCCTATTCCGAAACAAAGATAAAGTTGTTTTACTAATTGTACATGCATATGATAGATTAAAACTATTTAATTCTAAAAATATTAATTTGCATTAAAAACTTATTTGCGCTGATTAAAAAAATGTAAATTCGCATTTAAAAATATGAATTTGTATGAAATAAAATCAGATGTAGTTATGTAATTGCAAAGTATCATCCATCTTTAAAAAATCTGGGGATCGAAAAGTCGACTTCCTACTGGGTAGGAAAACGATTTGTGCGAACATGTAAGGATAGCGAAACAGACCCTGAAATCTAGATACAATCTCTCATAAAAGCGACAAGGATCTGTGTAAGATCATTGGCTTAGCAAAATACTTATGATTGAGGCAGCATAAGTACAATTTGCACTCACAGATGTCTATTTAAATGCATTAACAGTTCTACAGTTTTAAAACTATTCTGTATGTATAAAATCACATGTATCCAACACATTCACATCTTCAGAATCTTCTGCGCCAACCTAATGCTGTGCATCAATGTTTTTTTGTTTTTGTTTGTTTTACTATTATTTTGTAACGATCCTTGCAGAAACCATATCACAAAATGACATGTACAGAAATAATTCTTTGTCCTATTGATAAATCCTTTCCGGCTTGAATATTCCTCCTGTTAATTAATAACAGCTTTGCACACAACACAGTTGTATATAGTAAATAAAAATGCTTTGCAGGCGCGTAGCTGCCTATACGCGAGTACGCAGCTGAATCTACATTATTTTGACAAAAAAAAAATTTTTTAGTAAAAAAATGTGGTTTGAAATTCGTTGGTCAAGAAAGCTCTCCGGAGGCCCCAAAACGCACCAAATTGCACCATTTATTTCAAAATTTTCAGGGGGGGCATGCCCCCTGACCCCCCTAGATTATTTTGAATCCACATTCTTTATAGGCTAGCTACGCGCCTGCTTTGATAATTCGCTTGACTCCAAACAAGATTGTATCATTACAAAAATATGCGGTAACATATGGTGCGTAACAGCCTGTACTTTTCAATACTGACTGTTACGTACAAATTACTTCCACATTGAAGCTTTTATTAAGTTTGTATTACTATTTGTAGACGGTGTGTGATATCAATACAGTAAGTGTTTAGTGTTCACATGTACGTGCCGAATATCCTTATGATGACATTTGTCATTCAGGGGGGTTAAAAGGTCATACACAAATGAATTGCAGTAAACCTTTAAATACAGAAAAAAGATGATTTAAAAAAACAAGAAGCGATTCCAATTCTTAAGTTTTAGCTGGTTCAAATTGTAAGAGGTTGAATGTGAGAGACAAACTAAAAAAACTGCAGAAAATTTGATTCTTGTTTTGTAAAAGTGCAAAATTTCGATAATGAAATCTGGGTGGTAATTCGTATCGGAACAAATGTCATGGCTAATACTGAAAGCAACGAAACATAAATAAAACAACATTAACCATGCTATATCCTTTAAACGACGGTAACGTAATAAAACTTAACCGCGAAGATGGCACCTTTAGGCCTCCGTAGATTCCACATTAACTTCCCAAATATGGATGCGCCCCATCATTGGAAAGTATATATGGCAAAATACGGGATGGCACGTGATCAAGGTCAAGGACGAATTTTGGACACCGCTGTATCCATTTAAAAAACGTATGTCCGTGCAAATTCGACAAAATGGAAAATTTGACTTCTACCGCCAACACATGTTTCTGAGCAGGTGCGTGTCACGTGACCTTTCCTGCCAAAATGTTGTATTTTTCGAAAAGATGAACATTCTAGGTAGAGGAGAGAGACAAAGCTATGCATGCTGGATTCACTGAAACTGATTCATTCTTTCAATTTTTTTTCTGTTTTTTTACGTTGCCCGAGCATACCTGCACATGACATCACTTCCTAGAATCACGAGCTCTTACGCGCGAATTGATGTCACACACCACTAAATTACATTTTCATAAGGTTAAAATATCCCAGTTTAGTGCCCAATCGGACTCAGAGACTAAACTTGGAGGTAGGGGGTCTCTACGAAAATACCTGCAAAAGTGTCAGTCGTTCGAAGGATATGGCAGAAAAGAACTTTTTGCACTAAATCCTGATTTTCAGCAATTTTAACCCATAATTTTAACGAAAATTAGCTTTTCCGACGTAAATAACCAGTAAAATACGCATTTTGAGATTTCTGTATAACAGCTGCATCAAGGAAAAACAAAGGCCAGATGTACCCATTGGCTTCTCGGACATCTTACTAGGAATGGGAAAGTTGCATTGTGTGAAGCTCACAAATCAGTCAGCATTTGATCTTAATCTGGAAATTTTAGATATCTATCAGAAAATGAAGAATTGTAAAATTTTAGACAATGACGCTTTCATTTTCAGTGATGGTGCATTTCAGAAACAGATGCTTGACGCAAACAAAACGTCAGTGGGGTACCGAGAAGCTCTACACGTTGTTTGAGGATTTCTTCTTTGAAGGCATGTCGGAGCACACACACACACACACACACACACACACACACACACACAGAGAAAATCTGATCAAGTAATTAAACTGTTACATCTATGTGTTATTTAAAGACTTTTCATTCTGTATACACGCATATATTTGGCAATATTTACCTTTTCAATATGGGTATTACATTTATATCTACTAACGAGATTCCAAAAAGTATGCTTCTAATATTTAGCTGATATGACAAGAGTCTCACAGTGGAACGGACTTAGAATCTGATAAAAAGGGTAAGAGTGGTTAGGGAAACATTTTTGGAATAATGGCACATCTTTTTCTAGAGGGTTGCTATACTTCTAGGGCCAAATATTTGCTTCAAAATTTCAAACCTTTCCACACATAACGAGGGACGTTTGAGTTATTTTAACTCTAACGAGAGCCTCAAAACAGAAGAAAAACAACAACATTGGATATATTTTTTTTATTACTGACGTGTAATGCAAGGGCTAACAAATAAACTTACTGTTTCAAATCAATTATTTTTATTTATTATCATTTTTAAAGACGTCCTGCTTTAAAAGAGATGTCTTTTATTCTCATTATTTCAGATATATTTTGACATTTTACTTGAAACTATTTTCTTGGCGAATATTTTGTAACAGCTTGTTTTCAATCAAGATCAAATGGAAAAAAAAAACTAGTCAGTGTGAAGTTAGCAGAATAGCAGAATAGCAGAACAACTCCAGCAGAATAACAGAATAACAGAATGGCAGTATAGCAGAACAACTCCAGCAGAATAGCAGAATGGCATATTAGTAGAACAACTTTTCAAAAAGACAAAAAGTCTATTAGAGTTTTATAGATAGCTATCAAATTTACATTCCGTCTGTCTGTCCGTCTGTCCGTCCGGAAATCTGTATCTCGCGAAAACATAAAACCGTATAAGTTAAGTTGATGAAAATTGATATATGGATACATGGTAACATGGAATTTATGAAAATTAATTTGTTTTTATCCGCGTATCAAATTTCTGATTGCTATGGTAACCGAAACAGTAAAAATACGGCATAAACAGATGAATCCTTTTATCACCTGAAATGTATATGAGGTAGTTAACTGAAAATTAGTAGTAAATAGATCGAAATATGGAAATAATGCGTTTGACTTTTCCCTCTGGTTCGTGAAATAGGTCTATCAGCCAACATAGGAACTCACACAAAAATTTTAAAAATCAAGGAGAAAAAACTTCAGCAGAACAGCAGAATAGTAAAACAAGTCGAACTCATTGGCAGAATCACATTAATCCGTAAACTCTGAGAATTAAAAGTCCCTAACACATCAGAACCCGTCGCACTTGAAGTTGATCTGGATGAGCTCAAAGAACTGGAAGAGGATTCACTGCGTCGAGAAGTTTTATCTCTAACTTTATCTACACTATCTTCTAACCTATCGTCTTTCTCTGCAGCCTTTTCTCTAGAATCATTCTTTTCTAGGACCTCATCAACAAGTTCAATATTGTCCACATAATTATCTAGGTCATCATCTTCTCTTTGTGTCTTTGATGGAGTATCACAACTATCATTTCCATTCTTTCGTTTCATTCTATTCCCTGCATTTTCCTCACCTGAAATTTTCACAGTTTGAGTTAGGTTGTCCACTGCCACTTCATCTCTTTCATTTGTCTTATGATTGTCCTTTTCCTGGTTTGAATCGCAACTTTAGGTTTCTTCCTCCATTCTAGATTCTTCCTGTTGTTTGTCCCATGTCGTGTCTCGTCTATTTATCTCTTTATTTCCTCCTGCACTTCTCCCTCTTGAATCATAGTCCTTTCTTTTTCCTGTTTCTCTGTCCTTTGCTCGTCTATCGACCGCTTTTGTCCCTCCAGATATATTTTGTTCTTTCTCTTCACTTCTAGATGTTTTTTCTTTGCTTTTACCGTCTTTTCCTCTTTGAATTCTAAAGACACTTTTTTCACTGTTATCTTTCACTGATTTATTTCTACTTCGAATCTGTCCATTTCTTTCCCTATCATCACTTTCTGTACTACTGCTTCGTCCAATATTTCTATTCTTCTGAATTTCAACTGTTCTTTTATCTTTTGTTCTAACTTCCAGTTCATTGTTAGCTCCTGATCTATGAACCCCTTGTACTCTTCTTCTATCATTAACTCCTCTGGATCCTCTATCTGAGTCTTTATTTATATCAGTCTCTTCCGTTTTTTTTGTTTGAACTAACGCTTTGTCTACTTGTATCTGCATCTCTATTTCCGTCACCTCTACAGTCAGTTTCATTTTCACTGTCCTCTCTGTTGTAACCTGATCTTACATTTATCACTATTTCTGAATCTCCAACACCACACGCCCCATCTTTACTAGTTACAATTCGCCTATCACTTCTTGACGCTGATTTACACACCCTTTTCTTCTTTGCAACTTCAAATCCTTTCTTCCAGCCATCTGACCATATTCCCCTTCTCACCTCAGTATTGGTAAAACTATCGGCCCATTTCCGTACTGCTGATCGTAATTTGTGTGCATCCTTATAGTCATACTCTGTGACTTCTGCAGTGATCGCTGCGTAATCCAAGGGATACCTTGCAATATAGAAAGCACTCTTGGTCGTGAGCAATGTCCTCGGAACAAAAACCTCTGTGTGGACTTTGTCAGCATGGTCACTTAGATCGGCCACTCGCGTGAAGTAGCGGTCATTGCCTAGGCACCAAGGGCACAAGACTGTAAGTCGTCTGTGAGCTGATGATGAGAGATGTCTGTTAAGATCCGTCTTTTTTCGAAACACAGCATCACACAACCAGCAAACCTCCCTGGAATTAGAGGGAATAAAAGGCACTCATAAGCTTCCAGTATAGATAGCTACCCTAATGAGAAGTAGTACTAAACCATCCATCCACAGGATCTGTTGTTTAAATGATCTTGGTCATTTTTTCAGAGGGGTATTTTTCGAGATGATATTATCAGTATGTATTGCTGGACAGTTTGCTGTTACTTATAACGTATTTATTATACAGTGTTCTTTCACTATTTTGTTAAGTTGTTTACCTATACACAAAATCAACTGTTATACACTTGTTTCAAATGTTTAATTGTACACCAGTTTTACAAATAAAATATTTTATACACACACTGTGATATATTTGTTACACTTGTTTTATACACTCTTGTTTTATACACTGGTTATATACGTTTTACTATATGCTTGCTACACATTTTTATTGCATATATTTTTTACCACTAATTTATGCAACTTCGCTAATATAATGAAATGAAGTTTAGTTTCAATTGAGAATAACCATCTAAAAATTACTTTATTTTTCTGGCCCATGAAATGACCTTACTGCCGCGGTAAGTACAGGGTCGGTCAATATGGAAAGCTTTTGGCTTTCCTTTAGGTGTCTTTTTCACTAGACAAACTATATCATCAATAACCCGAGTTATAACGAATGGTCCTTTCCACTTGTTTGTTAACTTGGAACTGACTCCAACCTTCTGGACGGGATCATACAACCAAACAAGCTGACCTGTTTTGTACAGTACTCTTTTAGCATTGCTATCATAATACTTCTTCTGATACTTAGCCTAAATTTTGTCGTGCAAGTAGGTCATCAACATATTCATCAATATGACCTATCTCTTCCTGTTTATTAGGGCGTTCTATAACGGCCTGCATAGGCAATATTACCTCACGTCCATACACCATCTTGTTTGCACTAATTTTTGTGCTACTTTGAGGAGTTGATCTGAAAGCCAACATCACCTGTTGCAGATACATGTCCCAGTCGTTTTAATTTGATTGACAATATGGCTTCAACATTGCTATCAAAGTTCTATTGCTTCTTTCAACTAAACCATTAGATTGTGGCCTGAGAGGTGTTGCATGTGACCTTTCTATTCCAAGCATTTCACAGAGATCTGTCATGAGCTGTGACTCAAAGCACCGTCCTTGATCAGAGTGCAACTGTAAAGGTACTCTATATCGACAAATAAAATTGTCCATAAATGCCTTTGCCACAGTTTTTGTCTCCATATCCGGAATAGCTATGCTCACGGTCCATTTTGTGAACCAATCGCAAATAACAAGAAGATATTTATTGCCTGCTCTTGTTACCGGAAGAGGCCCCAATATATCCACATGGCCCTTTCCATAGCTTCTCCAACCTGGTCTTGTCACAGAGGAGCTTTATTAGAGTCTCTTGGCAATTTCATGGACGCAAAGTCATCACACTCTCTACAACATCGCCTAACACTGTCGGTTATACCGGGCCAGTAAAATGCCTGTCTGATTCGACTTAGAGTCTTTTCAAAACGAAGGTGACCACTGGAAGGGATGTCATGGTGGTATTTCTTCCATTTCTGTGTACAACGGTAAGATTGTAAGTGTTAAGTTCTTGAAGCCATCGTGCAACTTGTCCAGTTAGATTTTTGAGAGTTCTCATCCAACTCACCGCAGCATTATCCGTCCTTAAAAGTACCTCCTGACCATAAAGATAGCAGTGAAAATGTTTCAGAGCCGTTATGATTGCCAATAATATTTACGAGTAATGCAGTAAAGCACGTTCGTGAACATTCAAGGATTTACTTAGGTAGGCGATAACTCACTCTTGCCCGTCCTGGACCAGGGATAGAACGGCCTCACATGCAAAATCTGAAGCGTCTGTATCGAGGATGAATTTTAAGCCATATACTGGGTATGCAAGCACAAGTGCTGTTGTTAGTGCTTCTTTCAACATGTCAAATGATTTTTGACAATCGCCCGTCCAGTTAAAACGACAATTCTTCTCACAAAGTTTGTGTAGCGGTCTTGCTACTTCAGA
This sequence comes from Cyclina sinensis, assembly GCA_012932295.1. Lineage (NCBI taxonomy): Eukaryota > Metazoa > Mollusca > Bivalvia > Venerida > Veneridae > Cyclina > Cyclina sinensis. Next base: position 50,306,966 of record JAAONU010000012.1, on the reverse strand, counting down.
GAAGCCCTCAACGAACTTCCTGTAGTAAGACGGCAGGCCTGAAAAGCTACCGACGTCCTTGCTTTTTCTTGGTGTTGGCCATTCCTTGACAGCTTTTACCTTTTCAGTATCTGTTTCAACTCCATTTTCTGAAACCACTTGTCCAAGGAAATGAGCTTTTGAAAGAATTTTGAATTTTGAAAGAAGTTGCATTTAGATGGTTTTAACTTCAATCTTGCTTCACGCAGTCGTTGGAAAACATGCTCTAAGCGTTCTAAACATTGGTCTACGGACTTTCAGGGCGTAATGATGTCATCCATGTACAACAAGGACTCGACCCACTGAATCCCTCGGAGGACGTTTTCGATAAGCCTTTGAAAAGTAGATGGGGAATTCACAAGTCCAAACGGCATTACGCGGAAATGGAAGAGCCCTTTGCTACTTGTTGAAAAAACAGTTTTCATTTTATCTTCTTGATCCATCTCGATCTGCCAAAACCCACTACATAGATCCATGCAATTAAACCATTTGGATCCGGAAAGTGCATCGAGGCAGTCATCTACTCTCGATATCGGATATGCATCCTTAACAGTTATTTCGTTTAGTCTACGATAATCCATACAAAATCTTGTAGAGCCATCTTTTTTTGATACCAGGACTATCGGTGATGACTATGGACTATTCGAACGTTCTATCACGCCCGTTTCTAACATCTTTTCTACTTCTTGCTTCTCGACTTCTCTTGTTCCATATGGCTGCCTTCTCATTGGCTGTCGTATATGTGGCGCACTTCCAGTATTGATTTTATGTTGGATCATATTTGTGCATCCAAGGTCACTTGAGTCTTTCGCAAATACATCTATGTATTTGTTAATCAATGCAGCAAACTTCTCCATATCTTTACTGTTAAGATTTTCAGAAACTTTGTTAAACATATCCACCAGATGTTCTGGCAGAGATGCCACGTGTGATTTTAAATGAACTCCGGTCTTCTCTTGCTCAGTTTCTATTGCTGCTGCACATACATCCTGGGTATTTTTGTTTGTGTCTAAAGTCGCACTGCCCCAAGGCCTGTCTGTCTTTAAATGTTATGTCAACACTGCTGTTGTTTACAACTCCTACACATGTTTTATCGATATGGGGGTCATGTATCCCTTTGATTATCCTAACATCTTGTGCATTGTGAACATCAGTCTCAGTGTCTTCAATGTAAACTGAATCAAGAAATTTCATTGCCTTTGGAATCTGAACAGGTACAAAAGTATATGTATTGGTGGGAATCGTTGTGTTTTCTTTTACTGTTAGCCTACAGGCTCTATTTTCGCCATGACCTGAGTAATACCTAATGATGTTTCCACACTTAGTGTTGAGTTTGTTGGTCTTCAAGTCCCAACTCTTAATGTGCTTCAAAATAAAATTTTGGCCCCAATATTTTCTCCATTGATATATCGCACACTAACACTTTTAAAGTTAGTGTAAAACTACCTGACGTCAATTCTACATTTGTTACACCATATATTTGTATCGATTTACCGTCAACGCCTTTAACAGTAATATCACAAGGCTGCAATGATAGTGGTTGTTCACCCTCACATCTTTCAAAACACGCCGTTGAAATAACAGAAGAAGTTGAACCACTGTCCAGTAGAAAGCTTATAGCATTGGTTCCCGTTACACCAGTAACATACAACCCGTTATCCCAAGACCTCTTTGTGTCTCCAACACCGCCTATTGTCAGTGTCGCTTCTATTCTTTTAGCTGAAGTGTGTCTGCGGTTAGGCCGAGTTTTGCTTTCTTCTGTCGCACCACGAACTACTGGCGTGACGGACGGGAATTTTCTTGCCGTTTAGGAATTTTCCTTTCATGCCTATTTCTGTTTGGGCACTGGCGACTGAAGTGGCCCTTTATCCCACAGGAATAACATATTTGTTCTTTACCGCTTGTGTTCCCTTGCTTCTCTAATTTATCAATACGTTTTTCGAGCCTGCCTATAGCTTCCTTAATTTCTTCCATGTCTGTAGAACTTGTGGTCTTGCTTGCTTGTTCGTTCACACTGCTTTCACCTAATCCACGTACATAAGACGCTTCATTACCTTTAGGTTTCCCAAGCACATCTTCATATCTTTCAACTATTTCTACTGCATCACATATGCTTCGACAATCATTATCCATAAGTCTGCATCTCATTTCTGGAGATACATTCTGGTAAAAATGCTGCAACGCGAGCATTTCTTGTGCCTCTGCATCAAGATTTTGATAAGCCTTCTGTGCATTGAGACGAATATCATCACAAAATGATGCTATTGACTCATTCCTTCCCCGTGTTCTGTTTTGCATCTTTAATAACCATCTCGTCTGTTGTCTCCTACTTCCAAATCGATGTTCAAATCTCATGGTTACCATCTCATATGATCATTTCTCTTGGGCTGGTAAGGAGTCATAAAAGAGTCTAGCTCTTTGTTTCAATGAAGTTGCCAAATATAATAGTTTCTCTTTCTTAGACCACATAGCCAGCTCAGCGCAGTCCTCGAAATAAGCATAGTATCTATTCCATTCATCCTCTCCTGTAAAAGGATCTGGTTTTATTTGTGGAGGCAGTCTAGAATGTCTATATGGTGACGCTTTTTCACCATCATACGCATCAGGATCACCTCTGTCTCCACCCTGAACATCTTCTCTATCTCTTCTATTGTTTACGTTAAAATTGACTTCAGAATCTGAATCACGATAGTCGGCCATTATGCTTGTATAGGAGCCTTATAAAAATTCAATAAATATACCGGTATGACCCGATGATTTTTAGGCAAGGAGATTTGTGTGCTTAGGTATCTTTAAAACTTCTACGCACACCACAGTTTTTTTTACTGTTAATACTTGCTGTCGCATCTGCCCTAAGTTCGTTTTACATTCGTCAAAAGTGCTGCAAGTTTGCCTGACTCTCGCAAGTGCCATCACACCCGAAAGATCGTCCAACTCACGCAGGTAGGGCCGTTAGTCCGTTTTGCTATCGCCGTAAGTTCGTCAAACCCTCGCCAAAAGTGCCGTTTCTCCCGTTAGTTCGTCTGATCTATGCCGTAAGTGCCGTAAGTTCCGTGAGCTTATAACTCTCGCTGAAAGCTCTCCCGTAAGTTGCTCAGTTCCTTCGACTCTTTCTAAATCCGATTTTCAAACCAGACGTTGAATGTTCTTGATGCTAAAAGTATATTAGCATCCCACTTCTGACACCAGTGTAAAAGGATCGGGTTTACTGTGAAGGGAATTCAGGGATTCGGCCTAAATCCTGTGAGTGGATGGCTGACAAACACACAACATAGCAAACGGCAAACGGCAAACATAGCAAACGGCACAATATAAATTTATTGCGTAAAATTATTTAAGGACTTACAACAAAACGACAAGATCTTTAATTTTACTTCTAAATTAAGCACAGTAAAGTTTACTGATTCTTTATTATTAAAGTTAAAGTTTTCAAAAGTTATTTTTCTTTATAAATGAATGTTCATATATTTACATCTCCTTGTCCATCTCCAGCGTATTATAATTTATACGAATACTATTATATTTTATTTCTGTTGTAAATGTTTTTGAATTTTGAGGTGTCCAAAAGTGTTCCAAACACAAAAAGGCCGATGTTCCTTCTTGCGCTTTGTTTCTGTTGAACTTTGCGCGCGTGAAACTTTGTCTCCCCTAGATTTGCGTGAAGCCGAACCAATCAGGATCCAAAAACAGGAAAACGGCGGGAGATTTCGAATTTCAGCCAATCGGGTAGCTCGAGGCTACTTCAGCGAACCAATCCGAGACCACTTGCTGCACCGTATAATTCCTCAAAATAGAATCCATAGGCGCAGAATAAAAACCCAGTTCTGAACGTCTATAAAGGGCCATTATAAGGCGAACTCAGGGCCTCTTGTGTCAGGGTTAATTACTGCAGTACTTTCCGGAATATTTAGGAACGGAATATTTTCCTCTCAGTGTAATCTTCACGAGTGAATATTTTCGTGCGCAGCACCTAATTTCCGTGATGAAGCTACCAAGATTCAAAATTTGCAGATTTTTATACGTAATAGGACAAACGGATGACAACTACATCGGTCTGAATGTTTTCTTACAAGAAAATGCGTTTCTCTTTATTGTTGCGTTACGTTTAACGAAAATGCAATGTAGCTCATTTGCAAAGACCATATTTTAATATGTTTTCGCAGATCTTTTTACTTCCTGGTTCAAAATTGCAGCAAGACAGTTCGGTCGTCTTTATTCTAGTTCTACCTCAGTTACCTCTTATTACACTTTCCTCTTCCCCGTAAAAATAATCCTCCTGGATTATCCTTTAACTTTCACAGTTAGGCATATCAAAACTGAACAATGAATTTAGTATCGAATGACATAATAACTTTTTCCAAATTTATGTACATTGCAACAATAACAATTTTTGCTAAATACAGTTTTAAAAAGAATTGAAACATTGCTAAATCAAGTAACATTTTTAGCAGAAACTAATGTTTTAAACAAATAATATTCACAAATCCACCTAACCACAGATAACTTCAGTCTGAATAGTTTATACCTTGATTTTTACATCATTTGCATCTAGAAAACTAGTTATCTCATCAGTGTCCGTCCAACAGTCAGCCTTTTCAAGAACTTTTACTATAGACCAAGACTGGCGGCTATCACTTATGTCACCACGAACAATACCCCTTAAAAAGTTCATATTGTACTGCCTTATTTTATCAGGGATTTTCTCTTCCTCGGATTGACCTGGCAGTTGTTTTTCCTGACCCTCAAGCAAGAGAAACATGTATTTGTCTACAAGTAGCTTTTTAGGAAGCTTTGGAAACTCATCGCTGGAGCCTCTCTCTAAAGTCAACGCCATTTGTTCCGTAGCAAAGAGCCTCAAATCAGGACTTAGAGCTCTCCAGTTTATTGGTGGCCATGACAGTGTCCTTCCATGATTTAGTTCAAGCTGTAGAGTGCGTGACCAAATACGCCTGGCAGGAGGACATAAAGGCATTGCTCCTCGACCTAGAATCACGGCTGCACGTGCCCGTAAACTCTGAGAATTAAAGGTCCCTAACACATCAGAACCCGTCGCACTTGAAGTTGAGCTGGATGAGCTCGAAGAACTGGAAGAGGATTCACTGCGTCGAGAAGTTTTATCTCTAACTTTATCTACACTATCTTCTAACCTATCGTCTTTCTCTGCAGCCTTTTCTCTAGAATCATTCTTTTCTACGACCTCATCAACAAGTTCAATATTGTCCACATAATTATCTAGGTCATCATCTTCTCTTTGTGTCTTTGATGGAGTATCACAACTATCATTTCCATTCTTTCGTTTCATTCTATTCCCTGCATTTTCCTCACCTGAAATTTCCACAGTTTGAGTTAGGTTGTCCACTGCCACTTCATCTCTTTCATTTGTCTTATGATTGTCCTTTTCCTGGTTTGAATCGTAACTTTAGGTTTCTTCCTCCATTCTAGATTCTTCCTGTTGTTTGTCCCTTGTCGTGTCTCGTCTATTTATCTCTTTATTTCCTCCTGCACTTCTCCCTCTTGAATCATAGTCCTTTCTTTTTCCTGTTTCTCTGTCCTTTGCTCGTCTATCGACCGCTTTTGTTCCTCCAGATATATTTTGTTCTTTCTCTTCACTTCTAGATGTTTTTTCTTTGCTTTTACCGTCTTTTCCTCTTTAAATTCTAAAGACACTTTTTTCACTGTTATCTTTCACTGATTTATTTCTACTTCGAATCTGTCCATTTATTTCCCTATCATCACTTTCTGTACTACTGCTTCGTCCAATATTTCTATTCTTCTGAATTTCAACTGTTCTTTTATCTTTTGTTCTATAATTTCCAGTTCATTGTTAGCTCCTGATCTATGAACCCCTTGTACTCTTCTTCTATCATTAACTCCTCTGGATCCTCTATCTGAGTCTTTATTTATATCAGTCTCTTTCGTTTTTTTGTTTGAACTAACGCTTTGTTTACTTGTATCTGCAACTCTATTTCCGTCACCTCTACAGTCAGTTTCATTTTCACTGTCCTCTCTGTTGTAACCTGATCTTACATTTATCACTATTTCTGAATCTCCAACACCACACGCCCCATCTTTACTAGTTACAATTCGTCTATCACTTCTTGACGCTGATTAACACCCTTTTCTTCTTTGCAACTTCAAATCCTTTCTTCCAGCCATCTGACCATATTCCCCTTCTCACCTCAGTATTGGTAAAACTATCGGCCCATTTCCGTACTGCTGATCGTAATTTGTGTGCATCCTTATAGTCATACTCTGTGACTTCTGCAGTGATCGCTGCGTAATCCAAGGGATACCTTGCAATATAGAAAGCACTCTTGGCCGTGAGCAATGTCCTCGGAACAAAAACCTCTGTGTGGACTTTGTCAGCGTGGTCACTGAGATCGGCCACTCGCGTGAAGTAGCGGTCATTGCCTAGGCACCAAGGGCACAAGACTGTAAGTCGTCTGTGAGCTGATGATGAGAGATGTCTGTTAAGATCCGTCTTTTTTCGAAACACAGCATCACACAACCAGCAAACCTCCCTGGAATTAGAGGGAATAAAAGGCACTCATAAGCTTCCAGTATAGATAGCTACCCTAATGAGAAGTAGTACTAAACCATCCATCCACAGGATCTGTTGTTTAAATGATCTTGGTCATTTTTTCAGAGGGGTATTTTTCGAGTTGATATTATCAGTATGTATTGCTGGACAGTTTGCTGTTACTTATAACGTATTTATTATACAGTGTTCTTTCACTATTTTGTTAAGTTGTTTACCTATACACAAAATCAACTGTTATACACTTGTTTCAAATGTTTAACTGTACACCAGTTTTACAAATAAAATATTTTATACACACACTGTGATATATTTGTTACACTTGTTTTATACACTCTTGTTTTATACACTGGTTATATACGTTTTACTATATGCTTGCTACATATTTTTATTGCATAAATTTTTAACAACTAATTTATGCAACTTTGCTAATATAATGAAATAAAGTTTAGTTTCAATTGAGAATAACCATCTAAAAATTACTTTATTTTTCTGGCCCATGAAAGGACCTTACTGCCGCGGTAAGGACAGGGTCGGTCAATATGGAAAGCTTTTGGCTTTCCTTTAGGTGTCTTTTTCACTAGACAAACTAGATCATCAATAACCCGAGTTATAACGAATGGTCCTTTCCACTTGTTTGTTAACTTGGAACTGACTCCAACCTTCTGGACGGGATCATACAACCAAACAAGCTGACCTGTTTTGTACAGTACTCTTTTAGCATTGCTATCATAATACTTCTTCTGATACTTAGCCGCTAATCCTAAATTTTGTCGTGCATATTCATGGATCGCCACCAGTTTGTTATGTAGGTCATCAACATATTCATCAATATGACCTATCTCTTCCTGTTTATTAGGGCGTTCTATAACGGCCTGCATAGGCAATATTACTTCACGTCCATACACCATCTTGTTTGCACTAATTTTTGTGCTACTTTGAGGAGTTGATCTGAAAGCCAACATCACCTGTTGCAGATACATGTCCCAGTCGTTTTGATTTGATTGACAATATAGCTTCAACATTGCTATCAAAGTTCTATTGCTTCTTTCAACTAAACCATTAGATTTTAGCCTGAGAGGTGTTGCATGTGTCCTTTCTATTCCAAGCATTTCACAGAGATCTGTCATGAGCTGTGACTCAAAGCACCGTCCCTGATCAGAGTGCAACTGTAAAGGTACTCTATATCGACAAATAAAATTGTCCATAAATGCCTTTGCCACAGTTTTTGTCTCCATATCCGGAATAGCTATGCTTTCGGTCCATTTTGTGAACCAATCGCAAATAACAAGAATATATTTATTGCCTGCTCTTGTTACCGGAAGAGGCCCCAATATATCCACATGACCCTTTCCATAGCTTCTCCAACCTGGTCTTGTCACAGAGGAGCTTTATTAGAGTCTCTTGGCAATTTCATCGACGCAAAGTCATCACACTCTCTACAACATTGCCTAACACTGTCGGTTATACCGGGCCAGTAAAATGCCTGTCTGATTCGACTTAGAGTCTTTTCAAAACGAAGGTGACCACTGGAAGGGATGTCATGGTGGTATTTCTTCCATTTCTGTGTACAACGGTAAGATTGTAAGTGTTAAGTTCTTGAAGCCATCGTGCAACTTGTCCAGTTGGATTTTTGAGAGTTCTCATCCAACTCACCGCAGCATTATCCGTCCTTAAAAGTACCTCCTGACCATAAAGATAGCAGTGAAAATGTTTCAGAGCCGTTATGATTGCCAATAATATTTACGAGTAATGCAGTAAAGCATGTTCGTGAACATTCAAGGATTTACTTAGGTAGGCGATAACTCACTCTTGCCCGTCCTGGACCAGGGATAGAACGGCCTCACATTCAAAATCTGAAGCGTCTGTATCGAGGATGAATTTTAAGCCATATACTGGGTATGCAAGCACAGGTGCTGTTGTTAGTGCTTCTTTCAACATGTCAAATGATTTTTGACAATCGCCCGTCCAGTTAAAACGACAATTCTTCTCACAAAGTTTGTGTAGCGGTCTTGCTACTTCAGAGAAGCCCTTAACGAACTTCCTGTAGTAAGACGGCAGGCCTGAAAAGCTACCGACGTCCTTGCTTTTTCTTGGTGTTGGCCATTCCTTGACAGCTTTTACCTTTTCAGTATCTGTTTCAACTCCATTTTCTGAAACCACTTGTCCAAGAAAATGAGCTTTTGAAAGAATTTTGAATTTTGAAAGAAGTTGCATTTAGATGGTTTTAACTTCAATCTTGCTTCACGCAGTCGTTGGAAAACATGCTGTAAGCGTTCTAAACATTGGTCTACGGACTTTCAGGGCGTAATGATGTCATCCATGTACAACAAGGACTCGACCCACTGAATCCCTCGGAGGACGTTTTCGATAAGCCTTTGAAAAGTAGATGGGGAATTCACAAGTCCAAACGGCATTACGCGGAAATGGAAGAGCCCTTTGCTACTTGTTGAAAAAACAGTTTTCATTTTATCTTCTTGATCCATCTCGATCTGCCAAAACCCACTACATAGATCCATGCAATTAAACCATTTGGATCCGGAAAGTGCATCGAGGCAGTCATCTACTCTCGATATTGGATATGCATCCTTAACAGTTATTTCGTTTAGTCTACGATAATCCATACAAAATCTTGTAGAGCCATCTTTTTTTGATACCAGGACTATCGGTGATGACTATGGACTATTCGAACGTTCTATCACGCCCGTTTCTAACATCTTTTCTACTTCTTGCTTCTCGACTTCTCTTGTTCCATATGGCTGCCTTCTCACTGGCTGTCGTATAGGTGGCGCACTTCCAGTATTGATTTTATGTTGGATCATATTTGTGCATCCAAGGTCACTTGGGTCTTTCGCAAATACATCTATGTATTTGTTAATCAATGCAGCAAACTTCTCCATATCTTTACTGTTAAGATTTTCAGAAACTTTGTTAAACATATCCACCAGATGTTCTGGCAGAGATGCCACCTGTGATTTTAAATGAACTCCGGTCTTCTCTTGCTCAGTTTCTATTGCTGCTGCACATACATCCTGGGTATTTTTGTTTGTGTCTAAAGTCGCACTGCCCCAAGGCCTGTCTGTCTTTAAATGTTATGTCAACACTGCTGTTGTTTACAACTCCTACACATGTTTTATCGATATGGGGGTCATGTATCCCTTTGATTATCCTAACATCTTGTGCATTGTGAACATCAGTCTCAGTGTCTTCAATGTAAACTGAATCAAGAAATTTCATTGCCTTTGGAATCTGAACAGGTACAAAAGTAAATGTATTGGTGGGAATCTATGTGTTTTCTTTTACTGTTAGCCTACAGGCTCTATTTTCGCCATGACCTGAGTAATACCTAATGATGTTTCCACACTTAGTGTTGAGTTTGTTGGTCTCCAAGTCCCAACTCTTAATGTGCTTCAAAATAAAATTTTGGCCCAATAATTTCTCCATTGATATATCGCACACTAACACTTTTAAAGTTAGTGTAAAACTACCTGACGTCAATTCTACATTTGTTACACCATGTATTTGTATCGATTTACCGTCAACGCCTTTAACAGTAATATCACAAGGCTGCAATGATAGTGGTTGTTCACCCTCACATCTTTCAAAACACGCCTTTGAAATAAGAGAAGAAGTTGAACCACTATCCAGTAGAAAGCTTATAGCATTGGTTCCCGTTACACCAGTAACATACAACCCGTTATCCCAAGCCCTCTTTGTGTCTCCAACCCCGCCTATTGTCAGTGTCGCTTCTATTCTTTCAGCTGAAGTGTGTCTGCGGTTAAGCCGAGTTTTGCTTTCTTCTGTCGCACCTCGAACTACTGGCGTGACGGACGGGAGTTTTCTTGCCGTTTAGGAATTTTCCTTTCATGCCTATTTCTGTTTGGGCACTGGCGACCGAAGTGACCCTTTATCCCACAGGAATAACATATTTGTTCTTTACCGCTTGTGTTCCCTTGCTTCTCTAATTTATCAATACGTTTTTCGAGCCTGCCTATAGCTTCCTTAATTTTCTCCATGTCTGTAAAACTTGTGGTCTTGCTTGCTTGTTCGTTCACACTGCTTTCACCAAATCCACGTACATAAGACGCTTCATTACCTTTAGGTTTCCCAAGCACATCTTCATATCTTTCAACTATTTCTACTGCATCACATATGCTTCGACAATCATTATCCATAAGTCTGCATCTCATTTCTGGATATACATTCTGGTAAAAATGCTGCAACGCGAGCATTTCTTGTGCCACTGCATCAAGATTTTGATAAGCCTTCTGTGCATTGAGACGAATATCATCACAAAATGATGCTATTGACTCATTCCTTCCCCGTGTTCTGTTTTGCATCTTTAATAACCATCTCGTCTGTTGTCTCCTACTTCCAAATCGATGTTCAAATCTCATGGTTACCATCTCATATGATCGTTTCTCTTGGGCTGGTAAGGAGTCATAAAAGAGTCTAGCTCTTTGTTTCAATGAAGTTGCCAAATATAATAGTTTCTCTTTCTTAGACCACATAGCCAGCTCAGCGCAGTCCTCGAAATAAGGATAGTATCTATTCCATTCATCCTCTCCTGTAAAAGGATCTGGTTTTATTTGTGGAGGCAGTCTAGAATGTCTATATGGTGACGCTTTTTCACCATCATACGCATCAGGATCACCTCTGTCTCCACCCTGAACATCTTCTCTATCTCTTCTATTGTTTACGTTAAAATTGACTTCAGAATCTGAATCACGATAGTCGGCCATTATGCTTGTATATGAGCCTTATAAAAAATCAATAAATATACCGGTATGACCCGACGATTTCTAGGCAAGGAGATTTGTGTGCTTAGGTATCTTTAAAACTTCTACGCACACCACAGTTTTTTTTACTGTTAATACTTGCTGTCGCATCTGCCCTAAGTTCGTTTTACTTTCGTCAAAAGTGCTGCAAGTTTGCCTGACTCTCGCAAGTGCCGTCACTCCCGAAAGATCGTCCAACTCACGCAGGTAGGGCCGTTAGTCCGTTTTGCTTTCGCCGTAAGTTCGTCAAACCCTCGCCAAAAGTGCCGTTTCCTGTGAGTGGATGGCTGACAAACACACAACATAGCAAACGGCAAACGGCAAACATAGCAAACGGCACAATATAAATTTATTGCGTAAAATTATTTAAGGACTTACAACAAAACGACAAGATCTTTAATTTTACTTTTAAATTAAGCACAGTAAAGTTTACTGATTCTTTATTATTAAAGTTAAAGTTTTCAAAAGTTATTTTTCTTTATAAATGAATGTTCATATATTTACATCTCCTTGTCCATCTCCAGCGAATGTATTATAATTTATACGAATACTATTATATTTTATCTGTTGTAAATGTTTTTGAATTTTGAGGTTAATGTGTCAAAAAGTGTTCCAAATACAAAAAGGCCGATGTTCCTTCTTGCGCTTTGTTTCTGTTGAACTTCGCGCGCGTGAAACTTTGTCTCCCCTAGATTCGCGTGAAGCCGAACCAATCAGGATCCAAAAACAGGAAAACGGCGGGAGATTTCGAATTTCAGCCAATCGGGTTGCTCCAAGCTACTTCAGCGAACCAATCCGAGACCACTTGCTGCACCGTATAATTCCTCAAAATAGAATCCATAGGCGCAGAATAAAAACCCAGTTCTGAACGTCTATAAAGGGCCATTATAAGGTGAACTCAGGGCCTCTTGTGTCAGGGTTAATTACTGCAGTACTTTCCGGAATATTTAGGAACGGAATATTTTCCTCTCAGTGTAATCTTCACGAGTAAATATTTTCGTGCGCAGCACCTGAATTCCGTGATGAAGCTACCAAGATTCAAAATTTGCAGATTTTTATACGTAATAGGACAAACGGATGACAACTACATCGGTCTGAATGTTTTCTTACAAGAAATGTGTTTCTCTTTGTTGTTGCGTTACGTTTAACGAAAATGCAATGCAGCTCATTTGCAAAGACCATATTTTAACATGTTTTCGCAGATTTTTTTACTTCCGGGTTCAAAATTGCAGCAAGACAGTTCGGTTGTCTTTATACTTGTTCTACCTCAGTTACCTCCTATTACGATATTACTTGATGTAAAATGTTACGCTCTCTTCAATTACCTTAATTTGCATAATATCTTTTACTGCATATCTTCTACCTACGTGTATCGAACAAGGGCGTAGCCAGTTTTTTTCAACTTGTAGGTCCATAGAAGGAGTCCAAAGGCCGGTTGCCTTGGTAAGGTTGTCGGAGGGGAGGGGGGGGGGTGAGGGGCGAAGCCTGGGTCTTCCTGCTGCCCTTCCCTTCCCCCTCGCGAAGCCGGAAACAACCGGAGATTAAAAAGTGCAAACTGCGTGTTCCAAAGTGTCTCAGGGAATATAAACAATCAAAACAATCCGTTAGATAGAACCATTTTAAACTTAAAATGCAAAATTACCGGAACACTGTATGCAGACTGTAAATCATGCATAAGGCATAGTGAATGTTAAATGAAGTTGATTTTTCTGCGTCAAGAAAATTATCATGTTCCCCAACAGGGCCTGATAGAAGCTACGACACTGTCGAACCTATTTCATCATTAAAAATTATTTTTTGTCTGTGCTCAGCGATTTTGTCGTGTCTTAGCATTCTTATTCTTCAATGCATTCATTCAGCACAAATAGAAAAGGATTTCATAAACACCGAACACGGGGATGACAAAGATACCAATAACAAAGTATTCACTTCACGGTAAACACTAAGCAGTAGGCATAATGCGATTTGCAATATCTGTGTTCATATTATGACAACAGATGGCGCTTTTTCGGTACACCCCGTTATTTTCCGCCTGGTCCCGCTATTAATGAAATATCCTTGAATATCCTATTTTAACTGAGTGTTTATTTTACCTGCTAAATAGACATCCTATTTATCATACCTGCTAAATACAAAAAAACCGGTATAATGTAGTTTATAGGGAATGTGTATCTTGGGCTCCGAAGATGTTAAATAGCTGGATTGTTACTGACAACGCTCGACTAGTTTAAAAAAAGACCAGCTCAGAACTATTGTAATAAGCTATCTAAATCAAAGTACAGTACATTGCGTAAGCAATCTCTGGATGGCATACAAAAGGCGTGGTTTTGAAAAGAGAGATCATTAATGTATGGTCATCGCAGTTTCTTTATGGATTATTCCGATGAGAGGTGGAAATGTGGAACATTTCCGTCGATCTTGATAGTAGAGTTCTCGCTCCTAACAGTAAACGATTCAACATTAATTCGAAAACTATATACGAAAATTGACCAGACAATAATAAATATGCAATGTCAGTTGCTCAAATGGTGAAGAAAAGAAAAACAGCAACAACAACAACAATAACAACAACAACCGCATGTATTAATCAACACAGCATCAAACACCGAGCTTAATAAAGCGTAAACACTAGATAATAGAAATAAGCGGAGCTCTAAGTAATCACACCAAGTGTGTGATGAATCATTTATTAAAACAAAAACCATTTCGCACATTTTGGTGTACAAAAAGAAGTATGAAATGAAATATAGTCGACTCCAAATGACAAACATGCAAAAAGCACTTATCCTTAAATAGTTTGAATAGAGCATGAAGAAAGTGGGATGATAGTTTGGCTACATGGCATCGCATTTTAACTATTCCAACACAATAAAAATGACGATGAAATGGTACATGCAAGATTGAATGAAGCGTTATGCAAGTTCAAAGGCCAACAATCAAAGATAGAATTAAGCATAACGCAAGTTCCAATGAAATAAAACAATATGAAATCAAGCATAATGCAAGTTCTAATGTCACGCATGCACATACGTGGACGCACACATGCACGCACGCACACACACACATTGACAGGGTGAACACTATATGACCCCCGCCCTAATAGCGGGGGCATAAAACACATTTAACTTTGACATTTAAGAAACAAAATGTTACGTAACAGGCTATGACTAATATATCTCCAGTTCATGAATTTATAAATCCTGTATAGTATATACCCTTCCCCTAAACTTCGTTTGTATTTCAAAACTCGATGTGACACTTTGAATATTCCGACAGATGCTTAGCGAAATAAAATAATAAGCATAAACTATCACAGCATGATGGAATCCTATTAATCCGAATAACTCGCCTCTCTTCATTTTGCACCACAAAAGCATACAGAACACAAATGAAATAGAACGAGAGAAATAAAGACAAACAGTACAAACTATCACATGACTTAGGATCTCACACAATATCACCCCTCTACAAACTCGACTGGAACATGAAATAGTCAAACTTTGTTATTATTATTATCAATATTTATGATGATATACCGAAGTACATGTATTAGTGCATGTGTGTGCCAGTCAGAACACCTTTGCCACACAGCAATCTTCAGGATTACCCAAGGTGTTCCGATTCTTTGTGCGCATCAGTTCGAGAGAAAGATCAAGTTTACCGTAATATGTCCACAAATCGCTTCCTGACGCAATAAGGCCTAGCTGAAACAAGTAGGTTTCTTTTAAACAAAGAAATAGTAGAGTAGTCCAGGTGGCTTCTGTTTTCCGACAGCATGTGTTTTGTTAAAATATAGGGATAAATAATGGTCAAATATTGATTATTTTTATTTCTTTGGTTCGGAAATGTGTCTTTTTAAAATGATACACTGGAATTTATACAAACTTATATTATCGTCGGTTTCACAAATTGATTTTACGCAGCCGCAGCCAGTGCATATGGATTTTTTTAAAATTCTGATTGCCATAATTTTATAGCTATACATTATATCATTTTAAGTTTGAGTAATATAGCGTCACGGTGTCGAGTTCAGATGTGTAACAATTTAAACACGAAGGCCGTTAGCAGGAGTAATTAAATAATTATGCATATGAACGAGAAATCGTGATATATACGACGGTGGGTCACAAAAATTTTAAAAATCTATTTCCATTCTAACACGTACATATATTTATAAGGGGTGCAAGTACGCACACTATTTAACAGTGACGCTTGCAGTGAAGTCAGCGGCCGCACGCTTGTGTTCTGCGTGATATAACGTGTAAGATATATTCTTTGTTTATTTTCGGCGAAACGTAGATAGTGGTAGAATGATCGTTAAAATTATAGATCAGTCTTAATCATCATGAGTCACCATGGCCCCAAAGTAGGTATAAACGGAGGGGGGGGGGTGTAAGCCAAATGTGGCTTTAGCCCTTTACCACATGTGGCTTTAGCCATTCACCACATAGGTGGCTTTAGCCCTTTACCACAGGTGGCTTTAGCAACTTACCACAGGTGGCTTTAGCCCTTTACTACATAGGTGGCTTTAGCACTTTACCACATGCGGCTTTAGCTCTTTGCCACTGACATAGTTGGCTGTAGCACTTTACGACATGTGGCATTACCCCATTACCACACAGGTGGCTTTAGCCCTTTGCACATGGTATGAAGATTTACCCTTTGCCACGTGACCCAAAGATTTGCCCTTGACGCGTGACCCGAAGATCGAGTTTGGAACACACTTCAAATTCCTCAAGAGTTTCAGAAAGAGTTGCAGACTGACCGTTATAATCGACCAGGAGGGTCCCTAGACATTAAAAATAACATTTTCAGAGGCACGAGGAGTAAAAGGAGGCATGAGGAGTGAGAGGAGGCATGAGGAGTAAAAGAGGAGGTATGAGGAGTAAAAGAGGAGACATAAGGAGTGAGAGAGTGGTATGAGCGTTAACATAATGAAAGATGGGTAAGGGAATGGGTTACGCTTATGTGTTTTTGTACACACATAAGAAAGTGATACACTGGGGATATAGAACAGATTCAACAAAGAAAACAGTTTTATTGTTTTATTGATAACATACTTTTACCATTAAAGTTCATTGGACACAAATTTTTGACCTCGAAATTTTCCTATGAGCGAAAATATATATCTAACTAAGACAATTTTACAAATTTCCGCAGGTAATGTTTATCGTACTGATGTTTTTATAACAAACTAAAATCCATATTTTTTCGTACTTGGTCGAGCGCACATTTATCCCTTGCCACAGCTACCTGGACTGTTTACAAAACTTATGATGGAAAGTGAAAATGTACACTGAAAATAGTAAAAAAAAACCCCAAACAATCAAACAAATAAAATTGAATAAGTTAAGCTATCAACATGAATATACATTGATGATTGTTTAAATAAATAATTTGAAAGTTTGGTGGAATTTGGAGGCCAGTGAGCAAAATTTAGGCAAGTTCAGTTAGGGTTATAGAATTAAAAGATGCATCAGTGAAAATATCTAGAGATTTTTTTCAAGTAACTGACCCAAAAAGTTTGTGAACATGCTCATTTTTATATCATGTAGCCTTTTGGCTTGCTTTGATTTTTTTTCTCTTAACAGTGATGTGTTGCTTATTTGTCTGTGACATATTTCGCCTGAGGTACGTGTAAGAAATCTTTGACTAGATCTTTGATTTTTTTATTATAAATGCATATCTTTTTTGCGAATGTAGGACTAAAACCCACCGGACAAAAACCCATCCATTGATTTTTAAATAGGAGGACAAAAACCCACCTTTATTATTTTCAAGGTGGACAAAAACCCACTTTGTTCTTTTTTATAGGTTGATAAAAACCCACTTATTGAAAATTAAAGTTATAATATTTCTGAATATGTTTTATTTTGGCACCAGAAAAAATTGATCACTCAAAGATGTCCGTGAAAATGGCAGCCTAGCAGCCTGAAGTTGGCAGCCTAGCAGCCTTAAGTTAGCGACGAATATTAGAAACAGAGAAGTGGTCTGAAATGCATTATAATCACGTTTTAAGGATACTACAAGCTTATTGGGTATGAATGAAACTTAAAAATCCATCTTATTTCTAGGCTGCTGGAATGTGAGAGTAGCAGCCTAGCAGGCTGCTAGGCTGCCAACTTCACGGACATCACTGAAAGCCAAATTAAAGAATCATTTAGCTGTTTTTCATTTGGAGAACAATGTTATATGCAGTTTGCAATCCGTTCTATTGATTGTATTAGAAAATATATTTAATTAGATAATTTCCTCTTTTTAAATTAAAGATCAATAAATCTTTTATCTTTTTGTCAAAATATACAAATTATTTTCAGTTTGATGATATTTATAGTTGAAATATTTGCAATCCATTGTATTGTTAATACATTTATACATTTTCAATTTAGCTTTTAATTTTTATTGAAATCAAATAAAAAAATAAAAGATAGGACATATGTTATATTGAGTTGTTATAAACAGGTGGGTCTTTTTCCACCTAAAAAACCCAGGTGGGTTTTTGTCCGCCTTGGAAATATTAAAGGTGAGTTTTTGCCCACCTTGAAAGTAATAAGGGTGTGTTTTTATCCTCCTATTTAAAAATCAATGGGTGGGGTTTTGTCCGGTGGGATTTTGTCCGTCTTCCAATTTTCCCTTTTTTGCATATTCAGTCTAGATTTGTTTGAAAACAAAAACAATACTGATTTAAGAACAAA
Organism: Cyclina sinensis; assembly: GCA_012932295.1. Lineage (NCBI taxonomy): Eukaryota > Metazoa > Mollusca > Bivalvia > Venerida > Veneridae > Cyclina > Cyclina sinensis. Next base: position 50,288,937 of record JAAONU010000012.1, on the reverse strand, counting down.
TAATGTGATAAGAAGAAGCCCTAAACTAGGTCAAAATCATAAAACAAACACATTATTTTTATTACTTTTTGTTCACATTTAGAAGTCGAATGATTTTTAATTTCATCATATATAGATCTATTACATTTAATTATCTATTTATTTAACTGCATGGAAGCTACTTAAGGAAAAAAAATCGAAGAAACATGCTAATTTGAAGCAACTGTTACATAATGTTTTCACAAGTGTCACTGATCAAAAATAATTCAATCAATTTGTAAGATCACTTGCCATAAAATTTTGCTAATTGTCTCAGCTTTAACATTGATTGGGTCATAAATAGTTTTGACAGCTATGCAGAATATACAAGGGTCCCATTTGGGTAGGTTAATTTGTATATTTATGAATCTTTGACATTTCATTGGATATCAATTCATAAGCAGACAGAAATTTCTGCTTAATGGTCATGCCATATTATTATTTTTCAAACAATATCTCAAAGTTTAAATACACTGTAGTGTGAGTTCCCAATCCAGTGAAACCATTAGGTCACCTAAATTCACTTTTATTTTACTACACTTACATGACAATGAATTTGTTTATGGCGTAAGTTTCGAGTAAAGAAGTGTTACACAACATATTAAAACGTGAAGGAGACAGTTTTATTTAGAACTACAACATGGAAAATATTGGAATATTTATTAATCACATTCTCTGCTAAAGTAAAATACAACCCGTTCCCCAGCACAAAGTTTCAATTTACTTATAAAAATCGAAAAGTAATCACATTATTTATTTTTAATTTACAATTGATAGCATGTTATTTCTATAAGTTTGCCTTTATTTTGTTTCTTGCACTTGTGGTTTAGTGTTATTTTTGAAACGGCAGCGTTATGAGCAGTGTAATTCTGCACTACTGCCTCGTAGAGTAGGGACAAATCTACGTCACAGCCAAAAATTGTGGCGGAAACTACCGATGTCAAAACAGAAACAGCCGATCATCAAAAACACTTTTTTCTAATTAAAAGCAATATTTTCATAATTTTGTAATCAAACCATTTTAATCAGTATATTATGATTATTTGGAATAGACAAAGTTGCTATAGTTGTGTCCAGTGACCTTTAACATCCAATACTGATAATATTTCTCTACATTTTCAAATTTTAATGGCGAAGCATAAAAGCTATTAAAGTAAGATAAATTGTCATAATTGCCATGTAAAATTCCTCCAACGCGTTATTTTGTAACAATTCAAGATTTCTTATTAATATCCATGTATATACCTTTAGACCGTTCACATTGACATCTCATGTTTTCAACGATGGCGTCCGTCTGTCTAGAGATAATGTTTATAAAATAACGGACGATGAACCTTTGCAATTGTTTTTCTTATTGCATTTAAAAGTTTATTTCCTGAAATACTCGCGGTCGTCCTACAGCAACTGTAACTAACTCTTTCAGACTTCTATAGCATCCTCTCTTTCCAGCTCTGGAATTTGGTAAGTATCTAGGACCTTGTCAAAGAGAAACTTCCGCTTATTATGCCGTATTTCATAGCTTCCTTCTTGTCGTACCCATCTGTATCAATCAGCTGATTGACTGTCTTCTTAATAGATTTATAAATAGCATCTTTTTTGATTGCATCACACCACACATATTTACTGGGAAAACTGTTCATCATTGCTTTCCTGTAAGTGCTTTTCGTATTCTTGAAATATTCTTTTCATATTCTTTTCTTTGGCTTCATTTTCACTGATGTCGATATCTTCCTCCATAAGTTCATTTACCTTGTAGTCGTACTGCGACTGAAAGATTCATCTACAGTGTAGCTCCAAGGATCGATCTCCATAGCCTCTTCTGAAGTGACAGATGTATTTTCTTTGTTGAATCTGTTCTATATCCCCAGTTTATCACTTTCTTTCGTATATACTTAAGCGTAACCCATTTCTTTACACAACTTTCATAATGTTAACGTTCATACCTTTCTCCCACTCCTCATGCCTCCTCTTTTACTCCTCATGCCTCCTCTTTCACTCCTCATGCCTTTTGATGTCTAGGGACCCTTCCGGGTCGATTGCAACAGTCTGTCTGCAGCTGTTTCTGATACTCATGTAGACTTTCTGGAATTTGAAACGCGTTCAGAATTACCTAATCTGACAAGTAGTATCATCTTCGGGTCACGCGTCAAGGGAAAATCTTTGGGACAAGTGGCAAAGGGTAAATCTTCTTGTCATGTGCAAAGGGCTAAAGCCACTTGTGTGGTAAAGGGCTAAAGCCACCTATGCCGTAAAGGGCTAAAGCTACCTATGTGGTAAAAGGCTAAAGCCAACTATGCGGTAAAGGACTAAAGCTACCTATGTGGTAAAGGGCTAAAGCCAACTATGCGGTAAAGGACTAAACTCAACTATGTGGTAAAGGGCTAATGCCACATATTTTTGATAAAGGGCTAAAGCCACCTATGAAGCAATAGGGTAAAACTACATGTGGTAAAGGGCTAAAGCCCCCTATGTGGTAAAGGGGTAAAGCCAAATGTGGTAAAGGGCTAAAGCAACATGTGGCTCCCCCCTCCCCCCCCCCGTTTATACCTTCTCCCAAACACAGTCTTGTGAACCTCTAGATCAAATAATCAAACAGTCAGACCTGGCACAATCTGTAACAATCTATCTATTCGACTTTATTATAGTCGGCACCGGTTTCCCATATGACCGACGTACATCCCAGTCAAGAGACACCATTGGGGCTTTACAGAGACCAGAATGGCACCGGTACCGACACATAGCACCTCAGTTTAACGTCTCACAAGAAAGACGGTTATTTAACGTTTGAATAGCAGCAAATCGAACCTGCGCTCCCTTGATCACCAGTTCTGTATGTATATCCGCCCATGTACACTATCTACCTTGCCAAAATGTTAGGTTAAATGCTCATACTTGATACATTTTGGACTTGCTTTAATCAGATTACCAGCAATCACAAAATTTGGATAGTCTTGATATTAAACAAAACCTTTGCCGTGCAAAAGGTACTGTCAAGTGCTTTGAATAGTGATAAATTTTACTTTTTGACATTATCAAATACTTCTGTATTTTGCTTACCAGCAAGCATGAAGCCTACTGTTACTGCACACGCAATTCTGGCGACTGGACTGTCATGCAAAGCCTTGTCTTCATTAGTGCCAGGTGTCAAAAATTAACAGTATCTAGACAGGAAAATGGTGACTAACGCGTTAATATTCCATATGGACCTAAAATGATAAAATGTGCTGTTACAAAAGAAAATGGAATGATAAATAAGGTACAAGTACTACAACGATAAATGGAAAGATAAACGAGATACTATAGAATTTAGCTGGAATGATAAACAGAATATATTATTATGCCAATGACAACAATGTACGGCTATAACGAAGAAAACCGAGACCGACGGAAAAAGTTACGTACTTTTATTGCAAAGATCACTTGGAATGAAAAACAAAGTATGGTTATCACAGAAATCACTTTGAATGATTAACAATTTACAGTTATCACAAAGATCACCTGGAATGATCAACAAAATACAGCCGATAAGGATAGCCTGGAATGATAAACAGTTGCCTGAAATGAAGAAAAAGTACCGTTTTCAAAGATAACCTAGGATGTAGAGAAAGTACCATTTATAAAGATTACCTGGAATCTAGGCAACATACGGCTATAACATAGATCACTTGGAAGGCTTTTCAAAGTACGGTTATTACACAAATCTCCTGGAATTATAAACAAATAAAAAAAATTACAAAGATAAACTGGAATGATAAACACAGAAATGTATAGAAAAGATAAACTGGAATGATAAACAAATACAGAGTATTACAAAGATAACATGGAATGATAAACACAATATGGCTATTAAAGGATGTCCTGGAATGGAAACCGAAATATGGCTATAACTAAAATTGACGGAACTAACTAAAGACTGCGTTTTGCCAAACATAGGGGAAAAACAAAATCAATACCTTCTCAATTCAGTGTTTATTCAGTGTCAGTGGTAGATGAATAAAATTTAATCATCTATATTGTTAAATATACACCTAGACACTAAAATTGTAATATTTGAATGACCCAGCTGGGTATCAAATGGTTTATTTCTAATATCACAAACGAACGGGTTTCACAATTATGCATGTTTTTATCATTCTGCGATTAAGAACAAAAAAAAAAATGGACGTTACAAATTTATACTTAAATTTGATAAAAACATTTATATATGATCATATATATCGTTATTTGTGGTAATGAGGTTATGTCGCAGTTTTGATACCTTTAAACTTCTAAAGTGATGCTTACGGGTTCGAATCATATCAAAGGATACGGCATTAACCTAAACACTTCCTTCATTCGGTGCAGGATTTGATCTGATAATGAGGAACAATTTATCGGGTTTAGTTTACGTTATACCTATGTTAACATGATCTGGAAAATACCTGTCATTCCACTCCCCTTGTTCATCCTTTTGAGTATGTACGTCTGTGTCACACTCCTGGAGACCACAGGGCTGACGAAATGAAACAGCAGAACATTCACAACGAAGCTGATGCCGCCACCGAACATAAGGTAACTTGGGTCGTACTTTAAAACTTATTGACGCATTTTCTGAAGTGCGTAAGTAAATATTAACTGAATGGTATGCGCATTGCGTGATATTGAAACTGAAATGTCATTTTAAAAGTCATGAAAGTTTCACTGCATTTGCATCTTCATTTTTGTAGCACGAAAACTTGATTCATAAGATGATATAAAAACGTGTTTTTCATCACGGACGTGCGATTTTATCGTACAATTATTTTTATTAAGAAGTGGAAAGTGATACCCACATTCAGTATTATTTGCGCTATTGCTGTCAGTTTAATTCGAAAAAAAATCTACGGTATGTAAATATAAAGAAAGAGGCGGATCAGTAGTCCAGTCGTAAAGGACAGGTTTTGTAATTCATTGGTCGTTAAGTCGATTCGCCTCTCCTTTAATAATAATACTATAACCTTTTGGCTACGCCGTTGAATTGATGTCCAATGAAGCAGTACTATAAACTGAATTGTGAAAAATCAGAAATGTCTCTGGAATACGATGCTGTCTGTATCTTCCACAACCTAATACAACAAACTCTGCATGCAGCGTCGGTCATATAGGAAACCAGAAACGACGGTATTCAAATTCAACAAGATAGGTATAAGGAATCTGTGAAGTTAAAATAGTCATTTTTCTCAATGTTTTAAAGTCAAGTAAATGTTTAAGTTACGTAAAAATGTGATAAACCTTTTATTTACTATAACAACAAGAAGCATGAAATGAGGTATATGTGTCAATGATTTCGCGAGTAGTGATAACTATTATATATGTAACATTTTTTGTACCCATATGTCTCTGTGTGAAGTTAGCAGAATAGCGGAATAGCAGAACAGCTCCTGCAAAATAGCAGAACAACATTAAGACAGATAAAAAGTCTGAATCTGCTTTTTAGTCCCTACCGATGTTATCCCTCGGTGTGTTTGTCCGGCTGTCTGAAATTCCCGCGACAACATAAAAAACAGTAAAATTTAAGTTGAAGAAACTTTTAGAATTAAATGCATTAATTGCAACATGGATATCATGCGAGTAACATTGTTTTTTTCCCTCGGATCAAAATTCTGGAAAAATAGTCTAGTCTAATGTTATCAGAAATTGTAAAAGTCTGGCTTTAACAGATGGAATCTTTGATAAGTCATAAAGTATGCGAGCTAGGTTAAGGATCCATTTGTAAAAACCATATTTCGAATATTTATGTTACCACTACAACCAGAATTTTGATCCGAGGAAAAAAAATAAAACAAAGTGAGTGCGTGATCTCCATATTACCATCTATTTATACATTTCCGGTAAGTTTAATAAACTTTACTTCATTTACTTATATTTTTTTTTAAATTTTATATTCGGATCCAGATTTCCGGACAGCCGAAAGGACAGACAGACGGAAAAAACTGGTAAGATTTAAATATCTCGTTTAGACTTTTTGTCTTTCTTAATGTTGTTCCGCTATTCTGCCTTTCAAGTATTCTGCTGGAGTTGTTCTGCTATTCTGCCATTCTGCTGGAGTTGTTCTGTTATTCTGCCATTCTGTTGGAGTTGTTCTGCTATTCTGCCATTCTGCTGGAGTTGTTCTGTTATTCTGCTGTTTTTTATCTGTTTTGTGTTGTTTTTTTATCGTATTTTCATTCTTTTTTTGACTATTTTCCCGATAGTCTTCTACCATATCGTGAGTTTTATTTACAAAATGAAAATTTAACATGACTTTAATTATTTATTATGATTTTGTTGGTATTGTTCGGGGTCGTTTGGGTTTTCGGATGGACCGGTCTTACACAGAATTACACAGGGACCCTTGCATTTTCTCCATAGCTGTCAAAACAAACAAAACAAAGCAGTTAACTAATTTTTATGACACAAACATTGTTACAGACAATTAGCAAACATTTTATAGTGAGTGATCTTACAAATCGATTGAATACTTTTGATCTGTCACACTTATGAAAACATTACGTAATAGTTGTTTCCAATGAGCATATCATTAGTTACCTTTACTTAAGTAGCTCCCGTGTCGTGAAAAATTTATTTTACTTTTATATTTACAATTTTGAAATAAAAAAATAATTTGACTTGTAAATGTGATAAGTAAATATGATTTTTGCTTTGTTTTTCTTTCACGTATTTCAGGAGAAAAATATGATATCAACATCAACATATACATAAACATCACATATTGTAGAGAGAACGATTTTATGGAAAAAAAGATCTTTTGAAGGGAATTAGGTAGGCAAGTCCGTCAGAAAAAAATACTGAATGGGATAAAAATAAGCATTTACAAAATCAGTTTCTAGGAAAAATCTCTAGATATGTTCACTGATGTACTATAATCTAACAGAAGAATCATCTATAATCCGAAATGAACTACATAAATTTTGCTCATCGGCCTCCAAATTCCATCAAAATTCCAAATGATTTACTCAATGTGTATTAGTAATGTAAGCTTAACTGCGGAATTCTGTTAGTTGACTATTTTCAGTGTACATTTTCATTTTCCATCATAATTTTTAAAGTTTTGCTAACCAGTATGGCCATACAGGGACGTTGATGCACAAAGACGAAGAATGTACCTCTTCTACATGATATTTACACATGAATTAATATCAACTTGTTTTACTTGTCTGTAACAGGCCTTCACTATTTGAATACAAAGCTGTCATCAGATGTTGCAAACGTTCGTCCATGCTCGTTTGCGTTCATTCTTTCATTTTTCGTTTCTTATATTATATGTATTTAATTTCGTCTGTATGAGATTCTTACAGCTATAAACAGGTTTTTTTTTCATAGGATCTATTCTCAGTAGCATGTACAATTTTGTACATGTTATAACGGTATCAAGTTGTCATTCGAGGTCTTGACGGACTATGTACAACACACATCCCAACGTCCCACCCATTTTGTGTTCAGTTTTCATATCATTTGTACAGCGTACAACAGTGTTTAATTGCATTTTCTTTTTTTCGCAGACTGGCGATTTTTTTTTTTGCTTTAATTCATGTTTTATTGGGAGAAGTGAGTTTGGTCAAAATTTTTTCAGTCTTTGTGTCATGTATTTCGAAGGATAGGAAGTTACAGTGATTGGAATATCTTCAATTACAATTATCTTTTTTGTGCAAAATGCTTTTTGTTAATAAATGTGAATGCTCCAAGTTTTAAAAGGGGAATATATATACACTGCTAAAAATCAAAGGAGGGCAAATATAGTCTTTAAAATACCATACGCGTTGACTAGATTTATTAATATCTTTTACAGAAATAACAAAATCGTTTTTTTATAAAAACAAATCGGAATTTTCATCGCCAACAGGCACATTCCTGAACAGAGACAGTGTCCAGGATAGGAACACTATCAAATCAAACTAATCAAACCATTCCAATATAGTGTTGTGTTGTTATTTCTGGTTGAGTCTGGTTATATAGATATTAAATAATTTATGTTTGTCTGAAAACAGTGAAAGAAAACATAATCTTCTTTATTTTCTTTCTTTGTTTGTTTACATAATGTTAACATTTTATTTTAAGGATTAATTAATTTTGGACCTGAAATGAAGAAAACACGTAAAAAAGGAAAGAAATCAAGAATTATAACGAGTTATTCAGACCCAAATTTAATCATCGCTTTTACTGTCCGCTCAATGAATTTTAAGAGTAAAATGACCGATATTAAACTTCGCATTACATCTCATCAGTTCTGTAAATGCGTTACGGGTACAGTGTTCTTTCTTTGATTATTTTATCCTAATAGAGTCAACCTGCCCAGTATAGTCAGTATTGACTTTTAACATTTACAAGTTGAATTTGATTACTTTTTCTCTTATTCTTGACATATTTAAATGTACATGTTTTAAAACAGCAAACGTATCATATCATTTTTGCATCGTCAGATAAGTTTTCAATCCACACTTTTTTTGACCGCATCACTTTGCATACATAAATTTGAACTTTCTAAATTCTGGGCCACTAAGCCGTCACACCCTGAACTTTTATCATTTCTCATGATTTAAATATTAAAGTTATTTCATCTAAAGTTAAAATACCCCCTTAGTTATCTGATCATAGTGAAAGTAGTTACAGAGCAACCATATAAGTAATCTCCTAAATTGAATTTATCAACCAAAGTTTGTTTACTGTACAAATTTTCATTATACAAACGTGTTTCTTCTTTTTTAAATTCTGATCAAATATCGTACTTCCGTCTTCCTTTTTCTAAAGAATGAATTGTTTTATTCATCACTTGTTCTTCTAAAGTCCAAAAATATTGAGTGTCTTTTTCACCACTATCGTTAGCACTTGACCATAAAAATAAATTTTCAGTTTATAATTCCTTTATTTTTGCAGACTGTTTTTAAACTTATTTCCTCTGTTAAGTTTGATTCCATTCAAGCACTTTCTTATAATGGAGAATGATTCTGAAATGAAAAAAAATGCTTGAAAATAAGATCATCGAGTTTAGCATTCGCTATGTCGTTATAATATTACAAAACTGAAATCAAATCTACTCAAAACTTCAAAATCTTCGTCTGAGAAGTAGTCTTTATCCTTGTCATGTGGATCATTCGCGTGGCATCACGTTAACGCCAGTCTCTTGCTAAAAGATGCTCTGCCTAATCTGCATCTGCCGTTACATAAATGTCTTTGTGAGGTTTCTGTTTCTTCTTGTGTTCCTCGTCTTTGTAGAATATATTGCAGAATTGAACCTTTGTTTTTTTTCTTCTTTCCTAACACCGATATCTCTTCCGACTTTTGAAGAATTTATATCTGGCATTACAAAAAATTCTAGGAGAAAAGTGTCTCCCTCTTCTACTAGTGGCGAAAATAAAATAGTAGGGTTTTGTTGTTACTTTCATAAATGTGCCTTGTATCCGATTATGTAGGATTATGTACATTTTTAAAGGTCATATACTTAAGCTGATAGACTAGTTGATGCCTGTCATTACGGTTATTTTAATTCAGAGAAAAAGAAAGGACACGTGACAAAACTGAAAAATCGCCGCGCACAGTGACAAATAAGCTGCTATTGAATTTTTCTCATCCCCACGGATCCATCTCAATCCCTGTGATAGTTGAGAAATCTAAAGAGAAGCCTCTGTCTGAAGTAAAGACATTACCTTCAGTGTTTTATTTCCAACAGATGCAGTCTGTGTTAAATGTTTAAAAATGTCGATTTTAAAACATAAGCTCTTAACAGTATTCTGAAGTGTGGTAAAGTTGACTCTGTAGTTAAAGAAGTGGTTTTCTTTAAAATCTTTCTTTATTTACAGTTTCTTTTTAAAATCGCCATCAAACTTAATAATTTTTACATTGTACCTTTTAATTTTGATTTGACAAAATTCTATTTATGTAATGTATGACTCTGACGAACAAGCAGAGGTCATAATATCTTAATAGCTTTGAAAAAACATAGTATAAATACATATTCAGATACATAAAACCCAACAGAGTATTCATAAAAGAAATTCGAAACGTCAAAAGGACGCTACATTGCTGTATTCAGTTTTAATGAGCTAAGGATCAGCAAATAACCTTGTACATCCGTAATAAGAGTACCTGCAAGTTGACAAACAATCTACTTCATCATTTTACGCCGGTATTGCATGTTTGTTTATTTCGAAAATCGCAGGGTGTTTGCAACTTTATGATTTTTAGACATACTTGCGCACATGCGCTGAAAATACCTATTCACTATTTTTTTTGAAATCCCGGATATATTTAACTTGCTGATTATTTTTATGTCATTCATGGGAGGTTTTCATTTGTCATTGGGGATGAAAAATAATGTCGTTGCTCGTTTCCCTCGGAGAGGTGCCGCTCGAGAGAAATGAAAATGCACAGATTTCCAACGGGGGGAAATCAAAATGTCATTGTAAAGAGGATGTCCTAGTGGGAGGTGACGTTTGGGGAGATTTAATATAAATTGTTCTCCTGATTTTGATCTGATTGACAGTGCAAAACTAGCATAACGCTCTAACACTGTTTAAAGGTATACAGCCAAACGTTATTAAATACCCATACGTCAAAAGCAAGCTTTCACAAATTAACAATTATCTTTGTCACTTTTACTTTAGGATTGTATTGTATACTAAATATGCTACATAGATCAGCATCGACCAAGTTTTACAAAACTGTTCAGATTATGAGAGACCAATCCAATTTGAAGGATAATAGTCCTGTCTATTTAGTCTGGTACTTAAACTACTTCCTGGAACTGGATACCCACTAAAGTACAAAGTAGTGCCTCCCGACAGCCACGCTCCCCACCAACCAAACGTTCCGGATGTTACAATCACGTGGTCACATAGCATCAGCAGACACATATCATCGCCTGGGTTATTAAAAGGACTTAGAATTATGTTTCTTATATTCTCCTTACACCAAGCCTTGTCATCACTTACAGCGATGAACGTAACATTAACATATTTCTTTGCATAAAAAGCCCTGGCATTGTTAATAAATGTTATATTTGCAGAAATAAAACCTTCCCGCCTGAAATGTGTTTCTGTGAAATCACCTCGACGAATATGAATGCACACTAGCTGATATCCAGGTCTTGCAATGTTTTGTAAGAACTGTTTTGCTTTTTGTATATGCACGGTCTCAGATCTAAATATGTCACGAATCTTATATTTTGCTTCTTCAAAGTATTTCCATGATTGTAAGTATCCATAAAGACTTACATTTTTGCCTGATTTAAATTCTTTGGAACAATTGTAATAAACAGCAGATCTACTGCATTCACACGTGATGACGTTTTTAATTTCTTTGAAATGTTTTTCCGCTACTATATTAGGAAGTTTGAAATATTTAGCCAGAAGAGTGTTTTCTTGAATTATTGGTATAGCGTCATATTTATATGCCATTCCAATAACAGAAGCAACTTGAAACATCTGATTACCTGTCCTACCTCGTATTTCTTTGGACATAACAAAACGGTTGCAAAGCACACGCCTTTGGGCATTTTTCATCCAAGTTTGGTTTGTGTAATTCCTGGATTGGATTGGAAAGTTCTCCGCACCACCGTATGCAAGAACAGTCAAATTAAGATTGTTCAGTGAGAGGAAAAAACAGTGTTTACTTCTCTTCTCGATATCCTTGTAAGTACCATTTGATTGCGTGAAATGTAGATCCTGACGCCTATGGTTTGTAATGCAGTATAACGCTAGGCATACAGTCTGTATGACAAAGAAAATCACTATTAACTTCCTTGATGTATGATCCTCTCCCTGCTTTAGGCAAAAGTTCGTCATTTTCAAAAGTTTTTTTCTTGTAGTGTTTTTTTTATTCCGGCTAGTTATTTTTCACATTGATAAATTGGCGCTTTTTTGGTTTCCTAACAATGAAAATGCTACCAAGGGTAATTTTCATATTATTTCATTTCATATCTTTATCAACACAAACGTCATTGAATATTTCCCGTTTATTCCTCCTACTAACAGTATTTGCTTATTGTTCTTAACACAAGCTGTATATTTAGCTGTATACCTTTTGTGTCATTTCATAATATTTTTGTACAATTTACAGTGTCTTCATGTCTCTCCTCCTTTGCATATTAAACAAAGAACAGTTTACAAACAATTAGATTCTGTACGCTTTGATAATGCTATTTTATAATGATAAAAGTGAATCACAAGTTGTTTTTTTCCTTATCGTTTTTCTAGTCCCATAATTTTTATGTTTCTTTTAATTGTCAATGGTACTGAAGGATTTACCCCTCGATATGTCCTTTCATTTAAATATTTTCATTCTGTTTCCTTTATATCCTCCAGATATTTCTATTTGTTCTTGATAGCTCAAATAGTATTCTTATGTCTTGAAATTCTTTAACTAATTAGACTTTGATGCACCCAACGAAACTTCAAATAAACCATGTTTTAGCTATAACCATATAAAATACTAAAATGACAGTTTACAGTTTGACATGCGCGTATTTTCATTTAAATAGATGCTACGTACTTTAATTAACAAATTCCCCTCCACGATGAAAGGTAACATCTTGATATCGTGATTAAATGCATAATTTACATTTCTGATAAACTTGACTATATCTGTTCGTTTCTACCGTGGCGTTTTAAAACTTTCCTCGGCTTTTTGATAGTAATTTTTCAACACAATCCAACTAAAAACTGAGATTTGCTCCGAACTAACAAACAATATTCATCCGCCGGTACAGGTGGGAGAAAATTAACATTAAGACCATACAGCGCTTTTAAATATATTAACAACACAACAGTACGCAGCTGGTAAAAGGTGATACTAGTATTATTAAATAGTTATAAGTTGACGTTTTTGTATTCACTGCGTCAGCAGGGAATACAGTTACCGTTTTCCAGTCTCTAAACGATGCTTCAGGAAACAACTGAGCGCATACAGATTTAGTGTACCACAGCTGACAAAATAGTGCACAGAACTTAGGAATGTTGTACAGAACGCGTAACTATCTTAAAAATACTTGTTTTATATGTATATTTTACTGTTTGCGATTTTTTTTTTGTTTAATCGTATTTGCATAGTGATTTGAAGACAAATTCTTGGCGTATGCTTCTTAAACAGTTTTCTAAATAAATCGCTCATTGTTTCGCTCTGGTTCTCGTTTCAATCTTATGTTAATTCATTGGCGGACATCAACTTAATTGTGCCGTCGAATCTACTATAGATCTATTGATCTTACTGTATAACTACCGATTTTTTAAATTATTTGCTTAAGTCGTCTAATTTAATTATGATGAATATGTACAGAACTTTAAAAAAGAATTTACTCTTATTTGTTTAAAGTTAATTCACATATTAGTTGTGCTTCATTTATAAATATATAGAACGATAGTTAAGTGAGACTACCAAAGGAATGTTATGGTCACGTTATGATCGATATGATAATAGACGTTTGTTTACTTCAATTTAATAAACAAAAAGTTTTAAATATGAAAGACAGGTGTTTTACTAATAGTAAATAATTAAATGTTTACCTTTTATCAATTACCAGACAAAAATGTATATGAATACCTTTTACATGTTGTATATAGATAATTAATTACTTAAATGACAGCTTTTTTTAACAACATAATCGGAAGGCGGGGACGTGTTAGTTTCATCAGGAAGGTTCTGGCGCTTCCATACTTACCAGCGGAGCACATTGTCAGTGCCTTCGAGGAGCTATTACGCCTGGCAGCACAGGGTTCTAGTAGACAGATCGACCGTCTGCTGTGTTATGTTAATACAACGTGGATACAGGGAACAATAGGAAACCAGAAAACAGGACAGTATTCCAGTACGAATAACGACGTAGAAGGATGGCACCACGGTCTGAACAGCAGGGCAAACGGCAGCAGTCTACCGTTCTATGTTCTTGTGCCACTCTTTCATAATGCAGCAAATGACATTACTGTAAATGAACGACTCGTGTCAGAGAACCGCGTGACACGAAATCAATCCCTGAAGTACAACAGCCTGAAGACAAGTATGAGGATGAGGATGACTACACAACATCCAAACTGTTGAGAGAAGGTAGTCTTTTAACTGGTGTGGGACCAATCCCGACAATTTCAGATGATGCGACTGAATGAACACTAAAGGACTAAAAAGTGAAGAAAAGAATGTCTGATGTATAATGTACAAATGTAAATAAACACCAACTACTTCTGTGAAATGTACTCCATTACAAAATGTGCTGTAAAAATATTCTTTTGCTGTTGAAATTGTAATAATCTAGAAGTGTATTTGTTAACAGATATAAATGTAATTTATTTTCAATGACGAAATATGTAAAAATTGTTTATTCTGTCTAGACTTTCGTTTCGTCCTAGGTTGCCATTCTTGTGATCTTATAAATGTAAATGTATATATTATCTATTGATTGGCGCACTGTTTTTATTTTTCGTTTACAGGAGCGCATCTAGTGAATAAATGTAAATAGATAAATAGCATTGATTTGCTGTACGTTTGTTAGTTAACATGAGCCTGTCTATAGTTCCATTTCTTTCTACCTTGTCATCCTTACGGTCTTACAGATGTAAATGTGTATATATCATTTATTCGTATCTTACAGGATTTCGTCGAGAAGTTTATTTGTTTCTTACATTATTACAAATATAAATGTGTACATATTATTAACTGTTACATTATTTTAATATACAAATAAATAATATGTATGTTGCGTTTAATGCATTCTAAATTTGCAATTGCCTGACTATTAAGCATTATGGAATCACAGGACCACCATCAATAATCTGTATTCTCAACTTCCGTAAACTGAAATTAAAAGCATAATAAACATAAATGTTACTAAACTGAATGCATATTTTCCTATTATGCATTTGTCATCATATGTTTTAAATTCATTTTTTGTTTGTATTCCAAAAAATCAAAGATTAAAAATTAAAAATGTTCTGTTCTTCGTGTTTACTTCGTAATCTATAAAGTTCTATTCACACTAATATTATAAAGATTTTATATATCTTAAGGGACACGTTATAAATTTGAATAAACCCCAAAAAGACCTACTAATATTCTACATTATTATACTATTTTCATAGATAATAGTTGATAAACGGGACAAATTAATTAAATCAAATACTGACTAAATTGCAGCTTTTCATAAGTTCCCTAATTTGCTCAAGATTCAAAATAATTTATTAGATCACAATTTCGTACACTCTCGTCTACACCATTTCAATAGGTGTTATTAGCTCCTAGCGTGCGCTTTGGTACGCTTCGTTCAGCACCGCTGCACACAGACGTCGTGACCTACATTTTGCAACTTAACTTTATACATTATTTATCATATTTATGTTCATACATGCAAATTTACCAGCACACACTTTTATAATTAGAGTTGTTTACCAATGTTACCAAGATTTGAAACGGCTGCTGATAAGAACGCCAATACTAACTCTTCATTGCCATCTTGGGGTAGCTAACAGACAGACAAATAAATCCAATACCGGACCTTTATGTGCATTTGGTCAGCACCAAAAAAAAAATGTGCATTTCCGTTTATGGACGACCTGTAAATTCATTATTCAGATCAATATGTTGGCATAGTTGCAGGCACAAAAAAATGTGTCACTGAGACACTGGAGACAAATAAAATTTTAGTTTATCTGATATATTAAATATGTTATTTAGATTATAATTCCAGTATTAATAGACTTGAATTGGTATCATATGAATCTTTGAATTCTGTTGTCGAAGTTAGTCCCTAACATGGCATACTTTCTCAGTAGGCATGAAATTAACAATCTTTAATACCATCTGTAAACAAGCCAATTTCACTAAAGTTTAGGTTTTTCATTAGAAGTGTTGACAGTGTAGTGCTTTATTACAGAACAAATGAATCACTTGCTTAGTAGCTTGCATATTCAGCCTAATACTAACGTTTAACCTGTGGCACCTTTACCATAGGCTTCTGTTTCAGTTGACGAGGAAAAGTAACAATTACCTGTTCGGTTCGTTTGATTGTGTTGGACTGTCAGTCCAGGGATTATTGGTTCAAACACAAGGCAAGGCAGGAAATTTCTGATCTAGAATATTATGTCTAAAGACGAATAGTCACTTACTGTCTGATTCAAGTAAGGATGAAGCCAGTCTATTGCAAAGAGATTTGTACATGTTAGACTTCAAGTATTGGTTGGATAACCATGAAAGCCAGAATGGTGAACCTAACCCTTACAAATTACTTAAAAAGGTGTTGAAACCAGGCATTTTATATAAAGTAGACAAACAAAACAGAACTATGATACATTATACTTTACTACCTTTCCTATGCCTTTTAGGTACTTGCATGAAGAATTCTGCTATAACTTTATAAGCTCATTTCAGAGCCACAAGTCAAAAATTCATGAAATATTACTGCATCATACAACCTTGGGTAAGATATTCTTACTTTTTTCACTAACATTTCTTATACCAGCTATTTATTGATTTACATAGGCATGTGTTTTACTACGCTTTCAAAAAGACCCTGCAGTGAAGAAATTGATATCCAAGGTATTCTTTTTCTAGCATTTACACTTCCTTTTCATAAGTTTTCATGTGTGAAGGTATGTTCTACAAAAAGAATATTTAAAACAGATTCTTCGCAGAAGATCTGCTTAAAAATAAATTGTTTCTTGTGTCTTTTTCACCATTCTCGGTCCAGTAAGTTCTTGACCTTAAAAAAGGAACGTTCTATTTATGATTCCTTTATTTTTGCAGACTATTCTAGCAATTTCTTATAATGGAGAAAGATTCTGATATAAAAAGAATCGTTTGAAAATCAGATCATCGATTGAGCATTCGCTATGTAGAAAAAAACAAAAATGTCGTTGCTCGTTTGGGAGAGGTGCCGCTCGAGAAAAGTGAAAGTGCACAGATTTAGAACGGAGGGGGCGGGCAGGGGAATCAAAATGTCGTTTTAAAGAGCCGAACGTTATTGATTTCCAATACGTCAAAAGCGAGCTTTCACAAATTTACAATTAACTTTGTTACTTTTTTAGGATTGCAGTGCATACTCGAATGCTACATAGATTATAATCGTCGAGCAAGTTTTACAAAACTGTTCAGATTATAAAAGACCAATCCAATTTGAAGGATAATAGTCCTGTCTATTTAGTCTGGTACTTAATCTACTTCCTGGAACTGGATACCCACTAAAGTACAAGGTAGTGCCTCCCGACAGCCACGCTCCCCACCAACCAAACGTTCCGGATGTTACAATCACGTGGTCACATAACATCAGCAAACACATATCATCGCCTGGGTCATCAAAAGGACTTAGAATTATGTGTTTTATGTTCTCCCTACACCAAGCCTTATCATCACTTACAGCGATGAACGTAACATTAACATATTTTTTTGAATAAAAATCCCTGGCATTTTTAATAAATGATATATTTGCAGAAATAAAACCTTCCCGCCTAAAATGTGTTTCTTTGAAATCACCTCGACGAATATGAATGCACACTAGCTGATATCCAGGTCTTGCAATGTTTTGTAAGAACTGTCTTGCTTTTTGTATATGCACGGTCTCAGATCTAAATATGTCACGAATCTTATATTTTGCTTCTTCAAAGTATTTCCATGACTGTAAGAATCCATGAAGACTTACATTTTTACCAGATTTAAACTCTTTGGAACAATTGTAATAAACAGCAGATCTTTTGCATTCACACGTGATGACGTTTTTAATTTCTTTGAAATGTTTTCTCGCTACTATATTAGGAAGTTTGAAATATTTAGCCAGTAGAATGTTTTCTTGAATTATTGGTATGGCGTCATATTTATAAGCCATTCCTATAAGAGAAGCAACTTGAAACATCTGATTACCTGTCCTACCTTGTATTTCTTTCAACATAACAAAACGGTTGCAAATCAAACGCCTTTGGGCCATTCCATTTTTTATCCAAGTTTGGTTTGTGTAATTTCTGGATTGGATTGGAAAGTTCTCCGCACCACCGTATGCAAGAACAGTCAAATTAAGGTTGTTCGGTGAGAGGAAAAAACAGTGTTTACTTCTTTTCTCAATATCCTTGTAAGTACCATTTGATAGCGTGAAATGTAGATCCTGACGCCTATGGTTTGTAATGCAGTATAACACTAGGCATACAATCTGTATGACAAAGAAAATCACTATTAACTTCCTTGATATTTGATCCTTTCCCTGCTTTAGGCAAAAGTTCCTCATTTTCAAAAAAAAAATTCTTGTAGTGTATTTTTATTCCGGCTAGTTATTTTTCATATTGATAAATTGGCGCATTTTTGTTTTCCTAACAATGAATTTGCGTACAAGGGTGATTTCCATATTATTTCATTTCATATCTTTATCAACGTCATTGAAAATTCCCCGTTTTTTTCCTCCTACTAACAGTATTATTTGCTTATTGTTCTTAACACAAGCTAAATATTTAGCTGTATACCTTTTGTGTCATTGCTTTTTATTTTTATAATTTACAGTGTCTTCATGTTTCTCCTCCTTTGCACATCAAACAAACAATAGGTTATAAACATTTAGATTCTGTACGCTTTGATAATGTTATCTTATAATGATAAAAGTGAGTAACAAGTTATTTTTCCTTATCGTTTATCTAGTCCCAGAATTTTCATGTTTTTAACTATCAGTGGTATTGAAGGATTTACCCCTCGATTTGTCCTTTCATTTAAATATTTTCATTTTGTTTCCTTTATATCCTCCTGATATTTCTATTTGTTCTTGATAGCTCAAGTAGCATTTTTATGTTTTGTTATTCTTTAACTGATTAGACTTTGATGCATCCAATGAAACTTCAAATAAACCATGTTTTAGTTATAACCATATAAAAGACTAAAATGACAGTTTACAGTTTTACATGTGCGTATTTTCATTTAAATAGTGTAGACTCATTTATTTTACATCGATTGCGATACAAGTTCTTACAACTTAGAGTCACCACGCTCGACGACATTTAAATAGATGTTACGTATTTTAATTAACAAATTTCCCTCCACGATGAAAGATAACATCTTGATATCGTGATTAAATGCATAATTTGCAAACACTGCAGTATCCCATGATTTCATTTTCAACATTATTGATCTGATAGCCAATTTCGTATCCAGGGATACGCACGTACGCCAATGCGTATAATTCGTCATCAAAATGGAAAAAATAAAAGTTCTAAATATGCAAAAAAAACGTATCTTCTGACGATATATCAATAGAAATATTCGATGTTTTCCACTTTGGCCTTGTTGATGACAGAGACACATTTGTACGACAGTGTCAACGATGGACTGTAAAGTGGACAACATCCACACCGGCGCTATATACCAAATAAGAAAAGGCCTTAGAAGTTGTTACCGTGACATGGTATCCAAACATCAGGATTTGTCTTATGACCTTCCTGTGTATGCCAGTTGCCACGGCAACAGCTGACTGTTCGGCAATTTTCGACAATGCGTCGAATGAAAACATACCTTCGTAGCACAATGTCTACCAATCGTATGTCAGGACTCGGCTTACTTAATATATATCTAATGGTAGGATACTACGTCATCGCGCACCTGTTTTATGCTCTCTCGCAGACCATTTGTTTGTCAATAATCCGTCGCTTGAAAGATATAATGATCTTTTTCAATAAGAAATCTGTATAGTTGCAAAATTCATGTTGTGCACCGAAGATTGGCTGGTGTACTTTGTATTTACGTTAAGAATTTTTATAATGTAAAATTCTAGTTTAGGGCTGAAAACGGGTGAAAGTTTTATCAGCAGGCATTCAGAAAAAACTTTCATCCCGAAGGGAGGCATATAGTTTTTGAAATGTCATTCCCTCAGCCAGTCCGTCAGTCAGTCCGGACGTCCGTCATTCCGTCCGAAAACTTTAACATTGGCCATAACTTCTTCATAAGTAAGATTTACTTCATACTTGGACACATAACCCCTTTGGACAAGACCTTCCCACTGACCTTTATTTATTTGACCTTGCCCCTGAATGACCATCACCTTGAATATCCAATTGTCCAAAATCTTTAACATTGTCCATGACTTCCTTATTAGTAAGTAGATATACTTCATACTTAGATACAAACCCCCTTTTCACAGGACCTTCCTTTTGACGTATATTTATTTGACATTGACCCCTGAATACCTGGTCCTCAGCTCAAAAGGTCAAAGCAGGACTTCGGAGGCATTGTCATCTTACAGTTTAAATTTTCCTTGGGGAGGTCAACCATACCCCCACTGGCTCCCTCTCCTTTCCCCCCACACAGATTTGCTGTGCTAAATATTTAAAATCACTGCAGGTACGCTCCTGATAGCTGTCACAATCAAGGAATATTAGTTAATTATTTTAGTGGGATTTGACTGGAGTTAAATTTCAGATAAACTTGACTATGTCTGTTCGTTTCTACCGTGGCGTTTTAAAACTTTCCTCGGCTTTTTGATAGTAATTTTTCAACAAAATCCAACTAAAAACTGAGATTTGCTCCGACCTAACAAAACAATATTCATCCGCTGGTACAGGTGGAAGATAATTAACATTAAGACCATACAGCGCTTTTAAATATATTAACAACACAACAGTACGCAGCTGGTAAAAGGTGATACTAGTATTAAATAGTTATAAATTGACGTTTTTGTATTCACTGCGTCAGCAGGGAATACAGTTACCGTTTTCCAGTCTCCAAACGATGCTTCAGGAAACAACTGAGCGCATACAGATTTAGTGTACCACAGCTGACAAAATAGTGCACAGAACTTAGGAATGTTGTACAGAACGCGTAACTATCTTAAAAATACTTGTTTTATATGTATATTTTACTGTTTGCGATTTTTTTTTGTTTAATCGTATTTGCATAGTGATTTGAAGACAAATTCTTGGCGTATGCTTCTTAAACAGTTTTCTAAATAAATCGCTCATTGTTTCGCTCTGGTTCTCGTTTCAATCTTATGTTAATTCATTGGCGGACATCAACTTAATTGTGCCGTCGAATCTACTATAGATCTATTGATCTTACTGTATAACTACCGATTTGGTGAATTATTTACTTAAGTCGTCTAACTTAATTATGATGAATATGTACAGAACTTTAAAAAAGAATTTAGTCTTATTTGTTTAAAGTTAATTCGTATATTAGTTGTGCTTCATTTATAAATATATAGAACGGTAGTTTAGTGAGACTACCAAAGGAATGTTATGATCACGTTATGATCAATATGATCATAGACGTTTGTTTACTTCAATTTAATATACAAAAAGTACTTTGGTCAGTTGTAAATATGAAAGACAGGTGTTTTACTAAAAGTAAATAATTAAATGTTTACCTTTTAACAATTACCAGAAAAAAATGTATATGAATACCGTTTAAATTAAAAACATTTTGTATATAGATAATAAAGTACTTAAATTACAGCTTTTTCACAACATAATCGGAAGGCGGGTACTTGTTAGTTTATTCAGGAAGATTCTGGCGCTTCCATACTTACCAGCGGAGCACATTGTCAGTGCCTTCGAGGAGCTATTACGCCTGGCAGCACAGTGCTAGTGGACAGATCGACCGTTTGCTGTGTTATGTTAATACAACGTAGATTCAGGGAACAACAGGAAACAAGAAAACAGGACAGTATTGCAGTACGAATAACGACGTAGAAGGATGGCACCACGGTCTTAACAGCAGGGCAAACGGCAGCAGTCTACCGTTCTATGTTCTTGTGCCACTCTTTCACAATGCAGCAAATGACATTACTGTAAATGTACGACTCGTGTCAGAGAACCGCGTGACACGAAATCAATGCCTGAAGTACAACAGCCTGATGACAAGTATGAGGATGAGGATGACTACACAACATCCAAACTGTTGAGAGAAGGTAGTCTTTTAGCCGGTTTGGAACCAATCCCGACAATGTCAGATGATGCGACTGAATAAAAACTAAAGGTCTAAAAAGTGAAGAAAAGAATGTCTGATGTATAATGTACAAATGTAAATAAACACCAACTACTTCTGTGAAATGTGCTCCATTACAAAATTGTTATTATATATATATATATTGCTTTGTTCTTTTTTTGCAGTATAATGTACATATGTAAATAAACACAATCTTCTTCTGTGAAATGTGCTCCATTACAAAATGTGCTATAAAATATTCTTTTGCTGTTGAAATTGTTATTTTCAATGACGAATATGTAAAAAGTGTTGTTTCTGTCTAGACTTTCGTTTCGTCCTAGGTTGCCATTCTTGTGATCTTATAAATGTAAATGTATATATTATCTATTGATTGGCGTACTGTATTTATTTTTCGTTTACAGGAGCGCATCTAGTGAATAAATGTAAATAGGTAAGTAGCATTGATTTGCTGTACGTTTGTTAGTTAACAGGAGTCTGTCTAGAGTTCCATTTATTTCTACCTTGTCATCCTTACGATGTTACAGATGTAAATGTGTATATATCATTT
Source organism: Cyclina sinensis (assembly GCA_012932295.1). NCBI lineage: Eukaryota > Metazoa > Mollusca > Bivalvia > Venerida > Veneridae > Cyclina > Cyclina sinensis. The sequence continues at coordinate 50,266,469 of JAAONU010000012.1, read as the reverse complement.
ATTCGTATCTTCCTATTATGTATTTGTCATCATATGTTTTAAATTCATTTTTTGTTTGTATTCCAAAAAATTAAAGATTAAAAATTAAAAGTGTTTTGTTCTTCGTGTTTACTTCGTAATCTATAAAGTTATATTCCCACTAATATTATAGTGATTTTATATATCTTAAGGGACAAGATATAAATTTGAACAAACCCCTAAATGACCTACTAATATCCTATATTACAATACTATTTTCGTAGATAATACTTGGTAAACGGGACAAATTAATTAAATCAAATACTGACTCAATTGCAGCTTTTCATAAGTTCCCTAATTTGCTCAAGATTCTAAATAATTTATTAGATCACATTAATCTTACATTCCCGTATACAACATTTCAATAGGTTTTATTAGTACCTGGCGTACCACAAATACACTATGTATTTCATATGTCGTGCGCTTCATCCTAATATAGTACGCTTATGCAGTGGTACGCTTCGTCCTGATATGGTACACTTACGCAGTGGTACGCTTTGTCCTGATATGGTACGCTTATGCAGTGGTACGCTTCGTTCAGCAGCGCTGCAAACAGACGTCGTGACCTTCATTTTACAACTTAAATTGTTTACATTATTGATCATATTTATGTTCATACATGCAAATTTACCAGCACAAACTTTTATAATAATGCTAGTGGCTCATATCTGTTTTGAATGCAGACGCTTTAGTGTTACCTATTTTTGGTGTTGCTTTATTTTTCGATGGGGCTCTGCGATTCCATCTGTAGTCTCATTTGCGGCACTAGTTTTATCAATGTTTAATCATTAGATTTTGTTTATTAGCGAGTTTTTGAAACATGGAGTAAGCTCCATTAAATGTATTGAGTCTGATTTTTGCATTGTGTTTGGCACATATTGGTTAGTGTTTTTTAAGTAAATAAAGTGTATACATTCACATGAGACAGAATATTTACAATTGCAAGACTTATTGCATGTAGATGTGATCACTTTTACAATTCAGTGATTAGGCATAACCCATTGGCTGCTTTTTTTTAAAGCAGCCAGCTTGATTTTATATGCTTAACAGCATTTAATTTGACACTATTTTTCTGGGACAAATATATACAATGTACAAGATTTGAAACGGCTGCTGATAAGAACGCCAATATTTACCCTTCATTGCCATCTTGGGGTAGCTAACAGACAGACAAATAAATCCAATACCGGACCTTTATGTGCATTTGGTCAGCACCAAAAAAATGTGCATCTTGGAAATTCATTATTCAGATCAATATGCTGGCATAGTTGCAGACACAATAAAAATGTGACTTTTTTACCAGACACTGGAGACAAATAAACATTTTAGTTTATCTTATATATTAAATATGTTATTTAGATTATAATTCCAGTATTAATAGACTTGAATTTGGTATCATATGAATCTTTGAATTCTGTTAGTCCCTAACATGGCATCATTTTCTCAGTAGGCATGGACTTGACAATCTTTTATAACATCTGTAAACAAGCCAATTTCACCCTAGGATTTCTAAGAAGGAATCTCAGATACTGCCCTTTATCCTGCAGGAGAAATGCCTACTTAGCTCTAGTATGATCAAAACTTGAATTATTATGGAAGTATGTTCTAGGGTCCATTTCTCAAAATTGGTATTGATAAATTTGAACGCAAACAGGCGGCTACAATAATTATTTATTAAAATCTCATGGGTATTGAAGTATATTTCAAGTTACAAAGAGGAGAAAGACTAAGTATAATAGAAATTGCATGAAAAAAGGCACATATGATTAATATCATTTTATCAGCGTTACTGTATTGCTTTTTATGACATGCATTCAAAATTCTTTTTTCTTTTTACAGATGACAGATATTAGTGAAGTCTTAAGAGGCCAGTTTTCCAGCCCCTATGACATAAGCTTCAGGGATAATGTGGCTGTTGGACAGCTCATCAGGTACAAGTGGAAGGACGGCCACGAAAAAGGAAGTTGTGTCTGTTAGAGAAGGCAGAAAGGTAGTTAAGGTGACATGCAAACCACCGAAGTTTAGGTTTTTCATGGTAAGTGTTGACAGTGTAGTGCTTTAGTATAGACAAATGAATCACTTGCTTAATAACTCCTCTAGTATGTTTGCATGTTCCGCCTAATACCAATGTTTAGCCTATGGTACATTTACCACAGGCTTCTGTTTCAGTTGACGAGGAAAGTAGCAATTACCAGTTTGGTTCGTTTGATTAAGTGTTGGACTGTCAGTCCAGGTAGGATTGATTCAAACACCATGCAAGGCAGGAAATTTCAGATCTAGAACATTATGTCTAAAGATTAAGTGTCACTTACTGTCTGATTCAAGTAAGGATGAAGCCAGTCTATTGCAAAGAGATTTGTACATGTTAGACCTAAAGTATCGGTTGGATAACCATGAAAGCCGGAAAGGTGAACCTAACCCTTACATATTACCTAAAAAGGTGTTGAAACCAGGCAACTATGATACATTATACTTTACTACGTTTCCTATGCCTTTTAGGTACTTGCATAAAGAATTCTTAAAGAATTCTGCTATAACTTTATAACCGCATATAGGAGCCACAAGTCTGTAGTCAAAAATTCATGATATCATACTGCGTCATACAACCTTGTGTAAGATATTCTTACTTTTTTCACTAAAATTTCTTATACCAGCTATTTATGGATTGACATAGGCATGTGTTTTACTACGCTTCCAAGAAAACCCTGCAGTGAAGAAATTGTTCTCCAAGATGTTCTTTTGCTAGCATTTACACTCCCTTTTCATAAGTTTTCATGTGTGAAGGTATGTTCTACAAACAGAACATTTAAAGCAGATTCTTCACAGAAGATCTGCTTGAAATTAAATTGTTTTCGCATGCATTGTGATTGTCAGGACATCTTATATAAGTATCGTTTATTAAGTGTTATGTATATAGATAAATAACTCACATGTATAGAAACTGTTTAAGCTTAACACTCTGGCCAAAAAACAGATTATGATCATTCTAAAGAAGATAAATATAATTATCATTCTAAATGCATTTGAAGCTAAGGAGTGTTACATTTGGGCACATATATCATTTATTTGCCAGATCTTTAATCAAGTAAAAAGCCTATTTAAATATAGAATTTATACCGTTTATAGAGGTACATAATATATTACTTGACATTGAGGAACTTCCTACTGTTTTTGACAATCCTTACATCTTCTATACTTCGATGTATCAGTACAATTCTACATGATGAAATATGGAAATAGTTCTTTTGTACCTTTACTGCAGGTTGACAAGACTATCATGCTGTAGAACATAATAAAGAAGAACGAGTATAGGCGATTACATGTGATTACATGTGGTGATGACCCTGTCAAAGGTTCCCTACGTCGTGTCTGTAACTTCCAAAGTTCCTTACAGTCATAAGAATAAAGACCTGAGAATTCTTAACTCTATTCCAGCAATAAAGTTTTCTATTGTTGAAGCACTGGGGTCTCCAAAAAAGCACAAGATCTCCATTCAAGGCAAGTCTGTTCAGGTAAAACATCCGCTTATTTCTGTTTTCTCTTGAATAGTATTCTGTGTCAAAACTGATAAAAAATCTGGTGCAAAGATGTTCAGGTCATTATTTTCCCGTTATGTGCTACTTTTTGAACATTTTTTTGACTGGTGCAGTTTGATTTCACAAGGCTGGTTAACAAAAAAATGTTTCTCAAGTCATTTATGTTTGGGTACTTACAGATCTATACTGCCTGTGTACTGACATGAAACATATATCTGATTTGTAGATTTACATTTTTTACAGGAAGAGTCCAGGTCAGTACATGCTGGAGACGAAGAAGTTCACATAGTGGTTGAGGATGATATTGGAAGGGCCAAAGTAACCCTTTAGCGTGAGGCTGCCTCTGCGGTGTTGAAAAACTATACATGTTGTATGATTCTTCCTTTGGAAAGAACATTGATCTCAACTTTGGTTTAATTTACAGCATTCTTAAAAACGTTGACCTTAAGTAGAACCTAGAGAGGTTCCCAGTAACTTTCAAATCAGGTAAAAACTATATATCCCGCACCCGACCCCCCACTCCCCCCGCAAAGTGGTGGGACATAAAATCAGTGAAGTTTCTTGAAGTTATTGCTAAATAAGTCTTCCTTGTTCTTCTTTTTCTTTTTATCAAAATATAACCAAGGTGTCATTAAAAACTTAAATCTTGCAGAAAGTTTTAAAATAGTTCTTACGGCCAGCTATTCTGGGTTTTTATTGCACTGCTTACGGGTGTTCTTGTAATTTATTTATGAATTTACTTGATGTTATCTCACCCGAGCACATTGTTCTAAATGTGAACTTTTGTGATCACCCTGTATTCATCGTTCGCTATGTGTCGTCAACGTTTTACTTTAAACAGCATTTTCTCCTTAACCACCTGGTGATAAAACTTTGCAGGAATCTTCCATGCATGAAGCTTTACAAAAGTTGTACAAAGAATTCCATTCAATGAAGAACTCTGGTTGGTATGGACACAAGAACAAAAAAACTTTAAAAATGTTCTTGTCTAAAACTGCTTAGCACAAAGGTTTTATAGTTGGTGCATAACATTATCTACCGATTTTATTCAAATAAAGTCCCAGGGGTCACTACTGGCCCTGCCCGCGGGGTCACAAATTTTAAATAGTAATATAGAGGAAAACAAGAAATCTTCTTGAACTCTAGACCTTGAAACCACAAGGTCTAGAGTTAAAAAATTTGGCATGAAGCATTGACTAGTGGACATCTTTCAAGTTTGTTTGAATTATGTCCATTGAGTATTGGCCTCACCTGAGGGGTCACAAGTTTAAATGGAAATATAGAGGGGAAATCTTAAAAAATCTTGCTGTTTAAAACTTTTATGCCCAGAGGTCTGAAATTTGGCGTGTAGCATTGTCTAGTGGACCTCTACCAAGTTTGGTCAAATAATGTCCCTTGGGTCACTATGAGCACCGCATGAGGAAATACATATTTTACAAAGAAATATAGAAGAAAATCTTTAAAAAATCTGATCTGAAACCACAAGGCCTAGAGTTCTCAAATCTGGCATGAAGTATCTGTAGTAGACCTCTACCAAGTTTATTCAAATTATGTCCCTGGGTTCAAAATTGGCCCCATCCCCGGGGTCCTTTTTATGTAAAAGGCCTTTTAATGTAAAAGTCTCCAGCTAAGCCATCATGTCCCTCCTATTATCGTTGCAAGATTGTTTCTATTTTGTTGCTGGTATTGTATTTGTACATAACACTTAGTTTTTCATTTATATGCTTGTTGACAGCACACATGAATAAAGTAAAAAAAAAAACAAATATTTAAAATATAGTCAGATTTTAAAGATTCCTTTTTTTCTCATTTATTCAATAGTTCATATATATAAAGACATACATTCACATTTACATTCACATTTATATCATTATATGTTGTAGCAAAAAATAAAATGTAACACCTACTCTCACATTCATTTACCACCCATTCATTCAAACATTCTCAAAAGAAAAACAATTATACACACACTCAACTCATTTATTGCATTTCCAGAGAAAAAATACTGGTAAACAGCATAGAATTGAGCTAGTTTTAGTTTTGTCTTTGTTGTTGTCTTTTTGTATTGTTTCTTTTATGGTTTTAATTTCATTTAGTTATTATTTTCTTGTTTTGTTTTTGTTAGAATGTCAGAGAGTTTATTTCATTTTTGTTATATGATTCGACTTTATCATTTGACAATGCAATTTCTTTTTCAATCTGTATTCTAATTAACAATTTCTGTTTTTTTATTTGTGATAAAATTTACTACATCACTGTTTGCTCTTTTTAAGTTCTCCAAAAAGCACTGTTTCTTTATTGTATGAAAAATCAATATTGTTTAATATAAGAAATAAATGTAACTGTGACCATAGGTGTTGTATAATAGTACATTCCCAGAAAAGATGGTGAAGAGTTTCTACATAACTGCCACAGAAATCGCATAAATTTGAACTACATCGATTATATTTGAATAGCATTTTATTTGTTGTAATAATTCTATTAAGGAACTTTGCTGAAAGTTTTTTTAATGTCACATCTGTAGTACATTGTAATGGTACAGTAAATATTTCTTTCCAGATAATATCTCTACCTATTTCTTATGTCCATTTTTCTTCATTTGTGTTATTTTTCTTTGAGAAACTTAAAACTAATACATCTTTTATAGACACACAAGTTACACTTCTAGAAAATGTTAAGAAATCTAAAACAAGTAATAAACTATTATATAACATCCAACTTGAAAACGAAGTTGTTTTGGTATATCATTTATAACCATGTAGTATTTTAAGAATTCAGCATTTTCAATATAAATGTTTTAAATTCTTCATTTTTATAGAAATCTTTTTTTTCTATAATCATATAGGTGTTCTATGTAGAGTATACCTTTATCGTGCCATGTTTTATACTACACATATTTAGTATCAATTTCAAAGCTAGAATTATTCCATATTATATCTTTGCGATCATTTTTACTTTTATTAAAATCATAATGAATTTCAAACCATGAATACAAAAACATTATTCATAAATTTATTATCAAGGTTTAGCTGGTCAATATCATTTTTGAAAGGTTGCAGTCAATATAAGATTACTTCCATATTGCCTTATTTTACGTTTTATAAAAAGTTTCCATAATCCATCATTTTCCTTATTGATATATCTTTTTATCCAACTTGTTTTTACTGCATTGAGAAAATTTTGAATATTTATCATTTTAAGTCCACCATCTTTTATGTTTTGTTTTAATGTATAACGTTTAATTTTTTCTGGTCTTCCATCCCAAAGAAAATGATACATTTCTTTTATTATGTCTTTTATCTGATCAAGTGACGGATTTTCTAAAACTGAAAAAGGGTATACTAATTTAGGTAACGCAAATGTTTTTACCACCATTATTTTACCCGTTAGAGTAAGCTCCCTGTGTTGCCACTGTTTTAAGCAGTTAAAGAAATCTTTTAATTTAGGTTCTAAGTTTATATTTTTATTTCTTTTGTAATCTGACGAAAATAATACACCTAAAGTTTTCGCCGAATCAGATGACCAATTGAATTTTCTATTTTTACAATATATTATGTCAGAATCTTTAAGTTACCCCACTCGTAATATCGTAGATTTATTAGAATTAAGATTTAGACCAGATATTTTGCTAAATTCTGTTATAATATAAACAAGTCTTTCGAAAGATTTCAGTGATCCGTCATTAACAATGTTGCGTCATCTGCAAAAAAATGATTGTTTTATTTCTTTATTTTCAGTTTTTATTCCTATTGTTTCATTATGTTTTCTAAGAAATTGGAGAAAATCTCATACATAAAATAAAGAATGAAGATGACATACCTGACAAACGCCTCTCTCTATTTTAAAGGGTTCTGAAAAATGCCCGTTATTAACAATTATACTTGAAATATCAGTGTCCAAAAGTTTTATCCATTGTATAAGATCTTTACCAAAATTAAATATATCTAGTGTATTAAATATAAATTGATGGTATATATATATGATCAACCTAATATTTTCGCCAATGTATCTGTTTTTCATAAAACCAGTTTGATTAAAGCTTATTATAGAAGGCAGAACTTTCTTTTTGCCATTTGCACTTGTTTTTGTTGCAGAATATAGTCCACATTTAGCAAACTTATTGGTCTCTAATTTGATATATTTGTGATATCTTTATCAGGCTTTGGAATGAGAGATATAATTCCTTGTCTTCGAAAAGATGTTAATTTTTTATTTGAAAAGAATGATTAATGGAGTCAATACTGTACTTTTTTATGTTGTTCTAAAATATTTTGCAAAATACAACTGTCAAACCATCCGAACCTGGACTTTTGTTATTCTGCATTTTTGACAAAGCTGTTTAACATTCATATTCATAATTCTTTCACAGATATGTTGTTCTTCATCATTTAAAAATTTTATATTCATACTAATAAGAAATGTATTTGAATTCTGAGAAACTATATACGTATAAATTTTGAAAAACATAAATTTTCCTCTCTTAATATTTCATTTGCATCAGTAATTTCCTTATTTTTTACTTTTAATTTATGAATGACTTTTTTCACAGCATGTTTACTATTCTTTTCATTATGTTCTACATGAATTGCACATGCTCTCAATATCGAACCATTTACATAGTATTCATACATTTGTTCTAATTCTGTTTTTTTTAACTTGAATTCTTCATGTAATTTATTTTCTTCTTTTTGAATATTGTTTCCAATTGTTGTTATTTTTCTTCTAATATTTTTATTTTATTCATTAAATGTAATTCTTTTTCTTTCTTTTTCTTTTGACTTGCTTAACTTTTTGTTTCATTTCTTATGCCACCCTTAATTACTTCCCAATGAGTATTTGGATTGCATTCTTTATTTATTTCTACTAATGAACTTATTGTTTCTTTTATTTGACTTTGGTTATTTTCATCTAATAACAAAGAGTTATTCAATTTATAGTATCCAGGGCCTTTAGTCATTACAATATTATCTATGGTTAAAGGTACTAAAGAATGATCCGTTTTATATCCATGTGAAATATTACTTTTTGAGATGATGTTACAAAGAGTCCCGGAAATTAAAGCTTAATCCAATCTATAAATATATGACTCGTTTTCCATTCGAATGCCATGTAAATTGTCGTTTTACTGGGTGTTTTACTCACCATATATCAATAAAGCTACACGTTTCAATCATTCTGTTTATCATATCGTGACATTTTTTACTTGTATGGAGTCTTCCATTCCTTTTATCAATGCTTGTATCTAACACTGTGTTAAAGTCACCACCATTTATAAAGTCTTTGTCATTATTTTCAAAAATATATTTTAGCATTTGAAAAATGTTAATATCATCCTCGTTCGGACCATAAATGTATAAAATAATGAAATCTTTTTTATTAATAGTTACTTCAGGTGATATTAATCCACCTTTAACTAATTCTCTCATATCTACGATATTTACATTAAAATTTTGTTTTATAAGAAAAGCAACCTTTTCCTTGTTTGATTTATTCCCACTAAAAATGATGTACCTTGTTTGATTTATTCCCACTAAAAATGATGTACCTTGTTTGATTTATTCCCACTAAAAGTGATGTACCTTGTTTGATTTATTCCCACTAAAAGTGATGTACCTTGTTTGATTTATTCCCACTAAAAGTGATGTACCTTTCCATTCATTTTTCCAAATTTCAGATTGACTTGTTGAGTGGGTTTCTTGTAGCATAGAAATAGAATAAGGCTGTAAGTATAAGCATTCAAAGATTTCCTGTCTTTTTTGCTTGTTTCTTAACCCTCTAACATTTAAAGTAGCTATTTGAGTTTCCATTGAGAACTGACTGATTATTAAAAAAGTATATTATTGTAAAACCATAAATCGACATATTTAGACCTAGCTCACTTAAAATATTCAAATGAACAAATAGTGAAAGAAACTGAGTCTTGCTCATTATTCAAAAATAAATTTCCATATGATTAGATCCATGTTTTTGTTTACATCAGAACAATATGCATTGAATACTACATGTAAACAAGTGTTTCATGCATCATGTTTTTATTATATTTCCACATCATTTTTAATTTGGAAGTTTTAAAACATTTTGTTTTTTATTCTCTTACTGTATAGTGTCTTAAGTTTAAGCATAATATAAGAATTAGTTCCCTTTATAAAGATTTGTTTATAAATAAACTTATGAATAAAATTTGCACAGTTATAAACAACTGTTTAAGCATCAATATGAACAAATTGTAAGTAAGTTTGGCCTTATGCTCCATATATTTTTAACAAATACATTGTAATGTCTCTAAATTTATGTAATTATTTATTCAATCTTATTTTATGTTACATTTTTTCTATGGTATAATGAAAATTTACTTCCTACCATTTCTACAATTCAGGCTCTGAATTTTAAATGTTGTTTTTCACTTTATTATATATATGTAATTCATACATGTATATTCATGCTGTTGTTTTGTTTTTTGTTTTTGTTTTTTTTTATAAAAGTTTTTTTAATACTGTTTTGTATAAGTGTAATTTTTGGTGAATCATTTCCCGTATTTGCTATCTTTCATAAGTTTAGTGAATACATTTGCAAATAATAATTTTTTTGAAGTTTTTGTCCAAAAATAAGACGAGATTTGCCCTTATACACGAAAGTGTACATACCATTCATAATGTTTGTTTGTCCGGCATTATTGTTTTAAACTGAAGCTTTGTGATATTGTACAAAAGAAATCGAAAACTGTATAAGTGCAACATACATGGACAACTTAATTCTTTTTATGTGATAAATGATAAATTGAAAAAAAGCACACCATTTTCTGATTCCAGCTACTGCATGTCTTTATAAGTACGAAACTGTTTAAAGAAAAAGACATTACCAAGAAAAACAAGAATATGATCAAAAGGTATTGGTATAAATAGGCATTACTGTAACACTGGAAAAAGTGCTATTAAATGTAAAATAAAACAGGTACAATAAATACACATCATGCTTTCCCTCCCCTCATATAAACTGGTATTTATTCGTATCAAATATGACTTTTTATTCTCAACTATCATTGTATATACCTTTTATTCAAAACAAAAATATGATAAAAATGTGTTGGTATAAATAAGCATTACTGTAACATTGGAAAAAAGTTAACTTTTGAAGTAAAAAAGAGTTAAACTGGCAAACTGTTCTCTTTAAAAGAGAAACTTTTGTATTAAATTAAACATGTTGCATATAAATAATCATAAGTAATATCTAATTAATATTATATCTTAATGTGAAGAACATCTTGATATATTATCAAACATGTCAAAAGGTCAATATTGAAGGCTCAGTTATTCTAATATTAGTTGTACATCCTGACAACGTTAAAAAAGGGGAAAAGGTAGAAAAAAATATATAATTATATGGGAACTGTTAAATTGATCATGCATGTTGACAATCACAAAATAGGAAGTAAAGGTAAGCGAGAAAACTGTTGAATAGTAACAAATTATCAGTTACTTTCCTTTATCCCTCAGAGCAATATAACCACTTAATTGTGTTGCCGATTGTTTGAAATAACTTTAGAACATTTCATAATGAATTGAAAAAACTTGACTTCCCATATGAGAAATATTTACACAGTTACTTGGTTTCTACATGTAGTTTTGTTATATTTTTAACTAGCCAGTTTGAAGACACCGCTTTTATATTCAAATCGAGTTAGTATCTACTAAATACTGTTCCATGAAACGTTAAGCCAATTGTGATATTCTTGATAAGTACGTGAATAACCTCTACATAACTGTTTTTGTAAAAAATTCTTCATCTTGTGTCCATGCGTTTTGGACCTCAAGAGGATTACCATTTTTAACACCATTAAGACACGCATGTTTATACGTTTAAGGTCTTCACTTTTAAATATATTGCTTCCTTTATACTTCTTTCTATTTCTCATTAGCTCATTCTTTTTCATTCTTGACACAAGGTTCACAATTATTTGCCTAGAACCTACAATTTCTTCAACTTTTCAGATTTTTTCACTTTTTTCTGCGATTTTTTTCTTTCTTTTTGTCGTTTTTTCCCTTCCTTTTTATTTCTTTTATTTTACTCTCAGTCCTGTCACTTCCGTTTACATTAGATTCTATTTCTGCATTTTCTACTTCATTATTGATCACTGCATTTCCTTTTTCCACCAAATTTACTTTATTCTCACCTTGAGTGAGTGGTTTCCCAATGCGGTGTGCAATATCTATGTCGTTGATTGTTAGATTAAATCCAGGTATTTTCTTATCCAGTTTCTTTATGACCTTCTATGCTGTTTGTATAGCTGTTTCCCCTCGTGTTTCTGGGATACCATTAATTCTCACATTGTTTTTACGGCTATACTGAGTTTGTTTATTTTGTTGTTCTCCATTAGTTCTCACTACTGCTCCAATTTTATTCATCCTATCTGTTTGAACTTCATCTTTCACTTCAATTTTCTTTTTTTAGTTCAGCAATTAGGGTTTTCAGTTGAGCATTTTCTCTTACATAGTCAAACATTTGTGCTTCCATTACCTCTAGCTTTTTTTCAATTGAGGAGAAAATGTCAGATCTCATCTCTTAAATACCATCTTTTATTAGAGTCTTTAAGAACTTGTCATCTTTTGTTATAACATTTTATAGTTTTTGGTTTATCCGTTTCAGCTGTTCTACAATATCAATCTGATCACTATAATTTTCAGCCGTTTCGTTAGGCATTTCATCTATACTCGTATTTTTTATATTTTTCTAATTCATTTGTCTTCTGTTTCTTCAGATTAAAACTTGTCTATAGATCATTTGTACTACTGGTACTTGACCTAATTTCTTTTTAAGATTCCTTGTGTACACATTTTACCATCTTTTTCTAAGTCATATTTGATAAATGTGTACTTCACCTTAAATTTAAAGATTTGCCAATATCAACTTGACATCTATACTATTTTGTATATAATGTTGACTAGTCAGTTAAGCAGTGAATACCCCCATCACAAAATGTAAGATTTTGCGACACAGCAAACTGAAATTTTTAGTAAGAAGTGGAAAATGATACCCGCTTTCAGTATAATTTGCATTACTTATATAAGTTTAATTCGAAAACATTCGAAATAGGCGAATCAGTAGTGCAGTTGCAATGCATAGGATGTAATTCATTGGTCGTGAATTCGATTCGCCAGCCTTCTTATAACACTGTTGTAACATTTCGGCTGAGTCGTTGAATTGATGTCCAATCAAGCAGTACTACTAACTGAATTGTGAAAAATCAGGAATGTCTCTGGAAAAGGATGCTTTCTGTAACTTGCAATATTCTCCACAACCCAAACCGGTAACAACGATATTCAAATTCAACAAGACAGATAAAAAGAATCAATGAAGTTAAAATAGTTTTTCTTTCTCTCAATGTTTTGAAGTTAAGTGAATACTTTACGTACGTAATAATGTGGTGAACCCTTTATTTACCAATGCAACATGAAGCATGAACTGACGAATATATCCCAGTGACCTCGCAAGTACAAGAAGTATTTATATTATATAAAGCGTGTAACATTTTTGTACATCTATGTCCCTGTTAGAAGTAAGCAGAATAGCAGAACAACTCCCGCAGAATAGCAGAGGAACTACAGCAGAATAGCAGAACAGCATTTAAAAAGACAAAAAGTCTAAATAAAGTTACTCCCCTACCGATGTTAACCCTCCGTGTGTCTGTTTGTTTGTCCGTCTGTCCGGCGGCTGTCCGGAATTCCTGCGATAACATAAAAGCAGTAAAGTTTAAGATGATAGCACTTGGGAAATGAATAGATGGAAAAAGTCACTTTTTCCCTCGGATCCAAATTCCGCAAACATAGACTTGGTCTAATGTTAACAGAAGAAGTCAAAGTCTGGCTTTGACAGACGAATCCTTTGATAAGTCAAGAAGTATACGAGCTAGGTTAAAGATACATCTGTTAAAGGCATATTTTGAATATGGCCGTTACCACTGCATCCACTTACACGGTGGATCCAGATTTCCTGAAAGTCGGAGGGCTAACACTGGTAGGAGAAAAAAAATCTCGTGTAGATTTTTTCTCTTTCTTAATGTTGTTCTGCTAGTCTGCCTTTCAAGTATTCTGCCGGAGTAATTTTCCTATTCTGCTGGAATCGTTCTTCTTATATGTCATTCTGCTAATTTGCTGGAGTTGTTCTGCTATTCTACTGGAGTTGTTCGGCTAATCTAATGGAGTTTTTCTGCTATTCTACAGGAGTTATTCTGCTATTCTACTGAAGTTATTCTAATATTCTACTGAAGTTATTCTGCTACTCTAGTGGAGTTAGGCTGCTATTCTACTGGAGTTGTTCTGCTGTTCTACTGGAGTTATTCTGCTATTCTGCTGCTCTGTTGGAGTTGTTCTGTTTTTCTGCTGAAGTTTTTCTTTCAACAGACTAAAATGATTTACTTACAGTAAATAATGCAATAATGGTAAATGATGTGTCGCAGAAATAGTCAAAGGCAAATGTATATTGTGCGAGGTAATTTGCCAGTTGTATGAAGTATAAAGTTGCTCTTTAAACAGACTAATATTGTTTCCTTACAACTTACTAATATAATGGTAACATATTTGCCGCAAAAATAGCCTTAACCTTATGTCAGTTATCATACAGATACAAAGTGAAATAAAAAACAGACTTTCTGTGTTTGAATATTTTGTTCTAGGTTCCTGTATAGACTGAAAGACTTATATTGCTGGAACCAGAATTCTGACGAAGTGAAGTGAAAAAATCTCCATATTGCTACCATTAATCTAGCTGGTACACTTTTGAGCTATGAAGGGAAGAAGTACAAAATCTCCATATTGCCATCTATTTATTAATCTAGTTGGTATACGTTATGAGCTATGAAAGGATCCATCTGTTAAAGCTTTATTTTGACCATTTCCATTTTCATAGCGACTGGAATTTTGATCCAAGAAAAAAAATGTAGAGTGTATAATTTCCATATTGTCTTCATTTCACATACTAATTATCATTAACCAAGCTGATATACTTTTTGAGTTGAGAAAGGAACCATCTGTTAAGGCCATATTTTGACTATTTCCGTTACTGTAGCATCCAGAATTTTGACATGAGGTAAAAAAATGACTTGCATAATCTCCATTTGCCATTTATTCATTTACCAAGTTTCATCCAGATTTCAGGGCAGCTGGACGGACAGACGGACGTACAGACGGGGAGGGGGCAACAGCGGTAGGGCGTTAAAAACTCATTTACATTTTTTAATGTTGATTTGTTTTTCTGCCATTCTACTATTCTGCAACTCTGAAGGAGTAGTTCTGCTTTTCTGCTGAAGTTGTTCTGCTATTCTGCTGTTATGTTGGTGTTGTTCTGCTATTCTGTTGGAGGTGTTCTCCCATTTTGCTATATTGTTGAAGTTGTTTTGCTGTTCTGCTATTTCGTTATTCTGCTTGAGTTGTTCTACTATTCTTTTGAAGTTGTTGTACTATTCTGCTGAAGTTGTTCTGCTATTCTGCTATTCCATTGGATTTGTTCTGCGATTCTGCTATTAGTCTATTGTTGTTCTGCTATTCTGCTGGAGTTGTTCTGCTATATTGTTGAAAATGTCCCGCCTTTCTGCTTCCTGTTAATCTGCTGGAGTTGTTCTGCTATTCTGCTATTCCATTGGAGTTATTCTGCGGTTCTGCTATATTGTCTGAGTTGTTCTGCTATTCTTCTGGAGTTGTTCTGCTATTCTGCTATATTGTTGAACATATTCTGCTGTTCTGCTATTCTGTTAATCTGCTGGAGTTATTCTGCGATTCTGCTATATTGTCTGAATTGTTCTGCTATGCTGCTGGAGTTGTTCTGCTATTATGCTATATTGTTGAAAATGTGCTGCTGTTTTGCTATTCTGTTAATCTGCTTGAGTTGTTCTGGTATTCTGTTTTTCTGTTAATTTCACACAGACAAAAATAAATACTTAGTCTTGTACTAATAAAACTGATACTAACCTGTGTCCGATTGCATAAAATTGACGTCCAAGGCAGTCGATTCTGAAAGAATGTCATTTTCTTTTAAACTTCTTAATAATAGTATTTTCGTGTAACATTGCACTATGCATGCTCGCCTTTTTCAGCAGAAGCTTTTCGTTTTCGACCAGTCAGACAACTGTGTCAACTTATGGCTCCGCACAAATTAATTAGTTTCTTACAACACTGGTTTAGTTGTGGTTTACCACTACTCTTTTCCCTGTGCAGATTTACATTTCACTTAAATAAAGAGTAGTTGTGTTACTAATATATTTCTCCTTTTAATCTTGATACAATATCTTGTCTACAATAATGAAAGCAGCGGGTTGTCTCTAATTGGATACAACACATGGGAAATCGCTTAATTCAGATTGAATTATGTGAAACCCTCCCTCCACACTTAAAGAAAAAAGAAAAAATCTATCATCTATAATAGTATCTACATCATCAAATACAACAAGAAAAGGCTTGTGAACATTCGCCAATGCTTACTTTCAACTACAATCAGCACATCCGTAAAGCACCAAGACGAAACCTATGACATTTTTCCAGTCAATTCTTTAAACGTTTTATACATTCAAATTGAAAATCGTATAGCTGTAGTTTATAAAGAGGCGACCAACAGGAAACTATTTATATGATGAAACAAAATATCGAAGGAACAAGAACAGTGAAATTTTATCACATTTAATACCGAAATATTGCACACACAAAAAACAGTAAGCAGAGGTATAAAGAGAGTTCACTATATCAAATGGTGACGTTATTTTCTTCAGCCTTGGTTAAACTGTTTTAAATTTTTCATCGGTGGCACCACCTTCTGTTAGTATCCCTTTAAATGCTTTAACAAATCCTTTACACATTTTGTAGAACCATACAATATTAAGACAATCCAAAACGAAACACGGAATGTACATAATAAGTTGGATGTGACCTAGCTTCGTCGCCGCTTCCGTTCCGGAAACAGTCCATATTTGGTACCAGTACACCGGCATGGCTACCATCCGGAATATAAAGAATGACAGAACCATTAGGAAACCGTTGAAAATGACTATACATCGTGTCCTCGGATACCTCGTTGTATCAAAATACCACCTACAAAGTATTGTATGTGCATAGTTATTAGGTATCTCATTTTGAAAAAATATTCCGTAAGGCTGTGGCCCATTTTAGTCAATTTAATGAAATGAAAAGTTAACCCAATTCTGAAAAAAAGAACAACAAAACAAAAGTTATGTTTAAAGAGCGACATAACTTATGCTCACTCCCTTTCTAATTCTTTTTTCAAAATAAATATGTCATCCTATTTACCGTTATTTTATAAGCACTATCTACTTGCTTAAAATTTTATTTATATTTTTTTATATTTGAAAATTAATTTTCTCTCCGCGTATAACGAAATTGTCCAACTGCTTAGTTTAAACATTTTTATAAGCAAATATATGTACAAGTTAGACAATTACAAGATTGACTTAAAGGACAGGAACGGAAGACAAATTGTCTTAATACGTTCTTCTCCTGCAAACAATATTACACTCTCAAAATAGTGAAATGTACTTAATATGTTTCTCCAATACAAACAAGAGCAACAAAATAAACCCAAAACTAAGAGATTTAAACTACACTTTTAGGTGTCTTATATAATCATAATTATATAGATAATCATGTTGTTTAAGAACCTTTAACTGAAATGAGAGCAAAACGGATATAAGAAATAAGTGTGTTAGTAAAAAGAATAATGAAAGGGGGCACTCCATTTATTCACTAAGTAGATGATTAAGAAATTATTTTTTCTATCTGTGATAAAGGTTTGCACATTTTAAAAGATAAGTTATGCATTTTCCTGGTCAGTTAGGTTTGGATCACCGAAGAGAATGCTATCGAGACTAAAGGTGTAGTTTTGAAGGCTATAAAGAGTCTATCCCTGCTTGTTAAACACAAGTTATATACAAAACGGAAATGGAAGCTGGTTTCCATAAGGTCACAGTTGCAAAGAGATGAGGGAGACCAGTTTTTCATAAATAAATGATGTTTTAGACCACTACACTTGGTTCGAATGCGTTTATGCAGCACTTGGAGTTTTCTACTGCCTGTGGAATAGAAAGACGTGGAGCGTATTTTATTTCTGTTCGAATAAAGCTTTTGAAGGATTTTAAAGTTTGGGATTTTCTAGCATTAGAATCCAACTACTTGCCAATATAGGGTTAAGTTTCAAATAAGTTAAATTATTCATACTGATTCTTTCTTTTCAAATATAAAGAAAAAATTGTATACGAATTTGCCATAAACATATCGATTCCGAACATGTGTTTTCAGAAATATTCACGGCGTATTGGATGTAATAAGTAATCATAGAAAGAATTTGTGATACTTCAGTCAAGTTTAACTACTTAGACAAAGATAAAGCAATTCGACGACCTAATTCCAACATTATAATGTTCTAAGTGATTCTCTAAATTATTAGTGAAGAAAGGTCTACCTTTGGTTAACTGGAATTGTTGACATTTCCGCAATTAGCCGAAGCATTCCGAAATAGCATAAAACACCATAGGCCTGCAAACACAGACAAATATATTATTCGTGTATATTCAAAGAGCAAAATAAGAAATCTTAATGAAGAAGCAATGCTGACATACAACACATTTGCAGATCAAATGCAACTAGAGTTATAGCACTTCTAAATCCTTCTCCTTTTTAAAAATTTTAGAGGATAAAGGCGAACATACTAAACAAAAAGTTTGAATCAGTTTTCTCAAAGCCTTCACCACTCAGTCTCAAACAATTAGCTAGAAGCTCAATGTCATCACTTGGTCACCCGCCCATGGCTCCCATAACCATCTCAGTTCAAGGAGTTGATAAGTTATTGGCAGGACTAAATCCCAACAAAGCCCAAGGTCCAGATGAGATTTCACCTAGGTTACTCAAAGAGCTACACACAGAGATAGCACAAATCCTTAAAATCATATTTCAAAGATCACTAGACACAGGTATTGTTCCTAAGGATTGGAAACATGCCATCATCACACCAGCATACAAAAAAGGGTCAAATTCAAAACCTAGCAATTACAGACCAATATCATTCACATGTATAGCATCAAAACTAATGGAACACATCATTGTTTCAAACATGATGGATTACTTTGACAAACACAACATACTTTGCCCCAGCAACATGGATTCAGGTCAAAACATAGCTGTGAGACACAGCTCATTGGCTTCACACAAGAAATAGCTGACAACCTTGATCAAGGTCAACAAACTGATGTCATAGTCATGGACTTCAGTAAAGCTTTTGACAAAGTAGACCACAACAAACTCATACACAAGCTGAAACACATGGGAGTTCATCCACACATCAGTTCATGGATACAAAACTTTCTCAAAAATAGATCACAACAAGTATTAGTGGAAAACAAGGTCTCTGACAGGCTCCCTGTGCTTTCTGGTGTTCCGCAGGGATCGGTCTTAGGTCCGTGTCTCTTTCTCGCAAACATCAATGACCTACCAGGAAGTGTCAGGAGCCGGGTGCGTCTATTTGCCGACGACACCACAGTTTATTTAACAATTAAATCACAAGCATCTGCACAAACCTTACAAAATGATTTGCACAACCTTGAAATATGGGAAAAAGAATGGTCAATGGAATTCAACTCTGACAAGTGTGAAGTACTCAGAATACACAGGAAAAAGAAACCGGTCATCTTTCCCTACACCCTACATAACATTATACTGAAAACCACAGAAAATGCAAAATAATTATGAGTTACAATAAGTAGCAACCTAAACTGGTCATCCCATATAAACAATATCACAAACATAGCCAAAAACAGCTTAAGGTTCATCAGACGAAATGTCAAAACACAAAACAAACAACTCAAAGAAGCAGCATACAAAACATATGTAAGACCACAGGTTGAATACTGCTCAACCATATGGCATCCATAGCAAAAATATCTCACACATAGAATAGAAATGGTCCAGAGGTCAGCTGCAAGGTACGTTCATAATGATTACCACTATACAAGCAGTGTAACAAACATGATCAAAGAACTAAAATGGTTTACTTTAGAACAAAGGCGAAACCATGCCAGCATGGTCATGCTACACAAAATAAAAAACAAACAGGTCAATGTCGATCACAATCACCTTACAAACACAAGAAACAGCAAATTCCTCATCCCACAATCAAAATCACATGAACTCATTCTTCCCAAGGACTATACGACTCTGGAACGAATTACCGACCGAGATTAAGGCTACCCCAACTGTGCCAGCTTTAATCAGTGGACTAAACAAGTTTTATAGATTTTAAGTATTAGAAATAAATGTTTAAGTAAGATCTTCAATTAAATCTTGTTTTCTTCGTTATTATCTTTTATAATTTTATTGTTCCTGACACGCGCCTGCCTAGTATAGTCAGTATTGACTTTTGGCAGTAATAAGCATGATAAGTTGAAGTTGGATAAAACCCTGTTTATATTGTTAGTGAACAAAATTATCAAAGTGGAAGTGTGTGTGTTCATTTTTTGTTGTTATCCCCTCATTTCAAAACCCAGTTATGACAGAGACAAGAAACAAACAAACACATTTGACTTTGATATGAAAGAGCAAAATGAAATGTACCAGGATTTGGTGAATATACATCAAATTTATGGACCTGGCGCGAATACATGTATCCTGTATACTCTTCCCAAAAAACTTCATTTGTAGTTCAAAACAAATATTTTCGATGTATAATTTTCAAAAACCCGGCTGATACTTACAGAAATGAAATAGTAAGCATAAATTGTGGCAGCATGATGGAAAAGGAATCCGAACAACTCGCCTCGTTTCATCTTGCACCACAAAAGCATACATAAAACATCTGAAATAGAACGAGAGAAATAAAAACAAACAATACAAACTTTGCGGATCACACTACTAACTCAGCTGGAATATGTTTTCAAATTTTATTATCATTATTATTATCATTATTGTTATTATTATTATTATTATTACTGCAATAATAATAATAATAATAATTGCAATATAATAATAATAATAATAATAATAATAATAATAATAATAATTATTATTATTATTATTATTATTATTATTATTATTATTATTGCAATTATTATTATTATTATTATTGCTGCAATAATTATTATTATTATTATTATTATTATTATTATTATTATTATTGCAATAATTATTATTATCTATGAAATACCGAACTCTATGTGTGATTCAGTTTTGCAACTACGATTCGAGAAAACGATGAAGTTTCATTGTAATATGTCCGCAAATTACTGCCTGATGCAATGTTCTTCTACAATTAGGTCTGGTTGAAAAAATGTTGGCTTTTTTATAAAAAGAAATTCTATGAGAAGTCCAGGCAGCTTCTGCTTCGATAGCATGCCTTTTATCAAAAACTAGGGATAAACAATAATCAAACGTTTATTCTTTTTGATTTCTATGGTTCAGAAACGGTTTCTAAACAAAGTAAAATGGTACGCTGATTCGAAATGCTCTGATTTAATACAAACTTATATTTTCGTCGATTTGCGCAGTCGCAGTCAGCCAACATTCTGTCTTGTTCCGTTTATATTGCAGATCATGTGTCTAACCTCAACGCTTCTGAGAGATCTAGATGAACCTCTCCAGTAATCAAACAGTCAAAATTTACCGCAATATGTACACAATCTCTTTCGAATGTCGGCACCGGTTGCCCAATTGACCGACGGTCCATGGAGAGTTTAATTATTTTAGTTTGTGGTGGATAGTGCAAAAACAAAAACAAAACAAAAATAACCCTGGTTCTTTACTTGCTCAGTACACAGCACAGATACGTTGGGCCTCGGTTTAACGACCCATTAGAAAGACAGTTATTTAGTGTTTGAATAGCAGGGGGTCTAACTTGCGTCCCGTAAATCACAGTCCTATATCCGCCGCTGTGCACTGCCCACCTTGCTAAAATGTTGGATTAAATGCTCATACCTAATTCTTTTTTTTATTTGCTTTAATCTGTTTTGATTCAGGCAAAATATTTCACCAACAGGAGACTTGGCCATGCCAACTCTACGGTCTAGTGGTTTTAATTCTGGCATAGTCAAATACTTCTGCTTTTTGCTTACCAGCAAGCATGTAGCCTACAATTACTGCACACGCAATCCTGGCGACCGGACTGTCATGCCAAACCTTGTCTTCGTTAGTGCCAGTTTCCAGAAATAAACAATATCCAGACAATATAATGGAGACCAATGCGTTAATATTCGATATGAACCTAAAAATGAAAAAAAAATATGACCATTACAAAGGTGAATGGAATGATAAATAAGGAACACGTATTACAGAATTAACCTGAAACGATAAACAGGGCACTAATATGAAAAGATAACATTAAACGATAAACAAAGTGCGGCGATGAACCAAGTATCATAATTACAAAGTTTAGCTAAGTACTGTTATCGTAAAGAATACCCGGGATGATAACAAAGTACTGTTATCAAAGAGATCATCTGGAATGATAAAAAGAGAGGTTATCATAGAAATCATCAGGAATGATAAAAAGAGTGGTTATCATAGAGATCACCTGGAACGATAAAAAGAGACGGTTATCATAGAAATAACCCGGAATGATAAAAAGAGCGGTTATCATAGAAATCATCAGGAATGATAAAAAGAGCTGTTATCATAGAAATAACCCGGAATGATAAAAAGAGCGGTTATCATAGAAATCATCAGGAATGATAAAAAGAGTGGTTATCATAGAAATCATCTGGAATGATAAAAAGAGCGGTTATCATAGAAATAACCCGGAATGATAAAAAAGAACAGTTTTAATAGAGATCATCTGAAATGATAACAAGAGCGGTTATCATAGAAATAACCTGGAATGATAAAAAGAGCGGTTATCATAGAAATCATCAGGAATGATAAAAAAGAACAGTTTAAATAGAGATCACCTGGAATGATCGAAAGTACGGTTATCATAAGGATCACAAGGAATTATTTATAAGCACGGTTATCATAGAGATCACATGGAATCACAGAATTAAATTGGAATGATAAACAAAGTACAGTTATCACAGAGATTACTAGAAATGATAAAAATACTGTTATCATAGAGATTACAAGGAATAATAAAAAAGCACGATTATCATAGAGATCAACTGGAATTATAAAAAAGTACGGTTATCATAAGGTCACCTGGAGTGATTAACAATGTTCAGCAATCAGAGAGATCGCCTGAATTGATAAACAAAATACGGCTATCACAGACATCACTTAAATTGATTAACACAGAAAGGCTATTTCAGAGATCACCTGGAATGATAAACAAAGTACGGCTATTACAAAGAACAGCTGCAATGATAAACAAAGTACGGTTGTGTCAAATATCACCTGGAATAATAAACAAAGTACGATTATCACAGATATTTTCTCCTGAAATGATAAACAAAGTATGGCATTACAATGATCACCAGCAATGATAAACAAATACGGTTTTCACAGAGATTACATGCAATGATAAAAAAGTACGACAAAGATAATCAAGAGCGATTAACAAAGATTAATAATTATAAAGACAAGCCACGTATTATTATGGCAAATATAACCTTGAATAATAATTGAAGTACAGTTATCACAGATATCACCTGCAATGATAAACAAAGAACGGTATCACAAAGATCACTGGCAATGATAAACAAAGAACGGTAGCATAGAGATAACCTGTAATGATAAACAAAGAACGGTTATCACAGAGATTTCCTATAATGATAAACAAAAGAACGGTATCACAGATATCACCTGAAATGATAAACAATGAACGGTTGTCATAAAGATAACCCGCACTGATAAACAAAGTGCGGTGTTACAGACATCGCATGCAATGATTAACAAAGACCGGTTATCACATAAATCACCTGCAATGATAAACAAAGAACTGTCATTACAGAGATCACCTGCAATGATAAACAGAGAACAGATATTACAAAGATCACCTGCAATGATAAACAAAGATCGGTTATTATAGAGATCACATGCAATGATAAACAAATAACGATTATCATAAAGATCACATGCAATGATAAACAATGTACGGTGTCACAGAAATTACCTTGAATGTAGACAAAGTACCGTTTACAAAAACAACTGAAGGTAGACAAAACACCGTTTACAAAAACAACTGAATGCAGACAAAGCACCGTTTACAAAAATAACCTTGAATGTAGACAAAGTACCGTTTACAAAAATTACCTTGAATGTAGACAAAGTACCGTTCACAAAAATATCCTTGAATATAGACAAAGTACCTTTTACAAAAATAACCTTGAATGTAGACAAAGTACCGTTTACAAAAATAACTTTGTAGACAACGGACGGCTATTACAAACATCACCTGGAGTGTTTATCCGAGTGCAGTTATTACAATGATCTCCTTGAACAATAAACAGAGAACAAGAATAACATAGATAAACTGGAATGATAAACAAAGCCAAGTATTACAAAGATAACGTGCAATGATAAACATATTACGGCTATTGAATTAAGGATATCCTTGAAAGTTAAGCGAAATATTTCGAAAGTAGAACAAAGAGATACCCTCATAACAACATTTGATGAACGCCTGATATGAATTACAGGTGGATACACAACATTTATGCCCTGTATCAAAGTTGAATAAGAAAAAAATGATACGCTTGCGTTAGTATTTGATTAATCTGATATGTCTGTCAATATCAGGGGAAGAATGATGACAAGTTTACATAACTTTGACGGAATTAAAAATGCGTTCTGTTTTCTTAAAACATAGAGGGTAAAAAACCCTAAACAAATCAATAACAATGCTTTTTAAGTCAATGTTAATATAGATGAACAGAATTTGATAACCTATATCATTAGATATAACCTAGACATAATGATACAGACACCAAAGTTATTATGACTGAATGATCTGGTACACCACATGATTTATATTAAATATAACAAATCAACAGGTTTCACAATAATCTTTTGTTTTCTCTCTCTCTTTTTTTAACAATTCTGATTAGGAACAAAGAACGATGGACGTAACAAATTTACTATAACTTTATACATGATCTCCCTTCGAAAACGGAGTATATATGTACATGTATATCGTTCACTGCGGTAATGATCGAGATTATAAGCCGCAATTGCGTATACATTTGAACTCCTTACACGAAAGTTGTGGGGTCGAATCCCATCAAAGGATTCGGCTTTGACCTCCACATTTCTCCGTTCGGTGCAGGTTTTGATCTTTGTGGAACAATTCATTGCGTTTTTTACGTTAACTTTCTAAAAAAAAGATCTGGAAATACCTGTCATTCCACTCTCCTTGTTCATCCTTTCGCAAGAGTCGGTACGTCTGTGTGACACACCTGGAGACTACAGGGCTGACAAAACGAAACAGCAGAACATTTACAACGAAGCTGATGCCGCCACCGAAAATAAGGTAACTTTGGTCGTACTCTAAAACTTGATGACGCATTTTCTGAAGTGCATTAATACATATAAATTGCCTGTACTTTTTTAAATACGGAGTTCAAATAAAAATTGGGCACGTGCACATCGCAATTTTATCATTAAATTTGATACATACATGGTTGGAAATAATTAATACTGTAATATCAAAATTTAGGGCATTCCATTTCGTAAATAGTAATATAAAAATGAAAGATGGTGTAAGTCAAAAAAAAAATAATTCTGAGTACAACATTTAAACTAAATGATTGATTATTTACGAGTTTTTTGTTGTTGTTGTTTTCTCTACAGAGAACTGTTGATGCACAGTTTTTGGGTAGTTAGTCATTTATTACTATTGACTACTACGTACTGGGTAGTTAGTCATTTATTACTATTGACTACTAAGTACTGGGTAGTAAGTAATTTATTACTATTGACTACTAAGTACTGGGTAGTTAGTCATTTGTTACTATTGACTACTAGGTACTGGGTAGTAAGTCATTTGTTACTATTGACTACTAGGTACTGGGTAGTAAGTCATTTATTACTATTGACTACTAGGTACTGGGTAGTAAGTCATTTATTACTATTGACTACTAAGTACTGGGTAGTTAGTCATTTATTACTATTGACTACTAGGTACTGGGTAGTTAGTCATTTATTACTATTGACTACTAAGTACTGGGTAGTTAGTCATTTATTACTATTGACTACTAGGTACTGGGTAGTAAGTCATTTATTACTATTGACTACTAGGTACTGGGTAGTAAGTCATTTATTACTATTGACTACTAGGTACTGGGTAGTTAGTCATTTATTACTATTGACTACTAGGTACTGGGTAGTTAGTCATTTATTACTATTGACTACTAGGTACTGGGTAGTAAGTCATTTATTACTATTGACTACTAGGTACTGGGTAGTAAGTCATTTATTACTATTGACTACTAAGTACTGGGTAGTAAGTCATTTATTACTATTGACTACTAAGTACTGGGTAGTTAGTCATTTATTACTATTGACTACTAAGTACTGGGTAGTTAGTCATTTATTACTATTGACTACTAAGTACTGAGGAAATGTTCTTTTTGTTGTAAAGAATAAGCCAATGAAATTCACGTATGCAGTACAGGATGTACAGGATGGTATGCACTTGAAGAGAACATGAAAATAAAATGTAATTTGAAACTGTGAAGTTTTACTGCATTTACAAGCGCATTATTTCGTAGCTAGAATACTTGAACAAAAGATGATACAAAAACGTGTTTGCCAGCTCAGTACGCGAGTTTTAATGACTTTGAAGCGCAGTAAACTGAAATGTATTTATAAATTTTATAGTAAGAAATGGGAATTGATAACCACATTCAGTGTTAATTACACTATTCATCAGCCTAATTCGCCAAAATTCGAAGGTAAATACATATAAACAAAAGGCGGGTCAGTGGTCCAGTGGCTACGCATAGGACTTGTTATCAATCGATCACGAGTTTGATTCCTCGCTCCTCCACTAACACTACTGCAATCGTCTTTCAGCTGAGGCGTTGAATTAAAGTCCAATTTAAAAGTGTTTTAAACTGACTTGTCAAAAATCAGGAAGTGTCCCTGGTATGGGATGCTCTAAAACACTTAAATCTTTGCAGGGAGCGTCGGTCATACAGGAAACTGGTACCGACGATACTCCAATTCAGCTAGATAGATGCAAGGAGTCAAAGAATTTAAAATAGTCTTTATTTCTCTCAATGGTTTGAAATTAAGTAAATACTTTACTTACGTAATAATGTCATAAACCCTTTATTTACTGACACAACATGGTACGTGAACTGAAGTATATATTCCGTGTTGACCACATTTTAGAAAACTTGTTATATGCACGCTTGCGTTGTTTAGGGAAAAGTGTTGTACGGCTCAAAGTTTAAGCTTTTTTTCTATACGTAGTCAATGACTTCGCGAGTATAAAGATGTCTATGTTTCACTGATATTATATGTAACGTTTTTGTACATGTACGTCTGTCTACCTAATGTGCTCTCTTTATCAGATAGTGACCTGTCAATGTCCGAAAATGTTTATTTACACAACACATAGATGAAACAGTTTCTCAAAAGGGGTTTGATGTCTATGTCAAGGGTTATCCTGCATATACACAAATCAAATCTGTAAGAAAGAGTGTTACATCTTAATAGCTTTTTAAGATGCATTAGTGTCCACATAAAGAACTGAAACTTTTAAGTCCAGGTCGAGCTTTTTTCTGTTTTTGGACTTTCCCTGGCGTGTAATTTTCTTTACAGAGTAGTGTCAGCTTATGTTTTGGGATCCGCTTTGCGAAAAGAATTGTGAGTTCGGGTCTTGTTCAATTTTGGACGTGCTTTTTTCTTCTGAAATGTGAAACTTCTTGCCTCTTGTTTTTTTTTTTCTTTGGACGCGGCAGTGAACAATATTTTTTTATGTTGTATTCATTGTTCATTTTAGTAGTACTAAGCTGCTTTATGAATTGACCCTAGGACTTAGAATTCAGCGTACTATTGTAATGTAGACACAACCTCGTCCAATTAAGAACATCACTAGAACTGATACAAAGCACCTGCCGAATAACTTGTTTGTTGTCGTTGTTTTTTGACGTCATATTGTCCACTTGGTGATCAAAAATCTAATCAATATTGCGTACTTAGTGAACAGAAAATTCTAATATTAACTTCTGCACGTCCATTGTTGGCTGTCATATTCGTTGTTTCTGGGACGTGTGCGTGTCCTCATGGTGAACGGAAGTTCTGAGTTCGGACTCTGCTCGTCTTTTTGGACTTTGTAACTAAAAGGTCGATCTCTTCTTGATTTTGGAGTGTTCATTGCGTATTGATAGTCCAGGGTCACACTCGTTTTACCTTTTCAAGTTGATAATGTCCGCTCAATGAACTACAAACTGTATTTGAAAGTACTGAATATAATTCTTGTCGAATTTGTTCGATAAAAGAAATGAAAGTGCTGAATTTTGGAGAGAGTATTGCCCATTTAGTGAGATAAAATTTATGGGTTCGGGCCGTTGATGTTTAAAAGTATACCTAGAACAATAAAATGAAGACAAAATTCTCAGTTTACGCCGTGCTCAGGGGCGGTTCCAGGATTTCAGGTTGGAGGGGGGAGGGGTGCAAAATGTTCGGCCCAATTTGTGTCCGTTTTCTACCTCATTTCAACGGTTGTGGTTATGTTAGAGTATACTGATTTTGCAATATCACATGGGCCCCTGATTATTCAATTCAGTGTTGAACAATAAAGTATACATTATTTAAAGACATTCAAAATAGACCTACAATAACACCTATGGTCCAGCAATGGATCCGCTAGTGGTGCTAGTTTATAATGGTTAAGACAATGGCGGTATGGGGAACTAAAAGTTCTTTGTTTTCGTCTTGCTCAATTCTGGGCAAAGTAGTGAGAAGGAAACTTATTAGTTGGAATCGTGTTTCTTCACTGTCTCTTAACATATACTATAAGCATTTTTACAAGATTTTTTTGTAAGATATAAGGCCAGGTAATCATTCTAGACTGCTTTAAATTTTAAGCACTCTACAGTTAGGGATATAGTAGAAAATAGTTTGACCTTGACCATTAACATCGGCAATGATTGGACAAACTACAAGTTCAATGTTCTCACTTCATTATATTAGAAAAAGTTTAAGACGTAATTTTAACAGGACAGGCGTAACGCCTAACAAGACTTGTCCGCAGACAGCATGCTCCACTTTTCTCAGTGCTGGATAATAAATTATAAGCCAAGTCAAACAAAAGGCCCAAGTGAAAAAAAATTGAGTGGGGGAGAGCAAATATCTCATATAAGATGAAAAAAAGATTTTTTTTAAATAATGAAAAAGAAATTTGGTGGTGGTGGGTGGGGGAGGGGGTTTAATGTGGTGGAGAGGTAAGAGGTGGGGTCCCCCAATCTCCAACGCAATGTTCTCCCCTTACAGGATTAGAGAGTAGCGTAACCGGTGCGCGGAGTTTGGGGGTGCCCATGCAGGGGGGGGGGGGGCGAGGGGAGTGAAGTACCTTTGTATTTATAAAAAAAATGGAAAAAAAATTTAAAGTATGAAAAATAACAAAGGGTAATAACTCCTAAATTATGCAAAATAGAGTTACGGTTCTTGCACGATGCACTTCTCCTCGTAGAGATCTATCTACCAATAAAGTTTCATGTTAATATCTCTTATACTTTGTGAGATATGCCCCGGACAAAAAATAAGTATGATAAATTTTAAAAGGCAATTACTTAAAATTAATAAAGCAAGAATTATGGTTCTTGTGCACTGCACTGCTCATCAATGAGATCTATCTACTTATAAAGTTTCAAGTTGATAACTCTTATACTTTGTGAGATATGCCCCGGACAAAAAATAAGTATGAGAAATTTCAAAGGGCAATAACTCAAAAATTAATAAAGCAAGAAATATGTTTTTTGTGCACTGCACTGCTCCTTAATGAGATCTAACTACCTATCAAGATTGGTCTTGATATCTCTCATAGTTTTTGTATTATGCTCCGGACAAAATTATGACGGAAGGACGAACGGACGGACGGACGGACGGCTGGACGGACGAACGGACGGACAAAGCGGCAACTATATGCTCGCCCTTCGGGGAGCATAAAAAGGGGGCATAATTTTGCAAAACTGAGGGTTATCTGCCCTTGAGAAATGGTGTCTTATTTAGATAGCAAAGATGTATTCCTAATTTGAAGTAAAAAGTTTTGATATTTTCTGAGAAATGACCCTTAACAAAAAGGTTAACCAACGCCGACGCTGACGAGGGGATCATGACAATAGCTTCACTTTTTTTTCTTTGAAAAGTGGAGCTAAAAATGATACAATCAGGAAATGTAAACTTGTGTCTACCGTGACAAAATGTTTTGCTCATACAATAATATACCAATGGGGACACTTGCCCCAGGTTGCTCACCTGGAGACAATGGTACAAGAATTTGAAGAAAAGCGACGGCAAGTCAACTTTTTCCTATTTCCAAAGGCAAACACATCGGAGGAAGCACATTGTGGTAAAGGGTTTTTAAAGGCAACATCATTTAGAATTATTATAATCAAATTCATCCATTAACAACAAAGTTATGGCCAATTTTAGCAATATGCAATAATTTGACCTTGAAGGTCAAGGTCAAACAAAAGTCATGGTCAAGTTCAGTTAAACTTTCTTGTGGATATTGTCCAAAGGGTATATTGTAGTTATGTCCAAGCATGAAGACAACACATTCCATTTATAGCAAAGATATAGCCAATTTTAGCACCATCAGTCATTTAAAGGTCAAGGTCATACTTGCTGATTTTGTTCTCAGTGTTGTTTTGTCCCAGTATTGATCAAACCTGTCCATTAGTGACAAAGGTATTGCAATTTAAACAAAATTCAATAATTTGCCCTTGACAGTCAAGATCATTTTAAGTTCAAAGTCAAACTTGAATAATTCAACATGTCGGTTTTGTAATAAGTGCTGTGGCCAATTTTAGCAATATTCAATACTTTGACCTTGGGGGTCAAGGTCAAATAAAGATCAAGGTCATACAGTACTCGAATAATTCAACATGCTGGTTTTGTCATAAGTGTTGTTTTATCTAAGTATGAATCATATCCGTAAATAAATGACAAAGTTAATATGACAATTTAAGCAAATTACAATAACTTGACCTTCACTGTCAATGTCATTTTAGGTCAAGGTCATAACTGAATTATTCAAATTGTCGGTTTTGTCATAAGTTAAAAAAAGTCAAGCTAACAATGTTGGTAAGATGAGGTGAACGTTTTGCTAAATGCATAAAAGGAAAACACATGACCTCTGGGGCCGGGTCAATTTTGACCCCAGGACCAATTTGAACAATCTTAGTAGAGGTCCACTATAAATGTTTCATGCCAAATGTCTAAGCTCTCGCCCTTGTGATTTCAGAGAAGAAAACTTTTTTAAGTTTTTACTGTATTCATATAGTGAAAACCCAATACAAACCGGGGTTGGGCCAATTTTAACCCCAGAGCAATAATTTGAATAATCTTGGTAAAGGTCAACTAGACGATATTACATGCCAAATATTTTTAGCTCCAGAGATAATTTTTGAAGGTTTTACTATATACATAAAAGGAAAACCTATGACCTCCTGGGGCAGGGCAAATTTTGACCCAAGGGTCATAATTTGAATAACTTGGTAAAGATCCACTAGTTGATGTTTCACGCCGAATATCTTAGCTCTAGCACTTGGGGTTTCAGAGACAAGACTTTTGAAGGTTTTACTATATACATAAAAGGACAAGAGGGCCAATGGCCCTAAAGCGCTCACCTGGGTTCAAAGACGAAAGAAATTTTTATGAATGTAATGATGCATATCACAGAAATGTACCAATGCAATTTCATTGCCATAGCTCCAAAAACAAAAAGTAGGTCAGTAGGTCAAAATATAGGTCATGAGATGACATTTTTGAAATCGAAACGAAAAGCTGTACACACAGTCCAAATTTCATTGCTGTAGCTAAAAAACAAAAAAGTAGGCCAGTAGGTCAAAAATACAGGTCAAGGAATAATGTCATGTTCATGTATAATAATGTCATAAGGTCATGTTATGACGTTTTCGAAATCGGAACAAAAAACTGTACCCATGGTCCAAATTTCATTGCCATAGCTCAAAAACAAAAAAGTAGGTCAGTAGGTCAAAAATATAGGTCATGCGATGACATTTTTGAAATCCAAACGAAAAACTGTGCACATGGTCCAAATTTCATTGCTGTAGCTAAAAAACAAAAAAGTAGGCCAGTAGGTCAAAAATACAGGTCAAGGAATAATGTTTTTGAAATCATCTTGAAAAACTGTACAAATGGTCCGAATTTTGTTGCCATAGCACTTGCGGGGGGGGGGGGGGGAGTGACCCCCAGGGGGATGACCCCACTGTGGTCACAGTGCATACTACCAAATATCTAAGCTGCAGTTTGTGACAACAAGATTTTTAAAGTTTTTTGCTATATAACTCTATGTAAAACATGTGACCCCTTGGGCGGGGCCAGTTTTGACCCAGGGGCCATGATTTGAACAATCTTGGTAGAGGTCTACTAGACAATGCTCAACACCAAATATCTAAGCTCCATGCCTTGTAGTTTCTTACAAGAAGATTTTTAAAGTTTTCCCTATATAACTCTATGCAAATCAAGTAAGCCCTGGTGGTCAGTTCTGACCCCAGGGTCATAATTTGACGATCTTTGTAGAGGTCCACTAGATGATGCCTCATACCAAATATCTAAGCTCCAGGCCTAGCAGTTTCTGACAAGAAGATTTTTAAAGAATTTACTATATAACTCTATGTAAAACATGTGACCCCTTGGGCGGAGCCAGTTTTGACCCAGGGGCCATGATTTGAACAATCTTGGTGGAGGTCTACTAGACAATGCTCAATATCAAATATCTAAGCTCCATGCCTTGTAGTTTCTTACAAGAAGATTTTTAAAGTTTTCCCTATATAACTCTATGCAAATCGGTAAGCCCTGGGTGGTGTCAGTTCTGACCCCAGGGTCATAATTTGAACAATCTTTGTAGAAGTCCACTAGATAATGCCTCATACCAAATATCTAAGCTCCAGGCCTAGCAGTTTCTGACAAGAAGATTTTAAAGGATTACTATATAACTCTATGTAAAACATGTGACCCCTTGGGCGGAGCCAATTTTGACCCAGGGGCCATGATTTGAACAATCTTGGTAGAGGTCTACTAAACAATGCTAAACACCAAATATCTAAGCTCCATGTCTTGCGGTTTCTGACAAGAAGATTTTTAAAGTTTTCCCTATATAACTCTATGCAAATCAAGTAAGCACTGGGCGGGGTCAGTTCTGACCCCAGGGTCATAATTTGAACAATCTTTGTAGAAGTCTACTAGATGATGCCTCATACCAAATATCTAAGCTCCAGGCCTTGTGGTTTCTGACAAGAAGATTTTTAAAGAATTACTATATAACTCTATGTAAAACATGTGACCCCTTGGGCGGAGCCAATTTTGATCCAGGGGCCATGATTTGAACAATCTTGGTAGAGGTCTACTAGACAATGCTCAACACCAAATATCTAAGCTCCATGCCTTGCGGTTTCTGACAAGAAGATTTTTAAAGTTTTCCCTATATAACTCTATGTAAATCAAGTGACCCCCAGGGCGGGACCAGTTTTGACCCCAGGGTCATAATTTGAACAATCTTGGTAGAGGTCCACTAGATGATGCCTCATACCAAATATCTAAGCTCCAGGCCTTGTGGTTTCAGACAAGAAGATTTTCAAAGTTTTTCCTTTAAGTTGCCATAGCAACCAGAGTTCTGCATGGAATTAAATTCTTTGAACAACTTTGGAAGAGCTACATGCAAGGAACATCCCATGCAAGTTTCATTGAATTTGGCCCAGTGGTTTCAGAGGAGATGTCGTTTGAATGAAATTGTTGACGCCTCACGATGCACACCGGACATAGGGGTTTGACAAAAGCTCATGCTGGCACTTTGTGCCAGGTGAGCTAAAAACCCATGACCCCCCGGGGCAGGGCCAATGTTGACCTCAGGGCCATAATTTGAACAATCTTGTATGAGGATGTTTAATGCCTAATATCTAATCTCTAGCCCTTTGGGTTTCAGAGAAGAAGATTTTGTTTAAGTTTTAAATATATATATACACAGAGGCATAATTTGAACAACTTTGGAAGAGGACCTCTAGATGATGTAACATACCACATATCAAAGCTCTGGACCCTGTAATTTCAGACAAGAACATTTTTTTTAATTTGAATTTTTGAAACCCCTTTTTTGACCCTGTAACCTACTGATGCAACTGCTCAGATAAGCTAAAAGCAAATTAGCAAGCTTATTTGCTGAATTAATATGTCAGTGAAGTTGGATGAGGGTTAGTGTTGGCCTGGCTGTATGATGTCAGCAGTCTGTCAATGTGAAGTGAGCAGACTAATATGGTATAATGAACCTTCAGAAGTAAACAAGAGGGCCATGATGGCCCTGGATCGCTCACTGAGTACTTTGGCTGTAGGTTTGCTGTTAAGCAGTATTTCATTTTTTAAATGAAAATATGTAAGTGCCTACAAACCAAATATGTAAAATATCAGTCAATAAATAAAGGCTCTATGACAGAAAGTAGAAATATCTATTATAAGCTGTGGTGACCTTGACCTTGACCCAGTGACCTCAAACCCTACCCATGGGTAGAGGTCCATGCAAGGAACCTATATACTGAATATCAAAGATATTGGTCTATAACCGAAGGCTTTATGAGGTACAGTAGATAAATCTATTTTTAGCCTCTGTGACCTTTTACCTAATCCAATAATTTGAAAAAGCTTGATAAAGCTTGCTTCATGCCAAATCTTAAAATTCAAGGCCTTGTGGTTTCAGACAAGAAGATTTTTAAAGAAATTAAGGGCCCCCGGCCGCGGCAAATTTTGACGCAAGGGCCAACATTTAAACAATATTGGTAAAGGTTCTTTAAACAATACTCAACACCAAATATCTAAGGTCTACACCTATTTGTTTTGGAGAAAAATTATTTTTCATGTTTTTCCTATATAAATCAATGTAAAACAAGAGAACCCTGGGGCGTGGCCAATTTTGACCCAGGGGACATAATTTGAACAAACATGGTAAACATCCACTAGACAATGCTACATACCAAATATCTGAGCTGTAGGCATTGAGATTGCCAGTGAAGATTTTTAAAGATTGCCTTTTTTAAATATTAAGGGCCCCCGGGGCGGGGCAAATTTTGACCCCAGGGCCAACATATAAACAATACTGGTATAGGTTATCAACACAATACTCCACACAAAATATCTAAGGTCTAGTCCTATTAGTTTCGGAGAAAAATGACTTTTAATGTTTTTCCTATATAACCATAAGTAAACCAAGAGAACCCTGGGGCGTGGCCAATTTTGACCCAGGGAATATAATTTGAAAGAACTTGGTAGACAATCACTAGACATTGCTACATACCAAATATCAAAGCTGTAGGCATTGAGGTTTCCAGTAAGAAGATTTTTAAAGATTGCCTTTTTTAAATATTAAGGGCCCCCGGGGCGGGGCCAATTTTTACCCCAGGGCCGACATATAAACAATACTGGTAAAGGTTCTTTACACAATACTCCACACAAAATATCTAAGGTCTAGTCCTATTCATTTTGGAGAAAAATGATTTTTCATGTTTTTCCTATATAACTATATGTAAACTAAGAGAACCCTGGGGCGTGGCCAATTTTGACCCAGGGGACATAATTTGAACAAACTTGGTAGACATCCACTAGACAATGCTACATACAAAATATCTAATCTGTAGGCATTGTGGTTTCCAGTAAGAAGATTTTTAAAGATTGCCTTTTTTACATATTAAGGGCCCCTGGGGCAGGGCCAATTTTGACCCCAGGGCCAACATATAAACAATACTGGTGAAGGTTATCTACATAATACTCCACACCAAATATCTAAGGTCTAGTCCTATTAGTTTTGGAGAAAAATGATTTTTCATGTTTTTCCTATATAACTATATGTAAACTAAGAGAAACCTGGGGCGTGGCCAATTTTGACCCAGGGGGCATAATTTGAACAAACTTGGTAGACATCTACTAGACAATGCTACATACCAAATATCAAAGCTGTAGGCACTGTGGTTTCTGAGAGGAAGATTTTTAAAGATTTCCTATATAAGTCTATGTAAAAGGAAGTGACCCCTGGGACGGAGCCAATTTTGACCCCAGGGAAATAATTTGAACAATTTTTGTAGAGTTCCATTAGAGGGTGCTAAATGCCAAATATCTAAGCTCTAGGCTTTGTGGTTTCAGACAAGAAGATTTTAAAAGTTTTTCCTTTAAGTTGCCATAGCAACCAGAGTTCTGCATGGAATCAAATTCTTTGAACAATTTTGGTAGAGCTTCATGCAAGGAACATTTCTGTGAAGTTTTGTTGAAATTGGCCCAGTGGTTTAGGAGATGTTCTTTAAAACAAAAGTTTACGCACGCACGCACGGGACGACGGACATTGACTGATCACAATACCTCACCTTGTGCACTACGTGCACAGGTGAGCTAAAAAATGATATAAAATTTACTAAATAAATTTTGCTTCTCTGTCGAGCTTTTGGCCTCTGCAGCGAAAACTTTCATTCTAGCAGCGGGAAAAATTGCAATGTCATACTATACTGTTTAGCAAAGCCACAGGACATTTCCAGATCTACTTTATTTATTGTATTGTAATTCTGACTGTATGTTCACTCTTCAAGACTGTCAGTCCACTAAATTCAGGCTGACAGGCTGGTGACAACATGATGCCAACTTCAAACACCCTTAAAGAATTATAAAATGTCACTGGTACCAATCTAAGGTATCATGTTAGTGACTGAATACAAAAATCAAATTGATTTAAAAACTGACCAAGCAGAAGATTGAAATTCGAGACTGGTTTCATAGAAAGGATCTTGCTTTTTCTTTGGCCATTGTCATCTTGCAAAAAAAAATACAAGTAATTCAGGTACAAATTAACCACTGATTGTAACAAAACGTGGACAATACTGTCAGACACAGCTCATGGGAATTCAAACATTTTTTCCTGACACGTAGAAAACTTAGTTGTGTTGGTTAAGTATCTCAAATTGAATACTGGTATAACTATCATGTAAGTCACCATCTTTAGGCATTAAAATGGAAGGGATTGGTGATGGAGGGTGGTGGTTAGATACAAGTATCTGTCTGGACTGAAGAAAATCTTTATCATTTAAAATATTGAAAAATTAATGGCTTATGGGTGTTAAACCATACATTTGTCTGAAGAAGCAGAATACCTGTTATTGACTTGATATATTAGAAACAAAATGTAATTGTAACTTAATCATTTCATCCCTAATCATAAGTTCTTTGCCTGCACTCTATCCAAATTGTTGTAAGAGGACACTTTGATCTGTTTATGAACAAAATCACAAAAGTAATAATTGTTATATCTGGTTATGTTAAAAAAAACATTTCGCTGAAACAAGAACCCTCCTAAGACCAGTTATCAAAAAATACTTATTCCTTATTTTTACAAGCTCACAAGAGTAAACATTGAAATGATCAGCTGCGTCTGTAGCCGAGAGGTGGCTGTTGTTGGAGGGCAATGGGGTTTAACTTTCCAGTATATTTCCAACCTGGTGGACTAAACAATTTTCTCTGTAAAAAAAAAGTTTGTTTTGCAAAGGGATTCCTTAAAGGGAAGATGTCATCCAGAAACATGTTAAACTAGAAATGGTTTTTGATTGAACAAAAACATATGTCTCCCCCCAGCCAGTTGCTGCAGGCAGTATTGAATCAGACGATTGTAAAATTTGACATTTAACCTCCAAGTGTGACCTTGACCTTGAGACACCACACCCGCAAAGTGGGTTCTGCATGTCGCCTTGATGAGGTGAACATCTGACCCAAGTTTCATAAAAATCCTTCAAGGGCTCTGGAAGATACAGAGCGGACATGATTTTGTGGCATTTGACATTTAACCTCCAAGTGTGACCTTGACCTTGAGACACCACACCCGCAAAGTGGGTTCTGCATGTCACCTTGATGAGGTGAACATCTGACCCAAGTTTCATAAAAATCCTTCAAGGGCTTTGGAAGATACAGAGTGGACACAATTTTGTGACGGACAGACAGACAACCGAGGAAAAACAATATGTCTCCGCCGATGAGGTGAACATCTGACCCAAGTTTCATAAAAATCCTTCAAGGGCTTTTGAAGATACAGAGCGGACACGATTTTGTGGCATTTGACATTTAGCCTCCAAGTGTGACCTTGACCTTGGGACACCACACCCGCAAAGTGGGTTCTGCACGTCACCTTGATGAGGTGAACATCTGACCCAAGTTTCATAAAAATCCTTCAAGGGCTTTTGAAGATACAGAGCGGACACTATTTTGTGGCATTTGACATTTAACCTCCAAGTGTGACCTTGACCTTGAGACACCACACCCGCAAAGTGGGTTCTGCACGTCGCCTTGATCAAGTGAACATCTGACCCAAGTTTCATAAAAATCCTTCAAGGGCTTTGGAAGATAGAGAGCGGACACGATTTTGTGACGGACAGACGGACGGACGGACGGACAACCGGGGGGAAAAACAAAATGTCTCCCCCATTTTTGGGGGGAGACATAACTATGAAGAATGAACTGAATACAAGTGTCATGCTTTTATTTTGATTGCTAGCCACTAACATTCGAGAAGTAATAGTTGCAAATGGGTCACTGTAACAGAATGCAAAACTGGACATAGGTTTCTAAAGACGTTTTAAAAGAAAACAACTTATTTCAATTAGAGCTCCACCAGCATAGGTAAGTTCATTAACTGCTGATGCTAAGCTGAAATGGAAATATATTCTATATTCAGTTATATAGTTTTGTAATCGGAAAGCCTTTTTTTAAAACTTTAAAACTTCCCTTTCAATAATGTATCAGGTAAAGCGTTCAGTTGTAAAACTTCAAATAAAACATGTATTGCACGATGCCATTCATTTTCCTCTCGAAAACCCATGACTCTGTAGACCAAACAATAAAACATAAAAAAGAATTCTATTGCTATGGTCACATGGTCTTCATTAGTTAACTAATTAAGTATTAACCCTGAACCTGCTGAATTTTTGTAATAGATTTGTCCAGCTTTGAATTTGGAACAGTCCATTCAAAGTTTAAGGGATTTCAATATCAAAATACAAAAATTGAGCTACCAACAGTATAGAGCCTGGTCAGACTGCACAGATGTGCAGGCTGGCCTGGCTCTATACTGGTGGCAAAGGCTAATCACTTTCAGTTCCAGCAGGTTAAGGTTTAAAGACTATGTTATCACTAACAAACTTATTCTGTATTAAAACCTATGTTAAAACTCTATATACAATATATGCATCTTCAAGAGATATTAATTCATTAGTAATGTCACTTCAATCATAAATGCAATGTCAAAAAAACACCTGAAGAACACTTATCTCAGACTCAGTATATCTGAACATAACATTCTTGCAATACTCAAGGTTAATCTAGTAACAGAATGACCTCATATTCATGAAAAAATACTGAAGGTTTGGACTGAGGTTCAACTTAGATCACGATATTCATTATCAAAGACCCTGTAAAAACCTAGGGCCATTTTTAGCTAATTAAAATGTTGCTTTCAAAATGATCTGTTTGCACCACTGATCATCTGTCTTATGCAAAGGCTCTATAAGCTCTATAGTAAACTCAACTAGAGCTTATGGTAATACAACTAAATCTTATGGTAAACTCAACTAGAGCTTACGGTAATACAACTAAATCTTATGGTAAACTCAACTTTATCAGTATAGCTTGAATTTAACACAACTAGAACTTACACATGTGTTAATAAAATTAGAGTTTATTGTAAACCCAACTACAGCTCATGGCAAACTTCACTGCAGCATGATAAACACAACTCAAGCACATAGTTAACACAACTATAGCTTAATCTAAACACAACTATAGCTTTAAGTTAATACAACTAGAACTTACATATACATTGTTCCGTAAATAAAATCAGAGCTTACAGAAAACCGAACTAAAGCTCATGGTAATTTTAACTAAAGCTTATGGTAAACACAACTAGAGTTCATGGTTAAAACAACTATAGCTTATGGTAAACAAAACTAGAACTTAAGGTAAACAGAAGAAGGTAAACATAGCTAGAAGCTATCACAGACTATCTGATCTGTTATCAACAAGTAGTGATTCTTTAATGGGATTATGTTTGCAAGAATACATAAATGTTTTCATGTATCTTTTTCAGTCAGGTACATAATGCACAATGGATATACACTGACAATGCCTACCAACCACTTAATATACGATCTTAATAAATGCAAACCTCAGCACTGAGACAGCTTTAAATCAGAAATTTATTTTAAATCATTAATTGAGCAAAAAAAAACAATAATTTAGAAAATTCTGATAGAAAATAAAATTAGAATTATCACTGAATATAATTTAAATTATGACTCAACCTTGACTTAACCTATAACAGGGAAAATAAACCAGGTTACCCAGGTCCAGGACCTCAAAAAATATTAATCAACCTTGAATTAAATTATCTAACAGCTCAATGGGTATGGCACATAATACAAGTTGCAAGAAATTGCTGGTTGGTTGGTTCTTTTTAATGAGGGACCAATCCATCCTTTCAGGGAACTATGGCTGCATTACGCTAGCACTGAGTACAGTCCCCGACATGTCTCCCATCATGCCTTAAAGAGCTGATTTGTACCCAAAAGGGAGAAATTTACCTGACTGCCATTTCCAGTCAGTATAAGCCAAAGAAATAATTTTGAGTCTAAAAGTAGGTCAGCCACTGTGGCCAAAGAGACCTAAATTGTGACTGACCCTGCTAGAAATTGTCTGCCAATCCATGTAAAATGAAAAGGTTTTAACTTAAGTATACATATATAAATTTGACTGACCTGTTCAAATGCGTATAGGCGAACATGAAAAATACATGTTTAAACTTACTTTGAAAAGCTGAAGAGCATTTTACAAGAACAAACATCTACTATTTTATTTACTGAACACAATCAAAATGAGTTAGCAAGGGAGGTAATACAGTCACTCTTGAAAAGTTTTAACGAAAAATAAAATGCCATTCCTTTACCTGCATCATAATATGAACTGTTCATTCTGTAAAATAACAAGACAATCATTTCGTGTTGATAAAAATTTGTACCAGTTATGTTTAGCAATGAGGTTGTCACAGCTTAAAGTGACAAAATTTTGTAAAACCTGCACAGACTGATACCAGAGTTATGTACCACATATTAACTGAACCAAGTTTCAATAAAACAAACAAGCTATACATTCTAATGAACGCCAACCCCTGGCGCGGCCATAAAAAGGCTAAAGTTTTGTGACAAACAAACACGCAAACAGACCAAGAACAACATGCCATCACTCTGGAGGCATTAAAAGCAAAAAGTCTAAACAATAAGCTCCATTTTTGCTTTCCAGCAAACTGATGACCAGGGTGATTTAGAACAAGTCTGTTAGTACATTTTTTTACAACACTATAACAAATGAATGTATCATTTAATGGCAGTATTCATTCATAAGGACAAAATCTGTACCAGTAATATTCCATTCACTAAGTTTTTAAGTATGTATATTTTCTGATAAAAATCAAAGTGCTTGACTAATGCTGGAATGCTATGACAACATATATGACAAAATATAAAACAATAAAATTTACTTTTAACTACATTTACGTATAGTCTTTCCTCCTCTATATCACAGAGTTAAAAACAAAACAAAATAATGCGGGGATATTTAACTTCTTTCTGTTACAAGCATAACATAACTTAGTACCACTCACAGAACAGGCAGGAAGCAGATAAAATCAGACTGGTCTTTTAAGCATCTAAAATTTAAGACGTTTAAATATATAAAAGGGGTAGAGGTAAAATCCTTACTTGGTCAGTTGGAATGTTTGGAAGCAGTCATTGGGTAAAAGAAGTTGAAAGTACTTTCCTCTATAATCAGTGTTAAATAAAATCAGTAAAGTTACTAGAAATGCAATTGGATTAAGGTCCCTTCATTTGCCCGAGGGCTGCTGTATTGGTCCTGACTCCTGAGGCTATAGGCTGAGAGCCAATGTGACTATTCTGAGGAAAATTAGCAGGGCAACATCAAATCACTTATTTCATAACAATTCTATTCTATAACTAATTAATACCAAATTATAAGTTGCTAAGGTAACAAAGTTAAGCAATTTACAGAAAATTACACGTGTGCTTGTGTAAGTAACAATTTGAAGATGTAAATAAACGGCATCTACAATTTAAAATGAATACTGTCAATAACCCTTGCATCACCACTGAGTTCAGTATCTTCATTTATCCTGTCAATTATTTCATATCCGACCCGATAAAGGGGTGCCGTACGAATTTTGTTTTATACGGCATATGATACGTCACAGACTACTTCTGTGTTTAAAATCAGACGGAAGTGATAAAATTGATGTTATTACAAACAAAGACTACTCGAATATAAATTAAATATTTCAATATGTAGATCATACAATATAGTGATCATTTAAGGAAATAAAATTATCAAAACTTTTTTTTTGATTTTTTTTTTGTGTATATGTACCCCTGGCGGATAACCTTGACAAAAGCCTAATTTGAAACACTTTAAAGATAGGTTTTCAATATCTTTAGTAAATTATTTTCAAATGCCAGATGTGACAGGATAAACAGAATAATAGGTTAGTGTCTTAATTGAGAAAATTTATCTGGCTCGGCTGCGGAATTTATCGGGTTCACCTTCGGCTCACCTGATAAATTCCTACGCCTTACCAGATAAACTTTCTCATATTAAGACACTAACCTTTGATTCTCTCTTTATACTGCTAAACTGTAGCAAATACTTTTCAATTTTGAGTATTCATAAAATGCATTGTAAACTCTTGAAAAACAAAACGGCAGCCATTAAAATATAAAGTCAATATCACAATATTGGCCCTGATGTATATCAGGCAATTGAGATCATAGAAGGGCCTAAATAATATCACTTCTGCAGCCCTGGGCCAAGGATGTTACTGATACTGGCACTGTTAATGAGACTGTCTACATTAAACTGGGTCAAGTATTCATTACTGTACAAGGCCTTTATCTAATAGTTATAAGAAAAATAACCTTCTCACATGTTATAGAAGAAAAGTGCATTTTAAACCACTGTAATGTTCATTTATTCATAAGGTAGCCAATTCTGCCGGTAAAAACTGATATGTCTTTTTCAAAAACAAATCTATTATTCCTCATCGCAATCACTTCTAGAAAGTGTTATCACATTTAATTTCAACCTTTAGAAGTTTAGAGACATTTTACATCTTCAAATCTATAGTTCGTAAATAAATCCTAATACCTTCACATTCAAATATACAAAAAACATGGACCTTCAGCTTTGACAGTGGCTATAAACTAGAAACTGCTTGTAAAACAAAAGGTATGACAGAAATCTTGCATACATCTCTGTTGCCCTCTTATATTTCTCACATTTTCAATTAAACACACGTTAACAGAAGTAAGTGCTAAACCTGTAAAACAACATACATGTACAACTAAAGACTTGCAAAATGCAAAATATCTTTAAACTACCATGTTTTTCCCTGATATGTCTAATGACTGCTTTCTTATACTTGTAAATTACTGACAAGCTAACCCTTCCTATGCATTAAATAATAGTTTTACACCTCTTTCTTTAAAAAGTATACAATATATCAACCAAAAATATGAACAGTTACTTCCAAACATTAACAGACTGTTTTAAACTAATACTGAAGTTAATCTTTTGTAGTTATCTGACCTAGGAATTCAATAAACTTGACGACATAAAGGTGGGGATATGACAGTGACATATGATAAACTAAAAATAAAACTGAAGAATCTAGTATCAATTAACTTGATATCTAAAAAATAACACTGGAAAACCCAGTATGAACCGACTTGACATATAAGAAATTATGCTGAAGAACCTTGTATAAACCAAGTTGATATCTGACAAATTACACTGAAGGACCTTGAGTAAACCAACTTGATATCTAACAAATTACACTGAAGGACCTTGTATAAACCAACTTGATATCAAATAAATTACACTGAAGGACCTTGAGTAAACGAACTTGATATTTACATGTAAAAAATTACACTGAAGGACCTTGTATAAACCAACTTGATATCTAACAAATTATGCTGAGAACCTTGTACAAACAAACTTGGTATCTAACAAATTAAGCTGAAGGACCTTGTATAAACCAACTTGATATCTAACAAATTACACTGAATGACCTTTTATAAACCGACTTGATATCTAACAATTTACCATGAAGAACCTTGAATAAACCAACTTGATATCTAACAAATTAAGCTGAAGGACCTTGTATAAACCAACTTGATATCTAACAAATTACACTGAAAGACCTTGTATAAACCAACTTGATATCTAACAAATTACACTGAAGGACCTTGTATAAACCAACTTGATATCAAATAAATTACACTGAAGGACCTTGAGTAAACGAACTTGATATTTACATGTAAAAAATTACACTGAAAGACCTTGTATAAACCAACTTGATATCTAACAAATTATGCTGAGAACCTTGTACAAACAAACTTGGTATCTAACAAATTAAGCTGAAGGACCTTGTATAAACCAACTTGATATCGAACAAATTATGCTGAAGGACCTTTTATAAACCAACTTGATATCTAACAAATTATGCTGAAGGACCTTGTATAAACCAACTTGATATCTAACAAATTACCATGAAGAACTTTGAATAAACCAACTTGATATCTAACAAATTAAGCTGAAGGACCTTGTATAAACCAACTTGATATCTAACAAATTACGCTTAAGAATC
Source organism: Cyclina sinensis (assembly GCA_012932295.1). Taxonomy (NCBI): domain Eukaryota; kingdom Metazoa; phylum Mollusca; class Bivalvia; order Venerida; family Veneridae; genus Cyclina; species Cyclina sinensis. The sequence goes on along the minus strand of JAAONU010000012.1, from coordinate 50,222,034 downwards.
TATTGTCAACCAACTTGATATCTACCAAATTAAGCTTGAAAATCTATTATCAACCAAATTGATAACTAACAAATTACATTGAAGAACCTTTTTTCAACCAACTTGATATTTACAAAGTACACTGAAAAATTAGGATGAACCAACTTGATATCCAACAAATTATGCTGGAGAACCTAGTATGAACTAATCTGATATCAAACAAAACATGCTAAATAAAGCCAGTATGAACTGAATAAGTGGACTACTCTTTTCTCACAGTGATATCTGCTTTTACATTTGTAAAACTTATGTTTCTACATGTATTTCGATATTAAACAAAGTTTGGTCCAAGTGTATTAAATAATTCCTGACAAGCAGTGGCAATAAAGAAAACAGTAAAGAGACATATATTAGACACACAAAGTAAAAGATTTCAACGAACTTTGATTACTAACAATCACTGTCTTGTCATATTGATGGGACAAACATTTAAAAAATGTATCACAATTTATTCCTCTTTCTGTATTGTGACATTTGCATTTGTATCTTTTTGTGTCAATTGTTTGTGAACCCCTTTCATAAGTTTATAGAACCACAGCAGATTTAAGACGTCCAACACAAAACAGGATATGAGGAGGACGTATTTACAACCTTGCGTGCCCTCAAACGGCTCAGTCCCGTATATGGAATATACCATGAACCAGCATTGCGGCAAAGTCATTATTCTACAGAAAAAGAACATGGCCGTCAATACAAGTCCGTTATAGAAATAGATCTTTGAGGATCTCTTCCCACTTGTGGCCAGGAACCATCTAGAATAAAAGTAAAAATCATATTTAAAAAAAAACGGCAAAAAGTTTATAATATGGTATAGTTATAGTCTTTTAGACATCGTAAAATTATACAATAAAAAGTTCACAACTGAAAAAGACTAACAAAATTTATTTTACTTTATAACTTAATGCGTGTGTTTCTCAATTAAACATTCATGCAATCATGATGATAATCCTAAATTAAGTCTAACATTTTGTATCACTGAATCTTATAAAAGGTACATGTATATCAATTAAATGGAAATCATTTATTTTTATTTTTAAATCTTCCTAGCTCTACAACAAATTTTCAGATCTCAGATGTTCATCCTAAAATCAAAAAGTTTGATAATGAAAAATTTAACGTCTAACTTAAAATATTTCAGCAACATGTGGTACAGTGCATGTATACAACAGAAGGCTATCTTTTCAAAGCAAGACTCATTCTTCTATTTAATAGTATGTCCACATCCTCTTCTTTTCAGCAACTTTTGGTGAATATTCTGAACAAAACTAAGAACCAACTCTACTACATGTATATACAAGGTTACTCTAACTGGAACAGAAGAGAACTGCGATGGTTTAAGAGTGCAGTACCAGGCGGCTACACTGCAGATCATGGTTCGAATTTTATCAGCTGATTTTGAATGCGACATCTATAACTCCTCCTTGGAGCATGTGAAATAGTCAGAACACCTTTGGGCAGTTGAGAATTACAAATACATGTTGTTCTCTGATTACTACAAATTTAACAAGATTAAATAAAGTACTTTAGCCTAAAACTATGTTACCTGTTATTTACCCAGGGTGTTGAGAACTCTGCCATCAGTCTAAAGTTAGCAAAGTACACATACACACCATACGACTGAAATAAACAAGAAAAAAACGACTCTCCATTTCACAATTGAATATACTGACACAAGTATGATTATTGAACTGTTATACTAACAAAAGCTTTAAAGTCATTTTCAATACAGACGCATCATGCCAAAACCTCTACCACACAGCATGATTGTTTTCAAATATTATACAACCGCTGAAAGATTTATATAGAGAAGTTAGCAAAAAAGAAGGCATAGTAAGAAAAAAAAAACAGAATGGGAACAAAACTTTCCTTCATGAAAATACACATTTTTTTGAATGGGTAACTTTAATGTCAAAGTTTGGAAAGGTAAAAGTTTCCAAGTGCCTCTTAGGCTTCAGACAGACCCATTTTGCTGTCATCACCTGATCATTGTATTAACCCTTACCATAAAAATGGACTTGTCCATCTTTCAATTTAGACAAATCCATTAACTATTTATGGGGATACTTTTTGAAAATTTACTTTTGCACTTGACACAAAGGCAGAGTCAGCTGCCTCCAGCAAAGTAAGGGTTAACAGCAAAAACTGGTCTAACTAATCTCCATTTTGGTAGTACAAGACTTGCTGAAATTTAACAGATAATGAAACAAAATACTTACTATAACATAGTAGTATGCAAATGCTGATGCCCAGTGATGCAACACATAAAAAATATCACCAATCTGTTTGTAGTATGTCAAAATTAATATGGAATCTGAAAACAATTGAGTATTATCAGTAGATATATATCATGAAACTAGTTCAATATTAGTCCAATTAAAAAGCTTGTATGATTTTCACTTTACAAATGTAAAGTTCTCCCTCATCAAGGCTAAATACTTAGATCTCCTTAGATTTCTGAAGATCTACTTAAAAATACTTACATCTACTTAGAAATACTTACATCTACTTAGAAATACTTACATCTACTTAGAAATACTTACATCTACTTAGAAATACTTACATCTACTTAAAAATACTTACATCTACTTAAAAATACTTAGATCTACTTAAAAATACTTACATCTACTTAAAAATACTTACATCTACTTAAAAATACTTAGATCTCCTAGATCTCCTTAGATTTCTGAAGATCTACTTAAAAATACTTACATCTACTTAAAAATACTTACATCTACTTAGAAATACTTACATCTACTTAGAAATACTTAGATCTGCTTGTTCTGTTTAGATCCTAAATCAAAATAAGCCTTGCTGTCTATGTAAAATTTAGGATGTCTAACCTACAGGCTATGAGTTCAAATTGTATCTGTTGAATTTGATTGTGATTTCAACTTTACATCTTACAGTACACTGTAAATAAATGGCCATCAAGAGAAGTTCATGTAAACTGCAAGAACTTAACTACAATTAATGTTGAATTCTTATTTTTAAAACTTAATTCTTCATGGGCATGTATAATGAAACTTATAAAAAAAAAGACAAAATGATACATATTAAGGCAGTAAACAGAAATGACTGCTCTGAATTACAATAAGCTTTAAATTCTACATTTTTATTTTATTTTATTTTTATTTTATTTTATTATATTCTTTATTCAATGTATGAAATACATACTATACCTGCTATCAAATACCCTGATAAAATAGCACAGCTGCTTCTCACCAATCTACTGTCTCCCCTGAAAAAAAAGACAATATCAGTGGAGTGATACATAATACATAATCATCTCAGTGGAGTGATACATAATACATTATCATCTCAGTGGAGTGATACATAATACATTATCATCTCAGTGGAGTGATACATAATTCATAATCATCTCAGTGGAGTGATACATAATCATCTCAGTGGAGTGATACATAATACATTTTCATCTCAGTGGAGTGATACATAATACATTATCATCTCAGTGGAGTCACTGGAGTGATACATAATACATATTCATCTCAGTGGAGTGATACATAATACATAATCATCTCAGTGGAGTCACTGGAGTGATACATAATACATTATCATCTCAGTGGAGTCACTGGAGTGATACATAATACATAATCATCTCAGTGGAGTGATACATAATACATAATCATCTCAGTGGAGTGATACATAATACATATTCATCTCAGTGGAGTGATACATAATACATATTCATCTCAGTGGAGTGATACATAATACATATTCATCTCAGTGGAGTGATACATAATACATATTCATCTCAGTGGAGTGATACATAATACATAATCATCTCAGTGGAGTGATACATAATACATAGTCATCTCAGTGGAGTGATACATAATACATAATCATCTCAGTGGAGTGATACATAATACATAATCATCTCAGTGGAGTGATACATAATACATAATCATCTCAGTGGAGTGATACATAATACATAATCATCTCAGTGGAGTGATACATAATACATAATCATCTCAGTGGAGTGATACATAATACATATTCATCTCAGTGGAGTGATACATAATACATAATCATCTCAGTGGAGTGATACATAATACATAATCATCTCAGTGGAGTGATACATAATACATAATCATCTCAGTGGAGTGATACATAATACATAATCATCTCAGTGGAGTGATACATAATACATAATCATCTCAGTGAAGTGATACATAATACATAATCATCTCAGTGGAGTGATACATAATACATAATCATCTCAGTGGAGTGATACATAATACATATTCATCTCAATGGAGTGATACATAATACATATTCATCTCAGTGAAGTGATACATAATACATAATCATCTCAGTGGAGTGATACATAATACATAATCATCTCAGTGGAGTCACTGGAGTGATACATAATACATAATCATCTCAGTGGAGTGATACATAATACATAATCATCTCAGTGGAGTGATACATAATACATTATCATCACAGTGGAGTGATACATAATACATAATCATCTCAGTGGAGTGATACATAATTACATAATCATCTCAGTGAAGTGATACATAATACATATTCATCTCAGTCAAGTGATACATAATACATATTCATCTCAGTGAAGTGATACATAATACATAATCATCTCAGTGGAGTGATACATAATACATTATCATCTCAGTGGAGTGATACATAATACATAATCATCTCAGTGGAGTGATACATAATACATAATCATCTCAGTGGAGTGATACATAATACATAATCATCTCAGTGGAGTGATACATAATACATAATCATCTCAGTGGAGTGATACATAATACATTATCATCTCAGTGGAGTGATACATAATACATTTTCATCTCAGTGGAGTGATACATAATACATATTCATCTCAGTGGAGTGATACATAATACATAGTCATCTCAGTGGAGTGATACATAATACATAATCATCTCAGTGGAGTGATACATAATTACATAATCATCTCAGTGAAGTGATACATAATACATAGTCATCTCAGTGGAGTGATACATAATACATATTCATCTCAGTGGAGTGATACATAATACATAATCATCTCAGTGGAGTGATACATAATACATAATCATCTCAGTGGAGTGATACATAATACATAATCATCTCAGTGGAGTGATACATATTACATAATCATCTCAGTGAAGTGATACATAATACATAATCATCTCAGTGGAGTGATACATAATACATAATCATCTCAGTGGAGTGAAACATAATACATATTCATCTCAGTGAAGTGATACATAATACATAATCATCTCAGTGGAGTGATACATAATACATTATCATCTCAGTGAAGTGATACATAATACATAATCATCTCAGTGGAGTGATACATAATACATAATCATCTCAGTGGAGTGATACATAATACATTATTATCTCAGTGGAGTGATACATAATACATAATCATCTCAGTGGAGTGATACATAATACATAATCATCTCAGTGGAGTGATACATAATACATAATCATCTCAGTGGAGTGATACATAATACATTATCATCACAGTGGAGTGATACATAATACATAATCATCTCAGTGGAGTGATACATAATTACATAATCATCTCAATGAAGTGATACATAATACATATTCATCTCAGTGAAGTGATACATAATACATATTCATCTCAGTGAAGTGATACATAATACATAATCATCTCAGTGGAGTGATACATAATACATTATCATCTCAGTGGAGTGATACATAATACATAATCATCTCAGTGGAGTGATACATAATACATAATCATCTCAGTGGAGTGCTACATAATACATAATCATCTCAGTGGAGTGATACATAATACATAATCATCTCAGTGGAGTGATACATAATACATTATCATCTCAGTGGAGTGATACATAATACATTTTCATCTCAGTGGAGTGATACATAATACATATTCATCTTAGTGGAGTGATACATAATACATAGTCATCTCAGTGGAGTGATACATAATACATAGTCATCTCAGTGGAGTGATACATAATTACATAATCATCTCAGTGAAGTGATACATAATACATAGTCATCTCAGTGGAGTGATACATAATACATAATCATCTCAGTGGATTGATTCATAATACATAATAAAATTTCTTCCTGGCAACAACAAGACTTGTTTTATATCCTCATAATATCCAGTCATACCCAGTCATAATCAGAAATCGACTGTTGGGTTATACAGTAGATGTATACAGTAGATATCTAATTCCTTTCAGTTTACAACTGGGGATGACTGTCAACTAAGTTCTTATAACTTGTTGTCTAAGGCTCCTTTTCAATTTTATGTATTTGGTGTGTAATTAATGAACGAATGAATAAATGAATGGTGTTTTATGGCCCGTCAACAACTATGGTTATTTTGGGCGCAAATAAATTTTGTATAAAAAAAGAACTAAGAAGTAACTATTTTGGTGTGTAATTAATACCCGTGTACATGTATAATGCTGCATGTGTATATTTTGGAAATAAAATATGTTTAAACTCTTTACAAGTGTTCTATGTTTTTTTCCCTGTAACAGATAAATAAACTTCTACTTCTCATCAAAACATATGCCATAGAAACTAAAAATCTGGGACTCACAACTTAAACCTGTACCCTTTTTGGTACTTATACATAAAGTCAAATTTGTGGTAATATAGCAATGATCCTCTGTTATCACAGCAAGCAGTTATTGTGATTAACAAACCTTGGACCTTATTGACTCAACTGTGGAGGGGTGGTTTGGGGATGGGGTTTGAAAATTGGGAAGTAAGCTATCCATAAGACTGCTCAAGACCAAATAATAAATGTAATTTTGCTAAATTATCTAGTAATTATATAAGACACTTAAAATAATCTAAAATGTTAATATAAAAAATTGAAAGTGAAATGACAATTCAGTTTGTCAATGTGCAAATCTAACTTATGCTGTAATTATAAATACAAGTACCATATAGGATCCTCCTTCAGGTGTGGTTCAAACAACAGTGAATATACACACAAACTGCTAACAACGAAGGCATGTAAAGTTGAACATACACTGAAATGAAAAAAAAATAATAATCAAATCTATTAGTTGTATAGTACATACACTGGAATGATTTTCAGTACAAAAACAATGTTATATCTCCATAAAGTTTTATTTCATGTCAAAATGGATAAGAAAAATACACAAGAGAGACTAACATTTTCAAACTTTTCCAACTGGTATTAAAATCTAACTTTTTTTTTGTAAAGGAGAGCAAAAATTCTGGTGATAATCTTGAACAACAGGGCCATGATGGCTCTATATTGCTCCCCTGAGTACTCTTGCACCAGAAACTCTTTCATGATGATCTGGTTGAAAGTATGGTCTCTAGCAAGGTGACCTCCCACTTTTGAAACTGACCTACATATCATCAAGACAATTATTCTAAAAAGATTTCATGATGATCAAGTATACAATCTAGTCAGGTGACCTATTTTTTTTTAACTACAAGACCTAAGACCTATTGACTCTGACCCAGAAAATAATCAAGATAACATCCTTAACAACTTTCATGTTCATTGGATGTACATGTAAAATTTGTCCTCTACAGTGATAATAAAATTAAGTGTGGACAGACAGACAGACAGACAGACAGGTGACAGACATACAACAGACATAGTAACAATCACTATAGCTTAACATGAGTACTTTGTGTTCAGGTGAGCTAAATCAAAAAATGTGTGCTTTAGTTCAATTTAAGAATGAAATTTTAATCTTAATTTTTATACTCATAACTTGGTAATTTTTTAAGTCAAAAAGCTTTTACACCAAATTCAGGGTTTAGGCATACATTTTAATTATATGAGAAGTTAAGCACTTAAGTTTAATGGCTTCATGATTATTTACCCTCACAAGTGTATTTGCTCGGAAAATAAATGTAAATAAGAAAACCTGCACTTAGTGACTGCTCTCAGTAAAAACAGGCTCTATTGAACAAATTCAAATCTGTGTTTTATTTTGTTTCTTTATAATATTTCTCATTAAATATTGAGGAGAGGGTTAGTCTCCAAACAGCTGTCCCCAATTATTACAAGCACACTTAACTGTTACAGTCATGTCATGTCTCTATATGCACGCTTTCGTGCATATAAGTCAGGACTACAATGGGGGCTCCATTCATTCAGGTAAATCAATGATGTGGCTGACAAAAATATTTTTTTATGTTTTTGTATTTTAGAAAAAAAAAAAATTGTGGGAAACCCGATGTCAAATTATTAATTAATTGTGGCCTACATGAAGGTCTATATAAAAAAATTGTTTCAGCTATAATAAAAAAAAAAAAAAAACAGGTTACCAAGTTCTCCAGTATATCTTCTTATCTTCTGGTAGGTTGGAAAAGCCAGGGAAGAATATTTTGGTAATTGGGTCGCTAGCATACTTGAATGTCGCAAGAACAACCAAGCAGGTTACTACGGATATTGGATAATATGAGGCATCAAATTCCGTCAGAAACTCTGCACTTGTCATCTTGTCTCTAGAATGTCAGCAAATATTCATCTGAAAAAACAGGAAGAACTAGAAATGGGTTTTTGATTGAACAAAAACATATGTCTCCCCCCAGCCAGTTGCTGCAGGCAGTATTGAGTCAGACGATTGTAAAATAAGGGGGATATTTTTGTCAAATGTACATGATGAACAAGAAACTCATACTCTGTCAAGAAAGGATTGAGCAGAAACCTTGTTTCATTTTGTACAAAATGGTTGTATTCATTCAGTCTAGTACCTGTAGCATGTTGGAATCATGTCGATGGCAGTGCTGTTACATAGATATGGGCAAAAAACATGAAGCCAGTTACAAGGTGTCTTCTTCAAGCACTCAAGTTTAATCTATTTCCGTTGATAAGGAGCAAAGTTACATCATGATAGCTGTAGTATGTTGGAACTACTCCACAATGTACAACAGGAGCACTCTTAACATATATATGATCAATCAGAGTTTGTTTTCTAGTTGTGGGGTTCGAAATTACTTGAAGATATCCAGTGAATGCTTGATTTAGTGACGGACAGATGAACGGACCGACAGACGGACGGAAGACAGACAGACAGACAACCGGGGGAAAAACAATATGTCTCCCCCGATAAGGTGAACATCTGACCAAAGTTTCATAAAAATCCTTCAAGGGCTTTTGAAGATACAGAGCGGACACGATTTTGTGACGGACAGACAGACGGACGGACAGACAACCGGGGGGAAAAACAATATGTCTCCCCCATTTTTGGGGGGAGACATAATTTGAACAAAGATGTCTTCAATAATTAAAAAATAGATGCTTTTCTTACATGACCTTTTATAAATGAATGTTAAGTTTACACTTATTTATTTTACATTGACTGGAAAGCTAATTCTTGCCACTTATTTTAATCTCACTTGATGAATGAATATTCAAATAAGTTTAAGAAAATGAGTACCTCTGTTTTTCAAGAGAAGACATAATGAAGACAGTGAATTTCTCAAATTTGAGAAAAATAAGATGAATTTTAAAAACAAGTATGTTTAAATCATCTTTCAAGAAACAGTTACAAAAACTAACTTCATATAATATTACTTTTTTTAAATAAAATACAAACAAAACATACAGAAACACAAGCCTCCTGGAAATGTCAAAACTGTATGAAAATTTTCCACAAAATCGCCGGTTTTCAGTCTCTATTTAATAAAAACATACCACTCGAAGAAACTCCTAATTCCTTTTTTAAATAAACTAGTCATATTATGTACTAATTAATAATGTTGTACATCTATCAAAAATGTTGTTTTTGTATGAAATATAGGTCGATTCTAGTAATGGTTAAAATTCAATACGATTCCCGTAATCCAGGTTGGTTGATTCTGGTAAAATGTAGAACCACCCAATATTCAAGTTTATAAAAGCTGAGTTCTTCAGAGTGTTTCATAAAGACAAAGAGACTTCAATTATAACCATAAATCAAGCAGTAATCATCAAATTACACATCAGGTTTGAATCTACAACCACTGAATCAAGTTGTAGATGGTGAGAAAAGTTGTCTAACTTCCATATTTTTTACTTTAATATTTAATATATAAACAAAAGTACATGTATAATACTTCACTAACTTACCTACTAATTATATTTACTTGGTAAGATAAAATTTTAATTCAAGGATTGTCTCTGATATCATATAATATGTCAGAATGTTCAGGCAGATAGAAATTATACACTATTATCTTATTTACACAATACAAATAATCCAACTTTCTACATGAAAACTATTGTTATCAAGCAAAGTTCTGTGCAAATCTTTACATACATATAAACACAACAAAAAAGTAAAAACAACTGACCAAAGACAAAAAATACCATATTCAGATCTAGTCTCAATACTGCAACCTCAGGCAAGATGCTGCCTTATGTCTCTGAAGGCAGATATTGGCCATTCAAAAAATAGCACAATATTCAACATTTTGAATACAATTATTTGGACTAATTCAGATCTAATCTGATTATCAGAATAATATAAATTTTGTAAGATAAGTGTTTAAAAAAGTGCATAAAAAATCTTTTAATTTAGAACTTGTATTTCATTTTGTTTTAGCCTCAAATTACTTTCCCTGCTGCCAAGGAGTAGTGGTAAAGTGGTTAGAGTGCTGGACTCCTGATTCAGAGGTCCCTGGTTTGAATCCCACTAGTCCAACTAATTGTACGCAAGTCGAGATATTGTGTAATTTTTTGTTTGGGTCAATATCTCTTCTGCGTACGTTATAGCGAGATTCTGACCCATAACAAAAATATCTCAGAATTTGCTCAAGACGTCACTTGCATTATTTTGACTAGAATCCCACCAGAGATGACAGTCTACACTGACATTCCACATTCCTCACATTTAGCACAAGTACCGGTTTGAACCCAGGAAGCAGTCACTGAGAGGAACTACTATCAGTTGCAAGAACTTGCTTCCCAAACAATGTAAAGTAATTAAGTTTACACTAAATCACACACAATTTTCTTGGCCACAAACTTTAAATACCTAGTCTGCAAAAATCGATCATCAGGCACTATAAAAGTATTTGTCTAAATATATTCTAAACCACAAATATGCAATTTAAACAAAGTTGTAACAAACAAATAACCGAAAAAGCAACCTATCTGTCAGTCACACCAACCTGTCTGGACTTTAACCTTTCAGAACACTCATTGTTTATGATGTTAACATTTAGTATCATTCACCCCAAAAAACAAACTACTACGAAAATGAAAGACTGCAAATTATAAACACGACAGTGATGAAAAATAGTAAGAACAAAGTGGTCAATAATAACCCGCGGAATCTCTAAATTTTTAAGCAAAACAGTTTCCATCTTTCCAGAAAGTTCGAGAGATTTAGAGTACGAAATTAAAATCAGATATGTCCCAATAATCAGTACCTTTCTTTCATATATCATTCATGGATCGTGTGAAAAATTCGTTTTCTTCAGCGGACAGGGGTTACGGATTTTGACAGGTAAAAGATGCTGCTTGCGAGTTTTATTCCTCAACGTGTCTCCAACGAACGGCATAATATACAATGTAAACTCCGTCTTACACGTTACTTGTCCGGAATGATGGTATGTATGGACCCAGGTCAACTAGTATGTCCAAAGACCTGTAATACCAGTGGCGATGAAGGTCTTTGGTTTATCAACTTGCACATAATTAAACCATAAAACAAAAACGTGTTCCTAATGGTCAATTCTTTCCTTTCATCTTAAGTTTGCTTAAAAGAAGCCTAAATGATTTTGGTATAGAACGTCTGATGAAATTATACAGTCAAATCGCCGGTCCCCCCAAAAAAGTCAAATCGGCTCCAAGTGAAATCGGCCTCAAGTCAGATTGGCCTCACTTTTTTTATCTAAAAAGTTATATGTTTTAGTATATCATTTTTTTCCAGTGAATTCACCCTACCTAAAACTGTCTCTGAAAGATTGCGCTAAGTTTGCCATATTAGAACAACACAGTTGAGGGGACATGTACAAGGAATGACAAAGCAATCAATAGAAATAGAAGAACATTTACATTTATTTTTATATCATTTTATTAATCAAACTATTTTAATGATCTTATATAGTATAGTAAAATACGGCGTTTGAGTTCTGCAATACCACTTATATATACAATAATATGCTTGTCTTTATCATTATAGCACCAGTATCTATAATATCAAGTCACTCGTTGTTAGCTGTCCTGGTTGAGAGAAGCTTGATATTTTCTTTAACAGTGCTGTAGCTAACAATTGTTTTTCGCGGTAGCTGCAAACAGAAAATATGAATAACCCTAAATTCAATTCCTTGATAATATTTAAAATGTTGACTTTCACAAAAATGGTTATTCATTAATTATACTGGATAGATGTAAAAGAATCAAATGAATTTCAATATTCAGTTCATAAGCTAATCGTATTTTTTAAGATACCATTTGATACAAAGATTTAGAATGAATTTAATCTTTACCTGTCCCAAGCTTGGAATATCTGCGACTGCATTGATCAGTATGTAGATCGCTGTACATAGTCGCCGAAGTTTCATTTCCGACACAATGCGTACCTGGCTCTCTACAATCTTGCCGCTTTGTATAGAAGCATCAGCAAATTGTAAAAAGGCGGTGCAACCCCACATAACATTTCTAACAAATAATTGCCTGTATTTATGTAAGATATACTGCCTTTGAATACGTAGATAGTTTTTGTCTAATACTGTTTTTTTTTAATATATATATATATTACCCTCGCAATCTTTATTGGTTCGGTCAGACTGATCAAACACGCTCCAATTTTTAACCCTTCATGTAGGTGATTAAAGCCATGTTTTTCTGACGTAGTCGAACTGGGGTTTGATATGGTCGGCTGTACTGAAGTCTTCTTGTCAGTCAAAGATTTCAGGAATGTGCTCAGATTGCAGGAAGGACAGGCAGAAGATCAGTCTTAATAATGATGTGGAGAAAAGATGAGTTAACAATATCTATGAGACAGGCATTTGTTTCTTCACTAAACGCGAATAATCTGATTGCAAACTCGAATTAGATGGGATATCATTCATGCAATGCTTTCTTTATATGGATGAAAATTAAACATTTTCTATTATTAGTCTAATTAGATTTGCCAATCTACCACAGTATTTCCAAACTGGAGAACATCTAAATCCTAGCTATACCTCGATTAAACTTCTTCTGAATTCTGTCGTCATAGAGTACAACGATGCTCTGTAGTTTTGAGGCGGGATCAATTATAAATGACAGACAGAGTTACAGACACTATATTACTAATGTTTAAGAGGTAAACCAGTTACCCTTCCACATGCATATTTGATGGCAGGACTATTAACGCCTTCATTAGATGAGATGAGATGTTATGTGACAGCTGTAAAAGAGAAATGCATTAATAAGCAAATTACTTCTTAAAATAAACGTACAATGCTAAGAAAGACATCCAAGGCAAACAGCATATAAACAGCATATAAAAACTTATAAAGCGGGAAGTTTCATGCACTGAAATATTCTAAAAACAGAAGTACAGGGTTAACATATAATCCTATCACAAGAGCTTGAAATTGTATTTTAGTTAGTCAAGAGTCTAAACTGTATACCCAGCTTCTTTTTCTGTATATAGATACCGTTTTATTATGTATATAGAAAAAGAAACTGGGTATACAGTTCGACTCTTAAATGACTAAAAGATACAACTTCAAGCTACTGTGATTCTATAAACATACATTTTTTTTGTAAATATGGCAAGTTTACAGACTGAACAAGTTAAGCTAAAGATGCAAGCAAAGCACATATAAGACTAACTAAGACCTATAAAACATACAGCACAATGCATTTAAAACATACATCACATACAAACATTGAGAATACATTTAAGAAGGCATCGAGAACAAATACAACTAAACAAAGAATGGCATGAACGGAATAAAATCAATGTTTTCAAGTAGTTCAACATTTTTATTTACAGTTTTATAATTGATTAAGGGTTATTTCATAAACATTGACATGTGTATGTTTTTTCTTTCATCAATTTCATTTCCCTTTAGAGCCATAATTTCACAGAGTAAGCCTACCGTGTGAGAGAAAACGTTACAACGAGATTTTATTCCAGATTTTACGACTTGTCAAAAAACGATGGACGTGTTTTTCGTGCAAATTGGTGTATTAGCAGGCGTATTAATTGCAATAACAGGATTATGTAGTATCATTTACCTCTTATTTAGCAAAGAAAAAACAGATGGTGCTAGGTTTTGTAAACGAACACAGGCGTCATTACTTGCTGTCGCTGGTTCAGGTCAGTTTTCTTTACTGCATAGGCTAAATTAGTGGGTGGGGTAAACAGTATAAAGCCCGGGGTGTCACAATTGATTATCTAATGAGAATAATGTTGAAGATCAACACATTGTTGCATGTTTTTTTATTCTGGTATTTTCACATCTTGACAAATATGGGGAAAGAAATGAAATAGTAAGGAAACTTATTAAGTTATTACTTAAAGCAGACAAATATAAAAGTTATAAAGATTCGCTTCCCAAGTGATGTGAAAAACTAATGTAAACTGAATTTTTTTTAGTGACTGTGGAACTGTATTTTCAGGTGGCCACACAAAGGAGTTACTTACTTTACTGGAAGAAGTAGGAGAAAGGTACCAGCCTAGGTACTATATTATGGCCAATACGGATAAAATGAGCGAGGAAAAGGTTAAAAACCTAGAATCTCAGAAACACAGGAAGGTAACTAATCTATGCACATTTGTTATTGATATCTTTTTGAAATATATATTTTAAGAGTATCACTTGAAAAATGTCAAAGTTAGCATTAAGACTCTTTTTATCCTATTTTCGTTTTTAGGCGTTGTCAAATTTGATTGAAACGGAACTCTAAGTAATTTAATCAGTAACTGTCTTTTGCAAATATTTATGACAACCTAGTTGATAACTGGGAATACATCTAGTTGTGTGAAACTTTTCCTTTGACTTTAACTTTTGACTTTAACTGTTTATTAAATCGGAACCTTTTTTTTGCTTTGCAGTTTGAAATATATAAGATCCCAAGGAGTCGAGAAGTGAAACAGTCCTGGATAACAACAGTATTGTCAACATTATATGCAACCCTGTATTCATTTCCTCTTGTTTTCAAACTCAGACCAGATATTGTAAGTGTAGTCTTGTTGTACAGATTAAGCCTTTTAATAATGAAAATCTTAATGTTAAACTCAGGAGTTTTTTTTTGGAAAAGTTGACTTAGAATATTGTAAGTGCTTAGTGGAATTGTTAATGAACTTGGAGGGGAAGAAGCCTTGTCTTTTTCTGCTTTTACTCTGAACACACAAATTGAAATTTTGTTTTGGAATTTGTCTAGACAGTATTGTTTAACAAAGAAAAGAAGTACTGATAACAGATAACTAAACTACAGACTATGGCATAAAAGTCTTACAGATCAGTTATAAGGGACATGTAACATCTTAGGTTACTGATAACTTTGTTTAAATTTCATACATTGTTTGATTGGATTAAATCTAGGACAGCCAATACATTTCTGCTTTTATTTCGTAGTGTATACAACTGAGGTAACATTGTTTTACCTTTTGTTGTTTAGTAAATGTTAATGTTTAAGCACAGTGTACAGTGTCTTCTGTCATTGTTAATTTCAGATTTTATGTAATGGTCCTGGTACATGTATTCCAGTATGTGTAGCTGGTATTTTATTAAAGGTAAATAAATTACATGTAGCATAAAAGCTGGATTTTTAATTTTATAAATTATCAGAAAAAAGTGCTCCTTAAATTTCAAGGATGTTGAGTAACAATTTTTCTTTTCGTAATTTTATATAATTCTGATACAAATTACCCACAAGTTATCTTCCCTTTGAAACATTTCTCAGGACTGAAGAGAAAGTTGCTAAGTACCTGCTCTCTTTTCAAAGGAGGATTTACCGAAGGAGAGGTGGAACAAGTTGTTTTTATCCAGGAATAAACTCCTTTTCTGTGAAAGTTTCATACCTTTGCACCTTAATTTGTGCCACATGTTTCACCAAACCAGATGCAAACAGCCATACTGATGACTTCCTAAGGGCCTTTAGAATATTGAATGATTTTGATATATTGAAGATAGCAAATAATTCATTCTCTCACTACACAAAGTCATGAGACTGCTTACTCACCCTAACATCTTACTTTTAAATGTACCCATTTTTTTTCAGATCTTACATGATGTGAAGGTAGTCTATGTGGAAAGTATATGCCGTGTAGAAACTCTGTCACTTTCAGGAAAGATATTGTATCATTTTGTCGACACTTTGGTAGTGCAGTGGCCACAGCTGCAACAGAAATATCCTAAATCTGTATATATAGGTCAGGTTGTTTGACAAACCGTTGGAATGATCAGGAAAATAAATTGAATTACATCACTTCTAAAATGCTCAAGACATGATACTGATGAACGAGTACAGGTATTGGGGTCACTGTGGCGAAGTCTGAGAGTCAGTGTTTAAGAAGATGGTTAAAATGAGTTAGCTTAAAGAATTAGCTTTGACTGAGAAGATTTATGTGGCCCTGATAAAAGAATGGATTGAAGTGGGAACGAAGGTGAATGACCATATGAAGTCAAAAAAATGTCTGTTTAACACTCTTTTATGTTTGGAGGTTAAGTTTGTGTTTACATACTGTTCCGAGGTGGATTTAAAGTTGACTGTGATATTACCGTTTTGAAGTTGATGTTTTTAGGAGATTCATTATTGTAAGGAGGTAATAGCAAAAGTTGAATGATTATCTTGCCTGTAAAATGTTAAACATGATGCTGTATTCAGTTTTAAAATTACCTATGCATGGTGTTCTTTAAAACTCACTTTATTTATTTGCTGTTGAAAATATATCTGAAAAAAAGAATATGATTGTGCATGAAAATAAACAAGATGAAATACATTCTATGAATAAACTGTTTAGTTTAATGTATGTCATAGAATAGTTCCTTGGCAAGTGAAATAAAATAAATTTATTTAAAAAATGGTTACAGGTAGGGTTTGACTTGAGCTCTCACTAAAAATGAATATCCCCAGATTCTGCCTTGAAACCATTATCTGATCTATGTGAGGTATGTGCATTTGCTCCAGTTATGTTAGAAAAAGGGCCATAACTCAAAATCACATAAGTGGAATGTGACAGTGATACACGCAACTATGCTTGGTATTTATGATTCTTGTGAAGTATTATTTAGGTCTTGGTAACAGTTCCTGAGCAACAGTTGGACAAACTTTGAACAGACTGCCTGACTGATGAACCAACCAACAGACATGAATCCATTATAGCCCCCAGGTAAAGCACAGATATCTGGGGGTACAACTGTTCAGAAGAATTTTGGAGACTACAGTGAAGGGTTTGATCCATAAATCATAACTCATTCTTCTATGATGACATTGTGTCACAATTTGATGGATAAGTAAACCTCACTGTATCAACATATGGTGTTCACGAGATGAAATAAATTCCCATCTTCCACTAAAAAACAAACAAATTTTCTTTTTATTTTATGCCAACACATCAAAAATGGGTTTTTAATGACATTTTTAATCAGGGCCTTCAATAAATTCCCCATGGTGAGCCCCAAATCAGTTAATGCGTACTTTGGTTACTGCGCACAAAAAAAGTGCAGACAATCTCTAATACATATGATAACTTTACTTCTGCTTAAATAAACTGAATACACTTTCATCAAATAACATTTATTTTTGTCTACACAGTTTATCAATATTTACTGAATTTTTGCCATACATACTTTAATTATAAAAGCGGATTAATACTCAATATTCAATCAATTGAATTGAAAGTCGGCCATATTGGATATTGTCCATGTGAGTTATGTAAACAAATCAGACATTTTAAATAATTTATGGCGAATTTCATCATTGTTCACAACTAGGAATTCAATATTATAACTGGATTTAACAAGGTAAATAAATTTCACTCGCTGTCACTGTCTGAAATACAGGGGATTCTCTTGTATTTACGTGGTGGGGAAATTCCTGAAGTTTCATCCAGCAGGCCAGCTTTTGGACTGGAATTTATGACCTGTTGAGATAGTTGCTGGGTTGCAGTTTTAGAGGAATTGAAATTGAAAGTAACATTTCCATGAAAGTGACTGATCATGAAAAATCCTCTTGGTGCAGGACCAGATTCACTATTTCCTGCAATCATTGGAGCAGTGTGGTTCTTGGCTGAATCAGGTAAAAAAGTAGTTCGGGCACAAACAGTGTATTATCAAAATGGTAATTTCACTGATTCAAAACAGTGTAGTATCACTTTTATCTCACTGATATTCCCCTATATTTCATTGGTAGGCATAAAATAAAGAGATTTCATAAATGTTTGAATAGCTTTAATATACAATTTACCTGTAGAAAATTTTCCAACAAAGAGCACATTTGAATTTTTTTTTTTTTTACTTGAAATCATTTACATGTAGTTACATTCAATCGAAAACTAGCAGACTTGAAAAATTAATTGTCCTAATGCCCCATGCACGAAAATATGTTTGCTATATAAAATATGAACACAATACATGTACTCTTAATATCATCTTGTAAGAAGTATCAAAATAATTTACAAACCGAATCAATATACAATTCAGTAAGTACTTTGTTAACCATTATCCTGCTGTCAGCAATTTGGTTAGCCTTTGCGACCAGTGCAGACCATGATCAGCCTTCACATCTGTACAGTCTGATCATGGTCTGCACTGTTCATTATTCAGTCAGTATTTTTACAATACCCCTATAAATGGTAAAAAATACTTCCAAAATTGAAAGATGGACAAGCCCATTTCAGAAATTTAGCAGGTTAAGGGTTAATTGAATAACAAGTTTGTTCTTTATTAGACAGTTTCACCAGATCTTTACGACACAATGGAGAGATATATATGGCATTTTTCCATTTATTCTTTAAGATAAATACACAGTACTGGTAAATGCCCAGTATATAAATCAGTTATCCAGCAAATCTTTCATCATTACAGGAATTAGTAAAAAAAAAAAAAAAAAAAAAAAAAAAACCTGGAGAAAAACAGTAATACCGTGGTAATCTCATTGAACAGTGCTGTCTATTGTTTGTGGAAAGAAAATGATCCTGACCAGCTTTACAAAGGCACCAACAACCTTCCATAATTTCAACTGAAAAACTTTAACAAAATGTAGAAGCCATTACCCTGAAATTCTACCTGATTAGTTACAGCACAAGTATTTACAAAAAGTTCACATCATAAAAAAAAAACGCATCTTTCTATTTAAGAGGAGATCTGAATATTTACAATGTAAATATATGTATTATCTTTTTCTTTTATTCCATCTTTTTGCTGTTTCTGACTTCGAAGTTTTCACCATGGTAGCATTTTCAGAGGGATTATATTCTTCATGCAAGAAGTTATACAGCTGCTTTGCATTCTGGGAATTACCCATAATGCTAGTAAGCTCTACTTCTGTGAAGGTAGACAACTCTGCAAGGTCCTGAACTTTGTTCATTATAAGACGGTAATTCTTTGAATTCACACCTGGCATTCTGAGTAGCATATCCTGAAAAGAAGGTAAAACAATCTGGATGCAGAAAGTTAGGTAACCAATAAATTCAACACCTTTGCTTGCATGGAGTGCACTAGATTTAACCCGAGCACTAGTACATAGCCATTAGTACCATGTCTACGGCAATTCAACATTTTCCTTTCAAAACCTGTACTGTCCAGCACAAAAGGGAAACAGTCAAGATTTATTAAATAAAAGTTGCAAGAACTTTAGATGTAATAAAAATAATATTAAGTTTAATCACAAAATATTTAGATATTACCAAAAGTTTAAATATTATTTACGGATGGTGGCTGTATATGTCTGAGGAATTTGAAATAAGTGACAGAAATTTTCAATAAAACAATAGCCACTTTAAACTAAACTGCATGCCATGACAAATCTGTCATACAGTTGGCTTGATATTACCTGTGGATTATGGCTGTATTTGTCTGACCACTCTATATCCTCTACAGACGACACCGTCATAGCTTCGGTAGCATCAGGTTGTTCTCTGCCCATCTGAAACATTGTACCATTTACTTAGGTGTCTTTAAATTAGTTTCTCCAGCTGGAGTTTACAGTAACTCATATCAGATGGGTAGTAAATCTAAGGATTGTTCCTGGGAACGACCAATACAAGACCGCAATCTTAAAAGACACTACCAATTTTCTCATATGACTGGTCAATGTGAGAAGTCTTAACTCATGACCTTCAATTATTGACTATAACCACTAGACCATGATAATAGTAATACTTGCAAGAAAAAGGGGAATTACCAAATGGGAATTACCTTGATTTCTTCAAAAAGTTCTGCAGTAGCATATGGGCTTTGGCACCACAGTATTCGAAGCTTGGGAAAATGAAGGGTAAGTAAAGTGAGCCGAGTGGTTGTCTCTTGAATCGATACATCATTCAACATCTGATATTTGCCCTGTCAGTGAGAAAAGTATTTTAAACAAACAGCAAATAAGCATTAAATCTATATTACATTCACATTAATTTTCTAAGTTAATTTTTTTTTATAGTTTGTATTTAAGTTTATAAGTGCAACTGCAGTCATGATTGAATCACTTTGATCAATACTTTAAAAACTACTTCAGAACAAATACTTTAGATTTTAACTTTCAGTGAATTTATTAAAATTGCCTGGCACTAATTGAAAATTTCTCTAAGACCGTTTCATGTATCACTGTTATACTTTTAAAGAGCTTTTAAGGTCAAAAAAATTTCTTAGATTGAGAGCTAGGTACATGTATGAGCCTGGCTATCTTTGTAACATATGTAAGTTACAATACTGGCAGTGTTTTGTTGAAAGCAGTATTAATTCAACATAGTAATATTGTATGAGTGAACTGACAAACAAGCAACCTTCATGAAAAGTTACCTGTAATGAGAATGATTTGTTGGGATCAAATTCGATAAGAAGAATTGGACGTTTGTAATAACGACACATGGAAATACACTGGTTGTAGAGGCGTCCATTATTCAGGGAACCAATCAGATCTGATACACTCTTACGCTCCACACATATATCTGGTGTAAGTATGTAATCTCCAACCTACAAGTCCAAGAGAAAATCATTCCTGCATAACCTTTAGTCTGACAAATAACAGTTTATTCTAGATCAAATTCTTTTAACAAGTTAGATACACTGTTCTTAAGACACATTTCACAACAACAAATTCTACCATTTATCCCTTTGTACCATTTTTATGGCTAATGGTGTATGGGTATCAGTTGTCATTGCTAAATGGGTAAGCTTGTGTTTTGACTAGACCTTTTTAACTAAGCAGTGACTGAGCAATCAATTGTAAAGCAGCTTCTAGGTTTAAATAAGGCACATTTTTCAATTTAACTTTGATGTACAGTGATCTTTTAATCTTCACAGACAGACAAAACCAACAGCAGAACTACCTTACAAATATTTATTTGTTCTGCTTTGCTTTTGGACTTCACCATTTAGCACTTAAAAGAGAGCTAACAAATACCTGTAATAAAGCAACTACTCATAAAAATAATTTCAGAACAAACTGACTCTCCCACCAATGAATAAAAACAGAACCTCCAACGTGTTTCCCAAGGGTAGGCTATCTTTAAAAAAAAAAAAAAAAAATATTTACATAACTTTAATGTAGACTGAAATGAAAATAAATTTAGTAAACTAAATTAAGAAATTTACAAAAAAAGGACCTACCTCCAGAGTTACAGGTTCAATATCCATTCCTCGTCTGTGTATAAGGGAGGGGAGCTCACTCCGGAACTCTCTCATATCAACTATTACCTGTATCATGGAAACAAATTATAAGATTCATAGCTGTACAAACATTTTGAGGAAGCTTGCTCCTTTTTCAGTCTAGGTATGTCGCTGCCTATGAAGATATAGACTCTATGCTTAACTACATGTATGTTGCTAGGTACTTGCCTGTTTCACAAAGCAGCATTGGTTAAATATTTTAATGGTGTTGGAATTCTATAAAATATTTGGCTGAGTATTTCAACAGGACTTTTTAGTTGAAGAAAAAATTCTATTTCATCTCTGTTGCAAATTGACAATAGGAAATCTCAAACCTTGTTCTGAGATGTAGTCTGAGAAAGTTGTCCCCCTTTCCTTGTATTTGCACTAGCACCTGCTGGAGTTGCATCCCTTGACAGATTTGAATCATTTTCCATTTTTCCTTCTCTCTCTTCGGGAATAACCATTGTCTAAAAAGAGAATACATTCTACATCTATCTACACTGAAAAGACTTGAATTTCATACAATCCAGCAACATTTTCAAAGAGTCACATTTCAGGTGCGTAATATCATATATAAATGGACAAAAAGACATATTATGAACATACTATGAAAAGGTATTTGCATTTTTTCAAGTACATCACAGGCCTGAAATATATGAAGAAACTGTGTTGCAAATTCTGTTTCTGAAACCTTAAGGGTAATGAGTATTTATTCAATATAACCCTTTCAGACAACAGTTTTCACTCTGTATCATATCTGTAGAGAAAGGTCAACCAGAAAGCATTGATACATTTAAATTGCTAAAAAAACAATGTCTGTGAAACACTTACTTATCCTCAAAGCACAAAACAAACTAAGCAAGAAATATTACCGCTTTCTCTCTGATCAGGTACTCGAAAGCTTCCTTCTCTTTTCTCAGTGTTGTCAGATATCTTTGTTCCTCCACAGAGCCAGTATACATGAGAAAATATACTCGTAAGGGACTCTCAGGATGACTGGCTCTGTATACCTATAGAAAGAGACACATTGTGAGAACACATACATGTATATAGATTTAACAATTCATATATAGACTAAATGTTGCTAGACAAGAGCTCTTATATGCATTTTCATACAAAAAGATCTCCCATTTGTCCATCTTTATACAAAAAGATCTCCCATTTGTCCAACATCATACAAAAAGATCTCCCATATATCTATCAACATACAAAAAGAGCTCAAATACATGCATTCTCAAAATAAACAAAAACCAGGGGTGAGCTTCTCCAGTGATTTTCCCCATTTCACATTTTTGGTGCGAATGAATTAAGAAAGCAGCCATCAAGTAGGATTAATATAAGCTGCAAGAACATATTTCCCAGTTGATGTAAAAAAAAGGGTTTAAACCATATATCTAGCCCCAGGAAGGTACTTTTGAAATGGACCAACTCCCTTTAGTTTATCAGACAAGAAAAGACCCTTATATAAAAAAGAACACCCCAACAGATTTTCCTTACTTTCCATTCCTGGGACAGGATATATGTTTTACTGGGATAGCCCTGAACTGAAGGTGTAATACAATGTATATACTTTTATGCAGAAATGAAGTACTAAATTAGCTGTTACCACTGCTTTACTATAAAACAATAATACAAGATGATCCTCTGTCGCTCACCTGAAAAGAAACTACCAAACAACTGGTGGAGTGGGGGGGGGGGGGGGAATCGATGCTATCAACCAAATATATTTCATAGAAAGGAAGATTTAAGCTTCACATGTATTGACAAGTACAACTGACGCACCTCGAGCTGTCTTACAAACTCCATGTCTGGATCATACAGAACCACATATCTTGGCATGACCTCATTTAGGGTTCGCACCAAGCTGAATGGGTCTGAGCAGCCATGAAGTGGATGAATGATGGTTACAGGGTCTGGTAACACACTGTAGTATGCATCCCCTGATGTGAATGGGCATTCTTCATCATTCTGAAATAATATAATGTTAGCTGATAGTTATTCAAACAAGGTGGAGATATGAGCCAATGTGTCCAGCTGGTTAAACTACACCTGATGAATAAACAAGTGACATTTTACTATCTTTCTATATTTACTTCTTTTCTTTACATGTAAGATTAAATTTCATAAACTTATTTTGTGGTACACTGCGTTCACACAGAACACATTGGTTGACGGGTAGAATGCTAGCTTCCTGATCAGACTTGGTTGTTACTGGTTCAAATTCCACCAGGGCTGAAAGTCATCAGAGAACTCTGTATAATCCACACTTTCCAAGCAAGAACTGGTTTCAAACAAGGCAGCATTCACTGAGAGGAACTGATTTAAACTTAAAGTAAACAACTTGTTGTAACTGATCCAGCACAAAACGGCAAATTTAACATGACTTAACACAATACTTTCTAAGGCCTTTTTTAGCAAACTTTGCACTGATTTGAAATTTTACTGGTTAAATTAAGGAAAAGAACCAAATAACACAGAAAATAAAGTGACAACACATCAGAAACATATACAAAGTACATATACATAGAGGATATTTGTTTGTTTTTGTGGAAGATGAGAATTTATTTCATCGAGTGAACACCATATGTGATATTTTCACGAGTGGCGCAGCCACGAGTGAAAATATCAACATATGGTGTTCACGAGATGAAATAAATTCCCATCTTCCACTAAAAAACAAACAAATTTTCTTTTTATTTTATGCCAACACGTCAAAAATGGGGTTTTTTTATGATATTTTTAATCAGGGCCTTCAATAAATTCCCCATGGTTAGCCCCAAATCAGTTAATGCGTACTTTGGTTACTCCGCACACAAAAAAAAGTGCAGACAATCTCCAATACATATGATAACTTTACTTCTGCTGAAATAAACTGAATACACTTTCATCAAATAACATTTATTTTTGTCTACACAGTTTATCAATATTTATTGAATTTTTGCCATACATACTTTAATTATAAAAGCGGATTAATACCGAGTAATATTCAATCAATTGAATTGAAAGTCGGCCATATTGGATATTGTCCATGTGAGTTATGTAAACAAATCAGACATTTTAAATAATTTATGGCGAATTTCATCATTGTTCACAACTAGTTAGGCTCAGGAATTCAATATTATAATTGGATTTAACAAGGTAAATAAATTTCACTCGCTGTCACAGTCTGAAATACAGCGGATTCTCTTGTGGTGGGGAAATTCCTGAAGTTTCATCAAGCAGTAGTTCCGGCACAAACAGTGTATTATCAAAATGGTAATTAACTGATTCAAAACAGTGTATTATCACTTTTATCTCACTGATATTTCCCTATATTTCATTGGTAGGCATAAAATAAAACTTCATTACGAAAACTAAACATTTATCCTATCCCATTAAACCTATTCCTCAATAATAAAACAAAGTACCGTTGAATTCCCATTCTCAAGTGCTTTTCCGACCATCTGTGTCAAGGTCACAGTATCTGGATCTTTAGACACTTTTTGTTTCTTGCTCTTTCCTGCTGGCCTTTTCTGTAATGTTATGATTTATTTTGTACAAACATGAAAAAAACAACACAAATAGCTCTCTCTCAATTGTTCTTGATTCTGCATCTCTGTTTATCTTATTGCAGAGCAGACGACTTTTGCAAACAATAAATTCTTGAAATCCATTTTTTCTAACAATGGCCTTGACCTGTTTAACATCAATCCTCATAAAAAAATGGCTTCACCAGTTAATTTTCATGGCAGTTTACTTTTAATGAAAGTAAAAACTACTGACTGATAAGTTTCTCAATTATTAATCTTTCATCTGTTTACCTAGACTACTGTATGAAAAAAGACAAGATGAAACACCAGATAATTTAATCAGCTTTAAGTTTCTAGAACACTGAAACCATCCTACCTTTACTTCCTCTATGTATTCTCCTTTTGTTGCTACTGACTTGTTGTACAACCGAGCTAGCAAACTCTGGCTACCATCACATAAAAACTGTAAGAAAAGAAAGCTCTTGAAGTTCTTTCATACAAATATAAATATTTTGAGCCCAAAAAAGGAAGGCTGTTCGGTATCACTTAATAACATGCCACCTGAACTTGCTGATGGCATGTCCTGCACTGAAAACTTTACCCTAGTGCTTTGCTCCCCTGAGGAACAAGACTGCCTAGAGTTTGCTCCCCTGATGAACAAAAGACTGCCTAGAGTTTGCTCCCCTGATGAACAAAAGACTGCTTAGCGAGGAACTGCAAAATATTTATGTTTTGTCTATGTGTCTGATTTGTTTTTCTTACAGCTAATATCTGCTTTTCTTCACAAAAATGTAACAATACCTCTTTAATCTGAGCACATGTTCTGTCATCCTCAGCCGCTATTAAGACCCGCCCTGGTCCATGTTTCTCATCAGATTTTTTATTATGGTCTGAGATTTCCTCCATCACTTCTGCTAAGGCTTCCCATTTTGGACATGGTTCTAGTAAGGGTTCATCTGTAAGGAATGAACGAAAAAACCTTCAGTTTGTCAATAACCTTAAAAATCTTCTTCAACAAACAGAAACAAAATCCCTCAAGGCAAGTACCTTTTCCTTACAAAATTGTTTGTTTGCAAACTGCATAAACTACTCACACATAAAAAAAATACATCAAGTTAAATCATCAGTTCTATGCGATCATTTAAGATGCCATTTGGCATGACATGGCTCTACTTAACAGGTTAACAAGAAAAGCATTATTTTTTTTAAAGCTGATGCCACAGATTATGCACTTAATACCATGAACAGAGTAAATGTATATTTCCGCATGTTGAATGCTAGCATATTTAAAACAACTGGCAAATTACAAGAAGTTATGCAAGCAAAATGCCGATTTCCAAGTTGTGTGAAAACTGCATGTCATAAATATAACTAAACTGTCTCATGATTTTCATTTCTGAAAACCAGAACTTGTGTCACAACACAATTTCATGCCAGTCTGGTGGATACGAACACTAGAGGAACTATTAGCAAATATCATCAATTTGCAATAATTGGCATTGTTTCTGCTTCTCTATCTTAACCACATTACCGTCTCTGTGGCCTAGTGGTTAAGGCATCTGCTTACGCAGCGGGAGGTCAAAGGTTCGAGTCCTGTCGGGCTTATTCTGATGCGGCTGGTTGCTGAGCCACCAACTAGTTCAAGAATGGTTACCGCCTGCCTGTCCGCTTGGCACCTGGCACATAGGACAAGGAATTGGGGTGTAATTGTGAACACTAATAGAGGTGTCTCATAAGCCCGGAAGGCTTGCCCTTTCAGTAGGGGTGACACTATAATAAACTAGAACTGCCACTGTCATGGCGTGAATACCCCCCAATAGCGCTTTGTCAGAACCAACAGGGGTCATTTAGAGGTCATGGACAACCTCCCTGCCAAATCTGAGGGTAGTAAGCCAGTAAATTGCTTAGTTATGTATTCTACATGTTTTTTAGTGGTAAAGATCAAAGTAACCATTACCTTTTGACCTACTACCTCAAAACTGAAACTGCCACTGCATGATTTGAACCCCCCGTGGGCCAAATGATTGTTCAGTTATTGGGCGGACAAGGAAAATCTGACTGACGGATGTACAGATGGACGGACAGACAAGTTGATTCCAGTATACCCCCCTTACAATTTTGTTGTGCATGGGTATAACAAATTTTCATTTAATTACATGTTTTTTAATGGATTTAAGTCATTTTTACTCATTTATGCCACGTAACTGGGAGGTCAAGTTTTGAGTAAAAGCCACTGTAACCATGACCTTTGACCTAGTGACCTCAAAATCAGTAGGGGTCATGTACTAGTCATGACCAACCTCCATACAAAATATGAAGACTGAGGGTCAAAGGATTCTTCAATTATTGGGTGGAAGTTATTGGGCAGACAAGGAAAATCTGACAGACGGAAGGACAGATGGACGGACAGACAAGTTGATTCCAGTATACCCCCCTTACAACTTCGTTGTGCGGGGGTATAACAAATTTTCTGTTTATTACATGGTTTTTAATGGATTTAAGTCATTTTTACTCATTTATGCCGCGTAACTGGGAGGTCAAGCTTTTGAGTGAAAGCCACTGAAACCATGACCTTTGACTCAGTGACCTCAAAATCAGTAAGGGGCATGTACTAGTCATGACCAACCTCCATACCAAATATGAAGATTGAGGGTCAAAGGATTCTTCAATTATTGGGCGGTCAAGATTTTTGTAGTTAAAGCTCCTGTGACCATGACCTCTGATTCAGTTATCTCAAAATAAATTGGGATCATCTTCTGGTCATGACTAACCTCCACACCAAATATGAAGACTGTGGGTCAAAGGATTCTTAAGTTATTGGGCGGACAATTTTTTTGTAGTCAAGGCCCCTGTGACCTTGACCTTTGACCCAGTGACCTAAGCCGGAGGGTCAAAGGATTCTTAAATTATTGGGCGGACAAGCTTTTTTGAGTCAAAGCTCCTGCGACCATGACCTTTGACCCAGTGACCTCAAAATAAATAGGGGTCATCTACTGGTCATGACCAACCTCCACACCAAATATGAAGACTGTGGGTCAAAGGATTCTCAAGTTATTGGGTGGACAAGTTTTTTGTAGTCAAGGCCCCTGTGACCTTGACCTTTGACCCAGTGACCTAAGACTGAGGGTCAAAGGATTCTAAAGTTATTGGGTGGACAAGCTTTTTTTAGTCAAGGCCCCTGTGACCTTGACCTTTGACACAGTGACCTCAAAATCAATAGGGGTCATCTACTGGCCATGACTAATCTCCAGACCAAATATGAAGATTGTGGGTCAAAGGATTCTTAAGCTATCGGGCGGACAAGGAAAAACCGACGGACGGCTGGACGGACGGACAAACTGATTGCAGTATACCCCCCACAACTTCATTGTGCGGGGATATAATAAGCACTTTATTTTACTTTTACACAGTAATAGTTAACACATTTAACCTCAATGTTTTCCTAATACCTTTGCCTTTCTTATCCTTTTGTAATTTTTTCCTTGTTTCTTCATCACCATACACTCTTCTCTTTGCATGCTGAAAGAACACATAAAATGTATGTACAAAAACTCATTATATAATAATTGTGTAGCTTTATATGTTTTCTTTGATACTATGTACTCTTTGTCCATGAAGGGGAGCCCACCATGTATGCTACACTGACATTATATTCCCATTATACTCAAAAGATGTTCAGAGTTTGTTGTGATATACAAATGAACTATGAATTAATAGAGAAAAAAACAATTTCTCAAGGACAAAAATGCTCGTGGATCAGGCAGTTTATTAAAATTTGACTAGTTAGCTAAACAGAAAAAAAACCCAACAGATTTTCTTTTGTCATGGGAAATTCAGGAACAAAATATCAATAAAATTTTCTAATATGTGCCAGAAATGAACTATAAAATCAATAATCAGCATTATTGCACAACTTGCATGTACATTATGAAAAAAAAATACATATACTCACTAAATGAAATAATGAGACTGTTAGCATAAATAAAGAAATATCAAGTATCTACTCACAATAAATAAATTATCAGCTGATTCTAAGAACAACCAGCCCGTATTCTGTCCAAATGTTTTTTCACTGGTTCTGGAATTCAACAATGAAAGTTGATTTACATGAAAAGGTAAGTCAGGAATCAGAGTTAGATCTTGTTTCACTCACTGAGGCTAGATTACAATCATCTGTCAAACAGGGGGCTGCTACAACTTCAGGATGGTTATTTCAGGTATAAAACCAGAACGTCACTGACCTTATATATTATCAAAGTCTATAACAATACATGGTGCCATAGACATAATTTCTGAACTAAAATAACAATCATAGCATCGTATGTTGCCCCCCTCTCCACACCCCCCCCCCCCACCCCCTCTCCTCCATCCCTTCTAATTTCACTTATGTCAGTGAGATCTTACTGTTTATATAAACTTTCCTCTGCGACTGTGCACCTGAAGTTCTGACCACTTTTAGTTTTAGAAAAAGAGACAAACAAGTCACAGTCAAATCTGTCCAATTAGATCTTGACCTTTTTTTCTGTTACAATCTCACATTCTATGCATACAAAAGACCCCCTTAAACAATACATCAAGAACTATTTGATTCAACAGAAATGCTTGTTGGGAAAAGCACCAGTCCAAGAGTGACATGACACTAATAATGTAACTTCCATCTTTATAGTGTAGTATGTTACAGACGATCATAAGCTGACAATAACAAATGAAAAGTAGTAGTCAAAAACACATGTCTTTTTAAAATAATTTCACAAGAAACCCTGAAAAAATGTGTGATTTTCAAATAATTTCAGAAACATCAGTAACCATTGGCTTCTTCAACTACAGCTTCTGCTGCTTTTAATTAAGGATTCATAATTACAAAACAATTGTACAAGCTTCCACAATACCTCTGCCAATGACAGAGATCATTGTTTAAAAGTATAAAATATTACCTCACACTATTCACCATATTGTAAAAGGTAACACAGTCATACTGGGTTAAATGCCTGAAAAAAAGATGAAAAATACCTCTAGTTAAATTCAGTTAAAGCAGAGCAACCAATCTTTTCACATTTCTACAACCCTAACAGGAAAATACAAAGACCTGTCAAGAACTATTTTTAACTTAGATGAGTTTTTTAACAGGCGAGTAAAATGTGTATATTTCAAAATAATTAAGAATTGGGTAGTTCATCGTGACTAAATTTAGGATAATAATGCAGCTTCTTATTTTCATCAGCAAAGTTTTAGTCTTCTGCTGTGCGATATAATATTTACTGATATAGTTGTTTCAACTGGGATATCAAATACCTTGTTTGCTCTTTTACTATTTTTTCATAATTCATTAATTAAGACATTTTTTATTTAACTGTAATTTCTTTTATTAACCATTTGTTTGATAGTGTTTCAAAATTAATTCATTCATTACCTGAGTATAAGTCTTAGAGTTTTGATGTCAGATACAAGCTGTTTAGTTTTTGGTCCAAGCTGATGCCAGACTGGGTCCAGCTGTAATCTTATCATCTGATCAAATGACTTGGCCACAGCATTTTCTACTGTAATTTCCTCAGAATCAATCTGAAAAATAGAATTTTTCATCACTAAAATTTCAAAAAAAGTTTGTCAGAATCTTTTGAAGAACAGAATGTTACAGTTAATACTTCTAAATTTATCACAGAACTGTATCATCAAACTCCAAAAAACTTATCAGGCAGTATTTCAATATTCTAAAATTCATTCCAAAAAGTATGAGCAAAGCCCAACTGTTTGTCGTTTTTGCCCTACATATGTTTGAAACAATCTTTTACTGCTCATTTTTTCTGTATTTTTTTTTCTGATTTAATTTGACAAACAAAGAAAGAAGCCAAATCTCTTTATTTATCTCCTCTTGGTGAGTCTTTCCATATTTAATACAGAAATACATGTGTGTAATTCAGAATTTCAATTTTGACCCCAAGACACCTATTTCATTCTGAACCCAAGATGTCAAAACTACTTTACCTGGATTTCAGCCAATGAAAATTTGTAGCTAATGCACTTTTTCTGTCAGTCTTTGATAATGCAAAAACAAATTAATGATTCTGTGTTGATTTTCTTTCTCAAAGAGACATCCCATGGGATCATCTTCAGCCAAATTAGAAAAAAAACATTTCAGAGGCACACAGCAAGGTAATGTTTTGACACCATAAAACTTTATCATAACAATAAGACTTTCATTATATCATCTGAAGTGACAACAAATCTGAAACTTTTACCACCCTCATATGAATGTGAGTACCCTGGAAAGCCATGAAAAAAATGATTTCTTACAGCAGTGTTACATCTCTTGAGTTCTTTGACGCAGGCATTTAGAAGGTCAAGTAGTGCTGCCTGGCAGGCCACCATAGTATCTGTTAACTGTACATGTATCTCAACCACATCCACCTATAACATGAAACAACACAGTCGAAACTTGATCGAATAAATCATGATTGGACAACATTATACTGTACTATGAAAACTTTCCCCACTCTCTTCAGTACTTTTTACAATGAAAAAAAATGTGATACATGAAAACGGTGGCTGCATAACTTGAACGGGGAAACAATTTTTCATTCTGACTATTTCAATTAATCCAACAAAAGATATTCAATGTGAAATTTTGCTGAAATATTATACAGTATATTTTTTTTTCCACAATCCTTCACAAACTACTCCTTTGGTACCAAGAGTTTAATGACCTTTAACAGTCAAAGTCATATCAGGTGGGTAGTCTACCTAACCATCGTTTCTGGGAAGCAACATTAACCACTAGACGGTGGATCTGTCTACAATGTCATATTCGTAATGGCTCAAACAAACCTGACATTCATTAAAATCTCTCTGTTCTTTCATGTCTCAAACAAACCTGACACACATTAAAATTTCTCTGTTCTTTCATTTTGACCATGAATGGTACTTAGACACTTTC
Organism: Cyclina sinensis; assembly: GCA_012932295.1. Lineage (NCBI taxonomy): Eukaryota > Metazoa > Mollusca > Bivalvia > Venerida > Veneridae > Cyclina > Cyclina sinensis. The sequence continues at coordinate 50,189,763 of JAAONU010000012.1, read as the reverse complement.
TCCAAGATTACTATTTTTAAAGTTTTTTTCCTGATTAACGTAACTGATTAATACATTTAATGTATGACAGGAGATGAATAGATAACATTCAACATGTTTAGACATACATTTATTCTTGATCCCAACCTGAACTCAGGTTGAGAAGGTAGCACCTGCCATGTCTGTCTGTACACTATCTTTCCTCCTATTTATTTACCTTTAGCTTCTCCAGTGTCTCTTGAACATGAGCGTGGAATCTTGGCCACAAGAACAGTTTCCTCACAAACAGATTTTTCATTGTTCTTTCGACATGTGAGAAACCAGTCATGAAAGCTGTTGCATTGTGGGAAAATGCTTTGATAAAACCAGTCTGCAAAATTTCAGGGAAACTTATTATATACATTATGTTAACTATCACAGTTGGGGAAGATATCAACTAAGTTGTTAGAATTTGTGATAAATTCTAAAGCTAACCCTTTTTTTCAATATGAATTATATATATTTGGTGTGTAATTAATACCTGTGTATGAAGTTTTGACCTTTTGAAAATTAAATATGTTTAAACTGAACTAGATTACACATTTTTCACATTGTTAACTGTATTAAATACTTGTAAATAAAATGCATTAAAATCACATTGCTCAACACTTAAATAACCAGGAAAACTCAAAAATAGTTAACAAAAAGAAAAAGTCCTTATTATATTTCCAGGTTAAAATCTCAGTTACAGCTAGAAGTGTGTGGGGGCAGCAAAGATACCAATCACACTCACACCAACGTGCATCAATATGTGATCTGGTACCAGTTACTTATTCCATTTACAGGCAGTAGAAAAGTAAATGATATCCTTTTCAGGCATACCTTGAAGTTTCAAGTATTCTCAATATCATGTAAATGTGAATGGTTTTGAATAAATGATTACACGAGGTCAAGGTGTCAGTTGAAAATTCAAACTACAAATGACAAACTGAACACACTAATACCAGTGTTTATAAAGCCGGTTCTTGTTTGGTGGATGGTCATGTATTACAAATGCACACTACCTTGGTACCTATATGCCTTAAGAAAACATTTTTGAACAGAAGTTCTTACTTTTTTTCACTTAAATGAAAATGAGCCAAAAAAATTTATATTCTGTGTATTGTCAGTAAACATTAAGGTATGTCTCTTTTACAATTTAAATGACAAAGTATAAAACCTAACACATACAATAGAGACAAACTTACCTTGTTCTTCTGTCTGTACAGCCTCAGAATAAATGCCTCCTGACAGGATTCAACAATTCTGTGAAACATTAAATAAGCATGAAATTTACGATTATATATACCCGATACCATTGCCATGGGAACAGAAAGAATAGTTAAACTTTTCTCAAAACACAAGTAAGCTGGGGTTTAACTCCTTCTAACAGTTTCTTCACAGACTTTTACAAAGATGGCAGTTTACTGAACCATTGTTTCTGGAAAGGACACATACTAGACTCCTCAATTTTGTAAGAACTGTCAACTTTCTCATAAAGTGGACATGATTGGTTCCCAGGCTAATTAAGTAAGCAACTTTTATTAATAGACAACAAAGGTGATTACCGCTCAAAACAAGTTAAAACTTCTCACAAGGAAAAGGTTCTAATTTAAGTTTAATTAGAAATTCTATAACCCCTTTGCCTTGAGATTCTAACATTACAACACTGTAGGGCTTTAATAGGCTAAAGATAATAAACTTAAGCACGGTTACCTGTGAGCTTTACAGACAATAATTCCTGTGATGTTTTCTACAGGTACACGATCTGTGAGAAGGTCCACTACAAGAATACGAGATGTAATAAACAAGACACCACCCTGTAGGTACAGTTTCTGTCTGAAAAAAGAAAAAAAAAAGAAAAAAATTATTTATTTCAGTCAGTCTTGTAAAGCTGAGAATTCTGAAATCAAAATTTTTTGTTAAATTACATTGTAATAGACTTTTAGAGCTTAAAAATTTAGCAACTTTAGCTAAAAATGGTATTTATCTGTTTGAAAGTCTTTAATACATACAATATAATAATATAAACAGCCTCTACAAAGCAATAACAGCACCAAGCTATGATATCAATAAAAAGTTAAATCTAAAATGTAAAACTGCTTTTCTTGCTAATAATCTATTCTTCACTATTCTGCAGTTGAGTAAGGTGATTGAGGTCTGATTTGATTTCACTGAGAAAGTAGTGAAAGTACCAATTTGTTATATCAATTTTTATGTTAAAGATGTAGAACTTCAACAACCACATAAAAATGTGTGTAAATATACAGTTATCTGCATTTGCATATTTAAAATAAACCTGGAGTCAAACTGAAACCTGGCTGTTCTATGACAATTGTTCCTCATAATAAAATCAATGCTACAACAAAACTTGCTCGTTTGGGTTTACGATGAAACTTTATCACAGTGAATGATTTTTACAGATTAATCTAGAGGATCAGTGCTCCATTGATAATGCTCAGGGCTTGTAATCCAAGGTCACAAGCCTGATCTCCCACTTCTAACATTACTGTTTTTCAGATGGATGTTAAACTGACCTCCCTTTTAATGGTGTTAATCACTGTGCATGTGAAAGACCAAGGAGTGTATCTGGAATGGCTCTCTGTATCTTGCCCTATCCACCACAAACTAAAATAACTGAATTATGCACGAGGGAGTTGGTCATAACACAACTGGTACCGATGGTAAATGCACTCAAATTGAAAGACAGGATTTACAAATCAATTTAAGTGGATTTTTCAAAAGGATAACTTGTAAAGGGATAACAAAAAGTCTATTTCTAACCTGTCTGAAGCATTATATTCATTGGTGACCTGTTTGGGTAGAGGTGACACATTGTCTTTCTCCAACTCTTCTATGTAGTACTCCTGAAAAAATGTACAATCTCTGATGGACTCTAAGGGTAAGTTAAACAAATACTAAACATGTACTGTTCTCTCACAAATTTCTTTAACTAGAGATTCCTGATGTCCCATACACACAGAATGAAGTTAAAACCTAAACTTATGTGCTTAATATCCATAATCCATATTTCTACTTTTCCACTCAAGTTTCATGAACCCAATTTCTTTACTCTTTTAAGCTATTGCAGGAGCCTGATTTTCTGAACAGACAGTAAGAAGCAGGTAAACCTGTATTGAAACAAAAAGTAAAGTAAAGTTGTGTAACTGTGTAACTGGATATGAGAAACATATCCAACTGCTTTAATTAGTTTGAGTTTAATGCCCTTTAACAGTCAAAGTCATTACAGGCACCTAGCCATCTTTTCTTCTACTAGACTTCCTGTTCTCCGTATGAAACTACCAACTTCTGCATATAAATGGTCCTGGTCAGCAGTGGGGTTTGAACCCATGTCCATCAATTAGTGAGGGTTAAGTGATTTGAAGTTAGCAACTAGCGACTTTAACCATGAGATCACAGAGAAGAGTCGCAAATGAACCTAATCCTATGGTTAGATAGGAATGCTGAAACTGAAATACAGAGACACTCACCTCATCCTGACTGGATGTACTGAGCACCAGCACTAAGTTGGAAGCATCACAATACACCTTGAGAAAATTTGTTATGATTCTCTCAAGTCCCAGTCCCCTGCAGTGAATCAAATTTAAGCCATTCAATAAAATTCACATTCATATCTCTGAAGTAAAATGTTAAATAAAGATTGCTTCCAGTACAAAAAGTGATTTACTGAATAAACTTACTATAAACTGTTAAGGCAGTATTAATTTCTAGTAGTGGAAAGAATCTAAAATGAGCATTCAATTTCAATTTAAAACACTTGTCTGATTATTTAATATATGACTGTCCCAACATTGTATTATCTATTATTCAGGGCCTTAATTGAGAGGGAATGGACACTCGAAATTTGCGAATACGGTGTCGCGTGCATGTGCAGTCGGTTCTTTATAAATATCTCAACTGCGGATAGTATATGTTATTGCATATACGACAGTATAATCAAATGCTGAAAAAACATCTTACTGTAAGAAATGACAGTACGAATTCTAGCCAAACTACAAATATAAATATTCCCATGTTTTTATTATCTGGTTTGTTATTTTTCAACGCAGCTTTTGCTTCAAAAACAATAAAATCAATACAAGAATAGAATCGTTTTCTAAAATGTATCAGTCCAAAATGGAGTTACAAAATATGTTGGCATTAAATGGAAGTTGATGAATGGACATAGAACTGAGCTCTACAATGTATTTTATTGCTATATCTGTGTTCGTTTATGAAATAAAGCACCAAATCAAGAGAGATTTTTTACAAAAACAAAGAGAAAAACATATTGAGTTGTTGTCTTTTACTCGTCCACTTGCAATGAAAACTTCTGCTGCTGAAGTAAAAATAAATTATTTAAATTAAAAAGGGGTATACTTCTTCTTTCTTACAAATTTTAAAGTTTGAAAATCAGCCCATAATTGACAAAGAGACTGATGTTTTGGTAAACTAGGAGCGAGCATTGCATTCCAACTTGCTGTTAACAAATGACAGATAATATCGATCAATTTTCCTTATAGGATATACAGGTGAATGCGCAACAGCATATTTTGGTTATTCTTTCAATAGATAAGGAGTGTCCATTCCCTCTCAATTAAGGCCCTGCTATTATGCACTGACAAATTAATATGTTTTTAACTTACAGTACGCGCCAGGAGGAACTCACATTTTCCGCTTTATTTCGCGGACGCGGAAAAAAAAATATTGGCCGCGACATTGAGGAAAAAAACGGATTTCCTTGATGTCTCGACATCGCGAAATATCGCGGCGATATTTGACGACCTGAGTGAAAATAATTAGGGTCATAACTCACCTTGATAAGCTGAACATTTAATGAAATGATCGTAATGAAACTGTGCATTTTACGTCTGCCAATTATGTGACATTTGGTAAAATTAAAACCAAATTTCTAATACATCTGCTGTGTAGTTTTATGTGTACTTCCCTTGTTGAAAACGCTCGTTATTGTATAGCAAAATCGATCAATAATTTTGTCAAGCGCATAGACGATACAGATGTCGCAGTAGGGTTTACATGTTGTATGTTTTCTTTAAATATAGGGAAGCAGTTTAACACGTGTAAATCGGAAACCAGTCAATTTATTTTCTGAAAATAGGGTCAGCTGTTCCGAGAAACAATTACTTTGGGTTTTGAATTGTCATTCGTTCTGTTAACAAATATAAGCATTCGTAAACAAATGCATCAGAATGACAGTTTTATACATTTAAATGATATTTTAAAGAGTAAAATTCGCCGAAATGCGTGTAATCAGGAACTTTGTGAGCCTCGATACGTCAATTCTTACCTGTGAAAAAGTTGCGGAATCATTTAGCGGACGTCCGCCGCGATATTTGGTGACCATGTCCGCGGCGGTGATCCTTGAAATGTGGCGGATCTTGTCGCGTTTTAAGGAATGGGTAGTCCGCGACGACCTCGAGGAAAACGAGAGTTCCTCCTGGCACGTACTGTAAACTATAGTCTTTGAATGTACATAGTCATCCAAGTTATAATCATATTCTTTTTTACCAAAGCTCCAGTATTTTTACCTGGCAGTGACAAGAAGTCCATCTTCGTGAAAAGCATCCAAGAATATCTGCTGTTCATATTCTAGCAGGCTCATGATTAGAGCTATAACCTTCTTACCCAAAAAGCAACATCTGTCACATGTAGTTTCAACAACAGCAAAACATGAACACTTGGAAAAATCTTCTGAAAGAGAATCACATAAAAGTTTGGAATTAAAACATTTGGCAGTGAATAATCTTATCATTTAAAATCTTACAGATGTATTAATAAAGACAGAACTGTAGTGAATTCTGAATTAGCATGTATGTCTGCATTTTCGACATCTGCCTTTACTTTGTCTGTCATAAATAATTAAAGAAGAAAATGAATAACGAAGGAGCAGCATAAATTAATGTGGAGCTATCCGAATTTAAATTGTCCGAATTCTATACAGACAATAAATATGAAATAAAGAATGTTATAACGTGAAGAATTCTTTTACATAATATGAGTCGATTGTTATATTATTGTAACAACATTAGTAGGTCTTTTGTCTATACGCCTTTGTTTTCGGTCATTTGAAGTTAATTTGCATGGATTATGGGCGCAGCCATTGATTCAACTCGATGCACGTCGAAACCATTTTGTTTTAATCGATGTTCTAAATATCCTGAATCTCACTTCTCAATGTAACATATCTTCACAGCAACAGTCAATACAGTGCGTGTTTTCTTCTTTTATTTGGAAACAAGATGAATGAAAATATTAAAGTGATGTTAGGGAATCCGTAAGACCTTAATAATTTGATAAATTTACATTTGAATGCACCCACTGGAAGGCTCTGAACTCTGGAACCTATAAAATTATTTTATTTATTTTATTTGTGTTATTTTATTTATTTTACATTTTAGGACATAGCAAATATTAAGATAATATCACAATACCAATAATAATATACATATAAAATGCCATTCATAAAATACTATTATAAGAGAGCACACTTTTATCATAAGAGAAATAAGATACCTTTGGATAGCCCATTATGCTAAAAGCTTATTTCCAATGGGGTTCATAGGAATAAATTAACTAAATGAAAGATGAAAGAATAAAAGTAATTTTGGTCAAGATTTTGATGGAAAAAGGATTATACAAAAGTACGCTCTTATTCTAAAATTAACTAACAAACATCACTATCACAGACAATATGGGATCACTGTACCTAATTCATTAATAATACATATAAATAACTTCTGTTAGCCTTTTGCACTGACTAAGTAAGTTCTTAATTATATATTTATTTATTTAATGATTTATATTTATCTGTATTACGTGTTTTGCAAAATTCCAAGGATATCCCCCCCCCCCACCCCCCATAAAAGGCTTTCATCGAATAGAATCTTGAACACTGGTCCAATTATAAAAGGAAAATGGGTTATTCCTGGAGTACAAATGTTCGCTTTAACAGTTTAGATAAGAAAAGATTTATTTTGAGTCGGCAAGACTATATAACAGCACAACATAAGCTCTGATGAGCCTTTGAAAAGACTAAAATAGTTGAAGGAACTTTGTTGAAAATTCTTTTTTTGGATTAAGGTACAGCATTTATTTCATGAAAGGTTATTCTAAATTATGATGTTTTTTCCAACAAACATAAAGAATTTATAAATCCAAAGTTCATGTGGACACACAATCATCAGAACATTCTCTTCTATAGGCAAAGCGTTTAGAATTGGGGTATGCTTTAATTTATAACAAATTACAGTCAGTTTCCTCTTACTTTTATAAAGGAAATGTTGCAATTACAATATTAGGATTTGATGATGTTTCAAGGAGTACAAACAACGCATTTAAACTGAATAGCATCTGCCATATCCCCATAACGCGCGGTCACAATTGTTTAAAAGTTAATATTCTGATGCGTCAGTGGTCTATCCGCAGTATTTCTAAGGACAAATAAATTACACTCCCATAACACTTTTAATGTCATATCTTCGACATAAAGAGGATCGAGTGGAAATAATTCGCATCTGTACAGATAAGGGTAATATGGCGAATGTTCAGTTACAGCGTTTTTTTCGCCCTCTTTCAGTTAGTTTAATGACATCACTCCTTCGAGCTAGAGCATTCTTATACAGAAGAAGATACTTTTTCAATTCAGTACCAGCATGCCTTTTCTGATGCATTTTCTGGGTGCCTTTAAGCGCACATTTATTACAAAACAGTAATTTCCAGACATTTTGCTATGACCAGAAGTTTTTGATCTTTACACCCCCGCCCCCACTGTAAGTTATTGGCATATCTCTAGGTTGTGTACATTTCGACATATGTAAAATTTATTATATCGTTATCTATTTTGCTGATATATTATGTAGCTCTTAAATTCGCCTTTACAAATAAACAATATTACGTAATAAAGGCGGATTATTTATGGTTAGAAATCTATTGATTAAGTACATTTGAATCATTCTTGAGCAGATATTTGAAACAAATAATTCTGAAACAACATTAAAAGTATCAGCGAAGAAGACTCTGGACAGTTTTATGAGATTTTCAGTTAGCAGGTCTGTCAAATTCAAGGTCTTTGTAACTGGGTTAAAAAAATACACACATGTAACCCGGAAAAATTCACCTGTCCCTTGCTGGGTTTGAACTCGATTACCTTTGATTACTAAGCAGACAGTCTACCACGTCGCGATAAAAGTTAGCTGTTAGGCAAGGGAGTGTAAGTGCCGTATTTTACCTCTGCTACATACACCCCCGTTCTTGTAATTCGTCCTCGAATTCTTGGAGTACTGAATGTCTGTGGGACTTTTTAAGGGTGCCTTCAGATGTACACTCGTGAGTCATTCACATTGGGCGCCAGATGTAACCCGGAAAAATTCATCTGCCCCGAGCTGGGTTTGAACTCGGGTACCTTTGACTAAGCAGACACTCTACCACGTAGCGATAAAAGCTAGCTGTTAGGCAAGGGAGTGTAAGTGCCGTATTATACCTATGCTACACACACACACGTGTTCATTTTTGAAGATGCATATCGTTGACAATATTTTATACAATCAGTTTTTACAAACGATTTCTTTAATAATAACAACAGAATTCAAAATGTTTAATTTTTTGAAAGTTCAGAGAACTTAATAAATACTTTAAACTATGTTCTTTACATAAGTATCAATATGCAGTTTCATTAGCGTAGGCATAATTTTATAATTGCTGGGAGTCAGCCGAAATCACTTTTGTTCATTTACAGCCGAGCGATGCATTTATCATCAATTAGTCTAACAGCCTAAATCATTGTCGGCTGCATTTGTTGCTGGTAAATTTCAATAACGACAAATAGATGATGCCGAATTTATTAAAAGGCTAATTTGAGTTTTTTTATAATTCATTTGATAAAATTTATAAAAAGGTTTAAAATAACACGTTGTCCTTGAATTTATATATCTAAGATGATAGGTCAAGCAAGGGTTATCCAAGTATTTCTGTTATATGTACATGAATCGAGTAAAACTGTGAAAGCAAATTTGCAAATTGACCCACTCACTGACCAATAAATAATTGTTCCCTTCACACAGATTCACAATATTCTACAACTATTGGACGTTCTAAGAAAGTTTATTTTAATAAATATTTCATCAGTATAAATAAAAGCTGCACATCTCCAGTATTTATAAAACTCTGATTAAAAAAAAAGCGAAAATGTTTGTTTTGATGCCAACCACTGGCTAAAATAAGAGAACGTTGGGCGAGGGGAAAATCCCGGGATCGTCTTTAGAAAAGCCGGGATCCGGGATCGTATTAAACATATAGTAATACCGGGAATACACCACCTGCCATAGGTGTCATCGATAAATTATCGATTATCGCTTGCCTTTTGTTATAGATAAGCATGTATAGTATAGGCGTGAAAATCTTTTCTTTTTTTTTCAGTTAATTAATTTTATCGTTGATGGATTTTGTGTTTTATATTGGATAAAGTTACGACATTCTTTTTATAATTATATTAGCATTTTAATATCGTATTAACATGTGTACTGAAATTCTTTATAAAGCATTACCAAAAGTACGTGGTAATTTAAAAAAAAATATCTAAGCAAAATAGGATTTGAATAAACATTTGTTTATTTCATTATCACAAAAATCAAATAATGTAACTTTTTTATTGCCACAAATTACGACAAATATCAAAACCAAACACTGTTTATTGTTTCCCTTTTTGTTCAATACGATCCCGGATCCCGGGCGTCCCGGGTCCCGGATCCCGGGATTTTCCCCTCGCCAGAACGTTGTTCTTTAATTGTAAACGAACATCACCAAAACAAGAAAACGCTGACCACGAACATTGTTGGAGTATTTTGAAAATTTTACAGCGTTCTAACTTTCAAGGAGGTAATGAACTGCCTGTAGCAAGAGACTGATAAATGTATAACAAAAATTCGTGAAAGCTTTTTCCACACATTGTTTATAGGAGCATGTTTTGTAACATTAATGCTGAAATATGTTTTCGCGATTAATTTTGCATCATTTCAACGAAATCTGTCATTGTATTAGTTTACCTGGCTCATATTTCTCCTGGTTTTGGTGTCATTCATTATTGTTTGAATGTTTGGCCAAAGGGCAAGGATCCAAATTAGCTTTTCAAGTGGAATAGCAAGCTTTGCTGTTAATTTTTAATGATTGAGTTTTTTTCCCTGAATCTGTATCAGGTCTTTACTTGAATCTCATACAAACTACAAATTATAATCAAGTTAAATTTGCTAATAAAAGCTGCTGGATTTTGTGAATCTGAAATTGAAAATGACCAGATGGTGGTTGGCCGGTCTCACTGTTACGCCTCCGAAGGTGAACCCATTTTATAGGCTGATATTTTATAGTTGTTCACCTTCTACGTCTCACTTTGATCTGCATCTGGTTAAGTGGACTCTCCCAATCGTAGGCAGTTCACAGAGTTTCAGGCAACAGTGATAAAATATGATAACTAAATTCATACCTGATCCTGTAATCCAAGAAAACACACAAATTTATACATACGTATAGAACTGAAACACTTATCTCGTACCTGATTAATCCACCATTTTATTCAAAATCTGGCAATCAGAATACTCGGTATTCTAGGTTTATAGATAACCAGGACAGGGTAAAAACCATGCCGAAGGATATCCGCTCGGTTATATGCATTTTAAAATTAGGCTTAAAGGTTGAACAACTAAAAAATATCAGATCAATATATGGGTTCAACACTTTAAGCCTAATAAATTAGGCTATCCGGTTTGCAGTGCCGTTTATGTAACACAGCTTCTTTTAACTTGAAAGTTGAGATGCTTGACGGCTAGCATTCATTGTTCACAATGTCAGATAGATATATTATAAATCTCTGAAAATCTTGCAGCTTCTTCTGTCACTTGACACACGTGTATGAGATCATTCACAAATTGCAATCAGTTCATTTTTTTAAACATAGGCATGGAGAACAATTGAAGCAAAATGTGTCTTGTTTATTTTAGGTCAGCTGAAGTGCTTGCATCTGATTTTGGCTGCAAATAAAGCAAATAATGCAGGACGAGCCTTTTAGAATTTTTGCTTGTCCTGCAGCAGTATGTACTCGTCCTGTCGTTTATTAAAGGAAAATGCAATAAATTGATAACTTTGTATGAATCAGCAACTAACATCGCACTCTGACAGTTTTGAAATCCTTCTTGCAGTACTTTCACTTGAACAGAAGTCTTTTTTGTAGTAATAAAGTTTGCTGTGTGTGGTTCATACCAGAATCTCCGCAGCAAGCATCACATCAGAACTGGACAGAGTTTAGCATTGTTTGTAATAAATCAACATTTGGTTTACACATCAGTTATCGACGGGAAGTATTTCATTTTCTGTTTTATCTGTGTTTAAGACTTCAAATTTGATTATTTTTGGCTAAAAATCCCTCTCGTCTAACAGGAGGATGGCTGTCAGAAGATAAACTCGTCCATAGTCAATTTCTGCATGTAATTATGAGCAGAGGATTGGATTTGTCGATCCCTGCTCACAGTTTTCTAAGATTCCCCATTGTTATGCAAATAAATTCAGCCACTATTACAGCGGGATTAATAAGCAAAGAAAGATAGCAGTATATGAACATCTTCCAGCTTCGCTAATAGTTTTGGAGGGGGTTATACAAAATCATTTGCATTTACATTATTTATTTACATGTTATCAAAATGTTCTAAGCTGTTCAATTCAGGCAATTTTACAATAAGGTTGACCCTTTATGGAAACCTAAAAATATTTTTTTTCACCAGAAAATTACTCGCCAGTTGACCAAGCTTCTTCCTGAATTTATTTGCCCAGCTCCAATTTGACCTGCCAGTGGTGAGTGGGCAAGTATTAATTGATATCCCTGAAGTGAAGATATTGCCAATACAAAATAATGCAAATTAGCACAAACTTTCCTAAGGTCACATCAAATAGGTTTCACTAGTGGTTTTGAGTTCCATTTCAGGGACACTTTTCTTACTTTATTTCTTCTTTCTATGTATTAACTTCACCCTCATTTAAACTTGGAAAAAAACTTAAGGGACCATTAGAAATTAAAATTTAAAAAAAAAATTGTCACCACCACATTCATAATCAGGTAGTTAATTTTCACTTGCTTACCTTACACAATTGGGCTGTCAGACATTTTAACAGAATCAACCGTTATTACTAGAATCAACTGTAATCGACTATGTTAATGGAATCAACCTTTATTTCATACATAAGCCAAAATTTTGAAAGATATACATCAGTATTTATTAATGTATAATATAATCATCATATTAACAAAAGGAAAATTGAAAAAAAAATGGAAAAAAATAAAGAAGAAAAAATGTGTTGCAAGAATAAAACAAACTAGATTCAGCTGTCATTTTGGGTATGTGTCCATGGTTTTCAGTCAGATCATTGTAGTCAACTGTCTAATAGTAATACTGGTGATTTATACATTACAGTTCCTGCACTAGTAGGTCATGGGTCGCAGAAAGTCAAAGAGGAAGCCCCCACCAAAGAGGAAGGCCATTGAAAAACTAGATGTTTACTTTAACTGTCCATTTTGTAACCATGAAAGGTCGTGTGAAGTGAAAATGTGAGGACGATTTTTATTGTTAATAGTTTATCTATAGGACATTTGTTAGAAATGGTATTTGCTTCTAGTGATAATATTTATAGCATTATATCAAGTAACAGCTATCTTTAAACTTACAGAAACTATGTCAGAAGGAAACATTTTCCTTTGCACCATCTGCTGGACATTAGTTTAAAAATTTCATTGCATTGAATTTAAAATTTACAATATTGTTTGTATAATTAATTAAGTTTTAAGTTAAAGTTTACATTCATGGTAAATGGAATTATACCATAGCATAATTGATTGAACATTGTTTCAAAAAGTGTATGTTAAGGGTCACTTATATTTTTTCTTTAAACTAAGCATTATAATAACTAACTGGTATTCTGTATCTACAGGGATCGGGAACGGAACACGGGGATGATATCATGTGGAGTTTGCATGGAAGATTACCAGACTACTATAAATTGTATCCTTTTTTTAAAGTTTAAGGTCAGGAATGTTTATTCAAATGAAGATGAAGTGTATTAAAAGATTACAAGAGTCAATTGCAAGACTGGTAAACATGTAACATTATAAATGTTTTATGTAAGAATATACAAAATGAGGACAGTTGTGATCAAGTACATTCATTGGATTTCAGTGTACACTCCTCTGCAATAGTGAGGACATTTCAGTATAGTTCATGCTGAAAAGACAGACATTTAAATATATGGCTGTTGTTGTTCATAGGCCCAAGTATTTAACATTTCCGAATTGCTTTCTTGAAGATGTAACATTTTCCACTAAATCCAGTGTTCTTTGATTTAAGGTGGCGGAGCAATGGTCAAGGGTTAGAACACCATAGTCCCAGACCACTGGTTGCTGGTTTGAATCCCACTAGTGGTGAGTCTTAAGTTTTAAGTCCCAGAAAGTCTGTATAAAATAAATGTGTTTAGACTTAAAACTTTTTAATTTCCTTAACAATGTTACAGATTTATCAGAACCTATAGATGTGTACAGTGACTGGATTGATGCCTGTGAACAGGCCAACCAATAGCACAGGGACCAGCGGAATTTTTAGTGCAGAGACCTGTGAATTAAACAGATATTGTTGTGTTCATTTTTCCACAAAAGATAGCTAAAATCAGAAAAGACAGTTTGTAGTGAAAATAAATAGAGATGGTTTTATGTTGTGACAGAAAAAGTATAGCAAAAATAATGAATCTATCATGTCCAACTGTGTCAAGTTCTGTTTCGCTTTGTGTACTTGCAGAATAATCAGGAATAATTTATACAGATAAATGGTGAAAATTTAAGTGTAAATAATGTTTGGGTCAGCTCAATGGTGAAATAGTCACCATACAGTCATTTGTTTCCCATATGACTTGTGAGAAGATTTTACCTTACTGTTGTCAAGCACTGCATTTAATTGAAAATATTTAATACCATTCTTGGATATACAGCTTCATAATCTTTTAGATCTCATAAGTTGCTCAAAGAAAGTATTAGAATTCTAGAAAACTGTAGTGCACTGATCATGAAATATACCTGTCTAGAATGAGTTTTGGTTTTGAAATTTACTTTTAAAATGTCTGCTTTTCTTTGTGACTTGTATAACTTGAAATGTGTACACAGTCTTGTTAACCTCGTGAATCATTAGAATGAATAGTTAATCTTGGTACCTACAAATTGAAAGACAGGTGAACTGCTTGACAGAGATTCTTTTCATTTTTTTTTCAGTCACGTATTAATCAGTGTGATTTTTCTCATTTTATTAAATGTGCTGTTTTTTAAGGAAAAGACTAACTTTAAGGTGTTTGCTTACCTTAGACACTTGCCTTTTAGCTGGACTTTTCCCAAAATTTCTTACAACATTTATACTGCTTGTTTAAAAACGTTTCTTTGATAAAGGAGGGTGTTTCAATTATGCCTGCTGTTTCAATTATTTCTGCAGTGTTCTCATTCGTCTATTGTTACTGTCTGAAAAACTGATGTTTTGGCCAGAAGAGACACAGAATTTGCTTTTGTTTGCCTTAGTGAAAAATGTGTTACTATATAAAGAAAGGAATCCAGATATGGTCTACATGTCATACAGATTTTAGTTTGCAGTCATAAAGAAATGAATCTAGTAGAGATTTTTGACAATCCCTTCATGATTTTGTGCATCTTCTAGTTATACACTATTCATAGACAACTGTCAGTATATGCATACATTTAGTATTGACTTTGTATACTGAAGCAGTCATCATGAAAATTGAGACTAGTATTTCTTACAGCATGGGCATTTGGGAGCACAGCTAAAGGCGGGTGCCTTGAAAAAATCAAAATGGCTTTTTTTGGGTCCAACTTGGCGCCAAGCTCTCCTCTGATTCTGGGAAAGGAGTTTTTATTTCATGTAAACATTATGTACATTTTCTATGTAATTGCATTTTTCAAGATGTAAATAAATCATTTGCAGAAATGGGGCACATTGTCATTTTAATTATCATTTTCTAAAGGGTAATGTTGGGTAGTGCTTGCCCCTACTCCTAGTTAGATGAAGAAGTTGATACTATTATATCAAAGTTCTCATGTAAAATATCAACACTTAATTTCTATTACCTTCAGATAAAAAACAACGAACGATTTTCTCAACCATAACTCTAAGGGCGACAACTCTACCAGAAACATTTTATTTAATTTACGTTCTTAGCAACTGCATAATTAATTTAAATAAATACCATTACCGTGCTGGTCAGATTGTACCAGTGTCAAGTCAGAACATACCAGACCGTGTGCAATGAAGCAGCACCCTTCTACAGTCTTGATTGACAAGAGATAAAGAAAGGAATATACCTGGGAAAGAGGCAACAGTGAGGAAGAATTAACACTAAACAAGGCCTTTCTTGACTAGGATTAATTGCCACTTGTCTAGATACTTTCCTGTCCAAATGTCGGCTAGTCTGACTGAAGTACACTATTGCTCCAAAGTTCTGAGGATATGAATTAAAGTAAACCAAGGGAGAATAGTGCACCCAGCGTGGGACTCGAACCTACGACCACCGGGACTCTAGACCGTAGCAGTCAGCCACCTGAGATAGCCGGGTGCCTACCGTTATTCTACTAAACGTCACCAATACAGATTTTACTCAGCGGGTATCTGTGTGATTTCTGTAATGACTGCCACCTTGAATAGGACATTAAAAAGTGGCTGTCTTTACACGTAATACTCCCTCTTTCTGTGGAAATGGGCCATAGGTGATTTCGCACAAATACCTTCCACATCCCCAGGGCCTCTTAATAAACATTGAAGTTTGGTACTTGTCTCTCTTAAAAACAATGGTTTTTGTAACCGTCTAGCTATTTATTTCTTGCCCTTAGCTACTTCTCTGTTGGACACTGCCCTGTTAACCTAAATTATCAAACTGATCTGTCGGATCATAATTTCAAGTCGATGTTTTCACTTCTCCCTTAAGGAAGGCCATCTTTGTGAAAATATTGTGCAGCTCCTTACAGAAGATGATTGTCTAGGACAGGTCCTTCCCAAGAACGATAGTTAGGTAAACTACAACCTCTCCCAGAACTAAGACTCTTGTTGCACGAAGGCGATAAACTTGAAGCCAAAACATACCAAAATGAAAAAGCAAAATAGTGCCAGGGGAAGAAACTCCAGGTGAAGAAACTCCTACTTGACTTTATTCTACAACAAAAAAATATCATGATTATTACAAATTTATATATCACTTTTTAGCTCACCTGAGCACAACGTGCTCATGGTGAGCTTTTGTGATCCCCCTGTGTCCGGCGGCGTGTGTAATCCGTCGTAAACAATTTCATAAAAACAACATCTCCTCTGAAACCAATACCTGCACATTAACCAAACAACACAGGAATGATCCTTGGGTGGTCCCCTTTAAAAGTTGTTCAAATGGTTCTGGTCTGTTGACTCAGTAGGTCACAGGGCCAAAAAAGAAGTTTCAAAAATGCAAATTAAAAAAACCTTCATGTCAGAAAGTACAAGGCAAAAAGCTTTGATATTTGGTATATGACATCATCTATAGGTCCTCTACCAAAGTTGTTCAAATTATGCCCCTAGTGCTAAAATTGGCCCCGCCCTAGGGGGTTAGGTTTTCCTTATATGTATATAGTAAAAACTTCAAAAATCTTCTCCTCTGAAATGACATAGGCTAGAGATATGATATTTGGTATATGACATCATCTATAGGTCCTCTACCAAAGTTGTTCAAATTATGCCCCTAGTGCCAAATTGGCCCCGCCCCAGGGGGTCAGGTTTTCTTTATATGTATATAGTAAAAACTTGAAAAATCTTCTCCTCTAACATGACAAAGGCTAGAGATTTGGTATATGATATTATCTGTAGAGACTCTACCAAAGTTGTTCAAATTATGCCCCTAGTGCCAAAATTGGCCCTGCCCAAGGGGATCATAGGTTTTCCTTGTATGTGTATAGTAAAAACTTTAAAAATCTTCTCCTCTGAAATGACAAAGGCTAGAGCTTTGATATTTGGTATATGACATCATCTATAGGTCCTCTATGAAAGTTGTTCAAATTATGCTCCTTAAGTGCCAAAATTGGCCCCGTCCCAGGGGGTCATAGGTTTTCCATATATGTGTATAGCAAAAACCTAAAAAATCTTCTCTGAAATGTCAAAGCCTTAAGCTTAATTATTTGGCATGAAATATTGTCTAGTGAACCTGTTCTAAGTTTGTACAAATTATATCCGGGGTAAAAATTGGACCTGCCCGGGGGGTTAAGATATTCATTATTTGCATATAGTAAAAACTTATAAGAAAATTATCCTTTGAAGCTTTAAAGGCTAGAGCTTAGATTTACAAGAAATAATGATAGCTTCCACACAAATAACAGTCTGTCGTCAGGTGAGCGCTTTGGGGCCAATGGCCCCCTTGTTTGATATGCGCTTTTCAGTACCAATAGCATACATTCTTACAATATGAACGAAACAGAATATAAAGGAAATAGTTACAATAAAAAGAGGGTGCAATTAACAAATATACATACATACAATTACAGATTTTGAACGAATACTTTAAGCCTGAGAAATGTCATAATTTTTCCTTGTTTTTCTATAAAAATACTATCTTATTTAATTTGTATCAGAAATGCAAACAAAAACATTTAATAAGATAAATGCATGCGTTGGATTAAATATACTAGTTATTTGGTATATATGTGTATACTATTTAACTCGCTCTGCAGATTCTTGAAGCGCCTCTGAGATTCATCATGTGCTACAATTAAGCGCTCCAGAAATTCATCTTATGCTACAAGCGTTCCGGAGATTCATTTTATGCTACAAGCGCCCAAGAGATCTTTGTTGCAATTAGGTTAAACACAACTAAATAAAATGCTACAGTATTTCATTGTAACATCAAGCCCCAATCTCACTTAATTAGCTTCTGAAGATGCTACCCTTGCCGATAACTGGAAAAAATTAATCATGAGAAACAACTTCATTCTGATTTTTCATAGCATGACCAGTCAACTTTTCCGGTATATCGTCTCGAATGAGGTCACCCCAGTCACTTCGGTATTTTTATTACAATCTGTCGAAATTTCCTGTTTCTTTTATTTTAATGACAAAAAAATAGCACAGCACAGAACTGTCTGGGGATTATTTCAATTTGTTCTTCAATATGTGTCTTGTTTTGAAGTAAAATGATTTTAAGAACAACTTTTCCATTTTTGATCAATCAGACAGCTTTGTTATCTTACAGCTCCGCACAAACCTTGCACAAAATTGTCTGATTCCCGACTGCACTGATTTGGTGGTGTATAACCATTAAGCGCTTTTGTGATTCATCTTATTTGGCAATCACTCAAGAAATTCGTCTTACGTTATGAACGCCCCTGACAGAGTACAATTAAATGCTTTGAAGATAATCTTATGCTACTTAAGCGCTCGAGAGATTCATCTGATGCTACAAGCGCTCCGGGCATAAAAAGTTTGCAGCATGGGTGGACCTCTGTAAAATGTTATCGCCGGTAACAATTCAAAGGGTTACCTCAAAAACTACAAAATTTTTGGGGGCATGAATGGTACCGACGTACGCGAGTTTTTAGTCTGCATATGTAAGGCTATGTCTCCAGAACCAGAAAGCAGCATGTCTGTAATCATTCTTGAAAAACATGATAAACAGATTGCAGCATGGGTGGCAGCCAAAGAATTTTTCATCAAAAGGTTGTTTCCATGAATAGTAGCCTTATTAATTAAGCTTAAAGTGTTGAACCCATTTTATAATTCTGATATTTTTTAGTTGTTCAACCTTTAAGCCTAATTTTAAACTGCATATAACTGAGCGGATATTGTTCGGTAGATTCTTTACCCTACCCTAGTTAACTTATTACCTAGAACACCGAGTATTCCGATTGCCAAATTTTGAATAAAATGGTGGATAAATCAGGACGAAATAAGTGTTTCAGTTCTATACTTATGTATTTGTGTGTTTTCTTGGATTACAGGATCAGGTATGAATTTAGTTATTATATTTTAACATATTTTTATCATTTTTGCCTTAAACTCTGTGAACTGTTTGACAAACGAGCCATAAAATGTGCCCAATCGCCTACGATTGGGCGAGTCCGCTTAGCCAGATGCAGATCAAAGTGAGACGTAGAAGGTGAACAACTATAAAATATCAGCCTATAAAATGGGTTCACCTTCGGAGGCGAAATAGTGAGACTACATGAATAGTTGATATTGTTGATATTGTAAACTCAGTATATCTCAGACTTGAAAGCCTTTAATTTTGAAGTGTACTGAATCCTGTCAACAGAAATTTAGTCCGTCATGTATATCCATTCCGCTTGATGCAGAAATTTGTAAAATTGAAAGCTAGAAGACCTAAAATATAACGGAGATGCGTAAAATTGCTTGTTGAATACATGGCATACTGGAGACTGCGCAAAACAGTGGCGATTGGGCGATTCGTAGAGAGAAACCTATCTGTCTGTGAAGGAGACCTCTGTAAAATAATGTCGCTGGTAACATTTCAATCGGTTATCTAAAAACAACGCAATTCTGTAGGGCATGAATGGTACCGACGTACGCGGATTCTTAGTCCGCATATGACAGGCTGTGTCTCCAGAACCAGAAAGCAGCATGCTAGAAATCAACTTCTAAAAACTTGAATTAGAGACGTAAATATACCCTTTTATATATTATATATTATACGTTATCTGTGCAAACTCACATGATTCCCCTCCGTGTTTATCATACGTATATAAGGTTTGTGAACTCTGGTTATCCTCCGTGAAAGTGCCAACGTTAAACGTGCGAAAGTCTCGATAGTTACTTTGTAGTTTGACATCTTTCAGGCGGCGAAATGAGTGCTCTCACAAGGGGCGCTTGTAGCATAAAATTAATCTCTGAAGCGCTTGAAAGCGTTTAACGTTGAACTGTACGTGAATCCTATCAACGAAAATATAGTCCAAACATGAACTTACTCAGGACTTTCAGCCGCCAATATCCGTGCATCGAACCTAAACAAAGTCACGTGATTCCCCACCGTGACAAACGCCTATATCGCTAGGCACTTATAGCTCGGAGCAAGTCAAATTTTAAAATATAGAAAATCTTTTTAGAGTTCAAACATACAAACAGAAGGGCTTTGTACGTTAATTACAGTAATAAAAATTATTCAAACGTATAGCATATAGGTACGATTTCATTTAAAACAGACGCCCAGCTTTATGCCCTGCTTCTAAATCAACAGTGGTAACTATGGCTGCAGATAACATTTTCCCGATAAGCCCTATCTGATGGTAATTCACTCATTTAAAATAAGCATAGCTATAAATAAATTATGAGTATATTGATCGTTAAAACAATGATATTTCAAACAGCCATACAAATTTACAGAAACTGGAATGGCTGCCAATTGTGCATTGAAAACAACAACAACAACGAAAACAATACACGATCGATGGTCGTGTCGTGGCGAGTGACTTCCCTTTATTGGTCTCGTGGTTACGTCAGGACTTTTGTCCGTCATGTGTCTTTGACTTTTGCCAACTTCATGACGGCCGGTGTAAGTCCGGATTTATCGCATATGCAAAATAAAAATCCTTTAGTTTCATTTCAGTCCAAGGAGTCAATATGTTTTCCATATTCAAGGTACGCAACAAAACGATATCCGGTGGTAACATTAATGCGGACAACATTTTTAGAAGTAATTTGCAGCATTATGTTATTTTTGACAGTTTTCACAAACAAAACACTATAATGTCCTCTATTGTTGTCATGATGATCTTCACTTTAGTTTTCACTGAGTCATATTATACTTTTCCCTAGATGTTATACAATATTGTGCTCCTAAAGTCGCGCAATAATACTACATGTATGGGCCTACACCTTTCCTTAACTTAACGATTTTACTATTTACATAATATAGTTTCAATTAAATTATTTTTTACAGCATGATTTTCCTATTTTATGCGATTTAAAAGCGCACGAGAGACGTAGGACAAATTGTGCTCTGTAAACGCATACACGAGAATGTGGTACATAAATATTTTATACCATAGTGTAGAGGCAGAGACGTCAGTTGACCTGTCACAGAGGTCAGGGAGCGCGCGCCGAGCAATAACTGACAAATTTTGCAGTTATAGCATGACTAGGTATATATGCACAGTTTGCTGGAAATATAGTTAGACAAAGAATACAGAAACCCGTCACTCACTATGGTGTCTCAATTCGTTTCTGCATATTTAACACTGTTGAACAGATCCTAGAAACTCAAACCAGAGACTCTGCTTAAGCAGACACTGTTTCAGTTTTAAGCATCCTCGGTAACCCAGAGGTACTCTCTACGTGTACGCTTCATTCGCACTTCATTCCTCAGCACCCGTGGGTTCCGACGATGGTTTTAAGCCGACTTTTTATCTTCCTCTATTCTTTTTCTCACGGATTTCACCAGCAACGCGATAATAACGAGGCATCCCGCTGAATATACTATTACTGACAATATCAGTTCAAACAAACTGATCTTGTGGCATGACCACAACGTTTGTGCCTTGTTAGATGCGTCTGTATATGCAGCATGAAACTGAAGCAAGACTGTAATTATTTGAAACACGTGGAACAGCTGATGACTGTGTCCAGTATAATCAAATTTTCCCGGATAATTCTTTTCTGGCAAATGGCTAAATAACAGAAAAAGGGAGATAACCATAGTGACTACCCAAAGCAAATGGTGACTTCCGGAAATGATCCGACAGTCTCTGTCAAGAATGCAGAATGTACATCTGGAGAGGAGAGGAATGCTACCAAATATGGCCGTTATACACCCGGATCCAATCTGAATAAGTCGCCGTGTAAATGGATAAGGCCTTCTATATAACAACTTGGGTAGACATCCACCTAGCATTACCACCCACGACAGAAAAACATTAACGGGTAACGATATCCAGCCAATTTTGTCGTAAATATGGCCAGGACATGAAATACCGAGAAATAACACACACTGTCCAAATGCGTATAGCCCTATTCCCGCGTAATCGAGTTGAAAGCCTACGTAATGACAAAATGCCGACTTGGAGTGGAAAGTGTGCGCCGTCGCACTTAAAAGTGAGTTTGCGGCCGCGCAAAAGCCGAACGCAACCAGTGGCAATGTTTCACAGTCGTTTTCAGTTGTTTGTACAATATTCGCTATTTTCTGTATATATATTATTGCTGCTAGAGCATGTGTCCATATATTAATCGTCTCATTGTGACGCTGGAATGCACTAAATGCGTAGTACATCCAAGAATGTCCCGGTGGCCTGTATCCGTCCAGTATACCCGGCTCACAATAGAGCAAAGGGACATCACGACAACTTCTCGTTGGCTGTGTTTGTTCGAAAAGTTTAAAACTTTTCATTTCTTTAAAGATGTATGGCCTCATTCTGGAAACACCGCCTGCTTGTTAATGCAAGAATCTAGTTCCAAAACATTTCTATATGAACCTTTTACTGAAATGAAAAAGAAAATGTAACATTTTTTAGTAAAATTTCAACACATATTTGACCTATTTTCGGTTTAAACTTTACAATTTTGTCTATGCTATACAAGAATTGTGTTATAATTAATAAATAATCTTAAAGACAAAATCGTTATTTTAAATCTGAATATAAAACTAGAGAGGCAAAAGGAAGCTTACTTGTTTCTCGATTTCCTTTAAACTTGATTTAATATACATCTTTTGATGCACAAATAAAACACACATTATGCAATAATATGCAAATATGTAAACCAAAACCAAGACACACCTACTCTACATGGTACGATGAACATTTCTACCCTATATATATATCGACGTTCTTTTTACAGTATACAGCCCTGGCATTGATTTACATTCAGTTGGCGAGGAAAGCTTGGTATCAGATCACAGTGCGCCGGTCGGGTAGATCTGTTCATAATAGCACGTATTGTCTCGTGGTTGCTACAACAAAGTTTGTTATCCTTTTTTCTGTTTTTAACTGGCATAAATGACAAGATCGATAAATCAGTGTAGAAAGGTGTAGAAAAAGTGGTCACGGACTAAAAAGTGTATATATTATTGAAACTGAAGACAATATTGAACCTGATCAAATATTAAAAATTTATTGGCATTTTCGTGCCGTATGAAAAAGCACCGATTGTGTCAAGACTTCAGCCCTAGCTGAACGTGATTTGCTCTAGGTTTTTTCCGATCAAATCTGGAACAGTTACAAGACTGTTATATTTATGTTAAACCAAGACAGAAAAATAAAAACAAACCAATCCAAACGATTCTTTTCTTTTTTTTTTTTTGGTTTTGGAGATACATCTAACTATCACATCAACATCTAGGAGCAGCACTTTGACCAAAAAGGGCAATTACTCTGTAAAAAATAGATTGAGCGAACCCTGCCAACAGCATGCAACATTAAGCTTAATGTTTATCCCGCCAATGCAAGGGAGGAAATATGAAGTGCACATAGGCATTACTGCAGACAGACAGCCGGACAGGCTAACTACTGGATGCAATTTATAACACGTTTGACTGAACTTATCGTCGGATACCCACGTCCGAGCCATTACGTTACTCACCATTCAATGTACTGATAACGGAATAAGGTACCGTGAGTATCTGACGTTGCACTGAACTATGAAGGGCGTTAAATGATATGTTAAACGTCGAAATCATATACATTCAAGAAAATGTGTGAAACGATCGTAGTACAATAAAGTTCTATCTGCATATGAAATCAGGAAGTGTCCTCTCCATGGTTTATTATTTCGCTGATAACAGCGCTTTCGGAAGATGTTACTTCAACAGTGATTAAAGTCATATAAAAATAGAACATCTAAACAACGTCCTACTTGAGTAAATTTTGCGCTGTAGCCATGTTGTAAATACACATCCTGTTTATTTCCGTTGTTGTTGAACAAATTCACTGACCTATATGAAAATGGTTATAATGATGATAGTCAAGCGATTTCTGCCTTTGAGGCTTATTTTCCGTCTGCCTATATTTCCGGCTTACTATAAATAGGTGGCTGTTCGCAAATCAAACCACGCGATTTAACTTTTTAAACCGGGAAAAGAATGAATGAATAATTGTTTTTTCTTGACTTCTGCTGCTGAAAGTGACATCCGGTTTATAACACTGAAAAAAAGGTTCCAGTTCCTGCCTGCGCTAACATCAATTCAAACCAGATTTTGAAATATTCTTTGTACCATAAATCAAATGGAGTATATATACTGTTTTAGCGCCGCTTGTTAATTACATATATGTACATGTATCTTTCTAAATAGAAGCAGTTACATTTATATGAGCCTTGTTGTGCTAAAACGTAACTTTAATTTTTTAAGCATGATGAACAAATATTTTCAGTAATTTTCGCGGATTTAATGTTAAAGAAAAATTCTTACTAGAAGACACAAGGGATATTATAAAACTGTTTTCTCGTTTGGGCCTCTTGCTGAGTTAGAGGACAAGGCTGTCGAAACCTTTTAAAAATATTCAATGCGTAGTAAATATAGAAACCAGAATCTGTGACTCTAGTAGAACTAAAGATCCTTTTAACGAGATTAGATCCTCCGTCTGTAGTATAATTATACTGATAGACAAAAAAAGTTGCCCAACTTTAGAAGTTCTCTAAGTTTAATGTGTGAGAGAGTGGCAGGGAAGTAGGAGATTGTAACTATAAAAAAGTCTGAAGTCATATGTACCATTCCTTCCTGAGCCTAGTACGACCCCAAGCAAAATAGGTCCAAAATTATGACATTTACATTGTAACTGTTGCACACAAATATATAGTTCATAATCAATTATGACATGTTTCGCCCGTTTAACCTGAGTTGGCGCTAGGAAATTAATTTAAGTAACCAAATCATACTTTTAAAAATATGTTTCATTCCAAATAATTTCCCCAGAATTTGTAAAACAAAACACCAGTTTTAAACGCTTTTTGAAAAATCAGTAGCCACCTATGGCTATCTCGGCTACTGTTTATGCTAATAGAAGTATTGTATAGTCGACTTCAACCACTGCACGGTTGGTTTCTCCACACTCTGGCTCATATATTGATATTTTAAGTCTTTTCTTGTTGATTCAACAAGGCATGCAACTAATGTACAGCTGTTACATCTGTAGCTAAAGCCTTCATACAGTCTATGCACATGTTTTCATTGAAACGAATAAATCAGATAGCAATTCAAAGAAACATAAGACAAATGATTTACATAATGTAATATTTCATATATAAAAACGAATAACGAAGCAATTCAGTCACTAATGTATACATGTTTACTAAGTAAACAGAGAAAGTATATTCAATTCTGGATTTTTTCGTCGCTTTTTATCCGCTCTCTAACGTATTTCCGTAAACAGAGCATGATGACCACACTGCCAATGCAATAGACAATAATTGTGTTAAAAATAGTCCAGCCACTAACTTGATGACAAGAACACATCCCAAAATCACAATACTTCACATCGAGGTACGCCGCCCGAATCTGAAACAGAGCTGTGCATGAAATGATTACATGGAATAAATTGTGACCCTGAAAAACGTAGTCAAACGTTCCTGGGAATTTTTTCTCCGGCAGGTGGCTTGAGAAAAAGAACAAAGAGATAATCATGGTGGTTATCCATAACAAATGATGACTTACAGACTCCATGCCACAGCGTTCGTCACGGAAACAGTGCACAAAACGCAAACCTAGGGGTATACCGCCAAGCACGGCATGCAGGGCCCCACTTCCAAGTTGGATTAGCCTTCTGCGAAATGGGTATGGCCTTCTATAAAACAGCTTGGCTATGCAGCCACCTACCATGACTATCCAAGACAGACAGACATTAAATGGCAGATAAAACCATGAACTATTTTCATATACATCGGATGAACTAGAAATATGGAAGAATAAAATACATTTCCCTAATCCATATATCCCCACGCCAGCATAATCCATCTGTAAACACACATAATGACATAATGGTGATTTCGAAAGGAAAGTGTGCGCAATCACACTAAGAAATGTACTTGCTAACACGCATGTGCAAAATCCAACAAGCGGAACTGATTCACAGTCACGCGCGAATTCAGGAGTAACGAGAATCTCGCGTAATTTAAGTGTCAGTATGGCACAAGCGATAATATGAGTCCAAATGTTAACTGTTTCATTGTGAAGCTGGAAAATACTGCCAATATAGTAGAGCCATGACTTTCCAGAAGGCCTATATCCGGTTAAGATGCCTGGTTCCCTGTAAAGAAGCTGGACTTCCTGTTGGGTAACAGTTCTCTGCATAAAGAGCAGATTTCTCAGCCGCATGATATTTGCAAATTTCTTCAAACACTCGGCCATTTCCATAACTGCTGTAATAATTGTAAACAAAATAGAATATGTAAAGCTGGTACAATATTTGTAAACTAACACAAGATGAATAATTGAAATTGCGGAAGTAAATTCTTCAAACTTAAGAAATAATTCACTTTTAGGTTGTTAAGTTCAAGGACAGCACACGTTTCATGAGAGCTTATTAACTATCTCTGCACATATCTAATTGTCAAGTCTGTCTATCTATTTGGGTTATACTATCTATCTATTCGAGTTATTTTACCTTCGGAATCGGTTGCCAATATGATCGACCCTCTCCATTTTAGATTGTGGGGATCAGTGCAACATACAGAAGGTATCCCATTCCAGAGACACCTCTGGTTCTTTTCTATGCTCAGTGTATAGCATTGAAGCATGGGACTCAGTTTAACGTCTCATCCGAAGGACGATTAGTATCGTTAGTAGAGGGGGTGGGGATTAGATACTCATGGATTTCAAGTTTGCGTTACCACCTTACCACTTATCATTTCCTTATCATTGCAGGTTATTTATAGAAGATTTTATTGTGAGCTCCTTAGTAGGTACATCATTGAAACGAATATAAGGTCCCATAAGTCAAACCCTTTACTTTTAGTAGATTCTATATGCCGTGTCTTGTTTTCAAGTTTATATGAAAGTTTCCTCTGTTTATAATACAGTAAACAAACAATTATTAAGAGTAAATGTTGACTTACGATTAAATAAAATATCCATATGTTCGTGATAAGATAAGCTTTAATGTTTCTCCTACAGCTATTTAGTGTAAAATACATGTATATGAAAAAAGGTTTACAGTACGTAAATTTGAAATTACAAAAAAACAAACAAACAACAACAACAACAGAACGACGGCAAAATGTAGAAATGTGAATTTAACAACGTAGACAGTTCAACGCACTATTTCTTAACGATTTATTAAAATTACAGGTAACTGAAATACGATATTCCTTAATTAACATAATATAACTAACCTGTTAGCACTAATTATCAAAGCAGTTTATGTACAATATTAATGTCTACCGTGTATTCCATACATACATTTCGCAAAATTCAAAACGTTTTTCACGTTAACCAGTCGTTTTTGAATAAGTCCACTAATCAATATTTCTTCTTTGATAGGGATCAATTCAATGTACGTATTATATCATAAACATACAGGAATCAATACGCCTTAAAATGAATTGTCATGCCCCACTGAACACGATAACCGTATGCTGCAGTCTTGTATGTGCATGTAATTATGTCACGGTATGTAATCATTCCGGGTTGATTTGGACTAATTTCCCGTTCTCGAACTGATTTGGATTTCAAGCACCGGATTGATTCATCAAAAATACAATACAATACAATACAATACAATACAATATCTTTATTCGGCATAAAATACATACATATTTATAGCCAATACAACATAAACATAAATGATATCAAAGTGGTGGTAAGTGCATAAGATTTCTAAGCTTAACAGAGAAGTGAATAAATTATTCTTCTTCAGTTATTACTTGTACGCTCCTTAAAAGCAAAATACAAAAATTTTGATAGATTATATAATGTTTTGCGGTTCTTTGAAGATAAAAGAATTTCTAGTTTATGTAATGTAGGCCAACTACAAAAATATGGTTTTAAAAATTGTCTACGAATATTGTAATATTTTGGACAGACTAACAAAAAGTGAAATTCATTTTCTAAGACATTCATATTACATTGTTTACATTTTCTATCTTCTCTTGGAATATTTAAGTGTCTACCTATTTCTATTTCCAAATTATGTGATGAGATTCTAAATTTCGTCAATGCTATTCTATATTTATTAATATTTACTATTGAGAGGTAGTCTTCTAATCCGAAATCATGTTTAAATACACAATATGTTTCAAGTCTGCTAGAATTATTTATATTTGCGTACCAACATTGTTTGTATATGTCCAGAATTCTTAATTTAATTGAATTTAAATTGATATCATAACCTAAAGTATTTTGATTAGACCAAATATTTGACATACCGATTTCATCTAGTATTTTCTTGACTTGATATGCCCAGTTTTTCCCATTGTAAGATAAGTTATTATCCGCATCCTGTTTCAGTGACATGTATACTTGTTTTATTAAAAGGTTATTATCTGCTGAAATTATTTTTAGCCAATATTTAATAATTATAATTTTACGCTGAATTCTCATTGGATGTCTCCCGAGTTCTCCGTATAGGCAGTCAAGATAAGTTGATTTTCTAACATTTAATATTTTTCGAATGAATTTACAGTGTATTAATTCGATATCTTTGCCTTCATTATAGCCTAAGATTTCTGCACCATAGTTTAAAATAGAACCTACTAAGCTATCAAATAATTTGCATTTTTCAGGAATAGTCATTTCAAGCTGATTGAATATAATAAACAGATTATGGAGAGCATATAATGAATGCTTGGCTAATTTTTTCTGGGTTCTCTGCCAGTGGCCATTTTTAAAAAGATTTATACCGAGATACTTAAAAGTCTTAACATTTTCTAATGTTATATTATTGTACATAAAATTGTAAGTAGTATGTCTACCGGCTTCGAAAATCATTACTTTTGTTTTGCTTGTGTTTACTTTAAGGCCCCATGTGTGACAATAATCGGAAAGGTCGTTTAACATTGACTGAAGCGCTTCCGGTTCATGCGCAAAAAGTGCCGCGTCATCTGCAAAAAGTAATACAAAGATTTTTATCTCTTCAAAAGTGAAAATACCCTCTATATTATGATTTATACAGTTGATTAAATCATTTATGAAGAACAAAAATAAAAGACTTGAGCTAGGGTCACCTTGTTTTGCACCAATATTTGATTCAAAAAAGCTTGAAGTGGATTTTTTGTACCTTACAGCAGCTATTACAGAATTATACATGCTTCTTACGGCATTAACGAACTTCGTACTTACGTTTTCATTGATAAGTTTTTGAAATATATATGTTCTATTTAATGTGTCAAAACATTTTTCAAAATCAACAAAACAACAGTATAATTTCTTTCCAGAATTAAGTGTTTTTACTATAATTGCATGAAGTAAAAATACACAGTCAATAGTTGATTTCCCTTTTTGAAAACCATATTGATTGTCAACTATTTTATTGTTCTTAACTGCCCATTTAGTAAGCCTATTTAGTAGTACCTGTGAATATATTTTCGCTATGATGTTAATTAAAGTAATTCCTCTATAATTTTTCGTGTCTTCAATGTCACCCCCTTTAAAAATTGGAACTATTATGCCTTGTCCCCAAGAATCGGGATATATTCCTGTTTCGAATATTTTGTTGAATAATACATGCATAAATGGTGAAATAATGTGAAATGAGTGCTTATATACTTCTGCAATTAATGAATCATACCCGCTGCTCTTACTATTATTTTGAGAGGAAACGGCGTTTTCTATTTCTTCTAATGTTATAGACTGGTCTAAGTCGTTGTCATTAGTCATTTCATAATTTTCATTTATATCAGTGCCTAAATTATGATTATACAGATTTTTAAAATGGTCAAATAAGCTATCAATAGTTAAGTCTATTGCTGAATTTGGAGGTTTCACATATTGATTTTTCACCTTTTTCCAAAACTTTTTAGGATGAGATTTACTCAAATTTTTTAAATCTTGTTTTTCTTTTATTTTATACTTATTTTTCTGTATCTTTTTTAATCGATTGTATACTGATTTTGAATTCAGGTATGCACTTTTCAAATTATTGTTAGATTTGTCCCTTAAAAACGCGTTTCTATCACTTTAATACTGATTCCTCGCATTATAGCATTCATGATTAAACCAGGGTTGCTTACGTTTATGTGTGTGAGTTATGTTATTCTTTTCGGGGCATATTTTTCGTTCATGTCCAAATATAGCATGCGCACAAGTACGTAGCGTATTTATGAAAGAGTCTAATGTATCGTTGATAGTGTTATTATTTGTCTCCAGTAATTTATCTGTAAGACTGTCAAATGTATTTTTTTCGGTAATCAATAGTTGTTGGAATTCAGTAATTTTTGTTTCGTCCCATTTTAAAAAAGTTTCTGTTTCATATGTAACAAAGCCTGATCCTGCCTTAGTTTTTTTACCACATAAGCTAAAACTTATACCACAGTGATCTGAAAACTCATTTGGGTCCAGTATGCAAAAATCGCTGATGTTTTTAAATTCATTAATATGCAAAAGTAGGTAATCAACAACAGATCCACCGTTCGGTGAATAATATGTTAAATCACCTATATTTAAATCATTATACAGTCTTGAATTACCTATTACAAAAGATGTGGATTGACAAAATTCAATTAAACGCCTGCCATAATGATCAATAACGTTATCCCTTGAAACGCGCGGCGGGATAATTAAATGATTTGCCAAATCTATGTCACTATCAATGTACATATCAAAATCAAGTATATCTGACATATCTGATGTACGACTATTCATGTCTCCTACAATGTAACATTTACCCTTAGGCTTATATCTTTCTAATCCTGATTCAATTTCTTCAAAAAAATCAAAAGATTCCTTATTAATAACTTTGGAATTATATGGTGGAATATATGTACAACAAATGTAAACATTTTCATTAAAAGAAAAAAGATCCTTTTCTAATTCTATCCATAATATACCATTTTGATGTTTTTCTAAAATCTTGACATACTTAACAAGTGAGTGCTTGTAATAAATACTAATTCCGCCACTATATCTACCTTTGCGTGTATTTTGGAACTTATTTCCGTAAATATGGTCACAATTATAACCATTAATTTCAAGATTTAAATGAGTGTTTTTCGATATCCATGTTTCTAATAGAAAAAATATGTCATAAGATTTAGCAATTTCAATAAAGTCACAGTCATTAATTTTTCTTGCCAGACCATTTATGTTCCAAGATAATAACTTGATGTCATTCTCTTGACACCTCTAATCGTCATATGTAAACACTTTTCCGTCGTGATATTTCTTTGTAAGTTTATTGTTAATAAAGAGTTTATTGCCTACAATCCGTGCACTTGATTTCTGTCCGTAAGGGATTTCATCAGTAAGGACCCTTCTTGCGTCGCGGTACTCCTGTGGCATCTGGACTCCTACGCCTTGTTTCGCCTCCTTAAGTTTAGCCTTGTAAGTGTCGTCGTATGATTTACGTCGGATATTTTCACGGTCGGCAAAACGCCGGAAATTCACAATGATTGGTCTTGGTGATTTTCTTTTGTTTCCACCAAGTCGATGAATTCGGTTGAATTCTATTAATGTTGGATCCATGTCAAGCGTGTCCTTTAATAATCCTCTCACAAGCTTGTCACAGTCGTCTGGGACTGGATCTTCACCGTGGAAGAATGGATTGTAGCTTTGACAAGGCAGAGAAAAAAACAAAATAAAATCGTTTATAGCTGTAAGTCTTTCAATATTTTAGTTGCACGGAATATGATTTAACTAAAGAAATATATATACAACTTTAAAAGGTTGATATGCGGTCTTTTAATTGTTAAAACTGAAAAACAAATTACACACGTTGATTAAAATTTCATAAACACGCGCAAAAATGTAAATAATCGTAATAATTAAATTTTCCTTATATTTTGGTTTAAGAAATAAATAAATACATTCCGCTGCACATTAATGTTTTTGTTAAAATATTCTATCCAGTAATGAATTTGTAGTTCGTCTTTTTATCACTTCCATGTGAAAATCTGGAGCACCGGATCCAAAGGCAGCCCGTTTCCATCGAGACAATTGCATTTTTGACAATTTCTTTTATAACTGAATGGTTTTAAGCATTAATTTTTATTTATATTACTTTTCCTAGTCAAAATGGGTCTTTCTGGCCTCAGTTACACATTTTCTTTTATCTTCTGCGTTAAAAAGGAGTAAAAAACTAATAAAAATTAAGTTTACAAGTTGTTTTTCTGGAAAAAATCACTTAAATCTTATAAAGCAAGCAGGAAAATATAAGGACGTTTGTGCTTACATACTTACTAAACATCCTAATGTTCCGTGGTACCAGTTATATTACGAATAATTAAGTGAAAATAAATTAAAAGCTAATTTTTAGAGAGCATCAGAAAATTGACTCACCTGTTTGGATCGCTGTCATTGAATCAATCCGGTGCTTGAAATCCGAATCAGTTCGGGAACGGGAAATAAGTCCAAATCAACCCGGAACGATTACATACCGTGTATGTTGCGCGCCATCGGAGCTCTGTATGTGAAAGACGTCCTGTACTGTCTATCACCATTGATCTACTCCGTCCTGTACTCACGGCTGAAGAAGTCTTGCATTAGGCGAATCCGGAGTTCTGTATGTTGAAGAACATGCATGTCAGTGTATACATATAATGGTGTAAGTTCAAACCTTTTTTATTTTTACATCGATTGTGAAGCAAGTTATTGTAACTAGTATTGGTCTCATTCGATGATTGTTTCCTAGGCTCAAATTAGTACTGTTGAGACTCTGGTCCCTGGTGTGATTCGAACCAGCGATATCCGGATCGTGCGTCCGGACCTTTAACCCCTCGACCACCGTCCCTCGCAATGGTCTTGTATATAGGGTCCCGTATATACAAGTTCATGTAATAGACTTGTCTTGGTTAAGATAAATTCGGAGTCCTGTAAATACGTGTTCTGGTCTTGTACTGGGCGCGTTTAGGGTCCCGTATATACAAGTTCATGTAATAGACTTGTTTTGGCTTAGATACGTTCGGAGTCCTGTAAATACGTGTACCGTGGTCTTGTATTGGGTGCGTTCAGGGTTCCGTATATACAAGTTCATGTAATAGACTTGTCTTGGCTTAGATAAATTCGGAGTCCTGTAAATACGTGTAATAGTCTTGTATTGGGCGCGTTCAGGGTCCCGTATATACAGGTTCATGTAATAGACTTGTCTTGGCTTACATAAATTCGGAGTCCTGTAAATACGTGTAATAGCCTTGTATTGGGCGCGTTCAGGGTCCCGTATATACAGGTTCATGTAACAGACTTGTCTTGGTTTACATAAATTCGGAGTCCTGTAAATACGTGTAATAGCCTTGTATTGGGCGCGTTCAGGGTCCCGTATATACAGGTTCATGTAATAGACTTGTCTTGGCTTACATAAATTCGGAGTCCTGTAAATACGTGTAATAGCCTTGTATTGGGCGCGTTCAGGGTCTCGTATATACAAGTTCATGTAATAGACTTGTCTTGGCTTACATAAATTCGGAGTCCTGTAAATACGTGTAATAGCCTTGTATTGGGCGCGTTCAGGGTCCCGTATATACAGGTTCATGTAACAGACTTGTCTTGGTTTAGATAAATTCGGAGTCCTTTAAATACGTGTACTGGTTTTGTATTGGGCGCGTTCAGGGTAACATATATACAAGTGCATGTAATAGACTTGTCTTGGCTTTGATGAGTATATACGTTTAATGTTTAGTCTTGTATTGGACGTGTTAAGTGTTTGGTATACCATTTATGTATGTGTATTAGCCTTTCATTGAGATCAATCGGAGATTTACATATATCTAACAATTTCAAAGATCTGTTCATCCGTATTGTAATCTTATTTTGTAGTACATCCGGTGCATTCATATATCATGTGCTGTACTATTATTTTGCAAAATATATTCATCATCTTCATCATTATAAAGAAGCCGTAATTATTTACAATGGCAGTATTCGCATTTCAGGCTGTTTTTGATGAAATAAAAAGCAGCGAGGGAGCTGTGGTCGTGTAGTTAGAGCAAAGGACTATCTATCCGGAGGTTGCTGGTTCTAGTCTCCAGTGCTGTTCCACCTTCCACACTTTTTTTGGCGTGAATGCTGGTTTGAACCTTGGAAGCAGTCATCGAGAGGGATTAATCAAAGTTGCAAGAACTTGTTATCCAATTGATGTAAAACGATACTTGATACAAAAAATATCAAGCACACGCAACATTTACAGACAAAAGGCTCTACGCTAGTAAAACAGTAAACTCGTAATTTCTTCAATGATGTTAAGAGTATGTGTTCGTTAATTGTCGTTAAAGGAATCAGATTGACTGGTTTTATTTTTCCATCTCTCAAAACTTAAGTGACAATACACTAGAACGTAATATGTATGTAACGTTTTGGAAACTTACCCCCCCCCCACCCCCCCCAGCTATCATTACTTTTGATCGTTACCTATATATTTTGTGTATTTTCACTAAACCTTCCTCTGGTAACAATGCTTTGTATGTATTATTTACAAAGTGCCCGTATCAAGATCTGTTGTAATATACATGTTCTATAACAATCGATTTTTGCTATTGATTTTAAACCAGTAAATCAGCACATTTAAATGTTTAAATAGTGCCGTGTGTTATAAACAAGACAATATCTACATACAAACCTATATTTAATTTAATTCGTATACAGTCCGTTGTATCAAAACTTGAAACAGATCGTTCAAAAGTGGACAAATATTAACGAAACATGCGGAAAATATACACCAAGGTATTTTCAAATATTCAATTTGTATAAGCTTAATCGTTGTTACGCTTATAGGTAGGCCTATGATTAATGTTACAATAAGTCTTAATATTTTTTTTTGTTTATGCTTCGGATTAAACTGCCAGTTATGTGTTGCAATATTTGTTTTTTTATCTTTAGGTTGTGTAGAACATATCTATTGCATTAGGTGCAATATCAGCTGACACCACACGCACACAATATGGTGTCTCATGAAATTTTTTCTTAAAATCCATGTTAGGAAGTAAAGTTATCACTGGTTTAAATGTCCAAACCGAGATATTGTTTGCTTTATTTAGTCTGAAATATTTTCGTTTCATAGGCGGAATTTGAAAGGGAACTAGAGGATGCTGGAGATCGTCTGGTCGCCGTTGATTTTACAGCCGACTGGTGCGCAAAAACTGACTACGTCAACAAACAATTAATTGACGTCATGTCTCAACCGGAATTCTCAGAAGTCATATTTCTGCAAGTAGACGTCGATGACAATGAGGTAAATATTTTTTATCGTAAGATGAAAACTCTGCAGCAGGCTATCTAATCTACATTTATTTTGTTTATCAAAATGTAAAATCGACAGGAACGATAACACAAATAATTTTACCGCTGGTAATTTGAAAATGTCGTACAGGAACTGTTTTATTTTACTAGATGGAGAAATTTCCCTGGGTTTGTAATCACTTCCCTTATTTCTTGTACAAGTATGCACATATATTTTTTTCTTTGTTTGAATAAAAAAAAACGTTTTAAATTCGTTCATATAAATTAGAAGTTATTTGCAATATTCAGAACCTTTAAATAAATTGTATTTCAATCGGTTGCAAAGTTTTCGAAAGGCTGTCGTGAACATAAATTCTCAATCTAAAATTTCTCTTCCTTGTCTGCAGAACTTAATTAATATATTGTTTTAGGACACGCCGCCTTTCTGCAAAGTCGACTTCCTACCGACCGTGCAGTTTTACAGATTTGGACAAAAGGTAATGCAAAATACAGAAATGTAGGACTTAGTTTATAGTTCATGAAAAATGCAATAAATTCGTACATTTTATTACTGACGACTTTGCACAAATAGATCGTACATTTTATTACTGTCGACTTTGCACAAATAGAGAGTACCCAGTGAAGTTATTGTGTCGACGATGTTTCACAATTGTCCTTCGATCTTGCGAATGGACAGTCTGTGGATTTACATAAACAAATTTAAGTTACTAGTGTTTTAAAATAAATCTGCCACGATTTCGATAAATATGGTTTCTTTTAGAAGGAGTGCCACATCCCAAAATATTTTCATTAGGCTGCCTTTCAAATAGCTCTCCGAACTGCTATAGTATGCATTTACCAAGCAACATCAGTAATTGCAGTGCTTTGATTTCATTTCTTTAGTTGGTTTCCCATGGTTGACTTAAGTCTGCTATTATTACTTGATATTTCGAACCGGGTAATATTATATCGAAGTGTGCGATAAACATTTCTTTTAAAAGATGTGTCACCAATCCATCTTTATTTCACTACCATCAGCACAGTGCTGGTGAATTACTTTGAGACCAAAGTAAAAAAAGAAGCTTCTTTTGCCAAAAACTGGGGTTGAAATTTAAAAAATAAAAAATGGTTTAATGATTCTGTTTTCCGAATTAATTTGTACTGAAATTTGCCATGTAGTAAATCAGCGTTTTTCTAAGATTTTTTGCTTTTAAAAGACGGCTCGATAAGCTCTTCCTGAAAATGCAGTCCATTATTTTTTTCACAGAAATTTCATAAAAAATGATAGAAATATAAAAGAGATTGTCATTTTTGCACCTTGTTTTAGCATAATATGTCACTTTATGTTAATGTTTCCGTGTATGTTTGTGGTGTGATTTTAATTTGAAATTTGAAAAATTTAATATTCGTTTTGAGAAAAAAGAGAAAAAAGAACAACTGCAAATTCAGATTACACCTTCATTTTGCACTCTAACTTGTAATGCTCCGAAAACCTGTAAGATTCGAATATCCGACTTTGGACTTTGGAAAAACTACCCGGATTTAAGGTGATTCTCATATAAACATCTCTTCATTTTTTTTTCAATTCAGCGTTTTTTTATCCTTTTTCCCTTGTAAATACTATTCACTTGAGATGTGTCATTTTTTCTATTTTCAGGTGTCGGAAATTTCCGAAGACACGATTGACAATCTGACTTCTGTTTTACGGCTACACAGATAATAGTGTAAAAGACTTTTTTGGCCAGACCTTTGTAGATTTCTATAGATTCTGTGTATATTCCATATACGCTATTGCTTCGTGTGAACATAAACTTTGTATTGATTTTCTGAAGTACCTGTGTTGTCTTCCCTCTACATAATTATTATGCTATAAGTGTGAATAAAAAAGCTACATTTTGTCTTAACTGTTGAAACAAGCGTCTCTCATATACCCATATCCCCTATCGAAACATAAACGTCAGGTATGAAATACAGCATTAATGTTTTAAAACAGAAATGATTAAGGGTTTGGCAAGTTGGCATGGTGCTTTGATTATTGACACTCGATGTACACAGACCTAATTCTTTATTCTGTCTGCACGTTCTACTCGTGTAACATCAAGACCTCTGCTCTTTGAAATGCCACATCATGGTTTTCTTTTCCTTTTTGTTTTTTTAAGTGAACGTTTGTCTTTATGAAAACTCTTAAACTGCAGAGGATACTTTTTCAGGAACACTGATCCAAAGAAGAAAGTTAGAAAATATACAGGTAATGAATAAAACTGGTATTACTGTTTTACGAAATTAATGTTGTTAGATAAAGATGATCAGAAAAATTTCGATCCACGTGGGATACGAACTCAAGCTTGTAGAGGCTATTCGATATGACAAACAAACGTTCTATACCAATGAGCCAAAGAATTAATGTTAAATGCATTCCAATAATGGCAAAGAATAAATGAAAAAGTCGAATATCTAATAAGTAAAACATTTTATTTATGCATTAACCATCACCTAAAACAAAACGAATAAATAACAATACCGAATCAAACAAAACTGAGAGTGATATCATTTGTGGAGTCAAATACAGGCAACAATGATTATGGTGTATTGAATTACACTTGCAGTTGCGATAAAGAGTCTTTGCTGCATCGTGATTTCAAATATTATGTCACGTGTGTGACGTCATATTACTTAAGTTCTTCAATTTTCGATTTAAGCCCTTCTTCATTCGCGCCTTCCATTGTGTGCACGGTCTTCTGAAATCGGAAAGATATAATATAAGTAGTTAAACATAGAATTCAGTTAAACTGGAAAACAAACAAAGAAAAACGCAACTTCCATTTTTCTCTTATAGATCTTACCGATGATGATGATGAGGAGGAGGAGGAGGAGGAGGACGAAAAACGAGAAATTTAATAACGCTAGATCACGCTATCTCTGTAAGACTGAGAATCATAACTAAATTTCCAAATACCAAAAGTCAAACACATGACCAAAAAAAATAGCACCGCATCAAAAATGCTTGAATCACGGCCATCGCGTTGTTTGCATAGAGTGATCGAGTCTGAAACAAAACACCTCGCGTTCTTTGAACAAAACTTTCAGTATATATACAGAGCTAAAATCCTTTTAGAAGAAGCAGTAACAATGACAAACACAAGAAGTTGATTTTAGTTTGTAAGCTCATTTTTTAGAGAAATGTCGAATACAAAGTAGAATAATTATAGTTAAATAGTGACAATCATAACTCCATCCCATACCCATACCCATACGATACGATACCATACCATCCAACCCCATATAATCCCCTTCCCATCCCATCCTAATTCATCCCAATCACACCCCCATCCCATCCCATCCCATCCCATCCACGAGCAGAGACATACGCAAATGTTATAAATTTTAATGTTTACCTGATCTTTTATAAAATGGAAAGTCGGCATACAAGAGATATTACACGCTTTGGCCTGTGTCCTGAAAAAAAAAACTCGTTGTAAGAACCACAACTTTGGCAAATAAAATCAATCGGTCATGAAGGCTACGCCACACGATGACCGTTAGGATTACCCGAGGGGCTCCCGATTGTTCAAATATTATTCCTAGGTTTACATGGTTAAACTTTGAAAGGACTTTCGTCACTTTTTAGAAATGTTGAACTTGCATTAGATGTATCTATTTAAAGTAGAGAAATTTAAGAATATGGATTTTCTCAAAATATTACGGTGGCACAGAGGTGAAATGCACAACTTTGTGTTGATTGCATTTCTCGTTTTTCTCGAGGGAACGAATTAGTATCTCGTTCCCACGAAATACTTACTCGAGGGAACGACTTAGTATCTCGTTCCCACGAGTTACTAATTCGTGTGAACGAAATAAAAAAAGAGAAGTGCAAATCTGAAAAAAGTATCGCATTTGAAAAAAAAGAGTAGCGCAGTAAAAAAAAAAAGAATCGTGTTGTAAAAAAAGAACAGTACGTGTAAGCTATGAGATAAAAAAAAAGAGCCACCGTAAAATTTTGATATTCTATACATTTTTTTTGTAAATTTTCAAGCGTTGAATCTGTACGCATAACGGGGTTACAGGTACAACCGACAGGGCATGTAAAAGGCAGTCAGCTGACAAAAACTTATACTTTCTGTTTTACCTTTAAATAATTAAAGACCACGTGTATATTCAACTGTACTGACGCATTTTTACTAAAATCTATCTGAGTTCATTTATCGCCTGTACCAGTTCCCCGTAGAAATCTACATATAATTATTTCAGTTTGTGGGAATTGAGCAAGATACATAAAGCGTCCCATCCCGGAAAAACTCCTGCCTTTTCATATATGCAAAGTATCATAGCATAGCAACGATACGTTAGACCTCATCCGAAAGACAACTGTGTTAGTGGATGAGCGGTGGATCGAACCCGCCACCTCTGCGAGGCACAACTGGACTTCTGATCTACCCATGTATATCAAAATGTTCATCTAACATTCTCACGTGAAGTGAATCGTCTAATCAAACAATACTTACTTCATTGACGTCGACGTCAACCTTGAGGAAAATGACGTCAGTATATGTTTCTGAGAAACCCTGTAAAAAAGAATGTGAAGGAAAATATGACGCTGTAAATTGCATGCACTCAAACGATTTAACAAAATTGTTGTTGGTGGCGTTGTTCTTTTGAAATGAATTTCCGCCAGTATTAAACTGTTTCTTTTTATACACGTTTACATAACGTTATGATGTAGACCTATATTAAATGTCCAGTTATGTTCGTTCGGGAAAAATATATCAGTATCATGAGATTCAACTTATGCTAGCTTATGAAATTAATAAAACAAACAACGGTGCCAGCTATCAGTGATAGCGAGACGATAACAATACTGATGAAATAAGTTCGTAAATAATAAAACATTGCCTCAAACTGATTGTACTGTCTATCCACCACCCAGTTGCACTTCTTCTTTTTGCCCTTCTTTTTTTGTGCGGTGGCAGAGCGGGTGGTGACGAAGGGGGGGGGGGAGGGGTAATTACACTGAACAACCACAACTCAAATTTAATGTACACTGATTTTAAATTGATATGTTCACCAGCCACACCATTTTGCACGACTGTATAACCTTTACTGACTTTAGTGATACCTGCACTGTGTATCCCTACCTCAAAGATTGGTTTTATATACTGGCATGGTCCACACCAGGAGGCTGTAAAGTCTACGACAACCAGTTTGTCCCCTGCATTGGCTAACTGGGCTTTGAATTCTTCCTAAACAAATTCAGAATAATTAGACTTAAGCATCTAACATATATGTATCGGTAACTGACGAACTGTCCTTTCTGGCTCAGTTTGTGCCTATCGTGGGATAAATGTTGCAAATGCATCCATGGAATTTATCAAGAACGAGAATTCGACGACAGATTCTGATAAAGTCATTGAGTAGGCCACTGGATCAATCCATGGGAGATCTAGTTGGCAGATTACCTCACTTGCGAATATGGGGTCGCGGGTTCGAGCCCTGGTTGCACTGTCTTTGTGATTAATTAAATTGGTTAAGTGACGTCTTGAACATATTCTATATGGCGTGTCAGGCGTTGCAATATTCGCTAAATTTCATTTGTATTCTATACATTTATTTATATCCCATGTTTTCTTATTCATATGCAATAAATGTCCATTCATATTCTATATTTTCTTTTTTAAATGCGATATTTTTTCATTTATATTCTATTTTTTTTCGAATTTATATGCAATAATTTTTCGTATTTATATGCAATAATTTTTCATTTATATGCAATATTTTCTCATTTATATTCAAGAAATGTTTCATTTATATTCGATATTTTTGTATTCATATGTAATATTTTTCCATTTATATTCAATATTTTCTTATGTGCAATAATTTTTATTTATATTCAATAATTTCTTATTTATATGCAATCAATTTTCATTTACATACAATATTTTTTCCCATTTATATTCAATATTTTGTTATTTATATTCTATAATATTTCATTTATATTCAATAAAAAACCGACTCACATATGCTATAATTGCATTGTGGGATACAGAATTTTACGTCAGAGGTCAAATTTTGTACCGATGTCTCTCATTGGATGTATGGAATAAAATGGCGGCGCCCATGGAGATGTAAAATTGGACAGGTGTGCATCACGTTTTAATGCATTACGCTGACTTTCATTTTATACCACATAAATTTTTTTTACCATATAAATACTTGCGTTTCAAAAAATAAGATCATGAATAATTTTATGCAAAATAAATGCTGAATTTTACCATATAAATATTTATTTTTTACAACATAAATGAAAAATTTTAGAATATAAATCTATAAAATTATATCACATAAAAATATATTTTACAACATAAATGAAAAATAAAAAATATAAATATAAACTCATATCACATAAAAATATTTTTTGAATTCTGCAACGTTCCACAGGATACTTTTTGTCTTCACATACCGACCTATACAAAAAGCTACACAATATCTCGACTCACGTACAATTAATTCGACTACGCTTAGAAAAGAAAAAAACATCTTGATATAGGTCGCCATGACCTGTCGCTATTGTTGACATGACATGGCATACGGTTATGTATCCGTTTTACAATGCTAATTATACTATCAAAAACAAGAAAGCAGGGTCGCTATTTATATTGTTATGGAAATAATTTTTTAATCATTACGCGTTCAGAAATTACTTATATTCCAATATTAAAAAAGTACACACAAAAAAAGATCTTACATACTTTAACAGTCAGCTTAACATTGTCCGAGTACTGAAATCAAATGAATACATAACATACCTCTGTTTTGCACTCAGTGACAGGCATTTTGTTTTCTAAAAGAAGATATCCAAAAGTAAGCAAAGTTCGGCTCTAAGTGACTTTCGGAAACTACTGACTGTGTGTTTTGATTTGTTTCCACAGCGGGCAAATAAATACCTGGTCTCCAACGAAGCATCATTATAAATAAATCATAACCAATAAGGTCACGGCTAAAAATATCCGAAGGTTTTAAAATAGCCGATGACAGAGGTATAAAACTTCTAAATTAACCATGACATCTCTATTGCTAATTCCATATTTGGTAATGTTCAAACATTCCTCACTCATAGTTTAAGATTTTTTCCAAATGAAATAATTGCGAATTCGGAATAATTATTTACAACATTTCCGGCAACAGATTTGAGTGTCTTATTTGATAGGGCAAAATACGGGTTTGGCAGCAACGCCGGAAATCTTTAACAGGTAGTTAAAACAAACTGTTAAAGATCGTAGCAACTGTAAAAATCATTTTTTACGAAATTTAGTGAAGGACATGTTAAATATATACCGTTAAAGTTACAGCACTGTAGTACAAAACAGGCTAGCAGAAATACAAATTTATCTAAAGATTCACGCTGAACCAATTTCTTGTTCGTCGCTTCGTATTCATTCGCAATCGGAACACCTCGGGCGACTTCACATAAGTCACTCGTTAAATTCTAGAGAAGGTAGAATCATTTCGCTGTTTTGATTTTTTTAAATTTCCTTGTACAAAAGAGCCGAAAAGTTGAATCAATAAAATACATGGTGATCAAAAACCTCTTACCATAGAAGCTTTATAGAGTTTCTTTGTATTTTTTACTTTTACGAATCACATGATTACTGAGTATTATAGGCCTACATAGTCGTTTGATAAAAATACATTTGAAACGGAATGGTTTTGGGAAACTGTTGTAACTACTTATGAAAGAAGAGAGTTTTTTTCCCACAGATCCCTCGACATGGGTTCAGAAGAATGCCTTGTATTTTAGATATAGTGAACAATGTGCTTAGTTGAACACTGAATAAAACACACCACTCACATTGGCAGTTGAGAGTAAAACTCATTAAGGAATAAAAGTTGGTCACGACTTCAAAAAAAATAAGAAATCCTATTTTTTCATTTATGTCTTTTTTATTATATACAATTTTGTAAACAGTTTGCACCAATTTGATTAGAAAATTTAATTTTCACATTGTAATATACAATTCAATAGCACTTTGGGAAATGAACACATTTATATCAGCAAAATCAATACAATTTATAGGATTGTAAGAGGGCTTGTTAGAAGTGATTATACAATGTTCCTAAAACATGTCAGTTTTAGTTCATATGGCACCATCCTTTGAAATGACTAGAAAATTCGATTAACTCATTTGCATTGTATGCATTTTGTGGGACCATAATAAGACCCATATGAGTGCTTTTCATTTTTTTTTTCATTCGCAATGTATTCAACATAGCATCTGACTTCGCTCGATCTATTACGTGACCTCACATCACTGCTTTCCTTCACTTGCGCTAGACTTGTATTCGTGTCTCTGTCGGCATTACTTGCCCCTGTCACTGCGCTGGGAACCAAGTAACTGGACAGCCATGAATCTTTACGGAACCATTCCAGATAGACTGTGATATGTTCTTTAAAGACGAATCTGCATCCTTCAGGAGTTAACATTGCTTGAAGCGACAAGGAACGCAAATACCATATACCACAATGCAATTTCCTGTGTAGAACAACCGGAAGTTGCGCTGTCGGCTGCTGCGGGGTAGTCGTATTCGTCGTAAAATTTGTCATAATCTTCCACTTTTTTATCCATTCCAACCATATAGTCAGGGTTCTTCTCGTATCCTTCTATATATGACAAATGTTCTGAAAGAAAGTAAATATATGATATGAAATTCATTAAAGAATAATCACGCCAGTCTGACGCTTGAATGCGGAATTGTCATTGATGTTTCTATATATTTAAGATCTATTCAGTACATCTTTGTATAAGGAAATGCTCTGGTATAGTAAAAGACACAGCAATTGCACAAAAGAAAAAAATAGAGACTGTGCTTATGAAGGCGTCGTCCTGTAGACATGACTTGCTCTGGATTTTTTTCATGGAAGTCGAAGATTCGAAATCTTAGAC
The DNA here is from genome assembly GCA_012932295.1 of Cyclina sinensis. Lineage (NCBI taxonomy): Eukaryota > Metazoa > Mollusca > Bivalvia > Venerida > Veneridae > Cyclina > Cyclina sinensis. Next base: position 50,145,478 of record JAAONU010000012.1, on the reverse strand, counting down.
TTGAATTTCATTGGATATTGAATAATCCACATCAGTTATCAAAAATAAAAATGTTAGAAACTTTTGAAATAAATACAGATATCATTCTAAAATAAGTAATTATATAATATAAAATTATTACTGCAGAAAAAATCAACACTCACCACATCCACGTATGGTTGTTACTTTACACGTCATTTTCCCGTCGAAACAATGACACAGATGACAACCAGAAGCCATCCAGGTTCCGTGACGAATAGTTCCGCATGACCTGTGCTGTACACGGTGCTCGCAGAAACGACCATAATAATTCCTGAAATATAGAAAGTAAAATATGAACCCTGTAGGATTAAATTACAAACTTAACGACATAAAGTGGTACCACGACTAATCAAGATGCTCCCTTTCCACAAATAATGAAAAGAGTGAATTCTGATATTGTTAAAATATCATACATATTTCTGCTTAAATGCTTTTGTACAAGAGAACGCTAAGTAACATACCATAAATCACAGTGTTACCCCATAGTTTATTGGTAAATATTTTCTTATTCTTTTTTTTTGTAAATATATTAGTACATGTTCCTGTGTTTACATTTCTATGTTTTATATTGAAAATGTTTTATTCCCGCTATTACTAGCGCATGTTGTAAATAGTCAACTTGCAGACGAGGAACTCTTATGAGTTTAAGTCTTATGTAAATAAAATTCTGTTCTGTTCTGTTCTGTTAAATGTTTAAATGATTGTCTAAATAAGAACGGGTGAGGACATTATTATCCGGGAAGGGGTTTGTCCAAATCCCAGTTTAAAACATCCTCACAAATTGTCCAAAACCCAGTTTAAAAACATCTTTACAAATGTGCATTCTTCATTGCATACGTTGTCACTATGTCATGCCTACCTTTATTATCTTTTCTTGGGAAAAATATAAAATGTCTTACTGAAATTTAATATGTTTTCGAAGATTATGATTTGACAATAAAAATCCTAGGAAATGATAAAATACGTACTTTTTACAGTGACAGAAGGAATTCATGATACACAGACCACCGTTAAGACAACAACTGTCACTACTTCTAGGGTCCATCAAGTTACCCGTGCCAGCGTCTGAAAAATATTATAAAAAGTATTGATTTAAATTCTGATTCAAGAAACTGTCAAGTAATCAACTAAATAATAATAATAATAATAAACAACTAAAAATGTCATGATGCAATTTCTAAAAAGTAACGGCGGAGATTTTGTTATATCACGTTGATTACTTTTCAGTATTTGACATTTCTGGGACATTTCGAATGTCGTGTTTGACTTGATATCCACTCTAAACAATGAAATCATAGGTACCTAAAAGGTTAATAAACTTATTAAGTCATAGTGCGATCGACCCCTGCATGATTTCACACATCTCGAAGAGTCAACACTTCAAGTATAGCAAACTTAGAAAATGTTTGACTTGCCACTCTTCAAACACCCCGGTGTATATTGCACCTTGCACGTGACACGTGACACGCGGTCATACTTGCTGGGTAATAAAGCAACAAGTCAGTATGAGTTGTCACCTTATAGCATTTTTATTATATTGCTATAAAATTAAAATTTTATGGATGTACAATAAAATTCGAATCGATAATATTGCCCAAAAAAATGATCCCTTGTTCAGAACTAACAAACTTTCATTTACCAATCAAGTCAACATCTCACACTTCATCTGTTTCTAAGAAAAACCACTTTTATTTGCAAAAATGCTCAGTTTCTTGCATTCCAAGGTTGCTGATCAACGACTTTCAAAGTTATATCTTAAGTTCTTCTGATAGAGCAAACACGTCTTGATATGGGAATTTTCCCTAATCCACCACCTCAAGCTAATAAACCCCTTACAGTCTTTTATCGCAACAAAATTGTCAAAGTAACGTTATTCTACAAAGATTTTATAATCTATTTTAGCTAATTCATCTAGTAACGAAATGTTGAGTGATTTATAGGTTATTTAAAAGTATTTAAACGGATAAGTATGGGTTTTAAAAACGTGTATATGTCAAATATAATCAGTCTCTACCCGTGTGTTTACATTTCTGTTCGACTCAAAATGGTTTGGAAACCATCACCTTATAAATTAATTTTATCTCTACATAACTATTTTGCATAACATTTTAAATGATAAAAACTATAAAGAAAGCTAAAAACATTTTTTTTATATAATAATTTCTTGACAGTTATATCATATTATAAACTTACCAAGGCTGTTAATTTCGTCATTCTTGTGATTTCTTTTTTCTCTGTTCGCCGAAAGAAGAGACTTTTCTAACCAATCTGTAACGAAGAAAATAGAAAAATCATTTAGCATTGCTAATGTATCACCCATTCCCATCACTCAACGCATAAGGATCTTGTAAATTCTTTGCAGTGAGGTATACGGGTAATCTAAAATTGGAATACCTCGCCTTTTCTCGTCGAATATATTTGAATGCATAAGGATCTTGTAAATTCTTTGCAGTGAGGTATACGGGTAATCTAAAATTGGAATACCTCGCCTTTTCTCGTCGAATATATTTGAATGTCTTAATATAATAATCATTTCACCACAATCGCCACTTCAAACGCTCCCGTGATAAAAATGAGTTGTATACAAAAGTGATAAATCAGTTAGACCGTTTGACAACCGTTTGAAGATTAAATAGATTAAACAAATTGTGCTTTTGACCTTATAAATGAGTTACTGTGATACGAGGGAATTTTTACTCGGACAGACACGCGAATTGCAATACGTGCAACGTCCGTCGCCAATTTACCGTTCCTTGACTCATACTTCACCCTTTCGAAAACGGTGACGCTTTCTGCTTTATCAGCCTTTCCTAAAAGTTTATACAAATACGAAAACCACTGGTCCTGAGAATAAAATGTGGCATTTTTGCATACCTGTTCCTAAATTTGACCAGGTGTTGGGAATTCAGACTTAATGCTTATGTTGAACATTTTAATAACGTACTGCAGTTAGTGAAATAGATTGAAAATTTTGTAGAAATTCTTATACACTCCTCAAGAATTGAAACTCAAAAGAATATACCACAAGTATAATTGGCAACACAGGGGGGGACAATGGAATTAAAAATTCGCTTTTGTAGACTTCATACAAAGTTCATTTAGAATATATTGCTGAAAAAGCATGCGAGCATTTACTCGTTGCAAAATGACGCATGTTATGACAAAAACAAACTTTTACTGATCTTTCAAATCTATATTGTGTTCTGTTCTGTTAAAGTAAAGGCTAATCATTACCTACTTGAGAAAAATTGCAATCGGGTTTTAAAAATGTCACTAAGACTTTAACGGGTAAACGAGGATAACAAGACAATAGATATTTCACAGTAGCACGCACTTTATCCATTATCCTGTACTTATCACTTCCTAAAAGGCAAGTTTCCTATAATTAGCCTTTCGCACTTCCATGTAAATATGGTTTTTGAAAAAGGTGTGTAACTCCAGTAAGCAGATTAGGTGAAAGGTATTATTTTCCTACCAAATTTTAATATGACCCCTGTGAATTGTAAAAATAGAATATCTGATCTAATTCTTACATTTTTATATAGAATGATATTACACAAACAATATCTTAAAAAGAGGAAAATGTAAATGACTATAGTCAATAATTCTCCCTAGAAGTATGATTCAATAAATATCAAAGCATAGTCCCTAGTATTTTTTTCTTCACACATATAAACACCATGTGACTGTCTTCCTGTCATATGCTGGAAGTACATATATTTACGAGACTTATAAAAAACAATCTAATTCAATAAATTTTCGATTAGATTATCATTCAGAGGGGATTTCTGTAGTAGATTTTTGTACAAACAATAGGATTTAATTACGTTAAGAGACATACTAATGACTTGAATCTGAAACTTAAAGCGCTTATAATGTCTACTCGAACATAAGCCGGGTACAAACTTCAGGATTGTAATACATCACACTACAACAACAGCACTTGGCTTCTAGTTTACAATGATTAAAATAAAAATTGAAGATAAGTATTGCTCAAACACCTGGCTAAAATAAAGAAATATGACAATACTGTTATACACTTAATACTGAACACTGGGGACGGAAAATAGCAACCAAGCGTCTGTGTGAGGCTGAAGTGTTAAGCATGGCTGTTTGCGACTAAAAGTTTCTTTTACCAAGAAATATGTTTCAGTTCTACCCTGCTTAAATTTATTTTAAAACTTACCTGGTGATTCTTGTTGTGAGTGAACGACGGCAAACACAGCAACACATATCACACAGAGCAGATTCCTGAAATAAACAAATAGACACTGTATTCAAACATCTTGTTGTAGTCAAACAATGACGGCTTCGAAACTAGACAGACATGGGTTTCAAAGTATTGCAACTAAAATCACAATAAGTATATATATACTTTCAATCAAATATATGAACTACAAATGTATGTTATTTAAACCGTTAAAAGGTATTCGCATAATAAATGTAACAGACTAAATTACTCAGAGTGAAAGAAAACTTTTAAAGGTTTGAAACTCAGCTTTAAAAAAAACACCAGAAAAGAAACATGTAAGAATAGTAATTCAGTTAAAAGCCGATTTTCATTCTTCTTCAATACTTACATATTTCTGATAAAAATATCCATTTTGTTTCTACGACAATAATTCCAGTATATATCGCAAGATGCACAGTTTTTCTCTATGACAGTTTTGACTTAAATCTAGAAGTGATTTTGAGAAGATTCTGTGGACTTTTATATGATCCACGTGCTTTTGTTGACAAATAATGGAATAAATCAATTGGGTATTCCTATTGGCTGAGTGTGTCGCCAATTACCTATCACGTGGCGGTAATTGGCCAATGACACTTCACCCGTAATCAGCGACGTCCGCCCTTGGGGAACGGTTGTAAAGGTGAGATAAATACTTTTTAAACGTTGATTAATTTTTCTAATGATTTCACACTTTATTTTAGTGCCGATTCAAGAAAAATTAGCGGAAACAATCTCACGGACAATTGAGCAACAAATTGCTGGCACATTTTTTTTCTATTTTGAACTCCTTCTTGGGGGGTGGGGGTTATCGTAAAAAAGTGATCCATCTTTAGTATTTTGTTAAAAAGATGTATCACGGTATGGAAATAAATAACAATGTATATTTTAGGCATTTTTAGGCAGTTTCTCTGGAAATAGAGAAAATGAATAAAATACACTTATTTTAGCTTCTGAATACATTTTTGTAAAACAAAACCAAAACAACAACAAAAAAGAAAGAAAGAAAGAAAGAAAGAAAGAAAGAAAGAAAAGAGGCTATGTGTCTTTTTTTTCTTCATTTATTATCCAAAGATCTTTTAACATTTGCTATGCGATCTGTTTCTCACAAGTGAGTCAGGAAATTTTGGGGTCAGTTTTGTTATTTTATTGTATGAATGAATTCTTTGAGACCATGCTAGCTATCAAGTTTAAAAATTCCAAGTTCGAAAGGATGTCGACAATGCTGGGAAAAAAACAGCTTCCACCGTTCATTTTTTCCCCCGAAATCTTAAATGGAACGAATATACAGTGTAAACTGGAAATAAACTGCGGATATTTTAAGGTATTACTGGCATTAACATTGGTTATACTGTCTTCAGTGTGGGAAAAAATAAAACAACAACATCAGGACAAAAATAACAGAACAAAAACATTGTGTTATGTAAAAATACCTTTTGAATAAATGCTTCTACCGTTATTAAAAAAAATAGTTTTAGTTTTAAACGTTCCATTGAAACCATTGTACAACGAAGCCGAATTTTAATCGTTCTATGTTGATCTGGCATTATTGACCACCACACCAATTTAGAAATAAATCTTGATTTGGAAACTTGTGAAATGAAAATGTCGAACTATCATGCACGCTGACTGTATAGTCCATATTTTTCTTGAAGTATTTTAAAGTACATTTAAATTTCTTATATTTCTTTCGATATAAGCTCATTTCTATTTCTATAGATATTATCTTTAATATTTTTTTCCTATATCCGCATTACAAACCGAGATATGTAATCAACCCAGTGGGACTAAGACAGTACTTTCTGATAGTATAATGATTTCATTTATGTTGAGTAGCAATCGATTCATATTTCCCCAGTCATAACTGGCAGAAATTTTACTAAATTTCGAAAAACTAACTTATCTGGAATGCAGATGGAGATTCCAATAACCAGTTACCAACTGCAATCCTCTAACTAGATTGAGAGCAATTTAAAAATACTGTACTAGTTATTGACCTACCCACTTCTGAACACGAGTTTAGGTACGGAACCAATTCATTAATTGACTGATATCTTTGATATCGTACCATGCATGGACTGCATCCACTGGGTTTGGTTTGAGGTTACTTGGGTCATAATTATGGTCTTAATGCCTGTCATTTGTTTTAGATTTGCAAACATTTCTTTGGTATCTTCGAAGTCTGAAATGAACATAGAAATACTAAATTTATTTTCACTGCAAATAGAAAAGATGCAAATCCTTACTATTTCTGAATTTTCAGTGACTTTAAGGGGTTCAACGGATAGTGAGACATTTAATGGGTTTCTTTGCCAAGCTCGAACTGCTGTGGATACTTATGAAACATCCGGGCAACTGACGTCTGCCGACACAAAGGTTTCGAAAAACAGCTGTGGTGATGTAGGTTGCACCTGTTCTATTTCTTCTATTGAAATGAAAATTTTTCTTGCTTTTTAGCACACCTGAGCACAAAATGGTGAGCTATTGATGAAGGTGGCTCTCCAGCGTTCATCGTAATATCCTTCTTGAAATGATATCGCTTGAAGCCCTTGATAGATTTTGACCAAACTTCACAGGCATGTGATCCATTGATGGTCGTATACAAAATTGTAAAAAGAATTTAATTCTATGAATGGAAATTAAAACTTAAGGATAATATTTAAATATATAGTTGTTTAAAACTGAAAACATTAGATTTGACCTCTTTGGCATAGTATGGTGGAAAACTTTAGAAAATATTTCTCTCTGCAACCAGAGGACCTGGAATCTTTTGCTTGTATACGATTTCCTTGACCTTCTGATCTCTCTGTATTGACAGAACCTTGAAGAATTTATACCATGTATATAGTTGTGCAAAATATCAACATAACTATGGCTGACCTTGACTTTCTGATTTACTAGTTGAAGGTATAAAAAAATTTCAAAACTGGTTAAAAGTTTAGTCAGACAATAAAGATTAGGGTCCAGGTAACGAACATGCTATTAATTAAACATTGAATGTCAGAGTAAGCTGTGATTTTTGTTAATTTTTCTTCAGCAGCGTTGCTGTTAAGAGCAGTTGTGCTCAGCTGAGCGGTATAGGGCCATCATGGTCTCCTGGTTTGTCTACCAAACATATAAAAAAATTATGTGTTTTAATCGTTTAAAGTGAAGCTTAGAGCAAAATAAAAGTTATAGCGTTATTAAAATGTATGGTGTTGACTCATTGAGTCTCCTTGAATTCTTTGATCGACCATCTTTTTTCAGAAAGCTGCAGAAACACACGGAAACAATGAGGTAAATCACTCCTTCAAAATGACATGGACCCCTGACTCTGCAAGCACAGACGAAGTTTACATCATGTAAGCATTTCTTATGTGAAGTGGAACTATACCGTTATATTCGTCAATGTGAAGAATTTTCTCAGCAGAGAATGTGCAGCCATTGGAGCTCTAGTGGTTAAAAACATAGGAGCATCTATTTTGTGTTTGCTATATTGTTCTGTTTTATACGATGAACTTTTAAAGTATTTAACTTATGCTGGTTCGAAACTGAGCAGTTTGACATGTTTAAGTGATTCCTGCAGTACGCCATCTCGCCGCCCCAGTGAAGAACGTTTATACATGTAATTAGTTAAATAAACAAAATCATTCCGCATTCATATTTTGCTTGTATTAATCAACTACATGTACTTGAATTATAACTATTTGAACAAATATCACAATATTTCCTAGTATTTGTTAAATTAGACTGGTTTTATTTGATAAAATAACTACTTATTTGTGTTGAACTAAAAACACATAAATGTTCTATTTATTCTCGAAGTTCTCTTTTTAGCTCACCTGAGCGGTAGGCTCATGTGGAGTTATTAGGATCGATCAATGTCCTCGTACGTCGTTTGTCGCCCGTCGTCCGTCCACACTTAATCTTTAGCTGAAGAAGGATGTTTGCCATTGGTTAAAAGTATTGACGTTTTGAAATTTTAGGGAAGAAGTCGTAAAATTGTAAGTTTGTTGCCTCTGAAAATAATGCAATAATGATTGTTAATTTAACATCGTTTTAACCTTGAAAAATATACTAAATGAAATAAATATATACTAAATATGACATTTTCTTACTGAAAAAATATTGACACTTCTAGCATTAAACTCAACATGTTTTGAGTATGCCTAAACTGATATTATATGGACATAGGCCATTCGATTACTACACGCGTTAAATGTTTGCCAATGTCTTAAAACTATTCTCTTAAGGGGCTTTAGTTTGTGCTTCATCTACGCCTATAATCATTTTAGATATATTTTCTTGTAGATTTATAATCAGGAAATAAATACAGAAATACACTTGAAAGGGAAAAAAATGGAATCTATAAATATATTTCGTCAAAGAAAATATTACAAATAAAAAAGTCACAAGCCAGACCAGTTTAAAAAACAAAACAAAACAAGGCAGTCTGAAGGACAGCTAAATCCCCTTCCGCAGCGGACATTAATATGTACTTCTTGACCTTTAGCAAACCATAACCTTGATGTTGTGCCATGCATATTTATAAGCACATAGCCTCATGATAGTAATTATTTGTGCCAAGTTATTTAAAATCTTCCATAAAGTCAATAAGTTATGGAGAACATTTAACCTTGACCTTTGGGGTAGCAACCTGGATGTTGGTTTCTGCACATCGTGTCACAGTGGTTATCATTTGTGCAAAGTAATTAAAAAACTTTTCGTAATCCAAGTTAGTAAGTTATAGAGCAGACGTGAAATGTGGATACTTGACCTTTAACTGTGACCTTGACCTTGTGGGTAACAACCCAATTATTGCGCTCTGCACATCGTCTTATAATGGTGATCACTTGTGCAAAGATATTTCAAACATTTTCAGCGGTTTAAAAGGAGCTGACACGAAATGTAGACTTTTAACACTTGACCTTTAAGTATGACCTTGACCCTGGGGGTAGCAACCCAATTATTGTGCTCTGCACATCGTCTCATAATGGTGATCACTTGTGCCAAGTTATTTCAAAACAATTTCAGCGGTTTAAAAGTTATGTTGTAAACACGAAAGTGTTACGGACGGACAGACGGACGGACGGACTGACAGACAGAGGCCATTCCTATAATCCCCTCCCCGCTTTGCGGAAGGGGATTAATTATACAGTGATATAATTGACCTATTTTTCTCAGACTAAGCTAACGTTGTTTATAGAAATGGCCATACATTTTTTCAGTTTCGAAAGCTGATATATTTTACTCATTATCATGCATTGATGGGTGTCCATGATTGACAGGTGTCAGGCTCAGGCACCGGACACTTGATAAAACATATATAGAATAAATATTTCACGAATGGCGATAGCCACGAGTGAAATATGATAATTTTCATACCACGAGATGAAAATAAATCCCGTAATTAATGAAAAAACTTGAATTAATGAAAAAACTTGAATTTTCTGTTTATTATATACTTTTCTCTTTTTTGACCTTAAGATTTGAGAGAATTCCCCTTTAATTTAGTGTATTGGCTGAATTTAGAAGAAAGTAGTCCGGCATGACACCAGTGAAAATACGGAAAATATGTTTCACTGCTCTGAAAAATATTTTTTTTTCAGTGAAAATACGGAAAGTACGCAATTTATTTCATCAATATTTCTTAATATTTCATTTATAAGTATATAATAAATGGTCATATTCAGCATTTTGTTTTGTTTCAAGTTTTCTCAGTCTGTCAATTGTGATGATAACAGTGATTTTTTTTCAAAGGTCAGTTTTGTACATTTGTATTTTTCTAAAATTCTGTGTACCTTTATGGATAGCTTATAAAGTTTGTTGTAGCATATGACATGTTTGCGTGTCAAGTTCATTTTTCTATTAGCAATTTGTAAAGTTAAAAGGAGCATAAAACGATGAAACTGTATTTTTTTGTTATTTTTTAACAATTCCTAGTATAACTTAATCTTGTGCCTGTGTAACGCTAGAAAATGGTACACGACTATTTAATAAAGATAAGTTCTATGATTTGGCTAATATAAACAACGCAAAATTGAGATGTCCATTTTTTTTCAAACCCTATATGCGATTTATCTCTGGTCAGTCAGTTGGCCATCTTTACGTGTAAGATCCAGGATAAGCTTTGTTTTTAACTAAGAGAAAGAAAATTATGGACTGTTCACCACTACATGTTAACAAGAGGACTAACTGGCCCTGGGTCGCTCACCTAAATTGAATGATCAGGAAATAAATATACGAGTTCCAAAGGAACACATTGTCACAGGACAAGTTCATCAAAGTTGGTTACTGAAATCTTTATAAAAATGGTATATGTGGTCTAAATTTTGGGCTTGTAGTATCAAAACCAAGAATGAAGGCCAGTATGAATGCAAGTGACCCCTTGGAAATGGCCAATATTTACTCAGGGGCCACTATTTGAACAGTCTTGGTAAATGTGCTCTAGATGTTACTACAAACCAAATATCTAGCGCATACTTAAAGCTTCAGCTGACCATTTTGGTCAGGTGAGCTAAAATATGTCGGGCAGATCTACACTATATGCGGATCACGTGTGAAGTTTCACTGGAAACTCTTTATCGCTATTGGACAACTTTTTGGCAATGGACTGACATACTGACCAAAAGACCGATTGTATGACCACCTTCATTTGTTTGTGGAGGATACATTTTACCATGGTGGCCATGTTTTTAATATATGTATATCAAAATTTCTTGAGTAACCTGTAGTGTTAGGGCATCTAAGGGATGCAGTTTTCAAATTATACTGCAGTCTTTCAAGTGTCCACTATTTTTTGCAAAAAAATTTGAAAGAGATGGACATCAGCAGGGCAGGCAAAATCTATTTTCACGTTGTAAATTTGCTGGTCGAGACAATTGCATTATCGCATTTTACCTGTCCGTAGACAAGAAAAAATTGAACATTCAACTTCTGACAGTGAGTGAGTGATCATAACAGTGAGCAGTTTCGAATTAGCCCAATAATCCATCAAAGCTAACATTTTGACTATTTTTTTCATTCAGATCTGATAAAAAGGCGTTCCTGTAATTTAATCTGGTGATATAGTTTCTGATTCCATGTGACCCAGTTTTCCGAGCCAGGTTAGCTAAAAACCGGGTCTATACGAGCCGTGAAACTTCAGGGGTAGATCAGTCATCCCTTGGTATCTAAACGCGCTGGACTTGTAAAACATGGATTGTTGGTTTGATTCCCTGCTACACCACTGACACAGCTAAATGTCTATAAGAGCTTTCGTTGTTATGCATACTGAGGAAACTTTAGCAATGAATTTGGTGAACTTTGTGACATCACAGGGAACAGTTGGGCAGTTTAAATTTATCTGTTCTGGGTACCGACCGAGCCATATTCTAAGAACTTATAAGAAGCAAATTATACATGGCATATTTATTGAACTAACATATTACATTCCTGACCACTGATTATATTCAGTTGAATATATCTTACCCATGACCCTTAACTTAGGAAAGGTAAAAATCAAATATATAACAGTAGTGATACTACTGAGAGGGCTGAGTTTTTTTTTGTTCAATTCTATTATTGGATACAAAATACAAAAAAAAATATTCAAGTGATAATTTATTCGCTCGAGTCTATGTAAATGTAAATGCAAAAATGTTCACGTAATTGTTGCACAGCATTGAATGAAAACAAATGAAGAAAAGTATGAAAACCCTAAATGAACAAACTTTTCTCAAAACTAAACTTTTAATTATCTAACAAAGACATAACGATTTGAAATGTATAAACAGATTTGACTTCAACATAGTATCATAAAATTTTAATAGCACTTAGTTATGTCTGCAAAATCAAAACAATTTAGGCCTATAGAATTTCAGGAGGGCTTATAAGAAATAATTAAACAATGTTCGAATAAAACATGTCACATCTTTAGTTCATTTGGCACCACACTTTAAACTGACTAGAAAGTTAAAGAGTAGAATTAGTAACAATTCTATTTCATTGTCGGCATTTTCTTGGTCCATAAAAGGACCTGTGTGCTTTAAATTGTTCCTCAAACACACTGTATTCAACAAAGCGTCTGACTACGTTCGATCTATCACGTGACGTCACATCACTGATTTCCTTCACAGGCATATTTGTGTTTCTGTCGCATATAACTGTTCCTGTCAATGCGCTGGGAACCAGGTAACTAGAAAGTCCTGACTCTTTACAGAACCATTCCAGATAGACTGTGTTTTTTTCTTCTTTCTTTAAGGACACCGCCCTCAGGAGTTTACATTTCTTGAAATGACAAGGAACGCAAGTATCATATACCACAATGCAACTTCCTCTCTAGAGGAACCGGAAGTTGCACTGTCGGCTGCAGCAGGGTAGTCGTATTCGTCGTAAAATTTGTCATAATCTTCCACTTTTTTATCCATTCCAACCATATAGTCAGGGTTCTTCTCGTATCCTTCTATGTATGACAAATGTTCTGAAAGAAAGTAAATAAATGATATGAAATTCATTAAAAATTCATCATTGTTTCTATTTATTTTGATCTTTGTCTAAAGCTTGAAACAGCCTTGACATTTTTACATGACAAGAGATTGTGTTCCTAAAGGCGTCGCCCTGTAGAGATGGCTAGAACAGGATTCCTTAATCGAAGATTCGAATGATGGAATTGAAAATTGATGGTAACTTGAACTATCAATCAATCAGTTATCGAAAAACTGTAAGTTTTCAATTTTAAAATGCTATTATTCTTAAAAAGGATCGCTTAGAAATACTGTAATGACTGAAAAAGAAAAGAACACTTACCACATCCACGTATGGTTGTTACTTTGCACGTCATTTTCCCATCGAAACAATGACACAGATGACAACCGGAAGCCATCCAGGTTCCATGCAGTATAGTCCCGCATGACCTGTGCTGTACACGGTGCTCGCAGAAACGACCATAATAGTTCCTGAAATAGAGTAAATGAATAATAAAACCTGTTAGACTGAATTTCATGACAATAGTGCATAAACTTAGCGACCAAAAAATGATACCAGGACCAATCGAGATACACTCTTTACAGAAGAATATTCACAATGAATTATGAAAGTGTTAAAATGTCATACATAATTTTACTTTATTGCTTTTATACATGGGAAAGTGAAGCAACCCGATAGTTCATCACAGGGTAACCCGATTTCTGGGAGAGGGATTGTCCGGATGGCCTTTTAAATACATTTTTACTTAATAGTGACTTCTTGAATACGTCGTCACTTTGTCATGCTTAACTGTATTTTTTCTTGTTTGGGTAAAACATGATTATTTTTTTATTTTTATCGTCATTATTTTGTATGTTTACTAAGATTGATATATGAATGCAAATAAGTCAAAGGACAAGATATCATACGTACTTTTTACAGTGACAGAAGGAATTCATGATACACAGACCACCGTTAAGACAACAACTGTCACTACTTCTGGAGTCCATCAAGTCACCCGTGCCAGCGTCTAAAAAAATATGCAGAAAACATTGATTTAAATATTTATTCAATTATACTCAACTCAGTAATAATAATAATGATAATAATGATAATAATAATAATAATAACAACAACAACATTATACGTGAACTAAATGTCATGATGAAATTTCTGAAAGTAACGTCGAATACTACTTAGTTTTGTTTTGACACACAGATTATTTTTCAGTAACTGACACCTCTTGTCCATTGTCAGCGTCTTCTTGTCTTGATATCCACTCTTGAGAAGTAATTCATTAGTACTTGAAAGGTCAGTATAATTATGAAATTCGAGTGTGATCGACACCGACGTGATTTCACACATCTCAAAGGTTCGACACCTTCCGTATAACAAACCTAGAAAACATTTGACCGCACACTCTTGAAACACGCCGGTGTATATTGCACATTGCGCGTGACATGTTACACGCGGTCTTAGCTGCAGGGTAATAAAGCAACGAGTCAGTATGAGGTGTCAGCTTATAGCATTTTTATTATACATCCAACAGAATTTTATGGACGCATAAAAAAAAATTTGGCTTGATTATATTGCATTAGATTTTGATGCCAATGCACAAAACTAACAAAACTTTCATTTAACAATCATGTGACATGGCATCAGTGTGTAAGACAACCACTGTTTATTTACTAAAACTCTCAATATCTTGCATTCCAATTTTGCTGATCAACGATTTTCAAAGTTATATCTTTGGTACTCATGATACAGTTAAAACGTCATGATAAGGGAATTTTCACTAATTCCCCTCCTCAAGCTAATAAACCCTCTAACCATCTCTAATCACACCAAAGTTGTCAAAGAAACGGAATTCTACGAAGTTTTATAATCTGTTTAAGCTTGTTTATACAGTAACAAAATCTAGAGTGAATTTAAAACTATTTAACTAGATAAGTATGGGTTTTAAAAACGTGTGTAAGTCAGATATAACCAGTATCTATCCGTGTTTGTGTTTACACTACTTCTCCACTCATAATTGTCTCGATTGATTAATATTGAAACTACACAAATGTTTTGCATAGCATTTTATATAAAAGAAAAAAATGTTGATGTGTAAAGGCAAAGTTCTTTTTTTAAGTTTATTACAAAGGTATATAATAATGTGAACTTACCGAGGCTGTTCTTTTCGTCATTCTTATGTGTCCTTTTTTCTCTGTTTGCAGAACGAAGAGATTTTTCTAACCAATCTGTAAAAAAGAAATAAAAATATTTTTTAGCATTTCTAAAATTACGAAAGAAAAAGGTTGAGGTGTCGCCCCCTTTAGTGTATCAGGTTTTTGTAAATTCTTTTGCACAAAAAAAGGAATGCGAATACTCGTAGCTCGCATTTATTGTCGGAAATATTTGATTATGTTAAGAAATTATTATTTCACCACAATCGACACTTCAAACACCCCTGTTGAATACAAATGATAAATCATTTAGACCGTTTGAATATTAAACAGATTTAACAAATTATATTTATGGCCTTAAGAATGAGTTACTGTGATACGAGGGAATTTTTACTCGGACAGACACGCGAATTGCAATCCGTGCAACGTCCGTCCCCAATTTACCGTTCCTTGACTCATACTTCACCCTTTCGTAAACGGTGACGCTTTCTGCTTTATCAACCTTTCCTAAAAGTTTATACAAATAAGAAAACCGCTGGTATTCAAAAGAAAAAGAAAACTGGCATTTTTGCATACCAGTAATTTTACCAGACCAGGTGTGAGAAATTCCATACTTGATGATAAGCTTAGCCATATTAATACTGTATTACTGTTATTTAAATAAAATGAAAACTCTTGCAGTAAAATGTGATAAAAATTATTTTATGCTCCTTCTTAAGAAATATGTTACAAATGTAAAAGTTTACAAACAGCAAAAAGCAATGGAATTAAAAACAGGCGCTTTTGTAGGCTTCATACTAAGTTCATAAGAAATATATTGCTAAAAAATGGCAGCACTTATTTGCCGCAAAATGACGCAAGTTCTTGAATATCAGTAAGAACAAAATCAAATCTCAATCTATATTTGGTGAGATTTTTTGTGGGAATGAAAGTCCAATTATTACCCCCTTAAGATGATGATGATGTTGATGTTAGGGTTGTTTACCCTCGACACCGGCCTAAGCCATATGGCCGAGCACGACGTAAAATTATTATAATTATATATTATTGTTTGAATTCTTATAATGATTTTTGCCGTGTGTAGTTTATCATCATATTATCAAATGAAGATGGTAAACGAAGTTGTTACAACATCATTAGATCTTAAAAAGAGAATAATAAAAATAATAATTATTATTCTCTTATATTATTTCTTATGTATTAAGGTGGCCGATAAATGTGGTTTGTTTTCTTAAATTATCGTATAATAACATAGATCTTTAGAGAAATTGCAATCGGGTTTTAAATATGCCACTAAATTTTTAATGGGTAAATGGGGATAACAGGACAATAGGTATATCACAGTAGCACGTACTTTATCCATTATCCTGTACTTATCACTTCTTAAAAGGCAAGTTTCCTATAATTAGCCTTTCACACTTCCCTGAAAATATGGTTTTTGAAAAAGGTGTGTAACTCCGGTAAGCAGATTAAGCGAAAGGTATTATTTTCCTATCAAATTTTTGTATAACCCCTGTGAATTCTGAAGGAAATCTGATGGTTTTTCCTCCCTATTTTCTACACAATGATATTACACAAACAATGTTCTAAAGAGATGAAAAAACAACAACAAAAAAACGGTCGAAGTTCTTCAGAAAATAATCAACAAATGTCAAATCATAGTCCATTGTATTTTTCTTTAGACATATATACATTGCGTGTTTGCCTTCCTGTCCTGTGCTTCAAGTACATGTATATTGAAATGACTTCAAAAATGAATCGATTCAAAGCATTTTCGATAAAATTCGATAAAATTATCACTCAGATGAGATTGCAATTATAGATTTGTGTACAAACACTTAGATTAAATTTCGTTGGGCGACATACTAATGACTTGAATCTGAAGCTTACAGCGTTTTTAATGTCTACTCTTAGATAAGCCGGGTACAAACTTCAGGATTGTTATACATCATGTAACAATAACAACAACACTGGCTTCTAGTTTGTAATGATAACAACATAAAAAAGAAGATAAGAATCACTCAAACACATGCCTAAATAAAGTACCGTGACAGTACTGCTATACATTGAATACTGAACACGGAGGCCAAACAATTGTGACAAAGCGATTGGAAATTAGCAACTAAGCGTCTCAGCGATGCTGAAATGTAAACATGGCTGCAAGTAACTAACTTTTCATTTATCGAGAAACTTGCTTAAATACTTCCATGCTTAAGTATATTATAAAACTTACCTGGTGATTCTTGTTGTGACTGAACGACAGCAAACACAGCAACACATATCACACAGAGCAGATTCCTGTAACACACAAACAAAAAAACTGTATCAAACATCTAATTCTTGTCAAATCAAATTTTGGCTTTAGAAATTTAGACAGATGTATTGCAAACAGAATTACACAGAAAAAAAGTAGAATTTTGTTCAAAGATATATACCTAGTCACTTTAAATTATCATTATTAGATCTTTGAAAAACAACGATAAAACACGACTATAATCATAGACATATTTGAAAGTTTTAATATTTTTCTCTTAAGAACTTTTAAGAGGAGAAAATGTAAGTAGAGTAAACCAATTCTTATTAAATACTTACATATTTCTGATAGAAAACTCCATTTTGTTTTTCTATAACAATAATTCCAGCATATATCGCAAAATGCACAGTTTTTATCTATGACAGTTTTGACTTAAATCTAGAAGTGATTTTGAGAAGATTTTGTGGTCTTTTATAATATCCACGTGCTTTTGTTGACAAATAATCCAATAAATCATTCGATCATTTCTATTGGCTGGGTGTGCCGCCAATTACTTGTCACGTGGCGGTAATTGGCCAATGACACAACACCTTTAATCACTGACGTCCGCCCTTGAGGGAACGGTTGTAAAGGTGAGATAAATGCCTTTTAAACGTTGATTAATTTTTCTAATGATTCCACACTTTATTTTAGTGCCGACAGAAGAAAAATTAACGGAAACAATCTCACGGACAATTGAGCAACAAATTGCTGGCACAATTTGTTTTGGACTTCGGGCAATACCGTACAAAGTGACAAGCTTTTGGTACTTAATAAGATATTTCCTGTATACAAAATATATTTAACTTATATAAATGATTTAGTGAAAATATGAAAATTTTATCATTGGAAACTTCAGACGGTTCTTATATTTTCCGATTGAAACAGGGATATGTGGGAGTTAGTTTTAAACACATTAAAGTAAAGAATATAACTATGTGCTTTGCTTTTCTTTATATTTTTATTTTCCCTTAATCTTTTAAGATTCTCTGTGTAGACTTTTGATCACAAGTAAGGCCCTATGTTAGTCTTGAATTATTTTGTCAGTTGTGTGATCTCTTCCTTCCCCGTATGAATTTTTTGCGACCATGCATGTTTGCTATTAAGCTAGAATATTTAAAGTTCGCTAAGATAATGAAACATATCTAAAAGAACAGACAGACAGACAGACAGACAGACAGACAGATTTCTTTATTACACCCACTGTAATTTTTTACAACATGGGGATAAGCAATATAAAGGAAAAGACAAACGTGTAACTTCCGGTAGTACCTGAAAAAAAGTAGATAATTTAATACTAACATATTTTAAAGTTTTAACAAGAGCAAGAAGTTTATTAAGATTTGAGCAAAATAACTCCTCATCTACACAAGAATATACGATTACAATTTTATCAAGGTTCATAACAATCCTGAAATGTATGATACCGATCAATGTATGGAATCTAAATTACTGACAGATTAGATATATAGAGTATAATGATAAAAATGCTAAGTTGCTAAACAGTATATTCAACAGGTTCCGATATTTTATATCTATTAATGCAATATCGAATTTTCAATGCAAGCAGTTAATACTCAACAATATAAAATAATTTGAAAAATACATTTATGGTTACTGTAACAGGTTATTACGCATTTTCAACGCACAATCTATAAAACACGCTAATTTATTTAGCACGGTAAAAGAAAGAAAAAAAAAAGACATAAATATTTCTAAAATTTAAATGGAATGTTTACGCCATATAAAATATAAATTGTGGACAATTTTCAGGTATCACTGATTAAACTTTAGTTAAATTGTTGTTGAAGTGAAAATAGAACACAGTTATATAATAATACATTTTAGATTGGTTAAATACTTCTATATTAGCGCTGTACACTGAGCATGCAAAAGACCCAGGGGTGTCTCTGGAACGCGAAGCTTTCTGTATCTTGCACTATCCTCCCACAAATAAAATATCTAATTTCTGCAGGGGACGTCGGTCATATGGGAATCCGGTACCGACGATAAATAAACTCAAATAGATAGAACCCAATGGACTATGAGGCCTACTTTTAGCAGTTTTACGTCATAGTTATTCTTAAGAATGTTGCATTGGTGACATAAAATGCCGAGCAAATATGCAATCTAATACGGACTTAATGAGAGCTTTTGTCCAAAAAAAGTTATAAATAAAATTTCAACGAAAATTGAGCTCTGTAACTTTTACCAGATATGGCTGAACTCCGTTTTCAATACGTGTATATGTATATGCATAGGAATGAATAGCTTTAGTACTGATACAAGTTAGTATTTCGGTTAAGCTGTCAACGGAACGATAAAATCTTTTTCTTTTTTGAATTCAGACGGTATGAAATCAATTTCTTCTGAAGGGAGGGTACATTTATATTTCTTTTTATTTTACTTCTTTACTTCTATATCTGTTTGGACGCGATATATATAGAGAATTCTAATTTTGTTTGTTGTGGCATATGTCATTTCTGCGTATCAAGGTCCACGAGCAATTTAATGTATAATGTTAAAATAATTGTCAAAACAAGGGTACTGTATTTTTTTCTTTACTTTCTTTCTAAAAATCCTTTACTTAACATGATCGTGGGCCTGTGAAACGCTAGAATTATGAATTATTTAACACGGTTCACTCATTTTAATTACAGAAGACTTATTCTATAATTTGGCTTATTTAAACCATGTATGTAATTCATCTCTGGACAGTCCATTGGCCATATTTACATGCAGGTTCCAGGAAAACAAGAAAGAAGCATACTGACTGTTTATTTCTACATGTTTAAAACAAGGTCCATGCGAACCCTGGAACTTAAGGGCTGGACTTGTAATTCTGGGGTGGTGAGTTCGATTCCCCGCTACTCCACTTACACAACTGTCTTTCGGATGAGATATCAAACCGAGGTCCCACGTTTTAGTGCTACACATTTTGTGTGACCAGAGAACCAGAATTTTCTCTGGAATGGGATGGTTCCTGTATATTTTACTTTCAGGAACAGTCTAAAATAACTAAACTATGCAGGAAGTGTCGATCATATGGGCAACTGGTGCTGATGTTAAATAGACAGAGGTCATGGGACTTCTATTCCTTTACTTATTTCACTATGCAACAGGAGTCCCTTCATTTAGTTACTATACAAGAAAAAAGGCAATGTACTAATACAAAAAGAAATAAACTCGAACGAATTTCACCTTTATATACACGCAATAACAGATTTACATTAAGTTAACATTCAGTTAGGTCCTAGAAAATAACATTCAATGAAAGACATATGTTTTGAAAAGGACTGATACACGAATATCTAACACTGGACCACAGAGAAACATGTATGCATGTACAATGATCATGAATAACAAACATTGTAAAGAGGAATAACAAAATGCATTAATATGATGCAAAATTAACTACTGAAAATAAATACACATATAAACAAAAATATCTTTGACAACCGTGGATGCTCTCTGACACCGCTTTTACCATGGCAAGTAAAAGTGTATGGAAACAAACTGGGGTAATTCGACAAATAAATTATGTTTATACAGCTGAGGGTTATTCCAGCTAGTTATATTGTATTTAATAATGTATCTTGACCTCTGTGACCTTGACCTACGGACCTGGTTCATGTGTGCCACGTACCGTCTCACTGAGGCGAACATTTGAGCCTAATAATTTTCAAATTCCTCTAACCAAAGTGTGATGGAAATACAGAAGGACATACAGAGAAAGCGTTAATATATGCTACCCTGACATTTTTTGGGGGAGCATAAAAATAACCTGGAACGTATTTGCAACAGGAAAGGTTCTTGCATTCAGCACTTTCCCTGTCAACAGGCTATTGTTCAAGTTTCAAGTCATTAAAGGTTAACTGTTTTTCATAACATTTATACATCTATGAAAACAGAACAAACTCAAAAGCACATACAAGAATTTTTCCAGACCAGAAATACAGAGGTAAATTTAAATGCGTTATCTAAATATAAAAAATCTGTAAAAGTAAGAAGGTTGTAAAGCATTATGAAAAACACAGAACACTTTTACTTAAAGCATCGCAATATAGTTCATCACACTTCATATACATTATGTAAATTTATTCAATTTCATGAAATATTTGCTCTGTAGCGTCATTTATTGCACCAATGTATGAATTTGACAGCAGTGGGCATTGCAAAAAACATTGCTAATTTTCAGTCATATTAAAGGGACATAACCAAAAATTCACCAATAATATATTGCATGTGTATTTTATGGCTCCTTCTCAATATAGTGAGAGGGAATAAATAATATTAAGAAGAAAACAGTTTTTCCTTAACACGAAGAAAGTATTCTTTTGTAATAAATCACTACCCACTCAAAACGTATACAGTAACTCTCTATACAGAGACTAATATTAATGAGGTCATTTTATTAGTTGTATTTAGAAGTTTTAGCCGTGACCTTGACATTGGGTAATGATTTGTTCAGTATCAGTCACATGTATATATTCTGATCAAAAGTGTATGCTTGACAGGGGCGTAGCTAGTCTAAAATTGAGTGTACGCACAAGCCGGGGGTCCAGGGGGGCGCATGAGGCCCCCTTGCAGGTTCAGGACAAATCCCTGATTGGGATCCAGTGGGCAGAGTCCCTGGAAGTTCCAAAGATTTCGTCATTTAGGATTTTTTTTTTCGCATTAAATTAATTATATTTTTACCTCCTGGAACAAACTGTTCAAGTGTGCATTCGGCGTATGGGTAGCTATGCCACTGCTTGAAATTTTAGAGTATGTGTCTTAAAGACTTCAACGCAGATTTTTCAGTTTCACCTTCCATAAGAACATCAATTTTTGCAAATTCTGAAAAGGTACATTTTTATATGGAAATTAATATATTACACTTCACTGGATGTATTCATTGCAATGTCAATTCTATGCACATCTGACCTATGACCCTTAAATGAGAAGAGGTCAAAATTATAATAATATCAGTAATATAACTATGGAGACAAGTCTTTTTTCTCAATTCTTCAGGTGGATACAAATTACAAAAACATAATTCGAATGATAATTTGTTCACAAGGTTCTATGTAAATGGAAATGTTTACATAAATATTGCACAATAAATAACGGTAAGTGAACTGAAGGAAAAAACATGATAACATCAAATGAACAATTATCTCTCAAAACTAAATTCATATTTATGTAACAAAGACATAACGATTTGAAATGTATAAATAGACGAAGGAACATAATTTGGTACATGTTCTCCTCAGGAGATTGATGTTGTACAAATCAACTTCACAATTGACCAATCCACAGTGACCTTCAAGTTGTGACCTTCAGAAGGTCATATTAAACATTTGTGATATACAGCGGACATATATTTGATATTATTTACCAGCCCTGATTTTACAGCAGATATTGGTCTTATTCACATAGTGAACAAACAATTTTTTCTTTCTCCAATGAAAAGAAAGACTTTGTTGTAATATCAAGCCAGAATGTAACTGCAGAATCTGGCCAAAAAGATATTTTAACAGATTACAATAATATATCAAAACAAACAGGAAACCCCAACAAAAAACAATATCTGTATGTGACTAGCGACTTCAAGAAACCAGTTTCTATGAAGATGAAAAAGGCAACAGAATGGTAACAAAATGTGTTTAAGAAAAGCCATGGTTAATCACACTGTATCAGAGATAAAAATAAAGATTTCTTGAAAAAAGTAAGTGACAGTACCTACAAACTATGTTATTTCTAAAGTCACCTGTTACTGTTTAAACAAATTTACAACTAGATTTTAATAAACTTACACCTAACAAGATGATGAGGGATTACTTATAAAGTAGCTAGGTAAGGTAAAAATGTCAAACAAGACAAAAGTAAAAGTTCAAGAGGCAATAACTCTGCAATGACTGCATGGATAGGCATCAAAAATATGTCTTGCACATCTACATTGCGTAATGACCATTCCTAAAAAGCTTCATTTCAATCAGTTGAAAACTGATTGAGGAGTTCGCAACGCAAGGTAAAGATGTCAAACGTGACAGACCGACTGACCAACAGGGTGATTCCAGTAAACCCCCTTGCAAACTTCGTTTCTGAGGGTATAATAAACAAAGAAAATAATTCAAAATAAGACATGCCTGAGTTATGGTTCTTGCAACCCTCCCTTTCTTTCCTAAGTCAGCACCTAATGTCATTCAAAACAGCCTTTAACTGCCTCATTGTTTTAGAAAATACCATGAACAAAATCTTATTTTCAAATTCAATCTAGAGTAATGTGTGACTTAAATGACAAAGAACAGTGTTTATAAGCATTTGTCTACAGACAGCACTGTAAGGGATCCATACCCCCACTCCCCTCTTTACAAAATCTCTAAGTTTCTAAATCTGTTCATACAAAATAAAGTGATAACAAACTACACCAAGATGACTCCTATAATTTGCCTATCCCCCTTCTATGGCACCACCCTCATTAACCTGAAAATGTTGGTGAGAAATTTTTTTTACTTCAGTCAACCTAGTGAATATTTTCACTGCTTTCTTGTAACAATAATCAGAAATCAAAATAAATCCTTCATTTTTCGAATTTTTTACTAAGTGTAAGCCATCATACATGACTTGAATGAAAACTGGTTAAACTGAAGACTACTAAAACTAAATTTGAGATACTCCACCCTCTAACTATACCAAACAAGAAATCGGTAGAACCGATGGATGCTCCCCAAATAAATGCCAATTCCAAAAGGGCTATTGTTTAATATGTATTTTTTTTTAAAGTATGAAAAATAACAAAGGGCAATAACTCCTAAATTATGCAAAATAGAGTAACGGTTCTTGCATACTGCACTTCTCCCCATAGAGATCTATCTACCAATAAAGTTTCATGTTAATATCTCTGATACTTTGTGAGATATGCCCCGGACAAAAAATAAGTATGAGAAATTTCAAAAGGCAATCACTCAAAAATTAATAAAGCAAGAGTTATGGTTCTTGTGCATTGCACTGCTCATCAATGAGGTCTGTCTACTTATAAAGTTTCAAGTTGATAACTCTTATACTTTGTGAGATATGCCCCGGACAAAAAATAAGTATCAAAAACTTCAAAGGGCAATAAGTCAAAAATTAATAAAGCAAGAATTATGGTTCTTGTGCACAGCACTGCTCCTTAATGAGATCTAATTACCTATAAAGTTTGGTCTTGATATCTCTCATAGTTTTTGTGTTATGCTCCGGACAAAATTATGACGGACGGACGAACGAACGAACGGGACGGACAAAGCGGCAACTATATGCTCGCCCATCGGGGAAAATAAAAACTCCACCCTCTAACTATACCAAAAAACTCCACCCTCTATACCAAAAAACTCCACCCTCTATCTATACCAAAAACTAACTGTTTTTCTACATAAATATACATCATAGAATTTTACTCGTGCTAAGTAAGTATAATATCTGTATACAAGACACCCTTGAAGATTTGAACCATTTCTCACTGAAGAGTAGGAATGTTAACTGTAAAGATTTGGAAAGAGTTGTCTCCCCTAGCTGACTTTCTCCTTCCAGAGCACTCTCTCAGATAGGGCCCTCAGAATGTTCCCTGGCACAGTCTGATGTTCCCTTATCAAATCCTCCAGTTCCTGCTTCACCTGAAATGCAGAAAAACAGTCTCTAAAATACTGATCTTATTATATGTCTTTATACCAGTTAATGGACAATGAATTGCTCTGCTAAATCAAACATCTTCTGTGTTAAAAGCGTTACTACCACTTGCAAAACTGATTAGAGTTTCACGTATTCGGAAAGCGGTAAAAAGTGATGTTATGATGTTTATTTCAGTAGCTTAAACTGTCACTTTATTGATCATCCAATCACAGCGAGGCAGTTTTCTCAGGTATATCTGTCAATAAAACTGTATTTTGCAATCTACCCGCAGCCAGAAAAATGTGCCTGGGCGGTGCCAAAGTTGCTGTGTCGTAATTGTCGGTGCATTGCTACTGGAAATCTTCACTCAATATTTTTTTTCCTAACCCCATTTCCATTTTGTACATATAATGACACTTTTGACAGGTAAAATGCGGAGTTTGGAAGAAACACATTAGGCGGCACTTTAATTGATTCTTTACAGGTGTACCGACGAGTCTCGTTCTTCACCTAACAGTGTAAACTCTAATCAGTTTAGCAAGCGGTAGTAAACACAGTCAATTTGCCATACTTTACTGGACCTTACTGTGTAACAATTCATTATGAGACATTAACATAAAATTAAAGACTAAAATTGACTTCAATTTGCCCATTTTAGTAACCTTTCTAGATTTACACTGTCATCCACAGACTGTCAGAATAACTGATAAGCCCTCCTGGCAATCAGAGAAAGCACTGTAAGTACAGAAAAAAATCAAGAAAATACATCTTTAGCATGCTTTAATAAAAGAAGGATTTTTGGCATAGTTGTACTGAAAGATGCTTCACACATTTTTCTTTTTCAAATTTACAATATTTAATTGAAAAGCGAAAAGTACATGAGGAAATAAATACAACACCTAAATAATCACTTTGTTAAAGAGAGATAAATCAGTTCTCAAACTTAAAGCCTGTATTAAATCACTGATTTACTGTATAAAGTCAATGAATTCAACAGAACAATACTAGAACACAACAGTTCCCAAACTTACCTTCTGAGCCAGTTGTTCTGGTGTCATTTCTTTACTTGGATATATTGGTGGTCCCAGATATGTGCTATAGAGAAAAAATTCACATACACAGATTAACAATCTCCCCATAAGAAGGATGAAATGTAATTAATTTATCAATTTCAATCTGAGTTAGCATGTTTCTTTTTCTCAGATTTTGAAAAAGCTGGTAGAACCTTAAAGAATTTTATTAAAAAGTATATGAAATCTTTAAAAACTAGAGATGTGTCCATAGGACATGGATGCCCCCCGCATTCTGCTGGTGCATAAAAACATTGTCCTTAACATTAAGGAGTCTAAAAATGCTTTTTTTTGCTTAATCAGGGGGCATAACTCTGAATCTCCAATAAATTTGTGTCAAAATACCCAGATGCGTAAGTTGACATGCTGACAACTATTCTTAGAAAGTTTAATGGCCCTAGCAGTTATACCTTTTGAGTCACATTTGACACCAGTCTAAAAATTCTATTTTTTGATCAATCAGGGGGCACAAGTCTGCAGATCTCCATTAAATATGCATCAAATTACCCAGGTGCATAAGTTCACATGCTGACAACTATTCTTATAAAGTTTCATGGCTCTAGCAGTTATATGTTTGGAGTTACACGTGACACAAACAATTCTATGTGTCAGTGGGACAGCGGATGGACAGACAAGGGCAAATCTTTATGCCCTCCAAAGTGTTGGGGGCGTAAAAATGTTGTTCTTCAAATAATTTTTTCATTTAACTTGTAAAGCAATGCAATGTTACCCCTGGAAACCTTGTAATAATAGTTCCTTCTATAAATGTAACAACTCTGAAGGAAGCACTAGAGTGTCAATGTATAACAAACTTCTAACTAAATTCGCAAGTTTATATCCAATCAGTGGACTCTGACCATGATTTCCAAATCCCTCCTTTTTGCATTATCAGACAAATAAACTGAAGGTAATATTAACTGCCAAAATTTATCGTGTGTGTATGTAAGATTTAACAATTCGATGTGAAATTGTAAATGTCTATGTACAGTCAAAATGCGATTCCTCGAGCTTGTGATAGATCTGATCATTTTTTTCTTTTTATCTTATGTTCTTGAAGCAAAAAGCACTGGAAAGACCAAAGAATGATTTTGTAATAGACATGTATGAAGTAAATTCAAGCTTCTTTACTTACGTCATTTTCACAGGAAACATTCCATATATTGGAACGATAGGAAGTCGGCATTTTTCATACAACCATCTCAATGAGCCTGAAATGAAATGTTTAATTCTATAAAGGCGAATATGGTATAAATGCTTCTTTAAAGTACCTTTACACTATACAAACATTCTGCACCCGGCATCAGTACATGTATCTCAGTATTCTTGATCCACAGTACACAACTTTTGTTAATGAAACTTAAAGTAAAGTTCTGATTAAGAGAAATTACTGGCCTAGAAATAACACTAAAAAAAAAAATAAAAATAAAAATAGAGATATGGTTTAATATTTTGTCTATTTATCTCAGTAGCAATTCACAACTTTGCTGGTCCATATGTCACATATTCAGCCTAAAAGGTTCTCATTGTTCATTTGAATCACAATTTTGACAGTCATGTTCATTACCGTTTCTGAAATACTAAATAAGTGCCAATGATATTCTACTTACTTCTTCCCCATCCAGGAGTTCTGAAAGATTCTCTTATATTCACTGTAAACATTGGAATAACTGGCTGAAATGCGAAAGAGCAATTTATACAGTTGGAGTTAAATGCCATCCTACCAGTCAAAGGGATATCAGAGAGGCAGTTTCCCCATCAACCTACCTAGAAAGGGCCAAGATCCTTAAAGTGGAAGTCCCCCACATTCCACATGGTCATGATGAAAAATGGTACATGACTTCCCTTCAAACCCTTCCACTAAAGTTAGGTTTAATGATTACAAGTCAGTAAGCGTCATCACAAGGCCATGAAGTTTTTTCAAAACAAAACATTCTGAGAGCACATGTCACTTTGCTGGACAGAAATGAGCTAAGCTGGTTATTTACTTTACAAACTGAACAAGAACAACTGCTAGTCTCAAATAAGTAAATTTCAAATCACCACCAGTAGTAATGTATGCTTAATAAATTAAAGGATTCTACACTCAAGGTATCAATTATTTCTGGGCAAACTTTCCCGCACAATTCTGTCTGCTAAAGAAGGGTGCCTGTTTAAGGTAGGTGGCATGAAGCACAGTTCTACTAGCTTTTAAGGGAAATGTTTCTAAAAACTTTAAAGCTTATGAACTGATCTTGAATCACAATGTATATAAATACTGTGTTTGTACATCTGTTGACAATGTTTTAGCAAGCCAACTGCTCATCAGTATAAGCAATATTAATAACTCTGTTGCTTTCTCACAGTGAATGATTCTTTCAGATCAGTGAATGATTAAAATATGCTTAGACAGTTTGTAGTGCTATCAAATAATCGAACTGGTAAAATCTTAACCAAATAGCTGTATTTCCTTTTTATAGATTAAAATTGCTGGAGTTCATAAAAAGATACTTTACCACTTTTGTCTGGAGTGCAACTTTGGCAAACCCTGACCTGTTACCCCACACCACTCTATAATACTCATCTCCAAACAGAGCCTCTCTTACACCACCTGAAACCGATAAGCAAACAATAACATGAAATGGATCCTTGGTCCACTCTTAATATGGGTCCAATAAGTAAACAGTAACATGAAATGGATCCTTGGTCCACTCTTAATATGGGTCCAATAAGTAAACAGTAACATGAAATGGATCCTTGGTCCACTCTAAATATGGGTCCAATAAGTAAACAGTAACATGAAATGGATCCTTGGTCCACTCTTAATATGGGTCCAATAAGCAAACAGTAACATGAAGTGGATCCTTGGTCCACTCTTAATACGGGTCCAATAAGTAAACAGTAACATGAAATGGATCCTTGGTCCACTCTTAATATGGGTCCAATAAGTAAACAGTAACATGAAATGGATCCTTGGTCCACTCTTAATATGGGTCCAATAAGCAAACAGTAACATGAAATGGATCCTTGGTCCACTCTTAATATGGGTCCAATAAGTAAACAGTAACATGGTCCACTCTTAATATGGGTCCAATAAGTAAACAGTAACATGAAATGGATCCTTGGTCCACTCTTAATATGGGTCCAATAAGTAAACAGTAACATGAAATGGATCCTTGGTCCACTCTTAATATGGGTCCAATAAGTAAACAGTAACATGGTCCACTCTTAATATGGGTCCAATAAGTAAACAGTAACATGAAATGGATCCTTGGTCCACTCTTAATACGGGTCCAATAAGCAAACAGTAACATGAAATGGATCCTTGGTCCACTCTTAATATGGGTCCAATAAGTAAACAGTAACATGAAATGGATCCTTGGTCCACTCTTAATATGGGTCCAATAAGTAAACAGTAACATGAAATGGATCCTTGGTCCACTCTTAATATGGGTCCAATAAGTAAACAGTAACATGGTCCACTCTTAATATGGGTCCAATAAGTAAACAGTAACATGAAATGGATCCTTGGTCCACT
The DNA here is from genome assembly GCA_012932295.1 of Cyclina sinensis. Lineage (NCBI taxonomy): Eukaryota > Metazoa > Mollusca > Bivalvia > Venerida > Veneridae > Cyclina > Cyclina sinensis. The sequence continues at coordinate 50,116,128 of JAAONU010000012.1, read as the reverse complement.
CTTAATATGGGTCCAATAAGCAAACAGTAACATGAAGTGGATCCTTGGTCCACTCTTAATATGGGTCCAATAAGTAAACAGTAACATGAAGTGGATCCTTGGTCCACTCTTAATATGGGTCCAATAAGTAAACAGTAACATGAAATGGATCCTTGGTCCACTCTTAATATGGGTCCAATAAGCAAACAGTAACATGACGTGGATCCTTGGTCCACTCTTAATATGGGTCCAATAAATGATCCCTGGTCCTTTACTATATGTTCTGATGGATTTTTGGTTGAGGTGTTAAACAGAGGACACACTTGCAATTAGTATCAACCATAAAAATAAACTCAGAAACAACATAAATCTTCCACTCAATAAGTGCAACCACTCTATGAAGTTTGAAGACTGTGGGTCAAATGGTACTTGAGTTTTTGAGCAGACATTGTTTTCAAATTCAAGGTGACAGTGACCTTGACCTTTCACCTAATAACCTTAAAAACAATAGGGATCTTCTACTGAATAAGGGCAAACACCCTATGAAGTTTGAAGGAAGTGGGTCAAATGGTACTCAAGTTATTGAGCGGACATTGTTTTTAAATTCAAGATGACAGTAACCTTGACCTTTCACCTACTTACCCCAAAAACAATAGAGGTCTTCTACTTAATAAGGGGTACCACCTATCAACTAGGAGTACCAACTATTCTATACCATTAATACAGAGAGGTACATAATTATTAGCCACTTAGCTAGTTGCCTTTGGTTTAATAAATAGTCACTGAATGTCCTGGCTGTTGGATGGAAGTCATAAATACAGGAATACAGGATACAGATGCCTCATAAACTTAAGAGCAACCCCTTTAATATTGGGGCATGACATATCAGACAATTTTTTATCGAACTTTAGCATGTGCATATCTATATAGACAAATGTCTTATAAAGCCTTGAAGCTGGTGCTCAATTTTGATGACACTGGAATAGCTTCCCATCTAAAATGTTTACTTTTTTTATCGGGGCTTAATGCCAGTTTCAACCTTTTTTTGGACATTTCCCAACATTCAATCAACATAACAAGTGTTTCTGGGTATCCAACCAGTTTACTAACCAATATCTCTGCAAGCTACTGACTGTCTCCTCACTTGAATCAGAGGTGAGGGACTTTGAACCAGAGGTGAGGGACATTGAATCAGAGGTGAGGGACATTGAATCAGATGTGAGGGACACTGAATCAGAGGTGAGGGGCAAATGACCTTTAAACTGTTTGGAGGCACCGTGGTTTAGGGGTAGAGCGCAGGGCTCTTGATCCGGAGGTTGTTGGTTTGAATCCCATTAGAGGCGAGATTCTCTCATGTTCTTCAAATTCCTCCACACAGCGCGAATACTGGTATGCAACCCAGGAAGCAGTCATCGAACGTGATGAATCTAAGTTGAAAGAACTTGTATCACAATCGATGTAAAATAAATGAATCTAAACACTGTGGGAGAACAATTATCACAAAGAAATTTTGCCGGGCCCGGTGGGCTTTGACAACTAAATGGCTGATATTATGATGAACAAAGTTTTTCCTTTACATGTGTATGCCCGTACACACCTGGAGATATGCCAAGTATGTGTCCTTGTTTCAGCACATCAGCACAACTGTGTACAGTTCCTGGACTCACGTTGAACACTTCACACATCAATCGGAAACCTGTGTAACCATGCAACATGTGTAGATCATTGTAAATAGTGCATGTCATTTGAATAAATTAACAAGAAAATGCTCACAAGTAAAAATAGAACCTAGGGCACATACTGTGGTATCAACTTTTCCCATGTCCTAATTTATGTGTATTTTGAGGTAAGACAACTGTGGAAGTATAAACAAAATTAAAGTTTTGGTAATGATGTTATACAGAAAGAATGTAATTTACTAAAAATCAAGATACTTTAAAATGTCTTGGCATTGTTAGTTAATAAGTATTGTCATTAGATAGTAGCCTCTACAACTTATTTCTTGCTTAAAGCTCTTTTTCCTTCATTATCTTTTTTTTCTTATTTGATTCTTTTACTTATCATTACAGTAATTTGATTTCTCACTACCTGGAATACTGAACAAGAAGTTATCACCAACTGCATGTATTTGCCTCTGCTTCTCAAGAAGGCACTTTGCCATCACATAGTAGAAATCTATAGGTAATGCCCCATGGTAATAGATGAGCATTGCTGGACCTGTGTCCGGCAACTTGTCCAAGCCAACTATCTCATAACCTGAAATATTTAGCCACCTTGTTCTACACTATGAATCACTGTCATATGAATTCATTTATCATGTAGCTCAGTAAACAACAGCAAACATAATTCATAGAAGAAGGAAGAATTTAGTGTTAATTTTACATATGTGTACATGCCTCTGAAGCTTGAAGTCATTTCAGTCTTTGGACAAAATGGCAAAATATACATGTAAAAAAGATAGCATTGAAGTTACAGATGTTCTTTCATTCTCTGATATCCTCAGTGATAAGCACAAATAAAGCAGCTCATCTGGAGCAACTTTTCTAATGTTGAAACAACAGATCTACACAAAACCAGAATTTACTGTACATTGTATATCTCATTCTGATAAATAATGACAGTTTTCCAAAAAGTCTGACAAAGTCATATTTAACATGTCAACCATTTCAACTCCTTCCTTCAGAGTTTCAGACAGGTTATTCATCTTAGATCGGTCAAATACTCAAGCATAAATACTACCCCTTGCTCACTTTTGCACATTACAAATAACTTTTTAAAGCCTTGGTCATCAAAGTTCAATCACACATAAAAAATGACTATAATTTCTATTCCTACCATGCCAGATTCGTCCCTGTGCATCCCAAAATGCTGCCACAGTTTTCCTAGCCCCATCCCAGAAATCATGAGCATATGCGTCTCTTAATCTGTGCCGGTACTGGTATACATGTAGGAAGATTGCACAGCAGTATAAACATATTGGAATAACCAGCGGAAGTAGAAATGAAATGACTACTGGATATATCAACCAAGCCACCTGTGAAAAAGTAAAACCGTCATGATCATAATTATTAAGAATCTTATTACTCTTGTGCACTCACATCAATAACACTGTTCAATTTTAGTGATCTTCAACAGTATTGTGGTAATACGTTTAGATAGGCAAGCACATTTATCTCACTTTCATGTGATCTTTCTGGATTGGGAGACATTTTTTCTCACGTAGAATAGCATCTGAGAAATAGGGCTTAAACTCAAAAAACCTACCAAGTCAATACAGGGATGTTTGAAACCTACAAACTCATGGCTGCAAAAGTGTAACTGTTACAGTCAGTTAACGAAGTCTATACAAAAAGGCAAAATTTACTATGACAATGAAAGGCTGTTACAACTCAAATAAAATTTGTAAGATATAAAAATATGAAAATCAGACATAGTTATTGGATTAAGATGAAACAAGTATGTTTTGCCAAAGTCACAATGGAAATTGTGCCCTATATCAGATCAAAATACTTAATAAGAACCTGATATTTTAGCTTACCCATTTCCAGTATTCAATGTCCAATTTCTCAATCTGGAGCCAAATGTATGTTAGAGTACTTTCTGCCATATTCATTTTTCATTTAACCTGAAAAAGCAGTAGTATTTGTGAGACTAAAGATATATAAGATTATACAACTAAATGAAGTTAAATATCAGATGGACATGTTTTTTTTTTGCTTTCATATATCTACTCAGGGGCGGATCCAGGATTTCAGGGGTGGGGGGGGGGCATATGTTCAGCCCAATTTGTGTCCATTTTCTACCTCATTTCAATGTTTGTGGTTATGCTAGAGTATACTGATTTGGCAATATCACATGGGTCTCTGATTATTCAATTCAATGTTAAACAATAAAGTATACATTACGGTATTTAAAGACATAAAAAAAATTATTCAAAATAGACCTACAATAACACCTATGGTCCGGGAGTTTTAGGGGGGCGCGTGCCGGGTGCGCCCCCCTCTGGATCCACTAGTGCTACTACATTTCTTTAACTGAGATGGATAACACTGCCATATGGGGAGTTTGTTATCAAAGGTATTTTAGGTCTCTGATATTAATTGTTTTTCACAAACACTTAAAAAAAATCTTAGAAAATCTCTGGTTTTCCTCATATTCAACAGAACACATTTTCTCTCTGAGCCCCTTAGTGTCTTGGGTCTACAGTAGGGTGGTATGAACCTCATGCTGTGACCTCTTGTTGATGTGCCTTGGAGGCAAAGAAAGGGTGATGGGTCAATGGCAACTAGGTTGTTGATAATCTTGTACATCATCATTATTTTTGCCTGTCTTTCGTCTCTGTTGTAGACACTCCCATCCTAGTGACTGGATCATGGGTCTAAAGCTGGCTTGTCTGTGGTAATTCCCGGAAACAAATCTGGCAGCTCTGCATTGGACTATCTCAAGTGACTGGATGTTGGCTTTTGTGTGAGGATCCTAAACTGTGGAGGCATATTCCAGTTGGGGCCTGACCAGGGACTTGTAGCAGGTCTCCTTAGTTGCTTTAGGGCATGAGTAGCCTTCAGAAGGCTAAGTGTTGTTGGCCTTCTTGTGATCATGCCGATGTGGGCATTCCAGGACATGTTTGGGGTCAGGATGGAACCAAGGTACTTCGCTTTCTTGGTGAAAGTCAGAGTATGGCCATGGATGGTGTATGAGGCCTCATGGTTCTTGTGCTTGCTGGGGATGCATAGCACTTCGCACTTGTCAGCTCTGAATTCCATGAGCCACCTGCTCTCCCATCCTTGCAGGGTGACTTGTTGGGTGCGGCGACTGAGGAACTCCTGGATCCATGACAGCGTGTTGCCACGCACTCCATAGTAATGGAGTTTTAGAAACAGACACTGGTGTTGCACCTTATCGAACAACTTGGAAAAGTCAAGTAGAATTGCATCAATTTGTTGTGAATTTTCAAGGCCAGTGATGAGGTCATCAACTGTTGTTAGAGCTGTGTTTCACAGAAGCAGTGTTTCCGAAAGCCATGTTGGAAGTCACTGATGATCTTGTGTTTCTCAAAGTTTATAAGATTACTGTGAATAATATGTTCTAGCAGTTCGCTACTGATGGAGGTGAGGGAGACAGTAGTCTCAATTATGTGACTTCAGGCAGAATGGTGCCTTTACTGAAGGCAGATATCGACCATTAAAAAAGTAGCACGATATTCAATGTTTTGAGTACAATTATTTTGACTACTTTAGGGAGACAGGTCTGTTGTCAGGTTGTTTGAGGTTGTTCCTTTATCAAACCTGGCCTTTCTAAATTGGTTATATTTTTTATGTTAAAAAGCGATAACAATTCTATATGAAACAAACTTTTTGCCAGGAAGTTAAATTAAGTACTAGAAAACCACAGAAAAATGTGAACTTGTCCGGAAATATTTTGCCCGAAAGTCATGCAAATTGCTGAGATAAGAATATTAGCACTAGCTGAATATTGAATGTGCAGACAAAGTAATACCTCAAAATCAAGATGAACTGTATTGTTTTTGGTATATCTGTAGCATGTTAGGCAAAACCTGTTATTCGAGAAAAACCCGTGAGTTTGTACTTCAGCCCTAAAGATTTGTATAAGGGACATCACTCTTAAACAGTCAAGTTGACAGTTACATAAACTTATATCGCAAACAATGTTTGGAATCAGAGGGTACCGATGGAAATTTGAAGTTTTCAAGGTTTTAATAACTTTCAACATTTCTATGAAAATATTGGATTTCTTTACTGTAAGATCAGTAATGTGATACCGTGAACTTGAACTTTTCCTTCGTACCCAATTTTACTCGTACGTGACAGATTCCCATGCAGAAGATTAATGATAGGTCAAATGGACCATCGTCTATATAATAACAATCCCTGGCGCACAATTTATTGGGCTAGCTCAAATGCTGTCATAGCGATGAAAAGGAGATAATTTGAGCAGTTTATTATGTTTCCATATGATCCTCGTTGTTGCCAACCATTCAGAGACCAAATATTATGGAGAACTGTCCAGACAAATCTTTATTTGCTCATCTTGACCTTTTATTCTATAATTATGTCACAATTGCTAATATCAGTTAAATTCCATGTTCAAGTAAATGCACATGGATAAGACCTCTTGATTGTTAAAATATGAAGCTAAAAGCAATGCTCCAAGTTTATGACTGATATAGTTTAAAAATAACAAGCTGTACATGTACATATACTTGAAGTTTCAAGTGTGGTACTTACATATGTAGCCGGCGACTTTCTTTTATTTTTATGGACTCTCAGGTTCATTGGTTACATCATAAACAAAAACTTTATGGTTTTGAAACATTTAATTCAAGAGATTTATAGTCGTAATGTTTTTTACATTTACTCAACCTATTTGCAGTATAATGTCAATACAACAAGTAAAAAAATTATAAGAAATTTAGTATAAATAACTAATGGTTTTAGTTTGTTTTATAAACCCAAGCCAAAATGAAATTTGGCCCTGAAATAAGGCCTGAATTTTAGAGGTGGCTAGATTCTGACAAAAGTAAGAGTTACCTTGCTGTTGTCTGTGAACCTGAGCAGCTTAAACTGAGAAATTGCCACCCTCATGTACCCTTGCTGGTGTAGCTTTCATTAGAATTTCATGACAAAAGACTTTTCAATAACTACATATTGCATTACAATCATTTATTTCCTTTTTGTTTTTAGCGATAGATAATACAAAATGTATTTAGCTGTATAAGTGATACTTTAAAACCAATCCTCACATCGCAGACCAAATGAAACACTTTGGTAGTTTCATAAATCCTGTAAAATGGAACTATTGCTGTGAAATAGATAACCCTTAACATGAAGGCTGAAGGAGTAAGTAAAAAGAGAATGACTGATACAATTTAAATTAGGAGAAAATGTCAAATATTGCAAACTTGCCACATATATGCTATTTAAAAATACTGTTGTGTCAAATTATTTCTAATGCTTATAAATTATTTTATATATTTTATCTTTTCCAGATGTTCTTGTACATTTATGGCCCAATTATGGTCTGGTATGCCTACAATACAAACTACTATCAGAAGAACTATGTTTACCCGGAATTAAAGGTATACTGAAAAGAATATAGCTTAAAAGTATCATGTCTACTCATAATAGCATACTTGTCTTCTATTTTGATTTTAAATAGTATGAATTTTAATATGCAATTAAAAAAGAAAAATACTTTTTTGGATAGCGAAGTGTTTTTTTTTTTTTTTGTGGAAAAAGTATAAAAATTGACATTTTGCTTGTGTCATTATTAGTAAACCTGATATCATGGCTGTACAAAAAGCCCCTGATTTTCTGAGGTAAGCACTTACATTCATTGGCTGTAACCATGTCATTGAAGTAAATATTTCCTTTCTTTTTCAGAAGCGAAATTATGAACTGTACAAGAAATTGTTGTTAGATGAGGTAAACATGTTTTATGATTCTTTATAATTGTGTAAAAACTTTTCAAATATTTAAAGAAGGCACAAAAACATGATAAAAGACCAGTTGAGGGGAGCGGTGGCCTAGTGGTTAAGGTGTCTGCCTCTGAACCCAGGGATCTTGGGTTCGAGCCCTACCAGGGTCATGACCACGTTTCCTCATATGACACCAGTACTGGTTGGTTCCAGGAAGCGTACTCAAGAGTGATTTAAATAAACTGCAAGCTTTCTTCGCAATCAAGCTAAAATAAATAATGTTTAAACTAAAAGTCCAATTCAGCCAGGAAGCATTTGTAGCATGATGTTGCAAGTAAATATTATACTGTTACAGACTTATGTTGAGGTTAATATGTGTGTATATAGACCTGTAAAAATGATATTGACCTCAAACAAAATTATCCTTCACTAATAACAGTTTTGAACCAATTACAAGGATGCCGTATATTTTGCCTACTTTACTTTATCTACAGCAGTTGGACAAGTGGCCTTGATATACGGGTACCTGATTATGTGATCAGCCGGATTACTTTTAATGAAACTTTTATCGATGTTGTTAATTTTTTTGTCAGTAAAAAGGAAAAGAATGAATGTGACAGGATGAATAGAATAATACATTGGCTTGGTTCTGAAATTTATCAGGTTCACCTTTGGCTGAGGAGATAAATTCCTACACCTTGCCAGATAAACTGTCTGCATCCAGGACACCAGCCTGTTATTCTCTGTTATGTTGGTAGAAAACTGACCATGGCACTTGTATTTGTAAATGGCTACCTTAAAGAAAAACTTAGTAAGCCTCTACTTACTGCATATAAAATGCCCCATAATATCAAAAAAAGTACACTGAGTTTTAATTATCAGTCAGGCCTTTGTTATTTCTTAATAAGCACCAGTGAAGTCAGTTATTTCCTAATAGGCACAGAAAAGTCAGTTATTTCCTAATAGACACCCGTGAAGTCATTTATTTCCTAATAGGAACCAGTGAAGTCAGTTATTTCCTAATAGGCACCATTGAAGTCAGTTATTTCCTAATAGGCACCCGTGAAGTCATTTATTTCCTAATAGGCACAGAAAAGTCAGTTATTTCCTAATAGGCCCCCGTGATCTCAGTTATTTCCTAATAGGCACCCGTGAAGTCATTTATTTCCTAATAGGCACCCGTAAAGTCAGTTATTTCCTAATAGGCCCCCATGAAGTCATTTATTTCCTAATAGGCACCCGTAAAGTCAGTTATTTCCTAATAGGCCCCCGTGAAGTCATTTATTTCCTAATAGGCACCCGTAAAGTCAGTTATTTCCTAATAGGCCCCTGTGAAGTCAGTTATTTCCTAATAGGCACCATTGAAGTAAGTTATTTCCTAATAGGCACCCGTGAAGTCATTTATTTCCTAATAGGCACAGAAAAGTCAGTTATTTCCTAATAGGCCCCCGTGAAGTCAGTTATTTCCTAATAGGCACCCGTAAAGTCAGTTATTTCCTAATAGGCACCAGTGAAATCAGTTATTTCCTAATAGGCACCTGTGAAGTCATTTATTTCCTAATAGGCACCTGTGAAGTCATTTATTTCCTAATAGGCACCAGTGAAGTCAGTTATTTCCTAATAGGCACCCGTGAAGTCAGTTATTTTGTAATAGGCACCCGTAAAGTCAGATATGTTTCAATATATTTACAATATTTTGAAGAAGAAATGCCTCCTCTGTGTATAGTTATATACAGCACAAACATTGTATATAATACAAACAACATCATTTTTCTTCAGTTTAAGTGTATTAACAGTTCATCCATAGTGATACTTTTTCCTGTAGTGCAAGTTGAAGTTATTCAGTTTGCTTTGAACTTGAACTCAATCATTGTGTATTTGTCCAGTTTTCGTATTAAATTTAAGTACTGTAACTAGACTGAATGTTGCATTTTACTGCTTTTTCACCTCTGTTAGTGAGCTTCACACAATATTTCTTTCTGTTTAGTTTACTTAATTATTTCTACTCTCTCGTTTCAGGAGGAGGATATGCCATAGACATAGATTGTTTTAATATGTATTAAACTGTGATCTCATTGCATGGAGAATGAAATTGATGTCATTTTATTGGAGGAAATTTGTGACAGGACAGAAAACTAGCCAGAAATGTCATTTCAGAATTTGTAAAAAGAAAAGTAACATATTACTAGTGTCATCTTTTTTTTGTACGAATACTACTTAATTCGAGGGCATGTTCTTTAAGGTTTAGCAGGATTTACAAGCGATGACAAAGTCCTCCAAATCAGCAGAGTAAGCGACATTATGTTGAATTATGTATGAAAACAATATATGAAAACTTTGTGCTGGAATAATACATTTGTACAATGATTTTTATAACGAAAAGAATACTTTATAACTGTTTTGTGAATATTATAGGATTGTAAATAAAGAAGTAAAATGTAGGTATAGTGGTGTCACCACAAATTTGTTACTTTCTGGTTGTATCTCTTGCCTGTAGTTTGAAATACCGCCTCCTGCAGTTTTTCTAAAACTGATGAATCACCTTTAAGTCTTAAATTTAGCTGTTAATGGTTGTTTCTGCCGTGAAACATCTGAGGGAAGGGATCACATTCAGCGATACTGTTTAAAAGCCTCACCCATCTCAGTTGTCTAAACCTCGTTTGATAAACCTGTTCCATCTCGGCACCAATCATGTATTCTCTGTTTTCTCCATTATGATTCTCATTGTCCACCTTTCCCTCACTCTTTAAAGAGATAAAGATCATTTATTATTTGCCTGTTGTAGCCTTTCTAATTGATTATATAGAAGATCAGAGATCAATATCATTTTAAAAACTTCTCTTTATTGGCAAAGTATTTCTGAAGGACAAGACATGGCCTGCATACAACAGCTTCAGGTCTTCACAAAGTTGTTTTACTTTTCTAACTAGCATGAAAGGTGGATTCAACAAGTACTAGTAGATGACTTTTTTGTTAATGATAGGGAAGGGGATTACATTAATCTTATCTTATTTGGAACACTTAGCAAATTTAACATTGATGATTGCTCTAGACAAGCAAAGACTGTAGATCTGGAAAGGTCAAGGTCAAATGACTTGTAAGGTCAAATGGCATTGACAAGTATTTTTTCCTTGTATCCTAATTGCTTTTCAAGTCATGCTTAAGTATTATATCTATATAATTATGTCATATACTTTATGATGTGGTCAAGGTCTTAAGTTAAATATTTTCTATAAAGCAATGAAAATGGTAAAATTGTTTCTTATGAAAAAAATACAAAAGTTGTTTCTATTTGAATAATAATGTTAAATGTATTTACTTCTTGTGTGTTCAATAAAACATAAAGTAAAAACTGTTATGTATAAAGTGACATTTGTCAAAAGGTGTATATATTATTATGATATACTCCTATTGTAAAAGTCAATTAAAGCCTGTGACAATATGCCATTAGGATAAGGCTTCTTGTTTCACATTCATGCAATGAGTCTCGAATACCAAGTCTGTAAAAACATGCAATGTAGTTCTTAATTTTTACCTCAGGTGAACAATACTTGGACACTATAGCTTTCTTGTTAGTCTCCTGGTGTCACACGAGAGTGGCAAATTGGTTACCCTGCATTCATGCCCCTATAAATGTTGTCCCCAGGTGAAGGTTCAGCGGGCTGTCCTGGGACATTTTTCCATTTTCAAAGTCTAGAACCCACTCAGGAGCAATGGTAATTCGTCAAAATCCCCACAGCGGGAGATGCTTTACATATCAAGTGACTGGGGATTAAATCAAGCCATAGTTTTTCCCCCCAGGACTCGGAACCATTCTGTCTGTCTGATTCCCGCCTGTCAGGATCGGTCTTCCATCAGAAGTCCTGTGTTTGCCTTCATTGATAGCTGCATCATCTGTTAGTGCATCCACTCTCCATGAAACAATAAAAAAATATGGAAGCTAATTTGATGAAACTTGGTATAATGATAGATACTTTTATCTCGTTTATTGCAGATATGCATAAACACACACTTTGATACATTTAGATTTCAAACTAAAAGATAAACTGTACACAAAAATTCACACCCTTACATACACTACACATACAGAAAACATAAGGACCTTGATGGTGTTTAATCGCTCACCTGAGTCTGCTTATAATATGTGTCTTATAACTTGTCTGATATTTAACAAGTTCCATAAGGAAATGTTAAGAGTGAATACAGTTTTCTGATGATCACAAATAGGGACCAAGTTTTTGAACATACCTGATCCAGTTTCAAATTTGTCAACAATTTTAACATTTTGAACATAAGTCTATAGGACTAAGTTAGAAATGCAATTGATTGAGTGTTAAAGATGTTAACTCACATTTTACCTCTTGACCATGTGACCTAGTTTTTGACGTTGCAGCTCATCCGGATCCGTGATTTCATCAAGATAAACATTCTGACCAAGTTTTATTAAGATTTTGTTAAGAAATTGGTCTCTAGACATAGTTTTTGATCTACGTGTCCCAATTTTCAAATGATAAAAATAAGTCATGACTACATTTCGTGAAGGTTGAGTCAAAAGGTGTGGCTTCTAGAGTGTTAACATGGTTTATGTACCAGTTGACCCCATGATCTAATTTTTGAACTCACGTGACCTATATTCAAACTTACTTAAAATTCCATAAAAATAAATTTTAAGAAATATCAAGATTAACACTGCGAAAAATATGTAGATATACAGGAGTATACGGAATTCCGTATATCATTAATATACGGGTAAAAATACGGAAAACATAAAATACGGAGGTGTACGGTGTTGTATATTCAGCAAATCCGTATATGACCAAAATACGGTGTTCCGTATACTTACAAAATACGGAAAACTAGATATACGGTGTCCGTATTTTTCTAAAATACTGGAACGTAATAAAAAGTCCGTATATTACTAAAATACGGCATCCCGTATTCTTACAAATACGTGAATCTAAAAAGACTGCATATTCATGAACAGTTGTATACTGCTAAACTACATATCTCCCTTTATTTGAAAGTTATGAAAACAAGAATCAATGTACTTTTCGTATATACTGAAATACGGGTGTCAGTATACTGCTCAAATCTGGTGTTCTATAAATTTGTAAATAATGGAACCTATTATGTGTCTAAAACACGATAGTTTTTCCAAATGTTACTCGAATGCGGCATTCCGTTTGCTTAAAACTTTGGAAATATGTAAAATAGTTCGGAGGTCATTATTTTCAAGAAGGAACATCTCTAGAAAACTACTGATTGAGAAGTCAACAAATAAAAAATGTATCTGTAAACTGGAAAAGTAATGATTATTATAATAATCATTTGATTATTTAGATTATGATTTAATAAGACGGGCAATTCAAATCAAGTCAGTATACTGCTCAAATAAGGTTTTCTGTATATTTACTATTAAGAGAAACTTGAAATACTATTCAGTATATTCCTGAAATACGGGAGTGTGCTTGCAAGTCCGTATATTACTCGAATACAGCATTCCGTATATTTGAAAATACGAAAATAATATCGGTCATAGCTACACAGTTACAGTTATATAGAGTTATAATGACTAGTTGAAACTAAGGATCTTTATATAGCAAAATGTTTTCTTTTTGTAATAATGAATAATGTTTTTTTTTTTTTTTTTTTTTTTTTTTTTTTTTTTTTTTTTGGGGGGGGGGGGGGGTCTGTCAAAACTAAATTCCACTCTTGATTTTATGCCGGATATAGATCATAATCCGATGCAGGCGTCTCAAACTTGAAAACGAAATTAAAATGAAACCGACTTAACTTTAATTAATCTGCCCGTGTATATTTCTAATTTTTATCTCCAAGATGATCAGTGATGTGCTTTATTGTCTTAACAAAATTGCAGTATTGGATTATTAAAGCCGGATATGGATTATAGTTCACAGCGGGGTTTTCAAGTTTTTAACTAAATTTAATCAAACCGTGCTTCTTGTTAAAAATTTTCTTTGCTGGCTGATCTAATATTGCGTAACAGTGATGTACTTTATTGTCTTAAAACAATATTGCGATTAAAGGAAGTATTCTATGGTGGTATTATTTACACTTAAAATATGCTCTTTCGTCTTAGGTCTGCTTGTGCTTCCGTCTTTTTGAAGGAAAATTAAACCGGAATGACTTTTAAAAATTAAACAAAAAGTAGCAAGTTCAACTATTCTTAAAAAGACCTTCTGTTGAAATAATTAGTTTGCCTTTGCATTGATTACATCGAACATGTAGATCTAAACTGTCATGTTTTTGGTTAGACATCTTTTTTTCACCTATGATGAAACATGATTACTTATAAACAGCAAAGAAATTTAAGCCAGTAATACAACATTTAAGATTTTGCTTCAGAAAGTTAAACAGCTTCATAACATTAAACTAGCTTAAACAGTTTGCTGTATGTTATAACAATAAACAAAAAGTTTTGTTTGTTATGAGATATCAATTATCAATTAACATATAGAACGAATAATCAATTTACAGTTACAATTTACTTAGACGAATCATAGATAACATCTCAATCTGATGAACTGTTAAATTAAGCTCTTGTGATTTTCTCCGGTAGATTAATTCTTTTTATTTTATCAAAATTTCACGAAAAACTGCTTTTAAGAAGTACATGTTCCTATCTTTAAAAGAAATCTGAATAAAAGGGTACAGTTACATGGGTGTCATAATTATTTTGTTTTCCGTAGTACATTAAGTATACCAACAATAATATTAGAAATAAGAAAAAAGAAAGCAAACGTATTATTTGTAAGATCAATATCTTAAAAACGTGTGCATTGAAGCTATTATTTTTTCTGCATACATAAACTCGAATGCTGTACATATCAATATTTTGCACACACAAAAATCCGAAATGCAAGAAATAAATATTAGAGACAAGCAGTAGATGCTAAATTTCATATAACAATCAGGAACAATTGAAGACCATGTGTTATAGCCTTCAGGCATTTTCTCAAGAGCAAATTTGTTACTAAAGTGTTTTACTGTGACTGATCAAGGAACAACGACAATGACAATTAAGGGTGACTTATCAAAACAAAGCCAGTATGTCACCCCCATATTACGTAACTACATCCCTTCACCACAGGACACCGCGAAAGACAAAAAGAGTGTGATAATAATAGAAGCGCAAAATGATGCTCTTTTATTGTCAAGTATTGTTTGAAACTGTATCATAAAATAAAACAAGTTTTAGTTAACATTCTACATCAACATGCGGTTGATGAGCGAAATGTTTCATTTTGTCCATTTTGTAAACTTTCAGAGGTGTTCAAATAATTGAAATAATATTTTCAACTTTTGAAAAGGAACAGTTATATGTGTTTTACACAAGTCAATCTTTAATTTTGAACGGTCGATTGTCTTTATTCACCGTCTTTCATGTATTTAATAATTCAAGTTAATAATATGTTCGGGTCAGGAATAAAACATACAGAAAAGTAATAATAATAAAATAAAATGCTGTCACAAAATTCACGCGATAAAAGACAGCATGTCACCTTGAATGTTCTAAAGTTATACAATGTTTTACGAGACTTAGGCATCACAGCGAAGTTAAGCAGCCTTTTAATGGCCGACAGTCACGTGACCTTCACAATGGCGGCGTTCAGTTTATCAATTATGGAACGGTCTGTATGTGAGCTATAACTTCAGAAGCAAATATAAGATCTTTGGTAATGATCAATATTCATACATTAAAAACAGCTTTTTAAAGGCTAACAGTTTATATTGAAAGAGGTTCACTCAGTTATTATCATAATTTAGGCATCACACAAAGTCAGAGGTGTTTAAAGTCTTCGTTTTTATTTTATTATTTGCAATGATAGGTTGTTTTTTTTCTCAAGACTAGCCCTAAAAGATAAATATTTTTGCGCAGGTGGATCGAGATACCAGGGTATTTTGGCGACAACTCCAACCAAGAAAACCATATTCAACAAGTTTAATTTATTATTATAAAAAATTATTTCCCCAAGACAGAAAAGAGAAACATACTGTACCAGTCAGTGTCACAAGGCACATACCATGTGACCAGATCGCCCCAATCAAAGGTAGCGTGGGTTTATTCCATGTGATCAATCCCACCAATCAAAGGAAGCGTGGGTTTATTTCATGTGATCAGATTGCACCAATCAAGTATAGCTGGTGTTCACCTATCCAATCATTTCTTTGGGCGCGAAATGGAAGAAGCAGATTCCAGCAATGCATGTCTTAAAAATTGCCTTTTATCGAAGTCTTCGTCGTTTTGAAAGTAAAATGAGGTAAGTCAAAGATTTTGTATGATACTTTTCAGTTTTACTGAACTCATGCTTGGAATCAAATGCTTGATCATGCCCTGCAATGAATGGCTTATGATGATTTTTGTATGCTTCCGTTTTTAAACGGGTGTTAGTAAGTTCGGTAAATTGCAAGGCCGGTAAATTGTTGTTCAACGTCAAAATTAAATTCCTTTTGCAGATATTAAACTGAATTTTGTTTTGAAAAAAATTTTGATGTATTCAAATGACAAGCTACATTATGTTCACATACCTTAGAGATAGAATTAGGAAGGTATAATAATGTAGAAAGGGATAAAAAATTGTGTAAGGTATGTAATCAAGAAACAGTAGAATTAGCAGAAAATTTTATATTATGTTGCTCAGGATACAGCTTTATAAGATTCAAACACTTGGGTCAATGTTCATGGTCTACTATACAAAAGTTCAATGCATTAACGTCATCTCTAAGTAAAAAGATTTTGTAATGTTTTTTATTATCTCAACTGTATACTTGTACTTTAATGCATGTGATTTTCATTGCTATTAGTTTTGTTTATTGAGCGTGTGTATAAATGGCCAAAGGCAAAGGCTTATTCGAGATACCTACCTCCCAAAATTTGCATGGCCCGATCTTAGAAAATTCACAAACCTAATGTTATCGGAAAAGAAGAAAGACATTTTAGGAATTTGTAAATTTTTGAAAAAAAGCGTATCATATAAGGAACCTATTTAATAAATACTGTTTCGTTTATTACATTCCCATTATCAACTCAAATAACATGTTAATAGATACCATATCTATCTTTTTGTTTTTATTTGTGTGTTGCGCATGAACTATATTTGTAAAAATGTTTTACTGTGTATTAGCCAAAGACATGTGTTATGTCGATTTGGTAATAAAGTTTGTTATTTTTGTTGTCGTGCTGCTGATTGCCAATAAACTGAAACTGTTGTTAGACTGCGAATGCTTCTGTTATAAAATAGTTTTTAATAGAGATAAAAGATAATTGAATGATTGTTTTGATTTACTTTGTCATTCAAGAACATTCTTATTTACTAATGTTTGAATCAACGTCGAAATCCACCATGTATTCGTGAAAAAATAATAAATTTATGATCTTTATATATGAAAATTAGAAATTGATTTTATTTTTTGAAACAAGATTACTCTTTTGATTTATATTTTGAATTGAATTCTATTACTTTTAAACAGAATATGATGGTAAGAGCACTGCTAGACATTAGATTTATATCAAAATGATAAATTTAAATGAAAAGAAGAATGAAAATAAGACTTTCTCTCTTGAATACCAAAATAATCAAATTATCACTTTTTTATGACGGCAATTTTCTTTCATAATTGGTAACATGATTTTATATAGTAAAAAAAACCCAGAGAAATCGGTACCTAAAGAATAGTGTTGGTAATTTTATATAGTTGAGATATTGATAAAGTTGGTGTGAAAAGAGCCTTTGATGACCGATATTAATTGGTGTTTTTGTGCAATTTCTATAAATATATAGTTGTATATAAAAATATATTAATTAGTGATGTATCGAGTATTGATGTGTTGCGGTATATTGTAAAAGTTTTATATATTTCAAATGTGTTTTCATTTTAAGACATTGCCGTTATTAAATCATAAACCGATTTAAATCAAAGATCAAGCCGTAACATTGAATACATAACTTCGTTTGGCGTCATTTTAAGTGTGAAAAAGTAACTATGATTATAAAGTTTTAGAATCAGTTATAATAATTTTTAAAATGATAATTGCATGACAAACACATATTATATAATTACTTGCTGAGACAAATTTATAACCTATTTAACGACCGACACGTGTCGTTAGCACCTTTCTATGATCAGTAGTGTCCCCATTATGCCTTTTCGCACCTACTTTATCACCTTTATGGGTACATACAGTATTTTTATTGTTACCAATGTTTCCTTTTTTTAATATATAAAATCAAGTTACCGACATTTCGGTAAATCATTTGCATATTAAGAGATAAGTGAGACTAAATAATTCTGTGAATAAGCCCTGATAGATAATTGATTATTTGGTCAAACATTCACAAATGTCGGCAATAAGATAAGTAACCACAGTTTAGAGATTATTTCATGATCTAAATCAAAATTAAGAAAATTATAGATTTTATTCATTAAAAAGACAAATTATGATTTTATAAGACGCACTGGTAATGAAATTGTAAAATGTGTAACATCCTGTTCCTAGTTCCTTAACATGATTGACTAAAGAATTGTTTTTAATTGACAACGCATGTACATACACTAAAAAGTTTTTATAATTTCCTTAGAATAAATAGTTTCATCAGCTCACAACGCTAATCAATAAACTAGTGTAAATAGCATATTATGCAGAACAGAACATAACAATATTTTTTATCAAGGTTTTTACATAAGGTATATCAAGTGCTTTGTAGTCGGAAACAAAAGTTAAATGACTCCGGAACAAGAAATTACTTTAGTTTTGTCACAAAGGTATAAAAAATATCAGATAATATACATAAAAAACAACGAACAAGTAACTGTTGAGTTCGGTACGTTGTATTTAGCGATATTGTTTTTTTTTTTTTTTTTGTTTTGTTTTGTTTTTTTTTTTTGTGGGGGGGGGGGGGCTAATTTATCAAAGTTATTTCTATAAATTAAAGGAAAAAATTCAACAAAAACAGTTTTGATTATTATGTTGTTATAGAACTTAAGACAGGAGTTAATCAAATTACCATGTCATTAATAAAGGTGTTGATTAGATGTTGTATGAAATAAATGGCCTGTTACAGTTAAAGTGTTTATCAAGCTAGTGAATACTTATGTCAGATAACAAAATTTATTCGTAAGTCAGTTTAGCTTTTTCTCCTTATTCTATAGTGTTAGCGTTTTATGCCGTCCCGCGACTGACTCACAGATCATCACAGGCATAATGTTAATAATGTACATTAGAAATAAATAGTGCCGTGGTTCAGTGGTGTACCTAGCGAAAAAAGATTTACTGATTGGAAAGACATGAGTTTGCACACCGTTAGGTCAACAACTGTTTTCTTCCATTCTAAAGGTGTATAGAAGCGTACAATTATGTTCTTGTTTTTTCTCATGATATTTTGATTTCTCTATAATTTTAAGAAGAACAGCTTCTTTAAAGGTCATGTGACACGACTATAGCAACTTTGTCTGTTCAAAATAATCATAATGTACTGATTAAAATGGTTTAATTGTCAAATTATGAAAATATTGCTTTTGATAAGAAAAAACGTGTTTTTGATGATCGGCTATTTCCGATTCGACATCGGTAGTTTCCGCTGCAATTTTTGGCCATGACGTAGATTTATCCCTACTGTCCCAGGCAGAAGTGCAGAATTACACTGCTCATAACATATCCGTTTTTAAATGAAAAAAATAACACTAAACCACAAGTGCAAGAAACAAAATAAAGGCACACTTATAAAAATAACATGCTATAAATTGTAAATTAAATAAAACAATGTGATCACTTCTCGATTTTTATAAGTAAATTCAAACTTTGTGCCGGGAGAACGGTTTGTAATTTTACCTTTATAAATATTAATAGATAGTCCAATTTCTTCCATATTGTGGTTCTATATAAAACTATCTCCTGTACGTTTTAACATGCTGCGTTATCATTCCTCACTTGATGTTTACGTTATAAACAAATTCTTTTTTATTTAAGTGAAGTAAAATTGAAGTGAATTTAGGTGATCTAATGTGTTAACATTTGTGTCACTGGAATGGAAATTCACACTACAGTGTAATTTCACGTTGGGATATTGTTTGAAAAATAATAATATGGCATGTCTATCAAGTAGAAATTTGTGTCTGCTTATAAATCAATATCCAATGAAATGTCAAAGATCCATATATCACGCCTTATACTGTGGGATTTATGCAAATTAACCTGCCCAAATGGGACCCTTGTATATTCTGCATAGCTGTCAAAACAAAGCAATTAACTTTTTATGACCCAATCAATGATAAAGTTGAGACAAATAGCAAAATTTTATGGCAAGTGATCTTACAAATTGATTGAATTACTTTTGATTAGTCAAACTTGTGAAAACATTATGTAATAGCTTGTTCCAATTAACATGTCTGAATGATTTTTAGTAAAGAAGCTTCCTTGCAGATACTTATTTTAATTAGATAATTAAATGTAATGGATCTATTTGTGATGAAAATAAAAATCATTCGACTTCTAAATGTAAACAAATAAAAACAAAAACAAAAACAATGTGTTTGTGTTAAGATTTTGACATAGTTTTTTTGGCTTCTTCATATTATTTGTTCTATGATCATTATTTTCTATTTTTAATGTTGAATGAATAAGCAAAAAAAAGTAGGCAGTTATAATGAAAAAAGTCATAGATCTAGTCAAAGATTACTTACACGTACCTCAGGCAAAATATATCACACATCACTGTCAAGAGAATGTTTTTTATGGAAAAAAAATCTCTCGATTGGAGTTAGTTAATCAAGTCTTCCAAAAACCTGCATCGGATAAAAATAAGCATGTTCAAAATCTTTTTCGATCAGTTACTTGAAAAATATCTCTAGATATTTTCACTGATGTATCTTTTAATCCTATAACCCTAATTAAACTAGCCTCTATATAATATTGGTCATTGGCTTCGTAATTCCATCAAAATTTCAAATTATTTATTTAAAAAAATCTTCAATGTGTATTCATGATGTTAGCTTGACCTGTTCAAATTTGTTTTTTTTACTATATTCAGTCTACACTTTCACTTTCCATCATAATTTTTAAGATTTTGTTAACAATCCAGGCAGCTGTGTCAAGTGGAAAGAGATAAATGTGCGTCACTTCCGGTTTCGCTCGTGACAGGTGCGCGCGACCAAGTGCGTAAAATATGGATTTTAATTTGCTATAAAACATCTTTAAGATGAAAATTACCTGCGGAATTTTTTAAAACTGTCATAGTTAGATACATAGTTTTCGCTCATATTAAAATTTCGAGGTCAAAAATTCGTGTCACATGACCTTTAAGTAATAAGCGTTGTTCCCGTTTTTCACTTTCATAAATTTATTTTCTTCAATGTAATATAACTAATGAATTTGTTAGTGTAATATAAATAAAAAAATCTGTTTTTTACCCGTCTTCTATGAAACATAACATCCCTTCACGTGCTTCGACAGGTCACGTGCATCGCTCAGTAACGGTGTATAATTCAATTTTTCAGAGAAATGTAGGACGAAGAATTAAATTAAATATTAAATATTCATGAAAATGATAATGGCAGTTATATTTACATTTCTTCTCCTTACTTATAGTTTTTCGCTTTACTTATATTTACCTTACTTCTCCTTACAAATCTCTACGCATCATTACTTTTTATATTTACGCATCCTTACTTATCTTTATGCATCCTTACTTCTTATTTGTCTTTATGCATCCATACTTCCTTACGATTATGCACACCATGTTTTTTGCACAATATGCATGCGCAACTTTTAAACATGGGAAAAATAAGTCTATGTAAAACTGCCAACACACAAAAAAGTAAGAATGAGAGTAATTAATTGATAGAATATGCAACTCTTAATCATTCCAGCATCTTTCCATGACAATAACAATTTCGAAATAGGTAATACAATTTTTTTTATGCAAAAGCGATCAAACAAGGACAGTAAATGTTTAAAAGTTATAATTTTCAATTAATCAAAATACAAAATCAGTACTATCATTTTGTATTTTCAGACAAATGGACCTTCATGATGCCATTGCAGAGCTGCAGGAGCAGATGCGAGTCTTGCACGAGTCCCAGAAAAAGTCACAGCCACAAGACAATGAAGCAGAATAAAAGAACAAAAAGAATAAAACTTTATGAAATGCATGTTGTAATTGTATGTCAGTGTTAGAAACAGTGAAATAACTCACAATAATCCAATAATTTAGTATGTTTATCTGTGCACGTGAAACTGAGACTTATATATAAGCTGTGATCGTAGCAAGTAAAAATGCCACTTCCACATAGTTTTTATAAGATTTTAAAAAATATTTCTCATTTATATGTAGTACAACTAAACAATGACCCGTGACTACATACACATACAGTGACACTTGGATTTCTATTGATTAACACTAACGTATGAAACAATACCAATGGCATGAGCTGACAAATCTTTGATATTACATATGTTACTGGAATTTGAATATATGTTTCCAAGTGGCCAAGGTTCACTAGTCATTGTTTGCGTAACTTCAAGATTGATTTCAGCTATGTTCTTATCATTGCAATATGCTTAGTTTTATTATTGATTGTTACTCTTTTATGATCATATTACATTTATTGATAAACTTGTTTATAAAATACTATTCATTAAATTCAGAACTAATTTGAATTACTTTTGTTTGTGCAATTCCTCACCCTTAAAAAGTTACTCAGTTATTTTTTATCATGCTGATGGCATATCTCATGAACGCCAAAGTAAACTTACTGTCAGTATATCTAGTTAAAAAAGGTATGTTTCCTACCGTTCTCTCAGACATTGCAGGTCTATATTTTTTTCGTATGCTTCAATTAGATACGATGAGGATCTAAACTAGTCCGTTCTAGAAATGAGCAGTAACTAGATATAATGATCCCGCACATCATGAACATGTATATTATCAGTCTATATTTGGTTCCCGTATCCTGTAATATATCATGTCCGTATTCTTAATCCGTACATGTAATATAATAAGTAAGTATATGTGTCATGTACAGTTTTTAGCTTTCCCGTATTCATTGAAAATACAATTTCGTATTTCCTACGTATATCTACAGTATACAAAGTCCGTATTCTTGCCCCGTATATGTGTCATATACGTTTTAAAGCATATCCGTATTCTATGAAAATACATTTCCGTATATTCGTCGTATATCTCTAGTATACATAGTCCGTATTCTATCCCGTATATGCATCATGTACGATTTTTAGCTTTCCCGTATTCTATAAAAATACATGTCCGTATATTTTCCGTATACTAGTAAACTATATGTTGTTATAGTCCGTATATGGCTGAAATACGGTTTTTGTACTGTGCGTTCATTACAAATATACGGACACAAATACATACATGTATATTGGAAGAATACGGAAATCCGTATTTGTAATGACAAATATACGGAGTTCCCGTATACCCGATGTTCCGAATACGGATTAGTATATTATGTCCGTATATTATGCGAATACGTCCCGTATATGCCCGTATATCTAAAAAATACGGGATCGTACACTTCCGTATATTGGTGTATTTTTCGCAGTGTAAGCTGTAGCCTCCAGAGTGTGAACAAGATTTTTGTCTCGGCTTTGACCTAGTGACCAAGACTTACCTCACGTGATCTGTATTTAAATTCGTCCGAGAATCTAAGAAGATCGACATTCTGACCAAGTTTCATAAAAATCGGATCAAAATGTGGTCTCTTGAGTATAAAAAAAAGGTTTCCTATGAATTGACCTAATGACCTAGTTTCTGGTCATACGTGGCCAGTTTCAAATTTCTCAAAGAATTCCTCAACACAAGCATTCTGACCATGTTTTATTAAGATCAGGGAAAATGTGACGTCTAGAGTGTTATCAAATTTTTACTATGATCTGAGCCAGTCACCTAGATTTTGATGCCATGTGACACAGTTTTAAATTTGTCCAATAATTCATCGACCATGTTTTATTCAGAACAGGCCAAAAATGTTGCCTCTAGAGTGTTAAAAAGGTTTACCTATTCTTTGACCCCGTGCACTTGTTTCTCATCCCACGTGACCCAGTTTCGAATTTTTCAAAGAATTCCTCAATGCAATCATTCTGACCATGTTTCAGTCAGAGCTGTTAAAATGTGACCTCATGAGTGTAACACGGTTTCCATATGATTTGACCTCGTGACTTAATTTCAAACCCGTCGGAGCTGATTTAGTTTTGAATTAGTTCGAGAATTCGTCAATGCAAACATTCTAAACAATTTTTTATTAAGAGTGGCAAATGGCAGCTAACTACACACATTCAAATGTGAATTATATTGAATGAATTACCCGATGTCACGGTGTCAATAAAAAATCCAAGAATAATAGGTAAACCTAATCCACTGTTACACTTAACCGTGTACAGCTTATAGGCACATTGACTGATGACATCACAAGCACCTGTTACCAAAATATAGCTGAACTACTGATTGGAAAAGAGAACCAATATTTATATACATTTGATAGCAGAATTTTTAACTTTAGATAGAGCGCCTTCGTGTAAACTCGGATACAGTCTAATCCCGGATACTTTTAATAAATCGCCGATATTGTTCCTTTCAACTTTAACCGTGACCTATAATGCGCATGAGTAGAGAATACAACTTATCTTTTCCGGTTTTTAAGTTTTAGAAGTGGGAGATATTCAAAACACGGACAGAAAATCATAGATAATACAGGTACGGTATTTCTAACTTTAAATTTTAAACCGTTCGCTAAGCCTAGTACATGTATTGATTTTTGTAGTGTAGTATATAGAGAATAACAGGTTACTGTCTTTTGAGAAAGGGTTTCTCAGACGAGGTTAGATATGGTCCTGGAAGGGGCGAGGCTTGCCGAGCCCCTTCCGGACCATATCTAGCCGAGTTTGAGAAATCCCTTTCTCAAAAGACAGTAACCTGTTATTCTTTTTATCATGCCACTATTATGATATTGCATCTCATTATTTTAATTCGGGGCGCTGATTTCTGAAAGTACGGTAACCACTGTGTACAAGAGGGTTATACGCCAAAAAAAGTAGTCCGAGGGTTTTTACCAATAATTTTATAACACAACACAATTTTTGGTACAATTTGCTTTAACAATTTATTTGCTGTGTATTATCATAAATATTCAGCAAAGTCAATTAAACAATATCAACAATAAATATCATCAGTGCTGATCTGGCGTAGGAACATATTACCATTTCAAACAAATTTAGCAAATGGCCGCCGGCTGAAACAGACATCAACTGGAAAATTTAATATAACAAGTGTGATTTTTAAAGCTATTAAGGAGATTAATACAAAAAAAAACAATGTTTTACAAACTGTTAGCCAGATATTAACAGTTTAACAGTTAACATAACGGATTTGGACGAAGGAGTCTCGGTCACATGTTCACCTCAGCTGTTCAACGGAAATAAGCATGGAAAAGTGTTCTCAAGTCACTGACTGAGAAAGGTTGCTGTTCTCAGACAGGCTTTATCAGGCAGTTGTCATAGTAATGGCATGATAAAACAAATACGATTTAAGTTTATCTAGGTTAAATGTGTGTATCGATTATTTGTAAACATGTGATTCCATCCGTTTCTGGAACGTCTGAAGGTCATTTAATACAGGTATCCGGAGACCCGACATAATATTGTCACATGTCGGGTAATCCCGGATATCAATTAACGTAAAATGAAATGTCGCGTAAGAAAAATTGGCAAGTCAAAGGGTATTTGATTCAGATAATGAAAGTAGTGATATCTCCGTTCAAGATGATTCTGACGATAATATGCCAGTTGATCCCAACAAATGCGATGGTGTTCATGACGACTCTGGGTGGATTGGTTGCCAGACGTGTTTTCGATTTTTTCATAGAAAATGTACCGATATTGATTTTGAATTCATGTCCGAGGAGGAGGTTCTAGGGTATCCATTTGAATGCCTTTACTGTTAAGAGCTAAATATGATAAAACAGTTATGTTTTAAATATTACCGACAGTCAGGAGGTTCAAACATGTTATTTGTTGTTAAAAGTTTGTTAAAAGTTATAATTTAATGTTCGGAGGAAAAATAGATTTAAAGAAATTCAAATTGTCCAGATTTTACCTATTAATAACGTATTGGGTTATCTGATATGAAAAAGAACATTCTTTATGTAATTTTTACTCATGTAGAGTAGTTTACTCGTCTAATTTGAGCTTGTGGTCCGTATGTTTGGTCAAATGCATCAAGTCGGTAATGTCCACTGTCTATTTACAATTTTTGCGCCAGATACATTGGTCATGAAACAACTTTTTTCTTTGTCAGCCGAATTTTAAGATTCTTATATCATTTGAAAGCTCTTTAAATTCATATTTTGAAAATATAAGCAGATTTTGAATTTTTGCTTTTAAAGAAGCGAACTAAACTAATTTATACCTGTCATTTCAGCATTTTTTCTAGCAGCTCAGATGCACTATGTATAACCATTTACAAATAAAAAAAGAAACAGTTTTGACAATTATTTTTTAAATATGTAAAATATGAGTTTACAGACTTTTTAAATGATATAAAATATTGAATTATTTGATGAAAAATGGCTTTGTAACTGTAATTACAAAATTACTATGTTTTGCATTTTTATCAACCACCATGTTTTTGCCAACCATCAAAAAGTTACCTGTATTTATTTTATGCCTACCAATGAAATATAGGGGAATATCAGTGAGATAAAAGTGATAATCCACTGTTTTGAATCAGTGAAATTACCATTTTGATAATTCACTGTTTGTGCCAGAACTCCTTTTATTGATGAAACTTCAGGAATTCCCCCCCCCCCCCCCACGTTAATACAAGAAAATCCGCTGTATTTCAGACAGTGACAGCAAGTGAAATTTATTTACCTTGTTAAATCCAGTTATAATAGTTGTGAACAATGATGAAATTCGTTATAGATTATTTAAAATGTCTGATTTGTTTACATAACTCACATGGACAATATCCAATATGGCCGACTTTCAATTCAATTGATTGAATATTACTCGGTATTAATCCGCTTTTATAATTAAAGTATGTATGGCTAAAATTCAATAAATATTGATAAACTGTGTAGAGAAAAATAAATGTTATTTGATGAAAGTGTATTCAGTTTATTTCAGCAGAAGTAAAGTTATCATCTGTATTGGAGATTGTCTGCACTTTTTTTTGTGCGGAGTAACGGTTTGACCAAAGTACGCATTAACTGATTTGGGGCTCACCATGGGGAATTTATTGAAGGCCCTGAGTAAAAATGTCATAAAATACCCATTTTTGACGTGTTGGCATAAAATAAAAAGAAAATTTGTTTGTTTTTTAGTGGAAGATGGGAATTTGTTTCATCTCGTGAACACCATATGTTTATATTTTCACTCGTGGCTGCGCCTCTCGTGAAAATATCACATATGGTGTTCACTCGATGAAATAAATTCTCATCTTCCACAAAAACAAACAAATATCCTCTATCTCTTATCAGTTACTTGTTACTATTAATAGATTTCAAAACAATAACATTCAACATTCCTATACGTTGACTACAAAACCGTATTAAGCTTGCACCAAATACAGGTAACTGTAAGCTCTAGAAGCCAAAATGCTGGATATCTCCGTTTACCGGTATAGCTCATTTCTGGAAGACGATGATGATGACCATCATCAACATTATCATCATTGTAGTCGACCTTGTCAGCAGCATGATCGTCATCAACAGAGTGTTGCAAATGCTTGTAGTTGTTGTTGTTACTTTCATTATTTCTGATGTTTGTAGTTGTTGCTACTATTGTAGTAGTAGTAGCGTGTCTATCTGCTGTCTGCTTGCCTGTCTGTGTGTTCGTCCGTCCTCTTTGGGATAGGGGCTCAGTTTACTTCATGTAGTGGGGGGAGAGCATTTTTTCTGTGTGGATCACTTTACATTATGCAAATTTTATTTTCCTACTACTACTGCTGCTGCTGCTACCTATGCTACAACTGCTACTAACGCTGCTGTACTACTGATGCTGCTGCTATAATTACTACTGCAACTGCTACTAATGCTACTGCTGTTACTTATGCTGTAATTGGTGCTGCTGCCGCTGTAATTGTAACTGCTACTTATGCTTCTGCTGCTGCTGCTGTAATTGCTACCGCTACTGTTGCTTCTAATGCTGTCATTCTACTGCTACTGTTGCTGCTGCTAATTCTAATGCTTCTGCTGCTGTAATGGCTTCTGCTGCTGCTTTAATTGCCACTGCTACCTATGCTTCAACTGCTACTAACGCTGCTGTACTACTAATGCTGCTGCTATGATTACTACTGCAACTGCTACTAATGCTGCTTCTGCTGTTATTGCAACTGCTACTAATGCTATTGCTGCTACTTATGCTGTTACTGCTGCTGTTACTTATGCTGTAATTGCTGCTGCTGCTGCTGCTGCTGCTGCTGTAATTGCAGCTGCTACTTATGCTTCTGCTGCTACTGCTGTAATTGCAACCGCTACTGTTGCTGCTGCTACTTATAATGCTGCTGCTGCTGCTGAAATGGCTTCTGCTGCTGCTGTAATGCTTCGGCTGCTAATGCTGCTGTTGCTACTACTACTACTAATGCTGCTGCTGCTGTAATTGCAACTGCTACTAATGCTACTGCTGCTAATTAAGCTGCGGCTGCTACTTATGCTCCTGCTGTAATTGCTTCTGCAACTGCTGTAACTGCTGCTTCTAATGCTGCTGCAGATGTAATTACAAATGCTACTGCTGGTACTTATGTTGTTATTGTTGCTGCTCAAATTTCAACTGCTACTTATGCTACTGCTGCTACTAATGCTGTTATTACAACTCCTGCTGCTACTAATGCAGTAATAACAACTGCTGCTGCTACTTATGCTCTGCTGCTGCTGCTGTAATTGCAACTGCTACTGATGCTACTGCTGCAACTAATGTTGTAATTGCTGCTGCTGCTAAAATTGCAATTGCTACTAATGTTTCTGCTGCTTCTAATGCTGTTATTTCTTTTGCTGCTCTACCTATGCTGCTGCTGCTAATATTACTCATCCTGCTGCTGCTGTTATTGTTACCGCAACTGCTCTACATCAGCTGCTTCTAATGCTTCTGCTACTACTGCTGTAATTGAAACCGCTACTGTTGCTACAAATGCTGCAATTCTACTGCTACTGTTGCTGCTGCTACTTCTAATCTACTACTGCTGTAATGGCTTCTGCTGCTGCTGCAATGCTTCAGCCGCTAATGCTGTTGTTGCTTCTACTACTACTACTACTAAGGCTGCTGCTGTAATTGCTACTGCTGCAACTAATCCTGGTGCTGTTATTGCTTCTGCTGTTATTGCTTCTGTTGCTTTTGCAACTGCTACTATTACTGCTGTTGTTGTAATTGCTACTGCTGTTATTGCCACTGCTGCTATTGCCACTGCTACAATTAATGCTACTGCTGTAATTGCTACAGCTACTACTAATGCTGCTGCTGTAATTGCTTCTGCTACTTTTAATGCTGCTTCTATTGCTACTGCTACTATTAATGCCGCTGCTGTAATTGCTACTGCTGCTATTGCTACTGCTACTATTAATGCTGCTGCTGTAAATGCTACTTCTGCTACTAATGCTGCTGCTGTAAATGCTAATGCTACTATTAATGCTGCTGCTGTAAATGCTACTTCTGCTACTAATGCTGCTGCTGTAAATGCTAATGCTACTATTAATGCTGCTGCTGTAAATGCTAATGCTACTATTAATGCTGCTACTGTAAATGCTTTTTCTGCTACCAATGCTGCTGCTGTAAATGCTAATGCTACTTTTATCGTGCTGCTGTAATTGCTACTACTACTACTAATGCTGCTGATGTAAATGCTAATGCTACTATTAATGCTGCTGCTGTAATTGCTTCTGCTACTTTTAATGCTGCTGCTGTAATTGCTACTTCTGCTTCCAATGCTGCTGCTGTAATTGCTACCGCTACTATCATCGCTGCTGCTATTGCTACTGCTACTATTTATGTTGCTGCTGTAATTGCTACTGCTGTTATTGCTAGTGCTGCTATTGCTACTGCTACTATTAATGTTTCTGCTGTAATTGCTATTTCTGCTACTGCTACTTTTAATGCTGCTGCTGTAATTGCTACTTCTGCTTCCAATGCTGCTGCTGTAATTGCTACCGCTACTATTATCGCTGCTGCTATTGCTACTGCTACTATTAATGCTTCTGCTGTAATTGCTATTTCTGCTACTGCTACTTTTAATGCTGCTGCTGTAATTGCTACTTCTGCTACTGTGATTGCTATTGCTGCTGCTTTAACTGCCTCTGCTGTTAGTTTAGTTTTTAGTTTAAACATATTTATTCAACATTACTTTTAACATGTGAACAATATTTACAAAATACATTTTGGGATTGGGCAGAAAGCTATAAAGCTTATGAGTGCCTCTGCTGTTGATGCTACTACTAATGCTGCTGCTACTGTGCTCCTACTGCTGCTTCTGCTGTAATTGCTACTGCTGCTACTACTGCTGTTATTGCTGCATGCATAAAGGAAAACTGTTTTAAGCTTATGTTCTTTAAATTACCAACTATATTTAATTTTTTAGCGAATTTATCGATAAAATAAACAGTATGTCATGTGATGTCCATCTGAAGTTTTTCTTGTATCTGTTTTATGAAAGACATTCGTAGTTTTAAATCAATTTTTATTTAGTCAGTCTTTTAAAGCCGCTGTTACGCATTTATGACAGGAACGTAAGGTCCTGTTTCTGTGGGCGCGCGCGTCCGCGTGTGCGCGTGAGTGTGCTAATTATTCGAAGAAGCTCTTGGCAACGTTAGAATTTACAAAATAAAAAAATTCGTTGATGATTGATTTTTGCACTCAAAATCATTATTTGTTATTCAAGTAAAGATTACATTGATATCATTTAAACAAATATTACATTTCCTTATAAGGGTGCGCTGGGGGGTCATTGTGTTTTTCGATTTGTAATGAAATACAATACTCGTTTGCATAGATAAACATGCTATACTTATTTCAAAATATTTTTATGGTTTTAAAATAAACATGAAGTATAGGATTTTTAAAAAAAATGAAAGGAATGATTTATTCCTCGGCACAAATAGAGTTTAAGATGCGTTCGAAGTATGACTTGAAAAATTAATTATCTCTTCAAATGGTTATTGAGAAGGTTAAAGTTTCTAAATATATCGACAAACAACATGAACAAACAACGTAAAAAAGTTCTGCCAGGTTTCCAACATTTCAATACACTTACCTCAATCGCACCAGGTCTGGTATTAGAAGGCCACAAAATGTTTACTTAACGATTTGCTGTCGTAAATTTGACAAAAAAGATATATAATTACATGTATGTATATACAATGAAAATTGTCGTTAATATAGGTCTGACATGTGCAGAATAGGTTTAATATAGACTTTCCTGAATCTTGTAATTTTTCAATTACTTAGCACAAATTTGGTAGAACTCAGTGTGCCGAGTTTTATCTACACAGTATTTCCATGAATAGGTAATAGGTAGGTATAGGGGATGTTACTTGAAGCAAATTTTGTTCGAGGGTATTGTAATCGGCAGATTAATGAACATAATGAACACAAAATATGTCTTTATCAACAATATTTTCATCCTGTTAAAAGATGGTTCCACGGATAATTTACTCGGTGATCAATGAAGTTATTTCTGGGGAAAAAGAAATTCACATGTCGTTTATTTTATTTGCATGTTTATAAAAGCAAACTTGCTGCACAATCATGTCTAAAAGTGTAGTTTCAATGTATGATTCTCTTTATGAGACAAATTTTGATGACTTACAATAATACATATTTGTTTCATAAAAAAAATCCCAATGTGTTCAAAATTTCAAAATGTAAAATATGTAAATATATTGTTTGCAGGAGGAATTTCTTGCGCCATCTCCCAAGCACAGCAAAATTTATAATAGTTTTCTTTATCATGTTAAGATCTCTTTAAATTTTGCAAACAAGTCTAAATGTATTGTACATATTAGATGAATGTTATTTGCCCATTACTGCGTGAAGTTATATACCAAAATAAATAAACTTGACCTTTTTATATTGGTGTGTTTGTGTGTGTGTGTGTGTGTGTATGTGTGTGTGGAGGTGGGGTGGGGGCGGGGCGGGGGGGGCGGGCGGGGTACATTCAAATAGATAAAAGTAACAGGAAAAGATATGTCATATTGTATGTTCGTGTATTTTGGACTACATTTCGACCTTCTTTCTGTCAGATGATATCAACATTATTTTTAGATACAAGTAGTTAATTTTATTTTGAATATTTTTTGTTTTGAGTCAACGAGTGAATTTTCAAATAAACGAAGAATTAAAAGCAATATGAATTTAAGGCTGTGTTCGTTATGCAATGTTTTAATGTCGCAACAGACACCGCGGCTGATCCTTGCTCTTTTGTGCTCTGAAATATTTCTTTTGCTTACAGCATTTGTTTAGCTTTGTGAAACCTGTCTGCGTTAAACGTTACGAAAATACTCCATTCTTCACTCAGTTAATATTAGCACCCATTTTTGTACGTTGAGAACAAATAAATGGGAACCATTATATATGGGATGATGATGATGATGATGATGATGATTGTTTGAAAATTTCTGTCATCAGGGTGAATAGGTATGGGTTCGTTTATGACAATTTATTGAACATAATGAATCGTCAGTTTTCCAAAATCTTTGAGGGAGAGATGTCAGAAACATCTGATGTACAGACCTTAGTTTTGAGAAAATAAAATGGTTGACTGTACCTGGAAGAAATACGGCTGTCTGAGTTGGTGACCTACCACCTTCTCACACACTTCCCATGATGGAATCGAACCCAGGTCACATTGGTGAGAAGCGAGTGTGCTAATAACGATTTACAAGATTTGGTTTCAGCTTTATCCATAATGCCTTAACTTCGACATCTTTAATAAATAAAGATTAGATATTAGTGATTTCTGTTATTAATTTCTCAAAAACTACAGGGTACACTTCATGATTATAGCTCACCAGAAGCCTTCATGATACAACTCGAAGTTTACTTTGATATTTTTCGGCAGGGGTAAATAAGAGGTCGTTTTATGGGTAACCGGTACCGACGATAAATAAACTCAAATAGAAGAAGACAAATGTCATTTTTTTTTAATTTATAGACCCTTTAAATCTTGTAATTAAACTATAATAAGAATTCAGTTCGGTTTCATGATTCCCAGACAGTATTTATTAGTTCTTTTATTGATTACTAGGTTTTATAGTTATACATATAGTAATACTTGTGTATTATCTCATTTCAAATCTATTTGTTTATTCAGTGGACGATACCGTAACAGGAATTGGTTATGTTTTGTCATAAAGAAACAAAACTAATTTTAGAAACACGTAAACCTATCTTATGGTGGCATATTTCTGCCATAAGATAGCAAGTAAAGATTCGCAAACGCGTTCCTGTTAGTCACGTAATTTTCGTGATAATTAACTTGTAACATTTGCGAAAAGTTATACTGTAAGATAAATAAGTGAACACAAACGATAGATATGATAGTGCCGAGAACTGCCACAACACTAACTGGTAACTAGAGCGGTAACTAGTTAGTCTGTTAAAATAACTAGCAACACGTGTTTTATCTAGTAAAGCAGTCATTCAGTTAGTTAGTACGTAGTAAAGCGAATTTTGTCTAGTTATATAGTATTTTTTTAAAATAAAGTTAACTGGTTGC
The DNA here is from genome assembly GCA_012932295.1 of Cyclina sinensis. Classification (NCBI taxonomy): domain Eukaryota; kingdom Metazoa; phylum Mollusca; class Bivalvia; order Venerida; family Veneridae; genus Cyclina; species Cyclina sinensis. The sequence goes on along the minus strand of JAAONU010000012.1, from coordinate 50,082,975 downwards.
CGTTCTGGGCACTATCACATAGTATCAGGTCTATTTGTATTAAGATATCTATCTTACGGTACACCATTTCTCGAATGTTAGCTAGTTAAACCACTAACTATGCTACTAACACGAACGCGTTTGCGAACCGTAACTGATTATCTTGCGGCAGAAAAATGCAACCATACTTTTTATTCTGCTATTTATCATGCGCAATTTAGTTTTGGCAAAACTGTTGGATAGAGAAGTGCGTCAAGGAATTAAATCTAAAGCCTTATAACGTACGAATTAAACTTTCATATTTTTGTAATATTATTTATTTTGAGATTATCTTAATTAACGATTTTAGATTTGTGAAAGATAGATCTACCTGTTTTGGTTTTGATATGAGATAATTTGTGTTCTTCATTTACAGATGTAGACGGCGTCATTCCAGTGAGAACACTCCTTATATTTCACTGCGTCAGACACTGTGTCAAAAATCTTGAAAACATGGACCAAATGATAAAAATGTTAACATCACTAAATGTTATGCAAAAAATTCAAAGGGAAAACACGTTGACACTATGACCAGTTTAAGGAGACCAGCATATATTTATGCGTGTAGAAAACGAATGCTTTTGTAATATAATGATACACAAACTGCTATACATAGATTGAAATCATTCAATAATCAAGGGAACAGAGAAAAAGAAAAAAGAAATAGGGTTCATTTATTAATCAAAATGGGATAGTAACTTCAATCAAAATTGGTTCAATCAAAAAGGTTTATTAGACAATTTACATCGTCAAACACAAATGTCTGTGCTGTTCTGCCAAAGAAATTGCTCGTAGAGCATAAACATTTCTTCCAAGAATTGGAAAATAAGCATGAACATTCATCAAGCATGAAATATTGACCAGTATTCTGGGGATTTTGCTTTCCGTCGTATTGTCGGGGAAAAGTGAAAGTTAAAGTGTGCAAGAAATATGAACATTAAAAATTGTTCTATGGTGAAATACGAATTTTGGAACGCTTCGGTACTTCATGGTGAAATCACACACATTGGCGATAGAACTGTACTTGTGTTCGACATAACTGCAACAAATGACTTGATTTATTCGATAGGTATGAAAGTAGTTTTTTTAGTTTATTTAAGAGGACAGTTCACGTTTGAAGAGAAAGCCCAAATGAGTTTGTTTCAGAGAAATATCCTCTTATGTATTTTCTCGGCGAGTAGATTCCAAAATGATCGAAAAGAAGCTCAATTTGCTGTTCGGTTTGCGTGTAGGAGACTTCTCGGAGGGACGTCTACAAACACAGGTTTTCAAACTTATATTGGACTCGAGTCTCTATTAAATTATTGTACTGAACAGTTTAAAACTGGTCTTTGTAAACAGTTTCCGAAGAACTCCTATACACGCTTAAAAAACAATCATAAAATTCTCCAGTTCTCACAAGAAGATATTAGAAGCATGGCATTCAAATAGCCCTTTTTGTACTCTTTCTGTGCCAAGCATTCTGAAATCCACAAAACACTATACGCCTGTTGTTAGTGGTTTTAGATAGTTGTTTCTGTTCTTATATCCTTCTCGTTATACAATTGCTGTCACTCTCCTTTCAAGTTGGGAATTTGTATGTGCTTGAATAACCTACTACTTATCGAGATTACGGTACACTATGTCCAGTCATATTAATTGATGACTTGTTCTGCAACGAAGGTATGTCCAAACTTTATTTTTAACCTGTCCAATTTATCTCCATTTATCCTTCCCCAAGACTTCTTTCATGAAAGCAGTATGTCAGTTGTCTTTTTGGTCCATTTTCTTTCAATTTTTCGAGCAGTAGTTCATGTCTTGGCAAGTACATCTTGACCTAAGAACTACTTCATTCAGGAAATAACGTCAAAGTACTACAGGTACATCTGTTAAACAACAAATTTTGTTGTGGTGACGTTGAAGCTGGTGCATTTACTTCCCGATTTTACCCAAATGTTTCTCTATCAAAAAAGAACATATTAAGCATATCAAATTCTCATGGCCAATACAATTATGAAAACCTGTGTCTGTAAGCATCTCTCCAAGACATCCCCCAACGTAATAATATACACATGTATATAGAATTGACTTAAAGTTTATAATACATGTATAAGCAATTCGGAAATCCAGTTCCCGTAAGACGAAACTAGAAGGTATATTTTAGACAATCTATTTGTATAAGTTTATGATCTTCTGTCTGTAATCAATGTAAAATCTATATTTGTATATTTTCTAGGGATGGGAACGAATGTTCGAATATTCGAAAATCGACTGAATATTCGATTATGAATATCAAATCCAAATATTCTATGATGTTTTTTTTTCAAATAAAGCATCGTTGATCTTGTATAAATGTGCAAAATTATGCACAAAAAATAATAAAACAATCTGTTTGGTATTGTGTTTGCTTATCGCGTGTCAAAAATGATCCAATTTACAATATGAAATTTCAATGTATAATTGGCAGGGGCAATCATTACGGATTAAATGTTTGCAGCAGGCGTAATTGTGATACCTTTTAATCCTTTGTTCATGTTTATTTCACAAGTTTAAGAAGTTGTCTGTCTCCCAATATTCAAGGATTAACGTCTAGTTTTACGAAAACAAACAACCATGCAGTCACGCTTATAGCTCTATTGGTATTACTTTATCATTGCCCAATCAGTAGAATAACTCAATCAATTTTTTCTTCTTTTAGTCTATTTGAAAAAAAATCATCATAGCTTTATACTTTATCATCGCTCAAAAAAAAAAAAAAAAAAAAAAAAAAAAACATGCCTCCCTCGCGTGTTTGGACTTATTTAACGCGATTTTAATGAACGGAATATATTTTGTATTGTCAATCACTTAAGTATTTAAAACTTCCATTAAACAAGCCATTTCTACACCATTTCTAGATGATACATAGCCGTTTTCCCCGACAACGTACAGGTGATAAAACAGTAAGTTTTAACATTGTTCGGATACCAAAATTCGGGTAACTGACTGAACTGAAAAAAACACAAATATTTGAATATGACGAAGCGAATATTCGAATATTGATATCAGTATTCGTTCCCATCCCTAATATTTTCAAATATTTTCATAATCAATGTGAAATATGCATGTATTTGTATAAGTTTGAAAACCTGCGTTTGCAAGCTCCAAGAAATCCTTAAAGCGACTGACTCACAGACGATGATAAAAAGAAAATGTTTATACATCTTGAAATTCTTGCTGTAATCGTGAAGAACATATTTAAACTAAGTTACTGACTCAGTTTTTGTTACAGAAAAACATCAAAATATAAAGTTTTATACACTTTTATCGGTAAAAAATTTACCCCGTTAGTCACTGATTACTGACATAATCCCCTTCGGACAAAATCCCCTTCGCATACCCAGACAAAATCCCCTCCATGGGTGGACATAATCCCCTTCATGTTTTTGCAAGGCTTGACCAAATCCCCTTACCTACCAGGACAAAATCCCCTTGTTTCATAGGTTTCTAATGTATTATTATGCTCCATAAAAATTGATGAATAATGAACTTTTGTTTTTTGATTTATAATTATGTATCAAGTTAACCTTTATAATTATATAAGCTTGATAAGACATATTTTTCTTTATTTGTTCAGATCAATTATCAACCAAATTATCATTAAAAACAATTTAATTAGTTTAGAAGTGTTCATTATAATTGTGGTAAATTATCAACTGCATAACAAATATATTTGATTAGGCAATTTCTTTAATTGTTTTAAATTGATCAGTATGAAAAACACTTTAATTATGTTAACAGTGTTCATTTTAATTGTTTAAAATGATGACTGAATTCACTCAAGTAAGAGTGAATATTAAAAAAACATATATAAATGGGTGACTTTGGTTATGCATCTTCATTACCATAATGGAAGTCATCAAAAGTAACAAACACTGTCCATCTAGCACAGGCCTTGGCAGTATAGAACTGATGTTGAAACCAATATTCCCGAATAAAGTACTAGCAAGCACCACACAGCATAATGCAGTATGTCGCTCTCATACCCACTTTATAAACAGAAAATTCATCCGAGGGGGATTTTGTCCTAGGTAGCAATTTTATTGAGGGGATTTTGTCCACTTCAAAATTTCACACATGAAGGGGATTATGTCCACCCATGGAGGGGATTATGTCCAGATATACAAAAATACATGAAGGGGATTTTGTCCGAAGGGGATTTTGTCTTACATTCGTAGATACTTTAGTTATAAAATTAATTTTGACGCAATCTAACAATTCGACGCTGTGTCTCAGTGGTCTAAGTTCTCGCCCAGTATTTTACTGACCGAAAGGTCGTAGGTTCAAATCCTGGTTAAGTCAAAACTTTTTTTTCAGTTTTCATGGTGTATAGAAGCTTAATATTATATTTTTTCCATAGTATATTAAATCTTCTTAAATTTGAAAGAATAAAAAATTTCAGCAAAATTTTGTGAGTCAGTCGCTTTAAAGGGGCTGTGCTCCAGATGACAAAAAAAGAAAGTTTTCTTGTATTATAAATTTCTTGTAATATTTATGACTAATGCTTAAAAAAACTTACTGACAAAAAATAAGTCAAATAATTACATTACAAATTGATTTTTTTCCCTTTCAAAGTGCTTTACCGTAACGCGACGGTATAACTATATCGTATAAGATTTAAAGTAAATATTTGTAATATCACATACGGCGATGGTGGTGACAGTAGAAGCGTTGGAAATATTTTGTTAACATGAGGGTCCAGAGTTCAAATCAGGCTGGAGCGAAAATATTTTTTTTTTATTCTATTTTGACTTTTATAATCAGTTTTGAAGTAAAATATTATGTTGTTATAATCTCACGGCATCTAAATATATAATTTATGAAAAATTTTTTTATGTCAAATCTGGAGTACAGCCTCTTTAACATAATAATCAATGTAAAATCTATTAAAATAAGTTTGAAAACCTGTGCCTGTAAGTGTCTCTCAAAGAAATCCTTAAGTTCTAAATAATAATCAATGTAAAAATCTATATGTAAAACTTGTGTCTGTAAGCGTCTCTCTAAGAAATCCCTTACATAATAATCAATGTAAAATTTATCTGTATAATTTTGAAAACTTGTGTCTGTAAGCGTATCTTTAAGAAATCCCTTAGATCTTCAAAATAATGTAAAATCTATTTGAAAGAGCTTGAAAACATGTGTCTGTAAGCGCCTCTCTAAGAAATCCTTTGCATAATAATCAGTGTAAAATCTGTTTGAATTAGTTTAAAAACCTGTGTCCGTAAGCATCTATCCAGTAATTCTATTACAAAATAATTAATGTGAAATACATTTGTATATTTGTACAAGTTTGAAGACCTATGTCTGTAAGCGTCTCTCCAAGAAATCCGTTACAAAATAATGAATGTGAAATCTATTGAAATAAGTTTGTAAACCTGTGCCTGTTAGCGTCTCTCCAAAAACTTCATTAAGGCCTACATAATAATCAATGTAAAATCTATTTGTAAAAGTTTGAAAACCTGTGTTTGTAAGCGTCTCTCCAAAAAATCCTTTACAACCTAATCTATGTGAAGTATATTGAAATAAGTTTAAAAACACATCCTCATGAGCATCCCTCAAAAAATCATTTAGGCCTTAATAATTATCAATGTAAAATGTATTTGAATATGTTTGAAAACCTGTGTTGTGAAGCGTCTCTTCAAGAAATCCTTTACCTAATAATCAGTGCAAAATATATTTGTATAAGTTTGAAAACCTGTATCTGTAACCGTCTCTAATCCTTAAGGTCTACATAATCATCAATGTAAAACTTATTCTAATATGTTTGAAATCCTGTATCTGTAAGCGTCTCTCCAAGACATCCGTTACATAATAATTAATGTAAAATTTATTTCTATAAGTTTGAAATCTGTCTCCAAGAAATCCTTTACATTATAATCTATGTAAAATCTATTTGTATAAGTCTGAAAACCTGCGTCTGTATGCGTCTCTCAAAGAAATCATTTACATAATAATCAATATCAAATTGAGTTTAATCTTACTCACGTCTGTTAAACCAGTCCTTACGTAAGACACAAGATGGCAGTGCTCTTTATAACATTCTTTTGGAAATTTGTAAACCTGTGTCTGTAAGCGTCTCTCGATTTAATCTTGTCCACTGACATCACTTATCCTGATCAAGTCTTTCCAAAAGGACGTTTAGGTGTTGTATGGGTCTTTTCTTATACCTACCTGAAACCAGGTTGTGACTATTAAAGGCTTAGTACGTAATTAACCTTGTAGGATAATGACATAACACGGAGATAGTAAAATAGTTATTTTACTTAGTCTCTAAAGTTTTAATAGCTGAACTCTTAAAAAATAAACATACATACATATATGTACACCAATTTGTCTTAATCATACACGTGCCTTTACTACACAGAAACTTTGATTTACCCTTCCCATCACAGGGGACTGAGTTACTGACAGAATTGTCATGTGACTGTTTAGAAAAGGTTAATGTTTATTAATATGCATTGATAAAATTTAATTGGTCAGGTGTGGTGCAGCCGAATCGCCGAATCACCAATTAAGTTTAATTTATGCGAGCTAGACATATTAACTGGCTTAGTGGTTGAAATCATATTTTGTCTTCTGACTAAAAGCACCCAATGAACTGAGATGGAGGACGACACCGCTTTACCTAGATCAAGTGTCAATAAATTATGAAATATTACAAAGACATAAATGAGTTCTTTGAATACTAGAATGCGATTGGACAAAATATAATTTAAACCACTAAATGCCCTTGATGTATATTTCACACGTTTTGTTTACAAATATGTTAAACAAATGCGAATAACTTTTTCGAAGAAATGATAAATATTTTCTTGTGAATATTTTTAAAATTGAATGACGTGCGAACTCATTTGTTCAGGTTTATGTTTGTGCTTTGCGTAACATTTTGTTTTGTCCAAGCGCACTACAATTTTTTTTTCAAATTTCTTGATGTTAATATGGCAGTGTAGCAATACCACGTGACTGTGTCGTCACTAAAGACAACAAAACCAAGACGAAACTGTCAATATTGCCTCCGCTTGAAAATCGAAAATTACCCGTAACTATTTTATTTCTTTATCGATTTTTATGGGACGTGTCAGTCTAAGGAGAAAAAAAGCTTTCCACAACATAAAGGAACTCCATCAGCAGCTGTGCCGTTTTATCAAGCACTACATGAAACCTCGCATACAAACAAATACAAAATTTCACGCTGTGCTTTAAAAAACCGCTCAGCTGTTGATGGAGATCCTGTATTCCGTGGAAAGCTTATATTTTTCTCCTTAGACAGACACATGTCCTATAAAAATCGATGAATAAATGAATAACTTAAGGGTAATTTTCTATTTTCAAGTGGAACCAATGTTTACAGTTTTGTCTTGGTTTTGATGCGTTAGTGAAGTCACATTCACGTGGTATTGCTACACTGTTTGGGTTAGTAAGCATACACAATAGTAGGAAACGACATCATCGCGCACCTATTTTATGCTCACTCGCGGATCAACAACCCGTCGCTTTATAGATAAAGAGTAACAAAAATCATGCTGTGAACCGAAGATTAGCTGGTGTACTTTGTATTTACGTATGTAAAATTCTAGTTTAAGTACACCAGCCAGTCTTCTGTGCAAAACATTTTTTTTGCAACTCTACAGATTTCTTATTAAAAAAGACCATTTTACCTTTCAAGCGACGGATTGTTGACAAAAAATGGTCCGCGAGAGAGCATAAAACAGGTGCGCGATGACATTGTATCCTAACATTGATAGACAAGTGACTCAATTAAACGATCCGTTTTAATCAGTAGACAACATATAATTTTAACCACTAAGCCGGTAAGCGTTCATTAGCACTTTTTGATAAAATGAAATTGTTGGCACTGCCTTATTTAAACGTACAATTATAAAAAGTAAACATATGAAACAATATTAAACCGGAGATTTTAATTTGCGGTGAAAATTTCATTCTTTGTGGGGAAAAATGTTATCATTTGCGGACACTATTTGAATATCATTTGTGAACATTTATCTACCCTCTTCTGTCAGTCTGTTAAAAATCTAGTTAGCATTGCTCGATTTTAACATTGTTGCCCCTTGCTCACCACGAGGATGTGAAAGTAGGATTTCGAGGAAGACAATGTTTAAAGTGTGGCATACAATAAAAGGTAATGTCACGACGAAACAGTAAAACACTTTTCACATCATAATCCATGTACAGGCAATTATTTATGAACATCATCAATTTCTGTAAATACACCGAATCTATACGCTATCAATTTATAGTATTCAAGGGTTGTTATTTCTTCCGAAATCAACTTGTTGTGTTGAGCAATCAGGAAATCCAGTTTTTCCTTCTCCGAACACTTGTGTGGTGCAAGATGTTTAACTGACTGTAGTTTTACGTACGTCGCTGCCTGTACTGTTTTCAATGTCAATTTCTGATTAACCTATATTAGGTATGAAAGTTTGAAAATCACTGCAATGCGATTGGACAATATATGAGTTCAACCCGTAAGTATACTTAGTGGATGCACTTACATTCTGACCAATCGCATTGCAGCATATTTCAAATTTCATGACACTTTATACAGGTTAATAAGTGTCATCAGCTGGCTTAGTTTTTCGATCAATTTTCGTCAGTTAACAAAATATAATTTCAACCACTAAGCCAGTTGGTGTTTATTAGTACTCATTAATATAATTAAACTGGTCGACGTACTTATATACATTAACCTGTACTAATTATTTTATACATTTTTCACGACTTCTAGTGGTTTACTTATTTGTTTAATGTTTCTCAGTGTTTAACCTAAATATTACAATTCTTTAAAACATTCTGCTCAATACCCGTACCTCATTCGCTTCACTCGACACTTGTTCTTGAAGGAAGTAAATGTTCCCTTTATAATGTTTGCACAGGATTGAAAAGAATAGAATGAAATGTTTAATACATTGAAACATAGTCTGTTAAATTTCTACAGAGTTTTTATTATTACGTAATACATTGTATATGTATATAAACCACAGAAAAACTTGAATTAGATTGTGTTTTGTGTGCACTGAATGAAATTCTATTGTCTTTGTCTGTATTTCACCTATAAACAAATGTATTTTTTTCTTTGTATTTTCATTGTATTTGTGACTTATACTATTAAGTATTGGAAGATATTAAACATGAAGTTTGTGTTAAATACCTTTAGGCTCTGATAGCTGTAAAACATTCAATTTGCACGAATATTACACGCCTGTATATTTGTTTTTTTCTGTTGAATGTATTGTTGATCGGTAAGCTGTGTTTCTAATGTCCCTTTAATGCGTAATCTTATTATTGTGACGTCAATTTGCACAAATATTATATTATTTTATAATTATTTAATAAATGATGTCCTAAGGAAAACAAATATTTTCTGATGTTTTTACAATTTATTAAATTTATCATTTAGATTTATTAGCATAATCACTTAGAAAAAAAGTTCTGTTATAGATAAAGTCAAAAAGGATAAAAAGGCATAGTCAGAAATTAAATTTACAACTGTACAGGAAGATATATGCTTATTTATACATTTTATAAATATTTCCTTGAAGTAAAGAAAATCTTTGCAACTCTTTTTTTGCATGATTTCTGACTATTCATTGTAGTTCCAGCATGCTTAGTAGATGATAGAGGATAAGAAGATATATTCTTATTTATATCTATATTTCCTAGAAGTGAAGAAAGTTTTTGCGACTCTTTTTTGCATGACTTCTGACTGATCATTCACTGTAGTTTTAGCATGCTCAGTAGATGATAGAAGATTTAAAAATAATTTTTGTTTTAGAAAAGTGTTGTTAAAAAAAAACAACAACAAAAAACGCCTGCATATTTTTTCTATTGAATGCATTAGCAATAAACTGTGTCTCCAATGTGCCTTATACGTGATCTTTTATTAATGTGACGTCAATTTGCATAAATATTACACGCCTGTATATTTATTTTTCTGATGAATGTATTGTTGAACAGTAGACCGTGTCTCTACTGTGCCTTTCATGCGTGATCTTATTAATGTGACGTCAATTTGAACAAATATTATATCATTTTAATATTATTTAAAAGAGTACGTCCTAAGGAAAACAGAAATTTCGAATGTTTTTACAATTAGTCAATTTATCATTTTGATTGTTTGAGCATTATCACTGAGAAAAAAGTTCTGAAAAATATATGAACTGTACAGGAAAATATATTTTTATATTTATATATATTTCCTAAAAATTAAAAAAAAGTCTGCAATTATTTTTGCATGATTTCTGAGTTCTGCTATAGATAAAGTCAAAAAGGATCAAAAGGCATTGTCAGAAATTAAATTTACAACTGTACAAGAAGATATATTCTTATTTATACTTTTCATATATATTTCCTAGAAGTAAAGATTGAAAGTCTTTGCAACTATTTCTTCGCATGAATTCTGAGCATTCATTGTAGTTTCAGCATGCTAAGTAGATGATAGATTTAAAAAATAATAATTTTTGTAGGAGAGCTTCTCTTCTTTATACTTAATTTGAGATGCGTATTTAATGTATGGTATTTTTTATTCATTTTCTCTACAAACAACTATAACGCTTGGAAAATGATGAATTATTTTAACCTGCAAAACTGTGTCCACGACCAAGGGAAGAACTTGTCAACATTCGATTTTAGAGTCATTGACATTCAGACATGAACTTTTGATACGCTTCATTGCTTTAATGTTTAATGTAAACTGACAGCAAATATATAATTAATTTGGCAATCACTTTACAATATCGCCTACACCTTATATTTTGTATGGCTAACTTATCTACTTTTTTCTGTTATGATTATCACTTTGTCCTGTCAGTTGTTTGAAGTTTAAGTATTTATTTCCATGTTACCTATATCATCACTCTTTGTTTGTTTTGTTTATTTTAAGCTTTACCGGCAAGAAAATGCAGTCAAGGGCCTGAACAACAAACTGTGTATTAAAAAAAACAACAACAAAAAAACAAAACAAAAAAAAAGCCTGTATATTTTTTCTATTTAATGCATCAGCAGTAGGCTGTGTCTCCAATGTGCCTTATGCGTGATCTTATTATTATGAGTTATTATTGAGGGCAATCACCATTTCCCGATAAAATATATACAATGCATGGTCGTACAGATATGTGTAATTGCGTAAGTAACATGTATACTCCTTTTTCCACCAGGACTATCAAATTGTCATTCAACGCAAATTTACAAGACATTTCTCATTCAATGTTTCGGTAAGCTAGAAAAAAAATTAAATCAGCATTGCCAAAAAACATAAACGCTAATGTATATCATATACCATCATTTGAGAGGTCCATCAATACATCTTCGAATTCAGTCTATCAGAGCTCAAATGATGATATTCGCATGATGGCGGCCAGAAATAGTTTTCAGTTTCCATGGCTGTTTTAACGTTTTCGTCCTAATTTGTGTAAATTTTTTCTCGAGTCTTTTTGCTTGACTATTTCTGATAGTGTGGCAGCAATTTTATGTTAATATTTATTCAGAATGAATTTCATGATAAGAGGTTTCTTCACATATCCAAATCTGAAAATGGGCTAAGATTTTGGTATGTGAATTGTATGGGTAAGTTCACATGAGCAGAAATAGGTGTTTTGATACTTTTTAGATGCAGATCTAAAAGAATGTGAAGTAAGTGGTTGATTGTTTTTGGGCAAGGTCATACATATTATATATAGTATTCCATTATGCATTACAAACATGAATGTTTAGGAAAGACATTTTCATCAAGTAAGATGAAAGATTTAACAAACAACAGTTTAGAATCTGTTAAATACAAATGAAAATGAATGAAATACTTACATTATGGCAATACCTTGACTTTAATCATTTTGAGGCATATTTTTAATTATTCATACGAAATTATATTTCTGATATGAGATTTGCCGGCCCGGCTAGCTCAATCTGTAGAGCATCGGATTGTCAAACTTGACGATCACGGTTCAATCCCCATCAGGGCCGGCAAAATTTCTTTGTGATAATTGATCTCAGACAATGCCTCTATAGCTCATTTGTCCCTCACCTCTGAAGCAAGTGAGAAAGTAGTCAGACACTTGCGTAGAAATTGGTTAGTAAACAGGTTGGATACCCAGGAACACTGGTTAGAGGGACTGACCGCCGGGATATGACCTTAGTTGTTAATACTGGCTTTAAACACCAATAAACCAAACTATTATGAGATTTACAAATTATAATATAAAATGGTTTCTAGACAGAAACTCCAAGTTCTTGCATCAACATGAGTCCTCCTGTTGTGGCTGTAAACAAAACATTAACACTTTAACAATACATGCATTGTATAAAAGCTGATAAAATCTTTTTACTTGGAGTACCTTTCCTTATACTGGACTAACTTGAGTAGGATCGAGTCCATTATTAATAGTGTGCAGTCAAATATTCCCACTAATATTCAACTACACATGATATTTCACTACACGTTGTAAGCACAGGCTTAACGACAGAGGACACAATGATGGAAGGTTATTTATCTGAGTTTAAATTAAAGTCATTTAAAAGGAATCGTGCTGTGTTTTCAGCCATGTGAACTACAAAATATTATATAGAAAAAAAGTGTTTTTTTTGTAGTTTAACACCTCCACAGTGTTGGAGTTAGGCCTAATGTGATTCAGACCGATCTGCTATTTATACGACACGAAATGGAATGGCTTAGCGTGACATTGTGTTATCAGTCCAAAAAGAATCCATAAGCGCTGGTTGCGGTTGCGCAATGTGATGTTTTGAAATCCACAAAAATTAAGTTCGTTTAAAATCAAAGCATTTAGATACAGCGTATCATTTCAATATGAAACAGAATAAATAAAAAAAATCAAACATCGATGATTGATTTGCCATAGTTTTCATTAAAAACACATGCTATCGGAAGTACCTTTCGTTTATGTACATACTATTTTTGATCTTCATGGCGGGTATTTTTCTGGGAATGCGTTATTTTTGTGTTAATTGATTTAACAAAACCTAAAGAAGCAGAACCACCTGGACTTCCCTTTAAAGAAGCTTACTTTTGTAGAATAATTGATGTTTGCACCAAAATATAACGTAAATAGACTAAATACACATGACGACGTTGAAGTAGGACATAACAAAACATAACTAGGAACTGCTTTGCACAACAACTTGAAAAGTGTTATGTGAAGCCAGTCTTTGTGTTTCATAGGTCTGTATCAGAAAGGGTTGCGACCGCTTATAAAACATTTGAATCTAGAAACAGTCCTCTAATAGATTAATGGTATCAAAACTGCTGGTGTGGTAATTAGTAAAATAATTTTGAAGCGACCTTTATTGTAGTCAAATCAGGACGTGCAATTCATTTTAATCCTAAGAAGAAACCGGCAACCATAAGAAACAATCAAACAATTAAAAGAAAACATAAAGGTAAACGGTCTGAAAACTGAGATTTTTTTCATCATTGATGGTTGAAATAAAACCAACCTTTACTATGAATTAGCAGGCAATCGGTTGGAATTTATCAAAATATTTAAAAAAACATGTATGTATCTTTAAGTAGTAATTTGAATTCATAAATATATATGTCATGAATTTGTTTTTCGAAATGTGTCTAAATCAAGTAAAACCTGACTGACAAACATCATCAGGTCAGCATCATCAGATCAGCATGTCATGCAGGAGGTAATGGCTTGCCTGTGAGTGCCTTTAAGCAGATTTAAATTGCCCGTACCGGAAATTCCATCAGTTTGTACTGCATGATACCCCCAAGGTTATGTTTGTATACACGCTGTTTGTTTGAACAGAATGTATCTGCGCCCATAATTATCTCGTATGTAGAAACTACATGTTTTAGTCTGAGGGACTTTAACAGACCGACTTTCTCGCGGACTTTTTAATTAATGACAATATGATGGATACCGCGAACCTTACCGAGATAGTCGGAACTACGGGTAATCGTGCCGCAGTTTCGGAAGTGTAATTTGACAATTTCTTCCGTTAAACTAGCTAACCCAATCAAAACTATCGTTACATTTATGTTGTTGCAAGAGTTAGCAGAATATAGCCAGGAGGAAACCTTTTTAAGGGATCGAACTACAGTCTTCTTTTTCATTTTCACACGATATCAATATAATAAATGTGAATTATAACGGTTAGTGATTAAAAAAATAACCTGTAAATATTTTCTTTCCCTCTCACTTCCATTTTTCTTTGTTATGATATCTTCAAGCATTTATAAACCAAGGCTATTAAATCAAGCCATTGGAGTATAAACAGTACAAAAATCCACTACAGGTAGGAAACCTTGTCAGTACTTTGGATTTGTTGACGTTCTGCGTTTAGTCAACAAACAAAATAAGTTACGACAAAGAATCTTACGTTCTTCGACTTATTTTATTTTCTTTGAGGTAATTCTTAGAAGAATTACTTTACTTATAATAGAGGGTGACAGATATATGCGCTCGAGCACATGCACACACACCATTTATGCGAACGAGTAAATCTTATTTTGTATTGACTCTGAAAATATTGGTTGTTGGTTGTATTGGGGTTTAACGCCAGTTTAACAGCTAAGGTCATATCCCGGCGGTCAGTCCACTTAACAAGTGTTCCTGGGTGTCCAACCAGTTTACTAACCAATTTCTCCGCAAGTGACTGACTACCTCCTCACTTGCTTCAGTGGTGAGGGACAAATGACCTATAGATCAATTATCACGGAGAAATTTTGCCGGCTCTGATTGGAATTGAACCGGTATCATCAAGATTGACAATCCGATGCTCTACCGAATGCGCTAGCCGGGCCGGCGACTATGAAAAGAACCGTAAAACATTATTGCATTTCCATTCCTCGATTCAAACACTTAAAACACTTAAACAAATATGGTTTTCAGTATTCCATTGTAAATTCTGTTTAATCTGTGTCGGATATATTTGCTGTATAGGGTTTTCTTCACTTTTCCACGGGGTGACACGACTAAATGTGCGGGTGAAAATGAGACAATATGGCACATACATATAAACAAACCAACAAATCGATATAAGAAAACATTTTTCGTTCATAAAAGAATAAAAGCAAAACAAGAAAAATGTTGTTTGAATCCCATTTCTGTGAAAAAAATCAATCTTACTGACATGACAGATGATTTTTTTTTCAAAAAGTTTTCTAGATATCACATTATGAGAAATCTTATAGTTCGGAAATTATCTCATTTCGTTTCTTTTGTAATACTTTATAAAATCTGTTTAGTCTGTTTTTCTTTTCACATCATGTCATTTCAGCCATTTTTATTTTCAAGTTTATTTCAAATCTATGCAGACTTCCCCCCCCCACCAGCAACTCCACCTACCCTATTTTTTATCTGAAATTTGGGCGGGATGCCTAAATTTTAGCTAAACCTTGTTAAATAAAAAGAATACCAACTTTCAAATCACGGCGTTTTATCACGGCTCCGCAAGATAAAAATTATAATTTTCCTTATACCACGACATTGTTGTATTCATTTGCTTTTTTACATTATGGCATTTTAATATATCGACATTTGAACACTCGATACAAGTTTCTGTTTGTTACTATGCTCGTCTTTCCGTACTGTTTTGTTTTTAACACAAAAGCAGAAAAATCAATTTATTTAGACTTGAGCGTACTCACTGCCAAACATACTGATCTTATGTGTCTATATTCCGGCTCTCCTAAATATTTCGCATGAAGTTTTATTCAACAACAAGTTAAGGCAGAAAATGATGAATCGAGCTGACACTACTGAATGAAATCTAAGCAAGCAATTCCGGAGCGTTATATTCTTGTAAAGCAAGTAATAATTTTTTTTTATTATTTCAGTTTTAATGTTATGAAACGTCCGCAGAGAAAACAGGAA
Organism: Cyclina sinensis; assembly: GCA_012932295.1. Lineage (NCBI taxonomy): Eukaryota > Metazoa > Mollusca > Bivalvia > Venerida > Veneridae > Cyclina > Cyclina sinensis. Next base: position 50,067,082 of record JAAONU010000012.1, on the reverse strand, counting down.
AAAAAGAATAAGATTGTTTAATTGAAATTTACAAAATCCAAAAAAAATCCAACTTGCAACAAAAAGTTTCGCTATAAGGACTTAAGACCGCTTTGATTATTTCAAAACCAAGAGCAAAATTCAGCAATCTGGAAAAGAACTAAAATATAGGATTCAGAGCAAATGAAACCTGCTCTTAAGACCGCATCATAATTCAATTCATAATACTACTTTTTTAATTTGTCTTTTAAATAGTGTTCTACTAAAATACTAAAACTACACACCTTTATGAAGGTTCTGTAATTTGCAGTATCATGAACAGATGTAATTAACAGCATAAATAAAACACTTCGGTTTTAATTATTGAAGACTATGCTAGATAAAACCTGCCATCTTCAAACAATCGTAGCACTTCGGTCAGATCCCAAATGACACACTCCTCAGCAGGATCTCACAATGAAAGTAGTGCTCAGCTTCTGTATATATACATAAAGTGGACACTTCCGGAAAAGAAAATCATACTCTATTTGTTAAATGGTGTTTTTGGCATATATCTGGGAATTTAAAGTTCAATATTGATTAAGATACCCATCAAATCCATTGAAATTAAGCTGCGTCTCTATAAATGGCGCACTAGCAGCAGAACGTACTGGCCACCCTGTGTTGATCAATATCAATATTCTATGTCCATAGAAGCTTAACAGTGCAACATTCTATCTTCAAGCTTCATTTTATTTTTCTATCATGAAAAACAGGAAAGATTTTCTAAAATAAAATCTTGCAAATACATCTGTAGTTTTTATCTGTACTCTATGAAACGATTCACTGGCAGACAAAATAAGTGAAAAAAAGAAGAAAAAAACATACCGTTTTAATCCTGCAAATTCCCTGTATGTTACACGCCCATACCTGGTTATCCCAGACCTCGTTTGTCTAGGCAGTAGCGTAATTAGAAATTTCAGTGGGTTTTCCCGTGGAACTATGACTTGGATTTCAATTGTCCGTACCGAACATGAAGACACTAATACATGTTCGATAGGGGTCAGAGATTTGTTTGTCAGCGCTTATCAGCGCTGAAATGAAATGCCACCTGGAAGTAAAAGATTTCGGAAAAATGTAAGGATTCTGTATCATAAACAGAGATGATCATTTCAGAAAACAGCTTGAAGAACCAGTGTGCATGACACCTGGTGTGGCTGTTATAAAGTGGAAAAAAAGTTTTTACTCGTCTTGCTTTGGATGACTGTGACAGTTTATTATGTGTCCCTGCATGAAAACATATCAATCCAGATTCATAGCGGACATGCAATAATTATTATATCTATTTAGATATCTTAACGTAAGTATTTCATAGACTACCACCTATACTTTATTTTTGTCCAAACAAAATGAAGCGTTATTTTTCGGGTAGATGTGACACTGCTTTATGTAACAAATGGCTGACAAACAGGCTTAATCTCAAATTAACTCCCCCTTCATTCACAATAGTATATAGTAAGACATACCCCTTTAAAAGTCAGCTCAAGTGAAAACTTATGCAGCTAGAGCACCAGCAAAGCCTGCTGGTCGAGGTGAACCTGCTCCTCGCGGAGGACCTGCGGTAAAGGGGCACCAGCAACTAGAGGCAATGCTGCAAAAGTTTGCTACTCCTGCTCAAGGTTACACGATTTCTCATCTTATATTCCCGAAAAAACTTTCTTGATGCTATCTTATGAAATACAAAGTCTGCGTTTAGCATTATAGTAATATTTCCTCTTGGTTGAACAAACTGAAGTAATTGAGAGACAATATATTTTATAAATACAATATTTTTTTTAATAAATAATAGCAAAACAATTTCTGACTATCTAAGTCTCAATTGCAGATCCATTCGGTTGAATAACATTTGACAGTTGTCTGCATTGGAAATTAAAAACAACCATTTGAAAATTATCTTAATATACTTATATTCAAGATACTAGGATAGACCATCTCATTCTCTCGTTAGTAACTTCTACTTATGTAACTTTTGGGCAAATATATTTGTTTTACATTTATTTTCATAAGTCGGAAATCTTCACAATTTGTTTCACGACACTTAAAATAATGTTAGTTTTCTAGGCCGTTATAGCCAGAATTCTGATTCAAATGAATGCATAATTGCTGACAACATTTTTAACTATATGGTATGAAGTAATGCAAAACTGAAAAAAAATTGACAATGCATGTTGTATTTTGCGAGCTTTAAATTTCTGACCAAATGAAAAAATCTAGCGGCACTGCGTTATTATTATGACTTGCATTTTCTTGAAATTTATTGACTTTTCAAGTGATTATAAAAACTGTTGAAGTGTGATTATTCAAATAGTTATGAAGATGTTTATGTGTTTATAAAATACCAACAGACGAACTTCAAAAAAGAAATGATGGTCTGGTAGGTTTTCATTGCTTTAGTAGGTCTGTGGTAAATTTTTCGAAGTGATTAACAATTGCGTTTTTAATACAGTCCTTTTTTTACTTTTTAGTAGAGCTCAGTGTAAGGAGCATCACTGCTAAATCACATCAACATCCGTCATTGGTAAAGGAAATTTTACTTCATGTAGAAGCAATTGATAAACGCAAGCTAGAAGGCGGAATGTATGGACAAAGACTGATCTCAAAACACATACACTTTGTTTTAGTTTGGTTTCATTGGAATTAAACACCAGTTGTAACTGCAAAGGTCATATCCTGCCAGTCAGTCCACCTAACAAGTGTTCCTGGGTATCCAGCCGTTTCTCCGCAAGTGACTGACTACTTCCTCAATTGCTTCAGAGGTGAGGGACAAATGACCTATAGACGCATTGTCTGAGATCAATTATAACGGAGAAATTATGCCAGCCCTGATTGGGACTGAATCGAGATCGTCAAGGTTGACAGTCAATCCGATGCTCTACCGGTTGAGCTAGCCGGGCCAGCACATTGTTATAGTTTGAAATTTGTATTTCACATTAGTCCTTTGGAAAGTTCTTGTCTTCCCAAATCTTCAGAAATAGTAAAATCTGAACGAAATTGACACAATAGTAAAAGCAGAGACAAGTTGTGCCGGGACCACTCTGTGTAAAGAACCACTCTGGGCAGAGAACCAGGGGCAAATCATACGTACCACGTAGTACCACATGCGGCCGTGCCTAGATTTTTCAAGTTTTATAGTGTGCTTTTGTGCAAATTTCAAACCATATTTGGTTATAAAAGTGTTACATTTCAAACAATATCAGATTATAAAGAGTTAACAGTTCTATGTGTTTCTTATGTTTCGAAATAAATTTTCTTGTACAAGATGAATAACTGTGTTCAAACTTTATGTAACTCCTATGTAAGATTATCTGTCTTCCAAAATTCATTAAAGCGAATTAGTTATATCCAAAGGGTGTTCACGTCATGTGGTACCACTTTGGCACGGACGTATTACGTGGAACGTAAAATTTGCCACTGGTTCTCTGCCCAAGGTGGTTCTTTGCCCCGGGTAGTTCTTTTCCCAGGGCGGTTCTTGCCCCCACTTTATACCTACTGAGACGATATAAAAAGGCATCCCGACTTATCTAACATATGTTTTCATAGGCGTAACGGGAAACCAGCTTTTTATTGTTGCCTAAGTTTTATAAACATTAACATGTGTCTTGTTATGAGAAATCTGGACGGCCAACTAGAATTTTATTCTTTTTTTTTTCATAAACATGTGCCTACTGATACCTAGCCACTTTTTATTGCATCTTTATTGAATTTTCAAGTACTCATGAAATGCATAAATAAATGTAGATAAAGGATAAGTAATGTTATTGCACAAAAACTGGCCGTCCTTATTATCATATGATAACATTCTTATTTGAGTCTGTGTAAATGAATGTTACTGAGTTCAAAGAAAAGGTACATGTATATGATAATTAGTGTGAGATTCTGACCAATACACAATGTTCCAATATCGCAACGGCACCTATTCAAGTAGACCAGTGAATATGGTGATGTTTGCTATTCTTATCACTTTTTAACTTAAACGATATGTCATAATTATAAACTACATACCTTAAATACATGTAAAGCTATATGTTCTTTCAACTGGCCTGCCATCCTTATATTTGTGTGCCGATTTATTCCTTGTAATAAATGCATTGATAACGGGCTTTAGAATCTTTTTACGTTAGGAAAATAATCCATTATTGACTTTCGATTAATATTTATTACCCAATTCTTTCATTACGCTGTCAACAAATATGAACCACACTATACGTGGAATATTCAAATAAAAGATAGTTAATTGCAGCAGATGTGAGAGCAAACGTCTAAATACATCGTCTGCGTCATCAGCTTTCATGAGATAACTTATAATGGGGTCATTTTTAAATAATTTGAGAGATATTAAATCTATAGTTTGCGAAAGATATTTGAGGTTCTATTGTCAAGAATAATTTTGTTTTCATAGCTAATTAACTCTAAAAAAGCAGACTTTTGGAATCTTCTATGAAAGTATGCTTTTCATGTCAAACATGGATCCTGTACAGGAGAGGAACTGGTCAACAGAGCGCCTGATCTACAGTCTTTTTCATTGTTATAATTTTTATATTAGTTGACATTGCATTTTGTAAACACATTCAGAATCTGGTTTTATGTTCAGGTAAATTTTGTTATGATACACTGACCTAGTTTCTGGTTTGACAGCTAAGGTTATAACTTTTGAACAGCAAAGTAAAGTTTCGTAAACAAAGTATTTTTAGCATCTTACTTTCGTCATCACTCTAAGTGTTTCGTGTTTTTTGCAGTTGAATTGGTATAAGATTAAACGTCATTTAGAGAAGGTTTACCGAGATGAGTGGTACAGAATCATTATAGCTCTCTTGTCTTTTGTTCGTGAAGTTGGCGGCCCGGCGGCCTAACTTCAGCGGCCTAGCGGCCGGGCGGCCTAACGGCCTAACCGTAGCGGCCTGGCGGCCCAGCAGCCTTGCGGCCTAAAATATACATTGTGTATCATAATAGAAATTGTATATTTGAACAAAATGTCAACAAACAACAACAATTAAAGGGGTTTTGGATGTATTTTTAAAAATTCAAAAAATGTTTTTCATGTAAAGAAGTACTTGCAATCTTAAGCATGCTGGCGGCCTAAGAGTTATATATTGTATCACAGTTAAAATGGTATTTTTGAGCTCAGTTCAAACAAACAACATAAACACAAGGGGTTTAGGATGCACTTTTGCAAGTTCAAAATATAGGGGTTATTTTAGGAAAAAAAATTCTATTTTTATGCTGCTAGCGACCCAGCGAACTAAATTATACATATTGTATCACAATTCTGAACTCGGTTGAAACAAACAACATAAACAAATGGGGATAGGGGTGTCCTTTTGAAAACTGAAAAAGGGCTTTTTCGCGAAAGAAGTTATTGTTTTTTTAGGCTGCTAGCGGCCAAGCGGCCTTAGATATACAAAGCGCATCACGGTTAAAATAGCATTTCTGAACTAAGTTCAAACTAACAAAACCTAACAAAACAAGCAAAAGGGGTTTTATATGTACTTTTTCAAATTCAAAAAATGTGGTTTTAAGAAGAACTTCCTATTTCAAGGCTGCTAGCGGCCCAGCGACCTAGCGGCCTAAGATATACATAATGTATCACAGTTAAAAATGTTCATGTGAACAAAGTTCAAACAAACAACATAAACAAAAGGGTTTGGGGTGTCCTTTTGCAAATAATTCAAAATAAAAAAAAAATTTTTACGAAAAAAGTTTCAGCAGTTTTAGAGTGTTAGCGGCCCAGCGGCCTAAGATATACATAGCATATCATAGTTATAAAAGTATTTATGAACTCAGCTGAAATAAACAACATTAACAAAAGGGGTTAGTGCTGTTCATTTGTATATTTAAAATAAAAGTTATACATGAAGAGTTTAACTATTTTAGGCTGCTCGCGGCCTAGAGGGTCACAGTTGAAATAGTATATCTGAACTTTGTTCAAGCAAACGACATAAACAAAAAGCTTTGCTATATATTCGTCATTCAAAAGGTTTTTCCTCAAGAGAAGTTTTAGCTTTTTAGAAGAGAACGTTTCTAAAGCTACACACCAAATTTTCTAGTTACAATCTCATGACCGCCTCTTTCCTATACATTCGCGTTGAAAAATAGTACCACAGGTTGTATGAGTTTTCATTGCAATTTCGATAAAAGTTCTTTGATATTGCAGAATTCTGTTGATTTTGAAAGCATGAGGTATAATTTCAATTTTTTGGCAAATCAAACTGTAAAAATAACAAGTTAGTAATTTAGTATTCATCCGCAAAAAAAAAAAATCATTCATAAAATTTACGATTGAAGCAATCGTTTGCTAATCGGCGATATATGGGGAACATTGGTGGATTATCTACCCTGAATACTCTCTGGTATTACATTGGTCCTTCCATTTGGATTCCTCTGCTTTTGTCGCTATTGTCTCTTTTGGTATGATGATAATTAAGCCTAATTATATGCAACAATGGTAGTCAGATTACACATTAAGTTTAGCAACATGTTTTGTTAACACCATTATCTTTCTTTTTTGAAAATCCTAACTTTTTGTTTAATATATAAGTGACAATTTTCACAAGACCATCACAACTAGAAACAAGAGCCACCGCAAGCGGGGGCCACGCTCGACTTTTTTCTATTTCCAAAGGCAAACACATCAGAGGAAGCACATTGTGGTGAAGGGATTTAAATGAAACATCATTTGGAAATATAATTATACATAACAAAGTTATAGCCAATTTTAGCAACATTCAGAAATTTGACCTTAAAGGTCTAGGTCAAGTTCAGTTTAACCTTCTCTGGAGGTATAGTCTAAAAAGTAGTTATGTCCAAGCATGAAGACACTACATCCATTAACAACAAAGATATAGCCAAGTTAAGTAATGTCAAGGTAATGCTTGAATTGCTAAATACGTTTCTTTTATTCTCAGTATTGTTTTGTCCCTGTATAGATCAAATCCATCCATAAAACCAGAAGTTTGGCTATATTAGCAAAATGCGATAATTAGAAATTTGACTGTAAAGGTCATTTAAAGGTTAAGGTCATACTTGAATAATTTAACATGTAGGTTTTGTCATAAGCCTTGTTTTGTCCAAGTATAAATAAACAAGAGGGCCAATGACCCTAAAGCACTAACCTGGGTTCAAAGATAAAAGAAATTTTTATGAATGTAATGATGCATATCACAGAAATGGACCAATGCAATTTCATTGCCATAGCTCCAAAAACAAAAAGGAGGTCAGTAGGTCAAAATATAGGTCATGAGATGACATTTTTGAAATCCGAACGAAAAGCTGTACACACAGTCCAAATTTCATTGCCATAGCTTTAAAACAAAAAAGTAGGTCAGTAGGTCAAAAATATAGGTCATGCTATGACGTTTTTGAAATCTGAACAAAAACTGTATACATGCTCCAAATTTCATTGCCATAGCTCCAAAAACAAAAAGAAGGTCAGTAAGTCAAAAATATAGAACATGCGATGACATTTTTGAAATCGAAACGAAAAACTGTGCACATGGTCCAAATTTCATTGCTGCAGCTAAAAAACAAAAAAAGTAGGTCAGTAGGTCAAAATATATGTCATGCTATGACGTTTTTGAAATTGGAACAAAAAACTGTGTACATGGTCAAAATTTCATTGCCATAGCTCCAAAAACAAAAAGTAGGTCAGTAGGTCAAAAAATAGGTCATGCGATGACATTTTTGAAATCAGAAAGAAACACTGTGCACACGGTCCAAATTTCATTGCTGTAGCTAAAAAAACAAAAAATTAGCTCAGTAGGTCAAAAATATAGGTCACGCTATGACATTTTTGAAATTGGAATAAAAAACTGTGTACATGGTCCAAATTTCATTGCCATAGCTCCAAAAACAAAAAGTAGGTCAAAAGGTCAAAAATATAGGTCATGCCATGACATTTTTGAATTCGAAACGAGAAACTGTGCACACGTTCCAAATTTCATTGCTTTAGCTAAAAAACCAAAAAAGTAGGTCAGTAGGTCAAAAATATAGGTCATGCCATGACGTTTTTGAATTCGAAACGAAAAACTGTGCACATGGTCCAAATTTCATTGCCACAGCTCCAAAAACAAAAGTAGGTCAGTAGGTCAAAAATATAGGTCATGCTATGACATTTCTGAAATTGAAACAAAAGCTGTGCACACGGTCCAAATTTCATTGCTGTAGCTAAAAAACAAAAAAAAGTAGGTCAGTAGGTCAAAAATATAGATCATGCTATGACATTTTTGATATCGGAAGAAAAAACTGTATACAAGGTCCAAATTTCATTGCCATAACTCCAAAAACAAAAAGTAGGTCAGTAGGTCAAAAATATAGGTCATGCCATGACATTTTTGAAATCGAAATAAAAAACTGTGCACACAGTCCAAATTTCATTGCTGTAGCTCAAAACCAGAAAGTAGGTTAGTAGGTCAAAAATATAGGTCATGTGATGACAGTTTTGAAATCGAAACGAAAAAGTGTTGTTTTGTCTAAGTCTGATTCAAATCCAACCATAAATTACATAATTATGGCCAGTTTTAACAAAATTCAATGATTTGACCTTGACCGTCAAGGTCATTTAAAGGTCAAGGTCAAACCTGAAATAATCACTATGTCGGATTTGTCACAACTGTTGTTTTATCCAAGTTTGAATTAAATCTATAAATATATGGGAAAGTTATGACAATTTAAGCAAAATTCAATCATCTGACCTTGACGGTCAAGGTAATTTTAAGGTAATGGTCAAATCTGAGTTATTCAACATGTCAGTTTTGTCATAAGTGTTGTTTTGTCCAGGCATAAATCAAATCCAACCATAAATACTAATGTTATGGTCAATTTTAGCAAAATTCAATAATTTGACCTTGAAGGTGAAGGTCATTTATGAGTCAAGGTCAAGTTTAGTCTGGTCAGCTTGAAGGTCTTGTCCAAAGGGTTGTTGTGTCCAAGCATAAAGAGAATCCACCTACTAATAATAAAGTTATGGCCAATTTTAGCAAAATTCAATATTTTGACCTTGAATATGAAGGTCATTTATGAGTCAAGGTCAAGTTTATTCTGGTCGGCTTGAAGGTCTTCTCCAAAGGGTTGTTGTGTCCAAGTATGAAGATAATCCATCAAGGAATAAAAAAATTATGATCAATGTTAAAGTTTGCGGACGGGAACGGCAACGGCAACGACACCATGACTATGACAATAACTCGATTTTTTTTCAAAAAAAGTCGAGCCAACAAGGATAAAGTCAGAGGATTCCAACTGAAAGGACGAATGTACTATTTGGTCTACCTTTGATATTATCTGAGTAATGAGATAACGTAAACACGAAAACGTACACGAACAACCAATCATGCTTTTGACTCTGCTGATAACACTTGTTTGTTGTTTTGTTGACAAATGAATCAGAATAACTCAAATATTTTTCTCTAATAATTGTACTTAGATATTTTTAAAATCCATGTTTTTAGTTTGCATGTTGATTAAATTATCAATGTCATTACATTTACCTGTTTTCCTGAATATTGACCGAGAAAAAGCACAACCCTTACTACATTATCAACCGTCTCTATTTATGGCGATTATTCGCGTTTTAAAAGAACGGAATATATTGTGTTTATGCCAATCACAAAAAGTATTTGAGGCTTGTTTAACAAGCCATTTCTTGATTATACGCAGCAGTTTCTCGAAACAAGTTAGTCTGAACGAAAACATTTAAACAGTACCTATATTCGGATATCAAAATTCGGATAACAGATGGAACGTCCGAAAATCGAAAATTCGAAACTTTTTCAATATGGCAAACCAAATATTGGAATATTGATTTCAGTACATGTATTTGTTCCAATCCCTACTTTTTGGTAACCTTTTACTTGTATATAATGTATATAATAATGTATATATTTTAATGCTTTTCTTGAAACACTTTCAGTTGATTATTGATAAGCACATATCTCCAAATATCTTGGTCATGTAAGGATTAAAACATTTCAATAAAAACATTTGGGGTTTCATTATGACCATGTTTTGCCTTACATTAATTTCAGCCACATTTCCTTTACAAAAGATAAGATTCAGTCTGAAATTATTAATAGCTTAAACAAGTTTTTTTAAAGTATCTGAAAGAATATGGCTCTTTATGCAAGTTTACTTCGTGTAAGGTAGAATGTATGTGTCACATTATAAACTTGTCGCAAGAGGTTATTCTACATAGTCATTATGTAGGTCTAGGACAAATCTGAGTAGATTGATATCCAAATTACATCTAGTAAAACAACACTGAATGTTTTGAACATGGTCATGGAGTCAAGAAATTAGGTTCTGTTAACTTATGTGTTGTCAGTATAATTGCATTTAAGGCGGCAATATATATTTGCAGTATTATTTTTATACATTTCAGGTTATTTATCTACTGTTTTCACATCATAATTATTTGCTCACACGATTTTGTTAATTTTCATGAACAGTTTACTTACACAAAAATATTTTTGATATCTGTGTTGCTCTTGACTTGGATATAAGCTATTGTCGGGTATTTCAGTTTAATAGAGATCACCATGGTATTTCCTTTATTTTTAGCTCATCTGTTTCGAAGACAAACCCGAGCTATTATGATTGCTAGGTCGTCTTCGTTGTCGTGCAAAAACTTTGATGTAGCCCGTTACTGAAACACTTTAAGGTATCACGACAAAGCTTACAATGAAAAGGTACAGTTGTAAGACAATGAGCATTGTTCTGAAATATATTTTTGGAGTTAAACACCTTCTTAACTTCGATCTTTTTTGGTCAAAATTGGTCATTCAGTGGAATGATTTCAAATCTATCAAAGGTATCAATATTAAACTTAAAATATTTGCTTATTAAGACAGGGCACAGTTGTAAGGCAAGAGGCATTACTCTGAGTTCTGCCCCCTTTCAACTTGAGATTTTTGTTGAAATTGGTTATTGATATAGAAAATTTTGAAAACTATTTAAAATATTGTACTCATTCTTGGCATACTTGCTACTGGGGACAAGGCACATCTGTACCACAAGGAACATTACTAAGTGATCAGTGTTTCTAGAGTTATCCCCCTTTTTCACATAGAAAATAATTAAACTCTTGTATAAATACTAATATCCTGAACATTTATAATCACAAAAATATTCATCGTAAGTGAAGTGCATAACAGGAATTATTGGATAGCACCATAACACTCTTGAAATTAATTTTATTAAGTCGTTGCTCTTAACATACAAGCGTTGGCACCGCATGCAATGCTCTTATTAGAGTCTCAAATGACCATAGTGTCCCCCATCACAGCTTTACGTCCCAACTCAGAAAATACTTGAGAGATTGGGTTTATACTTTAAACAATGGTCACACTTCTGTGACAAGGAAGTCCGAACAAAGACTCTACCTTGGCTCATTTTTGGATTATCTCCATTACTTTTAAGTTGAAAATATTTTTTTAGAGCATATCTAAAAAAGCAATTGAAGAAATTGATATGGTTCTTATCACATGGGTGCAGTGACAAAGAACAATCTTCACACATTTTAACTTTCGCTTCTGACAGTACTCTCTGTGCTGTTTTAATTATCAAAGGCTGCTAGCGGCCCAGCGGCCAATGATATACAGAGAGTTCACAGTTGAATAGTATTTCTGAACTCTGTTCAAACAAATATCTTAATCTATCTATCTTTTATAATCCTTAAACGAAAGAAAGAAAAGATTGAGAAAGAAAAACAGTAAGAGAGAAAGAAATTAAAGAAAGAAAGAAATTAGAGTGAGTGAGTGGGTTGGTCGGTCGGTCGGTCGGTCGATCAGTCAGTCAGTCATCAATAAGAAAGTAAATACGAATATTTTCAATCCGACCTACCTTAAATAGATTTATATTTTTACTAACTTATTGACTTACTTACTGATTGGCTCACTCACTCACTGTCTGACCGATTGGTCGAACGGCCGCCCGGCTGACTTACCGACCGACTGACCTTCTTTCTTTCTTTCCTTTTTTCCTTCCTTCCTTCTTCCTTTCTTCCATCCTTTCTTTTTAAAATCATGAGAAATAAATAATTTATATCGTTTGCTGAAACTGAGAGCAGAAATACTTCTTTTACAATGAAACACAACGTCTGCGCTGCTAGTAGCCCACAATTTTCTTTTCACGAACTATCCTTGTTTTTCTTTAAATTTGAAAAAAGCGCCCTAAACACCTTTTGTTTATTCTACGGTGACATACAATGTAAATCCTAGGCCGCTGGCAGCTTACAGATAGCAAACACTTTTTTCATGAAAAGAAATCGTCATTGTTAAAATTCAAAAATAAATTCCAACCACTTTTGTTAAGAATGTATGTTAGAACTGAGTTCAGAACTACGGTTTCAAACTATGATACACTTTATATTTATTTAATGCCGCTGGGCCGCTAGTTGCCTTAAGATATCAAAAACGACTTTTCATGAAAAAAAACTCCCTTTATGATCTGCAAAAGTACATCTCAAATCCCTTTTTTTCTATGTCGTTTGTTTGAATTGAGTTTAAAAATACTGTTTTTATGTGATACACCATGTATATCTTAAGCTGCTAGGCCAATGGGCTGTGGGCAAATATTTCTTTTTATAAAATCCTTTGTTTTAATTTTCAAAAAACACCCCAAACCCCTTATTGTTGTTGTTTGTTAACACCTACTTCAAAGATATCATTTTTATAGTGTAGACAAGATTCATCGTAAGCTGCTGAGCCGACAGGCCGCAAGCAGTCTTCAGATAATATGTTATGAAAGGTCGCTTTTTCAAAATTTGTAAAAATACACCCAAACCCTTTTTATTGTTGTTGCTTATCGACACTTAGTTCAAAGATATATTTCTTGTTGTGAAAGACAAGGTTTATCTTAGGCCGCTAGGCCGCTGGGCCGCTAGCAGCATTCAGATAACAATTCATGAAAAGACGCCTTTTTTCTTTATTTGCAAAAAAACATCCAAATCCGTTTTATTGTTATTGTTTGTTGACACTAAATTCAGAGATATCATTCTCATTTTAATACACAATGTATATCTTAGGCCGCTAGGCCGTTGGGCCGCTAGCAGACTTCAGATAGCAAATCATGAAAAGACGCTTTTTTTTAATTCACAGAAGTACACCTTTTGCTGTTGTTGTTTGTTGACACTTAGTTCATAGATATCATTCTTTTTTTCAGACACAATGTATATCTTAGGCCGCTAGGCCGATGGGCCGCTAGCAGCCTTCAGATAACAAATCATGAAAAGACGTTTTTTTTTAATTCACAAAAGTACACCCAAAGCCCTTTTGTTGTTGTTGTTTGTTGACTCTTAGTTCATAGATATCTTTTTGATTTTGATAATGTTTTTCTTAGGCCGCTAGGCTGCTGGGTCGCCAGGCCGCTACAGTTAGACCGCTGGGTCGCTAGGCCGCTGTGGTTAGGCCGCTAGGCCTCTGGGCCGCCAACTTCACGAACATTCTTGTCTTTCTTTATCGATCGCTTAACACTAAGAACTTATTTGTCTGATACAATGTAAAATGTTGTACGGCCTGAACTGATATAAACCAATACAAAAGGTTCTTACTTTAGAGTCAAAATGATGACTTCATTGTCGCTGTGGATACGAAAAATCCGGACACAAGAAGTTTGAAAGTCACATAAAACCTAGCAGTCTTTTTGATTCTGTATAAACCATATTATTTATTTATTTAAGATACATTACTGTCTTTATTCCTGTTTTTCTTCCATTTCTTAAGTGTGAAAGTGTTCAAAAACATTTCCTATACATAAAAAAGGTAGAAATAATAATAATAATAATAATAATAATAATATTAATAATAATAAAAATAAACAGAATCAAAAGTAACCGTATTTCACAAGAAACAAAAATAATCCGTTGTACTTTATTTTGTAACACTAACTACAAACGATTAAACCCTTTTTGGTGCTTGTAATGTAGAGCTTGTCTTCGCTAAGAATCTTTAAATACTGCATGCCTTGTTCAACATTGACGTTAAAGCCTCTGTCACATATGATGTATCGAGAAATTCTGAATTCTTAATGAAATGAAACGTGCCTAGAAAGCTTTTGACAAATACATGGTACTAGTCTGAGCCCTGGTTCACTACAAAGCAATACATGCTACACATTTTACTTTGAAACTTTCGTTTTGGCATGGGGGTTTTCAACAAAAATAAGTAAAAGCTTTAAGAATTAGAGTTCCTTGCAAAGTTACATAACCTTCAACCAAGAAGTTTAGGAATATTGTATAAAGTTGAAAACAAATTGTAACAAACAGGACAACGTCCACCTCCTAAAAAGACAACAGACACAGACGTAACAGAATATTTTTCTTAAAGATCAAAGTTCGATTACTGAACTTTTGTCTTAAAGCATGAACATTTCTAGTTTTATATCAAAATGTTTCACTGTTAAGTGCACATCAATTTTAAGCCGCTATTATAAAGGTTAACGACATTTTTCACATTTCAGCACGCCAGATCCGTCGTTTTCGTATCTGATGAAGCCTCCAGCCAAAGAGCTAGAATTGACCACATTATACTAAATTAAAGCGCAGCAAACACTGAGATATTGACTGTTTAAACAGTTGCCTCTTTACCTTAAATATTATAAAAATGCATACCTATTTTTACATTTTTTTTTTTTTTTACAAAAATCTACTTTTACACATTTTTTGCTTTTCAAAAATGCTTTATATTTCGTTGTTGGTTACAATAATTGTGCTCCGAAACTAAGTCCTATGATAATCATAAGTTATTCAGCATATTGCCGTCAGAAGATTGAAATAATTTGTAAAAATATTCCAGAAATCGTTTTGGTATATTTGGCTAGAAGTAATAGAAAGCTGAAAGCCCTTATCAGAGCTCGTATACTGTATCCAGAGAGGTTAACAGTTAGTCACAACAGCATGTCAGAACACGCATTCTGCTTTTAGAAGAAAGAATAAGTCAAAATCTTAACATTTATCTAAATAATAACGTTTTAAATAAATATTTATTGATATCCGAATTTTTTATGAAAACATATGACCACATTACTAAAGGTCAAGTGGAATTGCCTATGTTATGCACTTTATTGCCTCATCAATGCGTATACTAACAACCTAAAAGAGGGAGGTCTGTCAGATTTATAACGTTTCTGAAAATACTTTGCCTGTATACCAGGTCTGCTTTTTAAACATTAAGAATGAAGCACATATATAACTTAGCCAGCATTTACATAAACATTTATCTCAATCAGGTATAATTTGTGCAGAATGGTTCTTAAGGGACTCCCTCTACAGAAGATGAAAAAATATTTTAATTTTGATACGGGATACGGAGAGCTCAGAAATTTGGTGTGTAGCATTGTCTAGAAAACACCACAAATATTGTTAGCATTATGCCCCTCAGATCATTTGTAGTCCTATGAATTTATTCCAAATTCTCGATAACTGTTCAACATAGGGAAAACATTGAATACTAGCTTGACATCCGTGTTGACCTAAAATGCGCATTCATACCGATTACAGTTGATAAAGATTACAAAAATCTAAGCAAATCCTTCAATGTTTCATTGTATCATTAAGTCCCATTATCATTTTCTAAGATTCTCAAGATGTAACCTTTGCCGATTTCTTGAAAGAAGCAATCATAAGATACATTTTTAATTCAGATCGTTCCATAGCATGACAATTCAACTTTCCCGGTATATCTTCTCAAAGGAGATCGGTCAAGTAACTAGGTTATTTTTTAAGGTCTGCCAATACCTCATGTTTTAAGTTAAAATGACAAAAAAATAAACCTAAAGATGTTAAAAATGAAAATATATTCTCACACCGCTGCGTGAAGTAACATCATTTTTCACATAAATTTTTGATGTACATCTGTAAAATAGCTAAATACATGTATAAGGACATGTATAAGGACATGTAAACATTATTCGACTCTTATCACGTTATCTTTCCAGTGCTTTTATTGATAACTTTTAAACTAGTACAGTGCAATCTAACATCGTATTCCATTGATTACTTTTCTCAATTTTAAGATAAAAAGGGTACCTTACGCACTGTTTTCTTTCGATAACTTAAAATTTCGTCCTGTAGTTTATATATCTGTTTTTATTTATTTTCTATTTTCATTTATTTACTTCTATGTCGTTTTTATTTTCCTTTTTATTTCTTTTCCTTTTTTAAATTAATGTTTCCCTTTTAACAGGAAATTCAGTACTCCTTTACTGTCTGTTATTGTTAACCCTGAACATGCTGAAATTTTGTAATGGATTTGCCCAGCTTTGAATTTGGAACAGTCCATTCAAGTTTAAGGGATTTGAATATCAAAATACAAAAATAGAGCTACCAACAGTATAGAGCCTGGTCAGACTGCACGAATGTGCAGGCTGGCATGGCTCTATACTGGTGGCAAAGGTTAATCACTTTCCGTTCGAGCAGGTTAAGGGTTAAGGTCAACTGCGTTTCTGCTTTAATTTGTATAAATTCGTCCACTGACAAGTGCAAAGGGACAATGATTATTCGACTCAGTGGTCAATGGTGTTGGAATTTGGTGCTACTCATGACAAACTGGGCATGTGTAAATTAAAATCTCCCATGGGGATGTTGTTTTCTGATGCTTTGCATCGTTCCGTTACGGACGGAAGTTAGTAAAAATGACCTTGGTTATTGAATTGTATTAAACATCTTTCGGTTTTAGTCTTGCTGATTTGTATCCTGTAACTTTTTCTGTAATTGCTTCTTTGAAAATAACTTTCATTTTAGCAAGAAAACGCCCTAATTATGCACAAGGACCTTAGTAAGATCACTACTCATCATTTCGTAAAAACAAAATAGAAAAGACGAAAACATATTTCGTAGATTGCAAAACGTTTTGCTTTTTATTCCAAATATTAGGCAAAATAGATATGCAAATGTTCAAATTTGAAACTAAAATGGATTTATCTAACTCTAGTAACTAATTTTACGGACTGTTATAAAATGAATACGCGTAATATCTTTTTATCTATTAACGAATTTATTGTAGCTGCTATTACATGAATTAATTGTCGGGCAGTATAAGCCATTGAAATAAATGAAGAGTAATATATCACCTGGAAAGTGCTTGTGTCGATTTTTGCATGACTGTTTTTGTGCATTGTAAAAACCTTATTGCAAACGAGGAAGTTTCGGATGCCAAACTGATATGCGAAACAATGAATAATATTAAAAAACCTCATATTTAATGTTTTACACGTAATTGTATGACCGTTTAAACAATAAAATGAGTTATGTAAACAAGAGGAATATTGTCGAGTAGGTTTTTAAAAGATTTTAAAAACTCCTTATAATACTTGCAACACTGTTGAAAGAAATGAGTAAATCCTGACTTACTGTTTAAATCCCGATTTTTAGGAAAACAGATATTTTGAAGATGAATTCCTTGGAACGGTGACATAAAATGAATTTCTGAACTGTTCTAGTGCTTTAGGCAGGTTGAATTAATCTTTCTTGCAACAACTAGAGTGTTTTCCCTGAAATCAATTTTTCAATGAAAATAAATAAAAACTTTAAAGCTCTTCAGCACAATTGACTTTTTTTACAGAGTTATGATCCCTTTGATAATCATTTAATAATAGTCACTAAACTATAATTCTATTCATGTCTAGTTTGTTTCCTTGCAACTTGTTGCTAGGACTCCATGAACATTTGTAGGGAGTATCAGCAGCAAGAGGAGACACATCTATTACAAGCTTGAACTAAAGTCAATTTACGGAATGAAGCTTTGATGACAGTTTAAAGAAGCTGACAAATTCATACACAATCCTTCTTTTCTTATTTTACAAGAAGGTCTATGTCATAGACTAGCATGTGTTTTGGGGGAACATCCATCGTTTTCAACGATTTCTTGTTTAAAGTTGATATGGATCTGAACAGAAAACTTCCCATCTCAGAGACACTTCTTGTTCTTTTTCATGCTCTTTGTATCATAATGACAACGTAATATAGATGTTTGTTTTGATAACCTTAGGCTCAGATCAGTTGATAACTTCTCGAATTTAGTCAGAATGATTTTCTCGAGGCTCGTTGGAATAGTTTTACAATGGGTTAAAACTTGGTCACCAGTTCAGCTCGGATCAGTAAAAATCTACTGAACACTTAAGACGTCACATTTTTCAAGAGTCTTCCAGAAACTTTATCAGGATGTTACATGTCTTCATGATTTCTCAGAGTACTTAATTCACTGATTTCTATAAGTTTGAGACCTTTCCTCTGTAGGGCATCCATCCAAACCTCACTCGAACCAAATTGTTTCCTTTAGTTTTTTTAGAATTGTTTTAGTTTAAGAACCTTCACTTTTATACGAAATAATTCGAAACAATAAGGTCAATGAAATGTTGGTATCAGTTATTTCAGAAATAAATTTCCTCACATTTACATGTTAAATCACTTTGATATCTTGCCTTTTTGTTCAGAACAGAATATAAACAAAATGATTATAGCTTATTTGAAGCCTTCAATACGTTGAAGTTTGTTGTGGTATCAACTTCTCATCATGAAGTGGACAGCTTAATTAAATGTTTTATTGCATCTCGTTAGTCCTTTCTTTTAGCTGTGTTTTTGCACAGTTATAACTAGAAAGGCTCATGTAAATGAGTCTTGTTTTAGTCTATATTAAGTCATTAGATATCAAATTTCTTTAAGGACAGGTCTTTGAAAAATGTATATTGGGTCTTTTACCTTAAAAGGATCTCAAAGAAGGTCACAGTCGCAAATACGTGGAAAACCATTTAAACACATCGAAGGTTGCATTTTATTACCCGAATTCTCTAGACGACTTAGATTTTTTTCTAGATGTTCACAGGAAAGATATTGAAACAGGTTAGCTAGGATTCAATAGCAGGGATAGTATCTGGTAATCAAAAATTGTCTACCTTTTACCATAGAAGGGACTTTATATAATTTATTTATTGGTAAGTTAGGTACCCACACTCTCAGAATATGGTTATACATTACGTCTTAATTCGACTGCAATCTAATCTCCACATTATACGGGTCTGGTTACGTCGTGTCAGAATAATGAAATTATTCATTTAAATCACGGGAATTTATTTCATGAATTTAACAGTAGAGTCAAAATGACTAATAATTCAAACAATTTAACACTATACTACGTCTTCTAGCAGTAGATTGCAACTTCATGGAAAAAGCACTGCATATCTGATTTGGATAAGTCAGTGTTTCGCGTGACGTCACAGAAAAGCAGAAGGGACCTATTATTGAAGAAGACAAAAAAGCATTGGATAGATTAATTCCAGCTTGTTAATCTTTGGAATACGCTCAGAAGCATCTGCGCAATATGAGTCAGAGAGCTATTGCGGTGGATGCAGTTCAGCTATCAAACCTACAGCAGGGTTATATGAAAGTTTGTCAACGTAATGCTACGAAGGGATTTCCATGAAACGTTGACTGTAGATTCGACGACAAAAATTTAAAGGCATAAACAATTCTTATGTTCTTCATTCACTAAAAGGACCGTGTCATAGATAAGCAAGGTTAAGGTAAGAATAAATAAAAATATACACGTTGAAGAAAAGTAAATTTTAGTTGTACGGGTGGAGAGTTAGAATGGAAGGCAGACAGCAGACTCACATGTCGCAAAAATAACAACAAACAAATGAACAGGCTTTTTATTAGAAAAAACGTATTCATAAATTGTGCATTGATGAAATATATATCTTTTGCACAAATATTTTGTATCAGAACTATTTTAAGTGTTTGGTGATATATTACTTAAATAAAATGATATACTTAAGTAACGACTTACTAATACACCGAAATTTGCAAGTACAGAAAGGACATCTTTGTATTTATTTTTAAATCCTTCTATTTCTTTAATTAAAGATTAATTAGAATAAACTATAGAACTTCAAGTTTTCGTATTATCCTATAGCCATTGATAACGTGGTTTCATGTTGAATTTACACTATCAATAGACAATCCTTGAAAATCTATATTAGTAAAAGTAAATTGATAAAAATATTAAACAATTTGCACTGACGTGTACACTTTTTAAAAACAA
Organism: Cyclina sinensis; assembly: GCA_012932295.1. Classification (NCBI taxonomy): domain Eukaryota; kingdom Metazoa; phylum Mollusca; class Bivalvia; order Venerida; family Veneridae; genus Cyclina; species Cyclina sinensis. The sequence goes on along the minus strand of JAAONU010000012.1, from coordinate 50,047,040 downwards.
ACATTCGCTTTTCCTGAATATTTTTACCCTGAACTCTTCGAAAGGCATAAATCGTTCCACCCTGAGAGTAATCTGACTTGAATGTAGTTAATTACTGTAAAAATGGTTTTGACTGACAAATTTTAAACAACTAAATGTACAACTATACTGCAATGTATGTTTTTATTAATATCCAATGTTTATGACAATATTGTTGATATATTATGAGTGAACCCAATGAATGGTCTATTTTTTCTCTCGTGCAATTTTGTGAATTTTGATATGATATGATATGATGATGAGAATAATAATGACAAAAGAATAACCATAACTTTAAAAAAAAAAGCTTATAATATTTTTTTTTATCTCATTTCAAATGTTTCTTAACTTGTAAAAGATATCAATCGATATTTTATTAGATATCAAAACATCTCGCTAGTGAAGTTCAGAAAACACTCAGTATTTTTTAAATGGCAACCATTTCTTCCATAATCTGGATGAATTCTGATTTGAAGTGTTATCTTACAGAACAAGATGTTTTAAAAATCTGAATATTCTTATTATTGAAATGTTTCATCTTGATTAAACAATACTTGAATATTTTTTTTGGAATAGGATAATCTAAAAGGATTTTTTCCTATATTATGAGAGAAGATAATTAAAATAGATCATTATATGTAATTATATGTAAAAATACAAGTTTAAAATACAAGTTATCAGATACAATGAATGCATCAGCATTTCCTAAATAACGTAAAAACTTATCACTAAATGCAACAAACCCTTGAAACGTATCACAGATTGTATGTAAAATTACCTCAATGAAACAAAACCATGTCGTGTTACACACACACAAACGCGCGCGAGCTTACACACGTAAGTACTTTCATTCGCACATAACACACTCAGAATGCCTTCGAGCTAAATTCGTCGAAAAAGCAGAATGTGTTAATATCCTCTACAAAACATACATCGTAAATACATTCTATAAGTTCATACTGACTTTGAATTTACAAAACAGTATATTACGCATATCGTGATGAGGTAACATAATCAAAAACATGTAATGAGACGAAGATACATTTGTGGAAATACCAGTGTAAACAAAACAACTTAATATATCTTTAAAAATACAATAAAATAAATAAAGAAATGATAAAAGAAATCACAGTAGTTTTCAGATATCACAGCACAATTGCTCCAAAACAAACTTTTCAATAAAATCAGTCTGCAATTTTAAAGAAGTATAAATTAAGGACATTTTCTAAACAATATTACATTGTGCACAATCATGTTTTTTACAGTGCATATGTACCTGTACATGAATGAATTACTTCCAAATAAGTGTTCATATGAATGTCGAATTTCAAGACCGATCCTCTGGTTGCAATTCGCAATAGAGAGTTGCTCGCATTGTTTTAGTGTTGTGGACATTGATTTATATAATAAATCGATCAGGACCGTGAAAATCGGTCACAGTATTGAGTTGCCTCCGTTTTTTAGTTACCCGCATCATGAGTTTTTACTGTAGCCGTTTACCATACAAACTGCAAGATCTTGAACTGATCAATAATATCTAAAAGATATTAAAAAGATGACTTTCCTCAATATTATGATTCTCATAAGAAAAACACCTTAAGCCATCAGATTGGAATTTTTTTACAAAATGAGATAGGTTAACAATGTTTAAAGTTTGTATATCCAGCTGCGGTTTAAGTAAGCTAATTAATAATTTATCTTACCTCGTACAAATGTACATAACAAGTCATGGAAATTAAGATTGTACGTTGTTTCTGACATTTTTCTTTGACAAACACGTCTTGTGTGGACTTTTAATGCTGGCAGCTACAAATCATACACACGTAATTGTAATGAACGCTATTTGGACTTTCAGCTTTGTATCGAAGCATTTACATTTCTACAGGAGTCATAACTCCATCCGTCCTTAATTCAACTGTTTGAAGCTGTATCTGTTTGTCACTGTCTTTCGAAGTTTGAGTCTCTGCAGAATCGGAGATGAGTTTTCCTTTGAAGATAGCGTCATGAAGAAAATGTATGATGTCATCTAGGGTGTGACTTGTATCAAGCATGAAGGACGGGGTTAAGCGCTGGCCTGTTATATCATGGACAATGTTTATAAATGTCACTGTAGACATGGAATCAAAGGACAATTCAGCAAGCGTAGACGAAGTGTTTATCTGGCCAAGGTCTCCACCTATCAATTTGCTTGAAACCTTCTGTATAAGTTGAGTTATTGCTAGCATTTGTCTGTCTTTTCCTGCATTCTTCAATGCTTTAATGTCAAAAGACATTTTATCTATTCCATCATTATCAAGGCTCATTACATGTGACACCGCTTGTTCAAACAATATGGACATCTGCATTCTAGCTCTTTCTAGTTTTGAGTTTGTGTAATCCTTAGCACATATGTCCCAGTTTACATTTGTATATATGACGCAAGTAGAATTTTTCATCAATGCTTCTTGAAAACAGCTTCTGATTTCTAATTCGGACAATAAATTGAACCCACGTTTTGTGAAGTTATCAACAAATTCGGGTCTTGACGCCATACCTACACACAAGGCACCCCAATTTATAGCTTGCCCTGCTAGACCTCTCCTCCGCCTCCATTCTATGAATGTGTCCAAAAAAGAGTTTGCAGCACCGTAGCTGCTCTGTCCCGGTGATCCAATTAAGCTGTTGATTGATGACGGTACTACAAAATAATCCAAAATCATGTCGTTCGTTGCAATGTGCATGTTTAATGTGCCGATAACTTTCGGACTTAAGACAAAATCAAGTTGTGATTCTTCTAGATTCATCAGAAGTTTTCCCATCAAAACGCCTGCTCCATGGAATACACCACGTACTTGTAATTTTGACTTGGCTTTTATTTCTTCAAGAGCTGCTTCAACCGACGTAATATCCGTAACATCACCTTGTATAGCAATTATTTTGCACCCTGTTTCCTTTCCTAAATTTGTGATATCTACTTCTTTTTCTGGAGTGACCTGTCTCCGAGAAATAGTTGCAATGACGCCAGCGCCCATTTCAGCAATAAGACGTGTAAATTCCCAACCAAGACCTGTCAACCCTCCAGTAATTATATAAACAGCTTTTTTGCTGAACAGTTTATGAATTGGATTTCTCGACGGCAAAACTGTTCTCCCATCCTTTATAATATCAATTGAACTACGTGGGAAACTGCACTCTGTTTCGCTAGCAGTGAAGTCTGCTGGGATATTGGTTTTGTTACATTTTTGATAATACTTTTGCAACCATGATACTATCTTAGGAAGGCATTTACTGACATGCTTTTTGTCCAGCATATCTTTTGCACTGAAGCAGTATATTGACTGTTTTGACGATCTTGACACTGATTTTCGAATAATCTCAGATACAGATTCTTCCAGACAAACAATTTGCCTACATCTACCTAACAGTACGAAACTTGGATCAATGTTTTCAAGAGATATCAAAACATCAATCCATTTTGAAGTGTCTTCAAATTCTTCTGAAGAATCAACTAAGTGCACATTACGTTTATTTTGCAATAAACGTTCTAAGATCATTCGGGGTTCAGACGATGCATTGCAGCTATAAATCACCACACTTGACCGATTTGGAACATATTCTGAAAGTCTCCAAGCAAGCAATGTATACAAAAGAAGACCTGGTTGATAAAACGGAATATCTTTCAAACTGACGGTGCAGCTTCTGGGAACAAACATTTCGGTTTTGATTTCTTTAGGATGTAAGCACAGTAGCTCCCACTGGTTATTTAAGTCTTCTTCTTCAGTCTGACTCTCCGGCCGTCTGCATGAAATTTTGCCGTGTTCGCGTTGCGAAACTGGAAGTCCAGTGTATTCAAGTCCAAAAAGGTTGTGACCGTCGTTTAATGTTTCTTCCCACACATCTTGATCAAGGTGTATCCCACTTGTAGTAGCAGGATAAAAGGATGAAGGATGTATGCACACGGACTTTATCCGGAGCTTGACACTTTCTCTTTTGCTCTGCTCAAATTCCTCGCTGCTACTAAGTATCAACGATTTTATTTTCCTTGACCTCAGCGCTAGTACTTTATGATGTGAGTGTAGCCTGTCTGTACTTTTTGTCTCCTTTCTCAAGGTTGGAATTATTTCTTTCTTTGGAACTTTTGTAAATTGTCCTCCAAATACTTCATTGAAACGCACAATTATTTCTGGTTTAGTTTGTGCAATATTTTGACATGAATGATATATAATCTTGAACAAAGTCTCCTTAGTTTCAGGGAATGACGGCTGCAGATCAATCAGTGTTATTTCACCATGGATGAATTCGAGATGGATTGAGCGAACAAATCCCCAAAGTTCTTCGCCGACTAGATTTATTGTCGGTGCTCCTACGTTAGAAAATGTAGGTTGTGTGTTTTGGGTAGCTACGTATAGAGGACTAGTTATACCATTATTTGTCATGAACTTTACAAGTTCGACAAGGAGCATGCAATTCTGTCTCACGCAAGTATGTATATCAGAGGCTATCGTTGTTGTTATTTCTGATACAACTTCGTACTTTCCAATAAGAAATAAAACTGCATCAAAACCTTTTGTACTGTCACCAGACTCTCTAAATGCACTGTTTATGTAAGTTTCGTTGGTCAGCAATTCTTTGTTTTGAACGACGGTGACGTTTTCAATGTCACCAACTTCTTTTTCTACATCTGTATTATATTTATTTGTCAGTAGCAAAACATTAACAGGTTTGCCTTTCAACGGCGTGGAAGTGTGTACAGGATGCCATGTCAGGTGATAGTCAAGTTCACAAGGTGGGATTGAGGCATTTCTCTTTCCGTAGGTTGTATAATTTCGAAGATCTGCCACAACAACTCCGTTTGTGTCTACAAGGAGAATATTGTAATGTACTTTTAAAACGGTTTCTAGGAATGTTGTGTTGATTCTCTTTGTGAAAATATACATATTCTTCACAGCTTTCCTAAGCACACGTAAGTCACCAATAGCCACCGGCAGAAAGGATAGATTTTCCTCCTTGATTTTTGAAAGAATTTCCTCTGTTGTTGTATTTATTGTTGACTGCATCATTGCATCCAACACACAGGGATGAATTGTTGTAGCATCTGTGTCTCTCAAGATATCTTCCGGAACCTCAATTTCTGTTAAACTCTCTGTACCGTTAGTGATACACTCTTTCATGAGATTGAAGTACGGCCCATATTGAAAGCCCAAGCCTTGCAAATTTTCGTACATGTCGTCGAAATACAGGCGCCTGTATCCTTGATTTGATATTGAAAGCTTCAGACACTCAGTATCGACTTTATCTGCAGATACATCTTCAGCTGTTGAACGAACCCAACCTTTACACATGGTAACTTGATTTTGTTTAGCATGGAAGAGCAGCTCATCTTTTTGTTCAACCGTAAAAATATGAATGACAAATTTGACTCCTTTTTCAATTCTAACGGGTCTAAGGAATTCCAAAGAAATAGAGGTTTTTTCTTTTGGTAGCCCTAAAACATGTGCACCTATTTCAAACCCAATATCGGCATACGTTGCACCTGGAAGAATAATCATGCCTCTGACGACGTGTTGAAATACGAATGGTGTTGTTTTTTCGCCAATTTCCATCTTGAAATGAGCACCGTCTTTTTTGTGCGGAAGCTGCTTGATAAACATATGGTCAGCATTAGAGTTGTCTGTGCCTTGACTCTTTTTGACTGCATGTGGACTTTGGTAAAGCTGTTGATACCTTCGAAACTGATACAAAGGTATATCCGTAACATGACTCTTGCATGGAAACATCCACTTCCAGTCTGGGTTGAGTCCTAATTCGTATAGTTTACACAGTGCCCCTGCAAATGTCTTTATATCATTTTCTTTCTGCATGGACGGAATAACAGCGTAACTATTGTGTCCAGTCAAAATTGACTTTATATGCGCTCGAAGGACTGGACTAGGTCCTATTTCTAGAAATATGTTTTGGTTTGTTTCCGACTCAAGTGCCTTCACAGCGTTAAAGAAAAGAACTGGATTTCTTACATTCTGTCCCCAATATCCGGGAGTGCAAAACAAACCATTGGTTTCAATTTGTCCTGTGACGGTTGAAATTATTGGTAAGTGCTCTTTTTTATAGCTAATGCTCTTCAATTCATTTGCTAACTTTTTGGCAGCGTGGTCTACATGTGGACTATGATAGGCACATTTAACTTCTAGGTCAATAAATTCTGGCTGTATGTTTTCTGCTGACAACATGCCCTCCTTGAGTCGCTTGATATCTTCAGCATTTCCAGAAACTGTGCAAGATGTTGGACTGCTATAAACAGCTATGTTAACGGAACCATTAGACTTGCAAAACTTCTCGACAGTCGCGACTTCTACATTACGCACTACGGCCATCCCGCCCGATTTAACTTCAGCAAGAAACTTTGATCTGTAGAATAGGACTTTGACTGCTGTTTGAAGGTCGACACATCCGGCAACATAGGCGGCCGCAACCTCACCTACTGACTGTCCTATAACTAAATCTGGCAGAATCCCATTTTTTCTCCATAGAGCAGCTAGACCTACCTGACTTGCAAAAATAGCGATATGTGCTGTCATCGGGTCCTTTAACATGTCACTAGACTCCGTGAATATTTTAGAGACAGTCCATCCTGCAAGTGGCTTGAGGTGTTTATCAACACCAGCTATAGCTTGGCTAAAAGGTTCCAGTTTCATGAAGGTCCTGCACATGCCAGTCCAAGCAGTTCCAACGCCACAAAAAACGAAGACAATCTTTTGTGATTTCATGACAGGAAGTGCATCTTCAATCTGGCTAAGGGATGCACTACATGCAGCGATCACTTCGTCCTGTGTTTTTCCAAATACAGCTTTTCTCTGGGGTCTGTGATCTCGTTTGCAAGTTGATGTATAAGACAATGCTCTCATGTCGTATACCTGTGATTTTAAGACATCATAAAGATGTTGAACACTTTTATCGAGGGAGTCTTTGTCAAATGATGAAACTGTAATGAAATATGGTAAGGGACTACTAATACTTTCCGTTTTGATTCCAACACTTGTGGAGTGTTCATACTCCTCAATAATAGCATGAGCATTTGTACCCCCAAAACCGAAACTATTCACACAAGCGATACGCTTGTCGGTGCCAGACCTTTGCCAAGTTATACACTTCGTTGGAACAACAAAACCATGTTCTGATAACTTAACCTTCGGGTTCTCGTTTTCTTTTGTGTACCACAGTGATGGAACAATAACGTTATGTTTCATCATAAGGAGTACCTTGATCAAACCAGCAACTCCGGCAGCGGCCTCTAAATGCCCGATGTTTGTCTTCACAGAGCCAATATATACTGTACAAGGTGAACCGGCTTTTGTGCCAAAATGAGAACCAAGAGCGTTTGCCTCAGTTGGGTCTCCAATTGCAGTTCCAGTACCTGAAGAAATAAAAAAATTCTTGCTTAAGATAAAAAACTATAATTAATATTAACAAGTTACTGATGTTACCCGCAACACATAAGTCACCTACCGGCTCCGCTTTGGAAAAAAATGACATTTAACTGAGTTTTTTTATGGCGAGAGCCATATTTCCGGACAGCGGGACAAACAGACGGAGAGCAAATCTATAGACCCCTCAGGTGTCAACAAAGGTACTGAACTAATAAATGTGATACTAAATAATAATAAAGGTGTTAAACATCAATTGTATTATTTTTATTATTAAACATTTATCTTCAAGTAATTCGATTCAAAGATCTGACTCACTTTACTTAAAAATTCATTGTGCAATATTCAGTTGTTGGTAAGATACAAGACTGGCTCGTTTGTTTTGTTTGTTTTTTGTTGTTGTTGTTATTTTTGTTTTGTTTTGTTTTTTTTTGTGGGGGGGGGGGGCGGGTTCTTGTCATATTTCATTTAAGACCCACCTGGTATCCTATTTGTGTAATATATTTAATCTTAAAAAATTTTCTTGCAAAGAAACTGTAAATTTTAGACCTGCATGGAGCATCATCTTGAGGTCCTTTACTAAGACTGCTTAAATTAAGCCCCTTGGTTTATCAAAAGCCTTGCCCCAGGGTCACTTGATTTTACATAGGCTTAAATAGGGAAGACTTTTTTCTTGGATTGGGAGGAGAAGGTGTGTTACTGATTGAAAAAGTTTTTTAAATACTTATTCACATTGTGTTAACTCACTTTTGTCATTAGTCACCTGTAAGCGATTTGAACAAATACTTGATATCATTTAGAATTCTCCTACGACATATTATAACGCAGATGGGAAACATATACAGTAAACTCCGCTTGTAACGATATTCAGGAGACCGCCGAAATTATATCGTTATATTCGGATATCGTTACATCCGGAGGCAACAAAGCAGGAAGTAGTAAATGGGCAAATAAAGGTAATTATATAATTATATAATAAAGATTTGGTTCGGAAACAAAAGCATCCATGTGTAGATGCATGGTTACATAAAAAGAGCAGTACTTTACCATGAGCTTCTATGACTGTGATTTTTGCCTTATCAACTTTATTTCTTTCGTACACTTCCTTTATCAGTCGTTCTTGTTGTAATCCAGATGGCGCTGTAATTGGTACGGCCATGTGACCATCTTGGTTTGTCCCTGTTTTTATCGTACCCCATATCTTGTTACCATCTTCGACAGCCTAAAATTTTTTTATTATGATTTATTTACATCTATGTATTCATTTTTGGTTAGAAGAAGGGCTCCATAAACAAAAATAAGTAAGAAAACACATTTAAACCTTACATTCTTAAGTGTCTTTAGCAGAACAACCCCACACCCTTCGCCACGTGCATATCCATCGGCATCCTTTGTAAATGTTTTGCATTGTCCACTTGGTGACAACATCCCGGCTTTAGACAGCGCTATGAAGAGCTGAGGGTCCAGCAGTATATTTACACCTCCACATATTGCCATACTGCATTTTCCTAGAACAAGGAATACTAGTATAAGCCACAAATCTGTGTTAAAGTAATATTAAAATAAACAGTTTTCTAAAGACTTAGTTGTAATATTGACATATTTTTGGGTTACCGGTTTCTTCTGTCTGCAACGAATGGTTTTAATATGTTTTGTTCTCTCTGACAACACTGTCTAAATATCAAAGCATCTTAAAGATAGAGAAAACAAATATATTTTATGCGACAGTGTATTGGATCCAACCGTAAAAACGAACTGTTAAAAACTGTAGAAAATCTGATTCATTTCTACACAAAGGAATGATTTAAGACGACAAATTGCTGTTAAAAAAGTCAGGTCGCCAAAAGGAACCTGGTTAAAATAGTTATCATTTGATTTCTTAAGTATGAATGAGATGTAGTTTTATTTCAAATGTTTATTAGTAATTACGAATAGTAATTAATATGTTAGTCAAAAAAAAATAATGGTTCTGAATGGCTTAATCCTGAGTAGAGAGACATGCGTGGTCAGGTTTATTATCCAGTTTTAAATTCCACAGCAAATCTTTATTTCAAGTTAAGTTCATAGAATAATACTGTTTGTCATAGAAATAGAGTTTATCACTGTAAATGGCTATGTGACAAAACAGTGTAAAGAAGTCCGGCGAAAGCTGGGCGGAACGAGAAGATCCGCTTGCATTGAACTGAACTAAAACATGAATTATAAAGAACAAACATTAAGGTAGTGGGGTGTAAAGTACCTTCTAACAAAATAACTAATAATCCCCCCTTACCCCCCCCCCCCCCGATCCCGCCCCCACAAAAAAATAATCAGCTTTTTTCCCTATCTTTTTTTTAAGTTATCTGAACCTGAATAGCTTGCTGTACTGTAAGACCTACTCCGCTAGCTAGCTGCTGAGGTAACAAAAGGGCTTTGTGTTTAATGTCAATGAGAGCTGACAGGGTACTTAGTTGTCAAGTTGCAACGTGCTGGCCTGGTAATCCAGGGGTCCCAAGTTCGATCCCCCGCTCCTCCACTAACATTACTTATAGTCTTTCGGATGAGACGTTTAACCGAGGACCCATGTATCAGTGTTACACACTGAGCATGCAAAGAACCAGGGGTGTCTCTGGAATGGGATGCTTTCTGTATCTTGCACTACCCCCACAACATAAATAACTAATCTCTTCAGGGGGCGTCGGTCATATGGGCAAGCGGTACCGACGATAAATAAGCTCAAATAAACAGAGATAGGCAGAGAAGATAGGAAAACAAAATACTGCAAAAATTCAATTCGTTCCCATTTTTAGTTTTAGTAAATTAGAGCTTTATTGGCTGGCCAATTAGAAAATGTTGTAAGTGTATGATCGTTTTTAAAGCTATCCCTGTGTTGTAATAGTTAGGAAAAATAAAAATGTTATTTTGTCTGTTTAAAGAATAGATATTGTAAAGAGTTAAACTTCTTGGCGTTCACCAGTGCTAATGATAAAAATTACGTGTTTGTACCCCGATGAAGTTATGCTTCTCTATAACAATATCTCTTTGAAGGTGATTATTACCTATTTACGTTCATTAAGAGTGCTCTATTGAAATCGTCCAGGGGAGCAGTAGCGACCGAAGTTGTTTTTAATTCCCGGAGAACACTGAATACAAATATACTTTCAAATACTAAAAGTAAATTCCCTTCTGTAAAGCAAATGAAATCCCCACATTCTTTTTTCATTTTAGTTTGTCATGTTTCTTGCTCTGTTTTCCTTATAGACATAGCGCAGAACTTTACAAAGTACTTGTACAGAAGCTGCTTGGTTTATACAGAATTATTTTTGTCGGGCAACCTATGACGTAACATATTAATTAGAGTAAAGAAACCCACCTACTGAGTTTATAAGTATTCATCCAAATTAAAAACGACTCCGGTCTCTATCGCTCCCTTCAACGGTTTTCGTTTCCATAGAACAACGTCAATACGAGATATTCTGATCGAAAGAGATATTGTTATAAACATCACGCTGCACACACATTTTTCATCATTAGTACAGTTTAACTCCAAGGACTTTATCCCTCTTTAGTAACCATTCCTTAGATTTAAACTGATATCCTTGAGTTGCATTTTGATTATGTTAAAAGTCAAATATCAAAATTGTTACTCTATGATGAAATCGATGAATATTCAAGCCTGGACCCGCTACAGCAATATTGGGTATTTGCCTATTTGGTCTTGGAATGTAACTCAGTCGTCAGGTCCAAGAACTTAAATATTCATTCTATAAACATGCGATAACTATACATAATTTACCGGTTAGTAAAGCCTGCGAAGCGATGTCAATGGCGACGAGCGAAGAGGAGCACGCGGTATCTAACGTCATGGCGGGTCCAGAGAGGTTGTACACATATGACACCCTGGCACTAATAATACTGTTGTGGGTTCCAGTGACCGAGTACGTGCTGCTTATTGTATTGTCATCCATCACTTGAGCCTTATAGTCATCAGTCATAGATCCTGAAAACCCAGTTTGCATTAAATTTACTATTATCGTATACATGAAATTTATTCTTTTATTCAAAAACATCATTTTCTCGCAGTATTTATTTGTGATAAACTGAAGTAATAAGAGTTTGTTTTTTTACCATGGTTTCAGAAAAGAATTACTGTTTCAGTTTGTTTTTTCACTAACCACCTCATGTACACAATACTGTTTATGAGTCCAGAAGTCAGTGTGTCGACAAAATGTGATAAAATATTAAAAAGGATCATAAAATTTATAGTCTTACCAATGTAAACCCCAGTTTGTGTTCCTTCGATGTCACTCCTTGTTATTCCACCATCCTCTAACGCCATATGAACACAATCTAAGACGATTCTCTGTTGGGGGTCTACAAGCTCCGCCTCCATGTCATTGATACCATACAGTCGATGGTCCCACTCATCTATACTACATAAAACAGACCAACACATCCATTGATAATAATGATAATAATAATAATAATAAACATAATTTGCTGACCAGCAACAGATCATTTAGATAACTTAATCATTTCCATTGCAAGTTTTTGTTTCCACATCACTACATTAGTGCATCAAATACACACAGTGTGTCAGGACAGTGAAAATCGTTTGATATAGAAAATTTTTGTAAATTGAATATCAAACCGTAAATCTTTATGCATAGACGAACATGAAAGCCTGGACAGAGCACATGTGTATTATTAAATACAAAGGCGAGATGTAGTTCAAAATTGTTTACCCTCTTTCTTGGCGATTAAAAAAGAATTAGCATTTACATTGTGGTTTAAATCATTGACAAATTGGAATCAAATAATGTGAAAATAACTGTAGTTTACTGGTTTGCTTCTCTATTATCATTTGAGTACGTTTTTCGTCACCGAGCAAAGAGAAGCGTAAATAATATATTGTTACCTGTTTAAAAATCCGGCAGTGCGAACGTATGTCTTTCCAGGGGCAGTTCGGTCCGGGTCGTAGAATGCATCAATGTTCCATCTGTCACGTGGTACTTCCTTCACGTGATTTTCTCCATCCTTCAACACTCTCCAATACTCCTGAAGATTGTCTGCTCCAGGAAATTTACAACCCACACCGACAATTGCTATCTCGTCTGTTTCTGACATCATCAGCTTGTCGTCATTGTGCTGAATATGTAAAAAATTTTATGAAAGAAATAGTGTTATTAAATTGCACGGTAAATAATTGATTTGAAATTGGTATAAAGGGTGTGCATGAATCTATTTAAAAAAGAAAGCGTATAGATTCTTTCTGATAAAAAAATAGAAAAAGAGTATATTTCTGATCGAGTGAATACTGATCTCCTTTGATTAAATTATGTGATATAGGGATGCACTGAGTTGAAACGATATACTCAACTTGCAGGAGTATAAATGTCTTTTTAAAAATATACCCACAAAATTTGCTTCTGGTTATCAATCATTTTAACTTTTTAGCATATTTTGGAAACAACTGAGAGAAAAATATACACTTAGAATGTTTATTTGATTTTAGAATGAAACGATATTTCTTTAAGTATTTTTAATGAGAAATCATATACTTGAAAATATTATTTTATAATGATAGCTTAAGAAAATTACATGGTGAATATTCCAGTGTGACACCTTAAATTCTACTTTTTATACGAACAGAGGAAAAAAAACAACTGTCTGAATTCAAGATTATCACAATGATTATTTATCACTAGTATTACCAGTAAAAAGCGTTATAACTATATAAGAAATAAAGAAATATACCCGTCTTCTAATTTTTAAATCTGCTTCTGGTAATGCAGAGCAGTAAAATAATTCCGTTAGAAAATAAAAATGACCCCCACCCCCCAAAAAATGTTCCTACAAAAATAGAGAAAACGAAAAAAAAATATCGCAGTTAATATAAGACAAATAGCAGATTAAAACGACAAATTTGTCAGCCTATGAGAATTACAGATCTTATTTTTATATAATATAATCCAGTTGTCTCTTTCATAACATTCAAGAACTAAAAAACATAGCATACCTCTGATGTTGCTTGGGCCTTCGAGTCTAAGTACCTGGGGCGCGTAACAAGTTGCATTTTATAGCCACAGAATTGGCAAGATTTTGCAGACCGTGAGCCGTGTCATTTGGCTTCTATCCAGTACCTTTTTTTGAAAACACCTCATGGAAAACAGTTGTATTAATAGAAAGTCTGGGAGGGCTTCTTTCATTCTAACGAAAAACAGCTCATACCTTATAACATGTCCCAGCTCGCAAAAGGTAAACGGGTTGCAAATAGTCACTACACTAAGGGTATCAGTCAGATTACATCAACCTTTCAAAATACCAATACTTGTTCGTCCAATCATATTTGACGACTAGTGGTTTGGGGAAGCCCCTTCCGAATACAATCGGAACAATTCTTCTAATCTGTCAGCCGATATAAATCTAATTTACTAAAACTCCTCATTTGGAACGGCGGAAAATAATTAATTTTATCTTCATTCGTAACTGTTAAACTATTGAAATAAAGTTCAAGTGGCCAGTTAGAAAATGTACAATAATTTGAGTACATACTGAAAAGTAACACCTCTGCGATTAGGAACATCTATTTCCAATAAATCTGTGGTGTATACCTGTAATATGGGTTAGCATGTATATGAAAAAACAACATTTGACTATTGGCACGTTAACTTTCCAGCGATTTAACTGATAACTGATATATGATAAACTAGTCATTCTGATAAGCATAAGAAAGAATAAATATATTATTAAGACATGTTTTATTGTACTGCAAGTCTAATGTAGCCAATAGGCAGAAAAAATGTCATAATTTGGGTGAACAGACGGGCAGAGAGACAGACCGAGATTACAATCTCGATGCTCATCCAAAGTCGTATTACACTCTAAGGGTTTTCAATTTTAAATTTGCTTAAACAAATGGTATAGCAGAATACTATACTGGAGAGTGTAACGTTTATGTTACTCGGCCTTTTTCACTTGATCGATGTTAAAGTTCTGTGCTCAAAGTATTTAATAAACAATGTGCAATACTGCAGCAGGTTAAAACTGAAATAAACGCAGCTTTTTATTTCATTGAAACAACTTCAAAAGTTCGACTGTATGTTGGAATATAACCGAATACGTGTTTCTTTTTATAGGTTGTTATTGGAAAAAAGAATAATAGCGTACAAGGAAGCCTTTACAATGGAGATATTAGGAAGAAATCTAGCGTTTTGATTGGACCTACGTTACAATAGAGGAGCGGTCAATAAATCTCGCACTTGGAAACTGGCGGGTTTTCGGAGAAAAGATATTTATGCGTCAACGGACTATTTTGACTACAATGAAATTATTACTGTGTTATAAGTCGATTTATATACAGGGAAGTTGTTGGCATGAAACAACGAGACTGAGAGACAGTAAGTTATCTTTTTTGTTTTATTAATGAATTATAAAATCATTTTTGTATAAATTTGTAAAAATAAAAACGTTTTGATGTAAATATACCTCATTATCTTAAGGTTCGACCGCTTTGTTTTTAAAATAGCCACCGGTCTCAGAGAATTTGGGGTTGCATACAGATAAATGAAACTAGTTTACTGCATGTACGGAAACATTTTTGAATATATGCAATTCGTTATGTTTAACATTATATTGCATCGCACATACTAAATTTTATGATGTGTTTTATTCGAGATATTTGAAAATGAACAGTCTTATTTCGATTTCCTCAAGCGAATTGTGTTCCGATTTTTAAAAGCTAGTCTTGACAGAATGATTCTTAACCATTTTTAATGATCAACATTAATTTCTGCTAAGTCTAACTTTGGTAAATGTGTAAAAACTAAATTAAATTTACTTAATCAGGTCCGTCTAACCAGTCTAACTATTTTTTGTAATGATAGATGCTTTGTATTTAGTTGAAAAATAATGTTGATCATTAGATAGGTTAATGTTTAATAATACGCATAAACAAAAATAATTGGTCGCGTGCCTGCGACACGCCTGACCAATTTATTTTTGTTGATGCGTATTATTAAACACTAACCTATACTTCTTAACAGAAATCCATATTAAAATTATAAACTGAATGAATATCAGTAAAATGGATGGTGTATTTTTACTGTTTGTATGCTTGCACAGCCATATTCTTTGTTTATTCCTTTTTTTGTATTTCGTATAAGTTTTCTTTTTATTTCAAACATTATAACTTCATTGATAAGTCTTAGCCGTTTAAAAAGAAAACCAGTACCAAGCGGACTGCTTTTTTGCGTGAAAGTGCGTCCTATAGCTTTTTTTAAAAGTTGTCTGCTTTCAACTTATAAATCATCACATCTTTATAATCTTTTACTGTTATGATTTTCTCTGATGTTTATACATAACACCTCTGACTACAGCATCCGGATATTGAGATATAATGTAATGTAGGCTTTATGCCGTCTGCAGCAAAGTAGCATCGTATGATTTTTACGGACACAAGTGGGAAATTAATTTTACTAAGATACAACGGAACATTGGCTTTAACGAAGAATGGTTAGGGTCTACAAGAAAGATAACTAGTTTTAGTTTTTAGTTTAAAAAGTCTCGATTGATAGCTTTCGAAAATACTAACATAATTATTTCTAAGTGAAGTCATTAGCATTTGAGGCAACCGTGCTGAACTATTTACCTAAAACCACATGAAGGAAAAAAACACTTCATTTAGAATTTTGCAACCGTATCTTTGGTTTTGAATGATCTATCTGATGTGTCTGCAATCTGTGGCGGGATGAATAAGAACATACATAGTGTAAGATACATAAACCGCCAAGACATTTCCGAGAATTTAAGGTATCTAGTGCAGAAATTTCTCCGTTGAACACATTGTTCAGTTTGCAGTTCCCTCTCCTTTAATTTGTACGTGTCAACTTGATGCTTCTCCAAATCAAATGTCCGCGTTTACTAGATTACCGAATTGTCTGTACCAACAAATTGACAGAGAGGCAAATGTTCCAGTCCTGGTTCGAATCCCACCAAGGGTGAGAATCTCTCTTAACTTTTCGCATTATCTTACTGAAATAACTTGTTTTACAGTCCTTGTAAAATAAATAAGATTAAAAGAACATGAATAATCAGTTAATCTGATAAAAACATTTTGTCGAATGTTACAACGTTGAATGGCTATTAACTGAATTAATGGGCTGGCATGTTAAGCATTAGTAATAATGGGTTAAGGACTATGTGAATGTTTCGGTTATTGATTTTTACACGTCAAATTTAACTTGACCGCTAAGTGCAATCTTAGTGCATTGTGCGAACGCGGAAGATTCGGGTGCTAACTCGTTCGCAAACCAATAAGTATAGGTTAATGTGTACTAACATTGTCAGAGGCAAAAGTGGAAATATCAAGTAAAAACGAAACTATGGGTTATAAAAATGTCAGTGAACACGCCTGATCAAGTTATTTTTGTTAATGCGTATTATTAAACACTAACCTATACTTGAAAACCTCCTTTTATATCATTTTTGACATGTAAATAAATAAATTTTTTAACAAGTGTATAGTGTCAACAAGACAGACATTGTCGAGTGTTTATCAAAAAGCTTTTAGAAACACTTTTGAATATTCTACGTTGATTTCACTACAGTCTGATGAATTAATATGAAGTTTAGTTCAACTAGAAATTTATTGTTAATATTTTATAACTTTATAAGAATAGACGGAACTAGAGCTGTCACTGAGTGCAGTTAATACCCCCCACAATACCGTTTTGTCAGAGGCAAAAGTGGAAATATCAAGTAGAAACGAAACTATGGGTTGTAAAAATGTCTGTGAAACAGACTGAAATACTAAGAAGATTTTCAACCCACTGAAATATCGCCTTTGTAGAAATGTTAATGCTGTTGTTATTGTAAATCAATAGCTTATTGTTTGTTGGGGGTAGCATTGTCTAGTGGACCTCTACCAAGTTTGTTCAAAGTATGCCCCTGGGGTCAAATTTGGCCTTGCCCCAGGGGTCAATTGATTTTACATAGAATTACATGTTATAGTATGTCGTGTCGCATTGCCGTGAATCGTTTCGTTTGTCGCGACATCCTGCATTTATTGTGCCTTTAACCAGTTTCCGTTGCTCGCTGAGAGAGCGTTAATTAGTAACACAACTCCCGTAGATAATCCAATTAAGTTACAGGAAAGTTGGGTATGCTAAGTGTTATATTAGTAATACTTCGGCACGATTTTCACGGTTTTTATAAATCTCCAACATACACAATTGAGATGCTGCCTTTCTTTTAAATATTAAAAAACAGATTAATGTGTCTGATCGTCATTGTTTGCACAAATTTAATTTCTTCCACCGTACATGTCTTCATTCGTATTTGTGTTTAAATATTTGCATTTTAGTCAGTATTTTCACAGAAATTTAGGATATATTAGATCCTATAAGAAGAACTTTAAACAGGTCGTGATACCTATTGTATTTGATGAATGAAAATAAACCTAATGCTTTTGCGTGTGGTAAATATGCGAAAATAATTTACAGTACGACAAAAATGTAACGCGTTACTTAATTATCCTACTAGAAAAAAAAGTACATTATAAATAATGATAAAACATGGAATCGTGTTGTGCGGTTGATTTAAAAAAAAATAACCGAAACTGACAACACATTCTAAAAATCTGTCCTATCTTTCTTTATGCAGCAAGAGAAATATGGTCAGTTGTTTCAATACCTGTTACGAAGCTGTTGAGAACAAGATCGGTGCTGCATTTGCAAGGTATGGGCGGTTTGTGGCAAGACATCCTTGGAAGATTATAATGATCGGGGTGTTTGTGAACGGCCTACTTGGCATTGGCATGCTGCGACTAAATGTTGTCATTGATGTAGAACGAGTTTACACACCAATCGGAAGTCAAGCAAGTAAAGACAGCGACAAAGTTGCAGACTTATTCCAAGATATGAGCGGGTCAAATTTCATAGGATACCAAATGCCGGATTTTGGTCGATACGGAGAAGTAATTGTTATTCCGAAAACTGGAAATATACTTGATAGCGCGTTTCTTACAAAACTAACTGATTTTTACGACCTCATTCTCTCAATAAACACAACTGACGAAAACGGAAAGACAGTCACTCTAAATGACATCTGTGCAAGAAGTTTTGGTAACTGCGCCATCGACGGAGATGTATTTGTTGACGCACAATTTCAAAGTGACGTAAGTTCTAGCACAGCTATACCTTTTCCTTACTACAACCATGCTACCCGTGGTCAGATTTACTACGAGCAAAATGTAGGTGGTGCTACTGTGTCCACAAATACTCTTGCTTCTGCTACTATGTTGAGCATGCGTGTAAATTTGCGCACTGACTCCGACTACTACACCGAGACGGCCAAACGTTGGCAAGACTCATTTCTGGAAACAATTCAAGAATATTCCTCCAGCGATTTTGAGATTGCCTATGCTCATTCTGATTCTCTGAGCGAAGAACTGAATGAAAATGTGTCCGGTGACATTGCCATCTTCTCAATAACTTTCACAATTATGATAACGTATGCCTGTGTAGCAACTATGACGGCTCGTTGTGATGTCGTAGGCCAGAGGTCAAATCTAGGATTTGCAGGGGTCATTGCTGCCGGTCTTGCTATTGTTGCGGCCTTTGGACTCGGGAGTGCCTGTGGGGTTGAATTTGTCAGCATCGTTGGAGTAGTACCTTTTTTGATAATCGGTAAAGTAATATACAGTCTTTATCTTTAAACATTTATTTGCGTTAATTTGTAATTTTGCTAGATGTAGCTACGTTCACAATTAGCTAGTTTTGTCCCCGTAAATAACCACATTTATGGTTTGATTTTCTATTGAAAGATGTGTTTCTTGCTGACTTTTATATTTTTCTTTCTGTTACAGGTATTGGAGTTGACGACATGTTCATGCTGATGTCTGGTATAACAAGTACAAACTACAGGGACAGTGTTGAGACTCGTGTAGGGGAGACAATGAGAACAAGTGGTGTTTCTATCACAATTACGTCTCTTACTGACCTGCTTGCTTTCGCAGCTGGGGCCTCGTCCGTATTTCTAAGTGTGAGAAATTTTTGCATTTACTGTGGTAAGTGACTAAAATGATTAGAGAAATTTCAATATTCTGTTTAAGTCAAATCTGATATGTTAATTCCACGTCGGTATATCTAAGCGTGAGAAACTTTTGCATCTATTGCGGTAAATTTTTTAACATTCTGTTTTTGACACACAGTGCTAACCTTTCCTATATAAACCTATTTTGCTATCGAATTCCATAACTACAAAAACGTTGCGTGTAATGAAAACATCTGGTGTGCATCATTAGGCGACATCCTTTTCACGTTTTACAGTGCTGTATCTTTGATTCTAAGATGTCTGTATGTATTTGCAGGTATAGCAGTTATATTTTGCTACATTAATCAAGCGACCATTTTCATCGCAAGTATTGCCATTAACGAAAAAAGAACTGAGGACAATCGCCACTTTGCTACATGTTTCAAAATACCAGAACCGAACGAAGATAAAAAGGGCAGATCTAAATGCAATATGCTTTGCTGTACAGGCCGAAAACCAGAGAGCCAGTCAGAATCTGAGAGTTACCTTGACAAGTTCCCGCGATGGCTGATACCGAAGATAATATTGCCTATACCAGCAAAGACCATCATCCTAGTTCTGTTTGCGGGCTACTTGGGATTCTCAATCTGGGGTGTAACTCGAATGGAACAAGGCTTAGTTTTGAAAAACCTTGTTGCCGAGTCCTCTTATTACTACGACTATAGGGAATATTTAGATAACAACTTCCCTCTAGGAACACCAGTGTCTTTGGTATTTGACGCACCGTTGAAATATTCGGATTCATCCGTCCAGACTGAAATATATAACCTCCTTGCATCCTTTAAGGCAGAAAGTACAGTGCAGGACAATTTAGAAATCAACTGGCTGACAGAATATAAGAATGATACAAACTATCAAGACAGTTCGGAACAAGATTTCATTTCCGGTCTACAAGCCTTCTTAAATGTCATAAGTAACACACGTTTTCAGAATGATGTCATTATTAACAGTGACAATACAAGTATAACGTCAGCAAGAATTCATTTAATGTCTGAAAGTATTAAAGACTCGCAGGAACAAGGACAGTTCATGTTGCGCATGCGAGAACTTGCATCGAAAAGCCCGCTGTCTGTGTTTGCGTTCTCGCCTGCTTTCATTTTCTATGAGCAGTATGTCGCCATTTTGTCCCAAACACTCCAAACTCTTGGGATAGCAATTGCGATGGTTTTCCTCGTGACCTGCATTTTCATGCCACACCCTCTCTTGCTTTTGTATATTACGTCAACTGTTGCCATGATTACAGTGGGTGTGTTTGGTTTCTTACCGTTCCTCGATTTAACATTAAGTTCTATTACGATGATTCATATAATAATGAGCATTGGATTCTCTGTTGACTTTGCCGCACACATATGCCATGGATACATGATCTCGACTGGTCAAAACAGAAATGAGCGGATGAAAGCTGGTATAATTCGGTCAGGTGCTCCCATATTCCATGGAGCTATTTCATCCATTCTAGGTGTTATCATGTTGGCAGCGGCAAAGTCCTACATATTTTATTCGTTTTTCCAAGTAATGAGTCTCGTTATAACATTCGGAATACTTCACGCTTTGTTCTTGCTTCCTGTTATCCTCTCCTTGATTGGACCTTCGTCATCTGGCATGGGATCAACGGTTAAAATCGATGCAGAAGAGTCCAACACAAGTAATATAGAACTGAACTGTCCAGTGAAAACGTCAGAAAACGGTTTTAGTAACTTTCAAATCCCTCGCCCATCAGTTGATATGGGTAAGGCCTATGGAGATAATCGAAGCACATCGCATACCAGTGTAAAAACAGAATCATCCATGCGACAATCAAGTCAAAGCTTGGCAGATCTTAAACCAGACATTTATCATAACTCATAGACTGGCGAGTGGATACAAGAACAATCCCTGATTCTGTGATACAAACGTTTTCCGAGTCAAGTTGCAGCCAGTTGGTATCGTTGAGTTGGAAGTAATGTTTTGACAAATAATCGTTTTAATTGTAAATTGACTCTGCTATTAAATCTTATACATTGGTACGCTGCAAACCTGGCAAAAAAGCATCAAGACTTTTCCAGATTTTTATCATTCATGTGGATAAAGGTCTTCAGCATTATAACTGTTACAGAAAAAGTTTTTTAATTTCTTGTGGTACAAATATACACATTTTCATATGTAAATGAATGTTATGTTACGTTACGTTACGTTATATACAAAAATAACTTTTAATCCATACATATTTAACATTCGATGGAAGAACCATCATAAACAAGCGAATTGAACATATTTTGCCCTGGAGTTTAGACTGCGTTGCTAGTTCTGTTGAATGAACTGTGATATATTTGATAACTTATTTTATACATTTAATTAACCGTCGATAAGGTGTTAAATGTATAAGAAATATTTATTTTCTGATTGTAACATGTCTTAGTGATTTTTTAATGTTATCTGTTGCTTTTGAAAAACAAATGTAAAATATATGTTTTGAATGAGCCTATGTGTGTTTGTATTTCTATTCAAAATGCGTTGAAATGCGATCTGCTTATTATCTTAAGATAGTCACACATGCCTTTCTTAAGCATTAAATATATTAATAAAGACAATCTGTAAGAGGTATCGGTCTTATGAAATGCCTTGGTCAGTCCGTACTCAATGGTTTTCAGTATGGTGGGGATGATGTGTTATATTCAACAGAGAAATGGACTTGAATTAACATATGCTTTGTTAGTTTTTTTCTTTCTTTTTTTTTTCTTTTTTTAATAACAGGAGTGAAATTGAAATTAATTTACCGCACGTAAAACAATAAACTTAAGGTCCAGCCTGTAGCGTTTTTTTCTCGTGTTTTTAGGCAGAATCATGTTAACAAAAACATTTGATTTGATATTTTTTTAATGAAGCTTTATTTAAATAAATGCTTAGAACTTCTTATGCTTATAATTTGTATAATTCCACAGAATTCAGAAAACGCCTGTAATGTAAGCAGGCGATATGAGCGTTGCCAAAATAACCCAATTGCCCAATCTTTTCGAGTTTATTTACCATCGGTATCGGTTATCCATATGACCGACGTCCCCCCCCCCCCCCCCCCGTGGAGAGGTCAGATATTTTAGTTTCCATACTAAATATATATAACACTGATACACCCGCAGACAATTAGTGACGTAAGAGAAGGAGCGGGATGGTCAAACTCGCAACCCCTGGAGTACTGGTCAAACGCGTTACCATATGTGATATGTTGATCCACTCCTATTACTAGTGTATTTCGGCTTGAATAGACATAATGATGATATGGTGATCCACTCCTATTACTAGTGTATTTCGGCTTGAATAGACATAATGATGATATGTTGATCCACTCCTATTACTAGTGTATTTCGGCTTGAATAGACATAATGATGATATGTTGATCCACTCCTATTACTAGTGTATTTCGGCTTGAATAGACATAATGATGATATGTTGATCCACTCCTATTACTAGTGTATTTCGGCCTGAATAGACATAATGATGATATGTTGATCCACTCCTATTACTAGTGTATTTCGGCCTGAATAGACATAATGATGATATGTTGACAACAAACACATTCAAACTACAAGAACAATCCCTGATTCATGTCTTTCTTACGAGCGCGAATTTTATGACATTAAGATGGACACAACAGACAGGCCAACAAGCCGCATACCCCCGCTGTCACCCACTTACCCACAGTAGATATGTGGGGAATAAGAAGAAACGCCAGTTCAATTGTGGTATGGAGGCTTTTCGTTGCCAAAAATCCAGCCTTTGAAACTTTACAATTCATATTTCGGTTCTACTAAACAGATTAGTAAAAATCTAATTGTCGATCCGAGAGTTACATACCGCACTGGTATTAAGCGTTTTGATTATCTCGATTTGACAAAATGGAAGCTGGTAACATGCAACTTAGATACATTGCAAACTGTATTTAGAAATGTATTACAAGCTGTATTTAGAAATGTATAACTTCAAATTTGCGACATGTAGAAATGTAAACGATAGAACGTACACAAGACGTTTTATGCCGTACATCATGACGTTGAGAATGTAACTGCATCAGTGAAAACTCTCAGGTTGACAACACCACACTTTACATTCTAACGCGATTAACATTTTTAAACGATTTTGCAACTTCCATATATGGCATTATCACGGAAATAGACGAAGATTAAAAGGCGGAGCCAATTTTCACGACAGCAGAAAATAAAGAGAGGCAACTCTTACTGTACAGTAATAATGAGGTAAACGTATTTATACAAATATATTTCAAATTAAATAAAACTGTTATATATGTCACATATATAAACTGCATTATAGTTGACTTTGAATATCCTCTGATTGTGTTAAAACGTATTCTAGTACAGGATATTCAAGTAATACAAAAGTCGTTAAAGCGACTCACAGATGGGCCGACGATGAAAAAAAAAGAAAATGTTCTTACATCTTGAAATTTTTTATGCAGTTGTGAAGAACATATTTAAACTAAGTTACTGATTCATTTTTTGATAGTTCTACAGAAAAACATCAAAATATAAAGTTCTACACACTTTTATCGGTAAAACATTTACCCCCTTAGTCACGAGCTAGAGTTATAACATTAATTTTGACTCAGCTTTACAAGTAGGCGCTGTGGTTCAGTGGTCTAGATCGTCGGTCAATTCTGAATAGACCGAAAGGTCATGGGTTCGAATCCTGGTGAAATCAGAACTTTTTTTCAGGTTTCATGGTGTATAGAAGCATAATATTATGTTTTTTCCATAGTATATTAAATTCTCTTAAATTTTAAAGAAAAAAAAATCAGCAAAATTCTGTGAGTCAGTCGCTTTAAGATAACGGTACGAATTGTTGAATTCGTCCACAGAAGTGTTCGTACTCATTTGTTTTACATTCAGCAGTCAGTTCTAGAATGCGATACATGGATTTTACTTTTAGCAAAATAGTCTGTGTCTTTTTTTTTTTGAAGGACTATATTAGGTTGTAGAAAAACCCAAATGTTTGACCAAGTGTATAACCACGGCACTATACAAAGTTTACTACTGATAATTCTGTGGTATAACCAAAAACGTGTGAATTTGTCCCATTTTAATGTTGAAATAAATATTCAGTGTATCCTAGCAACTCTGTTTACATCCATTGTGAGATATTTTGAGTCATAGGATGTGATTTAGCCCTTTATTATTAAATATATGTAAGCTGATGTAGCTTAAGGTCTTCAGCGAACCCCTTTTTATGCATTTTACTAAATCAATGACAGCTCTAAGATCTGTGTATACATGCTGTCAATAACTGTTACCTACACTTGCTGTCTTTCTGATCAAAAGCAGAGAACTATTTTTATTTACAAGAAATACTACACAGAATATTTATTAATTTTTGTAAGTGATGGCTTTCTTAGAGATCAAATAAACAAGGTATATATAAATTGATAATCAACATATTTACCTTTGGACTCATTTAAATATTATTATTGAAAAAAATATGGTAAAAATGGGAAAATATATCTATACAGTATGGTAAAAATAAAAGTTATGTACGAAGGGGTAGTTGCTACATACAACTTTGGTTTTAAGTTTACTATTGTTAAAAGCTTTTTCTTGTCAAGTCATACGCTAGTATTAAGGTTACTAATGTAATAGTAAATGCTACTACTGGGAAAGACAGCAGCCAGAATTTGGTCTGTATTAGTATCTGGTCGTAGCAAAATCTCTATCAGATGTTGACTTGAAAATTTGAAAGTGGTAAGGTAGCAGCTTAACTGTCAATTTTACTCATTCCTATGCAAATTGGAATCCCTTCGGTAAATTTATTTGTCTTTATAAAGAGCATGTTGAATATAGTCTTAACAATAATTGTAACTCAGACCGCAGAAGGAGAACCAGACGCTGACGGTAAATACCGAAAATAAGCGGATAAATACATTTATTTACGATGATGTAATGGGCGGGGAAATGGGCGGAGCTTTTTCATTTCTTATTGCAAAACGTGTACAGCTGGATTATGCTGATCCGAATCATGATGGTTTGACAATGTTAAGTTAAGGAAGTAACTTTTGTTTTGTCGGCGTATACACGAACAATGAGTATTCCGCATGTTATGATGAACACTTGGTATTGCTACTCTCAGAAAACCAGTTAATGTTTTGTCGTTTAACAAAATGTATTTTGTTGAAATATATGTACATGTTTACAATGTTAAATCGGCAAACTCAATCCAAGAATGCAACATTGGAGTTAACATTCAAAGAAATACAGTTGTATTTTGTCCGTAAACAAACTGTTTAACTCAGATCAACAAGGCTGGATTTTTTGCAACGAATAGCCTCCATAATTGTGCAGGGTCTGCAGATACAGAGGTACAGAAGCATTTATCTAGTAATTGTATGAACATTCTAGCTTAATGTGCAAGGCAAGGCGTGAGAATGAATTCAAATTGGGAAGAACATTTATATTATTTACTAGCATGGACAGAAACAATAAAGAAAGAAGACAGTTATCAATATCGCAAGAAATATTGCATGTAGATGTGATCACGTGTACAATTTTGCTATTGGACATAATCCATTGGATGCTTTTTAAGCACCGATCTGGTATGAATAGGACACAGAACCAGGTTAAACTTCACGCAGCGGTTATTTCCCTTTCGGCAATGTAACTGCAGAGTCTGTGGAAGACCACAGCGAAGGGAACTTGAGCCGTACCTGCGAAATGAAAAGAGTTACAATTTAGAAATCTGGACAGTTTAACCTTGTTTAAAATCAAATGATTATTATGCATCATTATGGTCTTACAGCGCTCACCTTAGGAAGCTGCTAAAACAACACGTACAGTGTTTGTAAGAAAAAAATTAGACAATGCTGCATGCCTAAAGGCTTAAGATGTTTGGTTTATGAAAAGAATTCTTATAATTCCCTTTAATTTTGTAGGTAAAACTGTGACTTATTGGGGCTAAAAATTATCCCAGTGACATATCCTCATGCGATAAAGAAACGCAGGGTGATATTATTTACAATACCTTGTGAACCCGTTGTTAAAAACAATGAAAATCGGTCAAGCAACTTTCTAGGTTACAGTGCACGTGGTTCTGTATCGAATGTCGCATAACGGGATTGCGTAACGATGTCCCCCGGGAAAGCATAAAAAGGTAAAAACTCGTGCACAGCAGTGCTCTGACATTGAGCTACACAGCTCGTCATGCCACTAGATAATCTTCATAGAGACCCATCATTTTCCGATATTTTTATTATTTTTGATAGCATTAAACAATGTCACGGCTGACGGAAATATTTAGAGGGGTCAGGCCGTTGCGATGATTATCCAAGATCAAAGGCAGACTTTTCGGTGTCCATGTTTGCACTACAGAAGGCTTGATAGACGTCGTCTAAGGGAAACTGGACGGGCCGCTGACAAAGCTAGGTCTGGGTGTTAGCGCGTGATGTCACAACGCCAGGACAGTTTTATTAGTCTCGCGCATTTGCACAATAGTTATCTTACTGCCACTGAATCTGCCCTTTATCCGATAGGTACACATAACCGTCCTATCCATGATTAAACTGTAAGGAAACGATTGCGAGAAGTTGGTCTACGGGCACGTCACCCGCACTTGGCTTGGGTTGCGGCACGTGCCCCCAAGAATATTCCCATTGAGGCAGTGGAGAATGATCTTGTTTGCCGACGAGTCCCGGTTAACACTGTTTCGAGCAAACGGTTGTCCTGATAACGTTTTGTTGACTGCTGCCTTGCAAAGAGAGATAGGTTTGTGGTTGAATCGGTTATGGTGTGGGGAGGAATCTCACATGGAGATAAATCATGAGTTTCATGCCTAAGAGAACCAGGGCTGTGGATAGAGCGAATGGGGGCATGCCCGATATTGACTAACCAGTTCCCACATTCAGTCGATTTCGATTTCAGTATACAGACGTCTCTTTCAATTCCCTTCAGTTACTCAAAAATCACTAATCAGATACAAATAATTGATTTTGCAGTTTGTTTTGTATGGATTAATCTTTATTTTTATTTAAAACTTAACTCGGCGTCTAACCTACACTCATCTTCAAAGTTTACCCTGCCTTTCTTTATCCCTTGAGTATATATATCTCTTTTGAAATTATTTTCAAAATATGTCTTAATAAAATAGTACCTATCTGACAAACATCATCAGATGAGCTGTATTGATACTTCAACTTTAAAACAAACTTTATTCCACTGACGTGCAGGAGGTAATGGCTTGGTTGTGAGTGTCTTTAAACAGATATTTTTAATTGCCAGTACCGGAAATTCCATCAGCTTGTACTGCATGGTACCTCCAAGCTTATGCTTGTATACACACTGTTTGTTTGAACAGAATGTATCTCTGCCCATAATTATCTCGTGTGTAGAATATCCATGCTTTGATTTGAGAGACTTTTTCAGAACGATCTTTTCGTGGACTTTTGGGTTTACGACAACATGATGCATATCTTCTTGTTCGTCGGAACTGCGCAAAAGTGTGCCGCAGTTTCCACAGTGTAAGTTGGCAGTTTCCTCCGTTAATCTAGCTGTTGTCTGCTTTGGGTCTCTCTGACTTGTTTTGCGTTCCTCTGCATCTGGAGGACTGCATCTATCCATTTGATCCTATTTTCATCAATATAACTCTTCAGTCTTGGTATCAGCTCTTACATCAACTTTTCACAACAGGCATTGAAGTCAATCTTTCCGATAATGCTTGACCCTTCTTCTGTCACAACATAGCATTTGCTGTTAACAGCACATGCTTGACCTGCCAAACGTTTATTGTCAAAAGTCATTGTTCTTTAAGTTCTACAAGCACGTTTATCAGATGAATTTGTTCTCAATTCTACGTTAGCTGTTAGCTCAATTTACACAGATCATTATTATTATTTTACAAAAAACTTCAGTTGCAACATCATCAACAATCAATGCTGAAAATATGTTTTTAATTAAAAGCAAGAGACTTTTTATACGAATCGGACTAAAAAGTGAATAACGACGGAAGACGCAGAAACATATTTATCAATGTTGTACACCGAATATGTAAGCTGAAACACCAGTTCCTTGGAAAAAAATGTATAAAATCTACTTTGCAAAATTGAGTAGGCGGCAGGTAAATTGAAATGCCATAATTTGAAAACATTGAAAATCAAAAAATCGTAAGAAATGTTAAGACAACTAAATGAAACCAAATGGAAAGAATGTGATTACTGCAGGGTGGGGGGAGGTCTTATAAGGATACCTTGGAAAAAAACTGAACAAAGATATTCTGTAATGCTACGCGCCATATATCACATATTTTTATCTTCGCTTGGTCAAGAAAAAAAAACGTTTAATGTTAATTTAAATAATTTTAAAAGCTAGATTTATTTAGTGTTTTTTTGTCCGCAGTACTCAAACAATCGATGAGATTTGACACTGGTGTCTGAAATGAATAATCTCTCGGTAGTTTTTAAACAGTTTCGGTCCATTAGACAACGTAATAGATGGGTAAATTAAAAATTAATTGTAGATACTCTTGGTACTGTGGTTTAAAGAGGACACATTTTAAAGCTTTTACAGCTAACATCAAAAAGAACATTCTTCAATGACTTCTAAAATTCTGAATATTAAATATTCATTTTTAAGGTATCAGATATTCCTGCTAAGTTTAAAAACAAGGATGAACAATTATCATTAAATTTCCTCACCGCGACCACACTGTGTATGCGTGTAAACACAAGGCACTTTTTGTTTATATACAGAAATATATATCATACAACCTAGTTCTGCGCTGTACCTTGCATTCCCAGTTCCTTATTTATGACAAGGTTACACTTTGCTATGTCCAGTCCCTCCTCTGCCACTGTCGTTGCTATTATTATTTTATGTTTTCCGTTTTTAAAGTGTTAAGGCATCCTGTCTTTTGTTTGGTGTCATACCTGGGAACAAAATCATATTAATAAAACATAATAAAATATCTCATTGTCACTTTAAATACATCTCGCGTTTAGAGATGAGAAAAATATTTATCTGCAATGATGCAATGACTCCATTAAGCAACTATTGTTTTGGAGAACTGACAAAACTAACTGACCTGCTTAAGTTACAGTTTACCATATTTAAATATAATGCGACATTTCTTCAGTGGTTTAGGGCTTGCTCTATTTTATATTTTGTACAGCCTAGTCGAATCAATATAACTCGAGCCGCCAGGCGAGATGTATCAGCTCGAAAAGGCTATAAGAGGCCGTAAACCCATCAAAGAGTCTATATAATGACTGTATAATACATGAACCATAGATTTAAAAAACAAAAACTGGTATATTTACTTTTATATGTATGCTACCCTAATGTACCCCCTGACCTCTTGTTCGCCTTCTTTCGTAACATTTCTGCAATTGACCGAACGTGTTTTGTTAAAATAAAAATAAAAAATTCTGATCTTGATATTTCAGAACCTTGTTTTTATCACACAAAATTAAGTTATATTTTGAAATTCTCTTCACTGTCTTAGAAACTGGACAGAATGATGCCTAAGATCCTGTTAATGTAAAGTTATTATTGTTACAAGTTCTGAATCGAGAGAAAAGAATGCTGCCATTTTGTTTTTGAGTAATTTCATTTCACTATATATACGGGTTTAGCTCACGGTATATTAGCCTAATTCAGTATGCCTAAAGAGCGGAACCGCTTTTATAGATCTGATATTTTTACAAAAAGGTGAACAAACATAAAAATATCAGCTCGTAAAATCGGTTCACCTTCGGAGGCGAAATAGTGCGACTAACGGTATATATGGCTTCGTATACGGACGGCGTAAAGCAATCAGATGTTGTCAAACTTATCTCCGGTATTATAAAAAGGTGTATATATGATAAAAGTATTTTCAAAATTTGTCCGAATGTTAGCTCTTTTGAGCACCGATGTATAATATCCAGAAAAGAAGTCAACCCTCATCATTGCAAAACCTCCTAATTTCTCTATTTCTAGTAAATTTCAAATTCTTGTAGTCCAAATAATTGTACTCGAAAAGTTGGATATCCTGCCTGAAGTCGCATTATTGATACTAACAAAAAAGGGAAGCTTAATGTAAATCCACAAATTCTGACAAAATTATGAAATAGTTACAATAAAATGCTTATAAACTTCGACAAATATTATAATAAGGAAATGTTAAACAAGCTTTTTGTTATTATTACGCTGTGATTTAAAACTAACAATATATGTAAAAAGTTTGAATTCGAAATATAACAAAATTTATTGAAGACGAAATTTTGAGGTACAAATCTACTAATCAGCGACTGAATCGAGTACGAAAACTTGCAATTGCTGAATAAATATATGAAAATCCCTATTCAAATTTAAGATGTGGTTTATCATGCTAGCCCGAGAGAAGGGTTACACAGAATCTATACGACAAACAGTCTGGATTATCTGCCCTTTACACTACTTTAAGCGGAACGATGGGAAGCAGACTATGCGAAATTACTGTCTAGAAAACAAACAATTCGAATATGCAAGGGAGAAAACAAAATTTAAAAACCACCTGAACATACTAAACCGGTTTTGACCAATCATTTCAAAATGTTTTCTGGAATAAATATTGTTTTCTCTGATACGTGTAAATGCAAGGTTTGTTATCGCTACCGTAATTAGTGCACTTTTTAAAAGCTAAACTCAAAATGAAAGAAATTGAGACTTAAACGTTAACGTCTAGTCAAAGATCCAAATCATGATCTCTGAGCACTGCCTAGAGTTTTTCGAACTGACTTGATCTCATAATAAATGCCAAACAAGCGAAACACTGCTAGAAAGATAATACATACCGTTAATGACTAAATCTTCTTTTCTATTTTCATTCAGCTTAAAAATGGCACTTTATGACGTCATAGAAAAATCTTTTTTTACTCGACGGAATCATTCCGAAAAATTATATATGAAACAAAACTTGGCAGTGTCTTTTTTCTTTAAATGTTGGAGAATGGTTGTATCAAATCAGTTTCTTGTTCAAACACTTATTTATTACTATAAATATTGATCGAACTAGTTATCGAAATAAGACAAAAAAAGAGTTCTTTAAAATAGAGGAGCTTTTAGGCGAACCATAAGCTGTTTATTTTAATTCTTAATATAAAGAAATAAAAATGATAAAAAATGGTTTATATATATAAATTGTTTTGTATTGATAAATAATGTTGAAATAAGCTGTTTATTTTTCCAGGTAGTACTTTGGCTCGGTCAGAATAGCTCGATTTGAAATGTCACCAGTAGGACTAGCTTCGCTGGTAAAAAAAACAAAACAGGACTGGCAGAATATTTCTATCTGAGATGTCATTAGTGAAGCCAGCTTCGCTTGTTAAAAAAAATAATACATCAATTATTGTTTAGCCATAGTTTTCAATAAAATGCATGCTATCGGAAATATATTTCGTTCATGTATATTATACTTGGTGTGACAGGCAGGTATTTTTAAGGGCATACGTTATTTGTTTATCTAATTTCTCTAACAAAACCTTACGAAGCAGACACCACCTGACACTCTCTTAGGTTTCTTTTTTTTAAAGAGGCCTTCTTGTGTAGAATATTTGATGTTTTAACCGAATATTACGTAAATACACAATGACGAAATATAAACAGGACATATCCAACTCAACACTTCGCAAGATAACTAGGAACTGCATAACATCAACTTGAGTAAGCACACGTGTTATTGTAGCAGAGGTATAATACGGCACTTGTACTCCCTTGTCTATCAGCTAGCTTTTATGGCGACGTGGTAGAGTGTCCGCTTAGTAATTGAAGGTACCCGAGTTCAAACCCAGCTCGGGGCAGGTGGATTTTTCCGGGTTACATTATGCCAAGTCAGTCTTTGTGTTCCATAGTTATCTATGTGAATGGGTTGAAGGGTTGCAACCGCTTATAAAACACTTAAATCTAGTAACGGTCATCTCGAAGATTACAGGTATCAAACTATTGGTGTGGTAATTAGTAAAATACTGTTGAAGCGACCACTATTGCAGTCAAATCAGGACGTGCAATTCATTGTATTCTGAGAAGAAAACGGTTTACAAACATATTCAAACCATTTTTTCGTCCAAAGAAAGAAAGATAATCATATCGGGATCAGTAGGATACAGCTTAACTTTCCCGGAAACTGGCAAACATATGGAACAATCAAACAAAACAAAATTGTAAATGGTTTGAAATCACAGACATTTTTCCATCACCAATGGTTTTATTTAAAACAAATTTCTATGAATTAACAAACAATTGGTTGGCATTGATCAAAACAGTTCGAAAAGCATGTAAATATATAAATATGTTTCTTTAAATTTGCATAAATATATTTCAAGACTTTAAATTTGTTTTTCAAACTAAGTCTAAATCAACTGATTCCTGACTGACAAAAATCATCAGGTCAGCTGTATCAATACTTTCAACTTTAAAACAAACTTTACTCCACTGTCGTGCAGGAGGTAATGGCTTGCCTGCGAGTGTCTTTAAGCAGATATTTTTAATTGCCAATACCGGAAATTCCATCAGCTTGTACTGCATGATACCTCCAAGCTTATGCTTGTATACACACTGTTTGTTTGAACAGAATGTATCTCCGCCCATAATTATCTCGTGTGTAGAATCTTCATGTTTTGGCTTGAGAGACTTTCTCAGAACAATTTTTTCGCGGACTTTTGAGTTTACGACAATATGATGCATACCGCATACCTTCTTGATATCGTCGGAACTGCAGATAAGCGTGCCGCAGTTTCCACAGTGTAAGTTGACAGTTTCCTCCGTTAATCTAGCTTGCTGTTGTCTGTTTTGGGTCTCTCTGACTTGTTTTGCGTTTCTCTGCATCTGAAGAACTTCATCTATCCATTTGTTCCTATTTTCGTCAATATAACTCTTCAGTCTTGGTATCAGCTCTTCCATCAACTTTTCACAACGAGCATTGTAGTCAACCTTCTCGACAATGTTTGACCCTTCTTCTGTCACAACATAGTATTTGCTGTTAACAGCACGTGCTCGACCTGCAGAACGTTTATTGTCAAAATTCATTATACCTTTAGCTCCACAGGAACGTTTTTCAAACGAATTTATTCGCAATTCTACGTAAGGTGTGAGCTCAATTTACACAGGAGATTATTATAAGTATTTTACTAAGGGTCACCTGAACTGCAACGTTACCAAAAATCAAAGTCGAAAATTTTTATTAAAAGCAAGAGACTTTTTATACGAGTCGGCGTAAAAAATAAGTAACGACGGGACCTACTTTGACGTAGAACAAGACTGAGCATTTTGGCAGAAACATTAATCAATCTTATAAACCGAATATGTAAACTTTACACTAGCTCCTTGACAAGGATTGTATAAAAAAACTATCTTGAAAAACTTGGGTCTGCGATCGTTGAATTGAAATGCCATAACCATAACTTGAAAAATCTTGAAAATCATTATACGGGATAAAACAACTCAATAAAACAATATGGAACGAATGAGACTGCTGGAGTGGGGCTTATATAGATATCCTGTGAAAAACTGGACAAAGATATTCTGCAATGCCATGCGCCATATATCATTTTTAGTCTTCGCTTGGTCAAGAAAAAATCTTACCGTTTAAAGTAAATTTAAATAATTTTGAAAGCTAAACTTTTAAACGTTTTTTGTCTGCAGTGCTCAAACAATTGATAACATTTGACACTGGTGGTTGAACTAAATAATCTCTCGGTAGTTGTTTAAACACTTTCTGTCCACCAGAAAACGTAATAGATAGGTATATTAATTATAGATACTTTCTATCCTATGGTTTTTAAGAGAACAAAAATTTAAAGCTTTTTGTAGCTAACATAAAAAGGGGCTTTCTTCGATGAATTAAGTTCTGAATACTATATATTTGCTTTTTACGCATTAGACATCCCTGCCAAGTTTCTAAGAAAGCTGAACAATTATTATTAAAATTCCTCACCGTGACAACTCTGTGTTTACGTGTAAACACAACGCACTTTTTGTTTATATATATATCATACAACTTACCTCGGCGCTGTACTCTTGCATTTTCATTCGTTTCATGTTCGTAATTTATGACAAGGTTACACTTTGCTATGTCCAATCCCTCCTCTGCCACTGTCGTTGCTATTATTATTTTATGTTTTCCGTTTTTAAAAAGTGTTAATGCATCCTGTCTTTTGTTTGGTGTCATACCTGGGAACAAAATCATATTAATAAAACATAATAAAATATCTCATTGTCACTTTAAAACTGAATCAGGCGTTACCTCTCACGTTATTAGAAGATGTGAAAAATATTAATGCAATGATGCAATGACTCTATAAGACAATTATTGTTTTGTAGCCCTGTCAAAACTCATTGATCTGCTCAAATTACAGTTTACCATATTCAAATATAAAGCAACATCTCTAAAATACATCTGCTTCAGACAGTGTTCTTAAATTAACCGGAACGTATTATTCTAATTTGATAATCTAGATAAAATGATAGTGAGTCCGGCAAGTGAATACATTTAACCTAAATCAACCAGAATGTCCCATGTCCTTTGAAACAGCTAATGTCAAATAATTATGCATCGGGCAAAGAAGACATCACAAGGTTATTCTTCCTATTATAACCGTTTGTTTTTGTCATTGTTACATTGGGGCAGGTGAAGTCAAACAAAAGGAATTTAAATTGAATCTAAAAGCATACCTTTATCTTTTCTTCCCAAGAAAATTCTGGCATTCAATTCTTTCATCGTGTCTCTTTCGTGCATCCATTTCTTCAAAATCCTTGCTAATACTTTTGTCCGGACGAAAATAATTCCCCGGGCGTTTTCATCTCCTTTCATGGTTTCAAGAACGATCCTTTCCAGTTCTACCAATTTAGGGTTTTCCGGTTCATCTGCGTATGACTTAAACTGTATATCTATAAGAGGAGAATTTCCAATTATGCGTTTGTTCATTTTAATTGGCACTTTTAACATAAACATTGGGACAATGGGAACTTAATGAGTTAAATTACTATGCAATTCCGTTTAGTCCCATTCCTTCTATGCTTTATTACAAAGTATAATCAAAGAAATGATTACCATCAAACAATTGCAGAAGAAACATATCCGCTTCGTTATTATACTCTGCTTGGCGACGCTCGGCAACAAAGTTCTGCAGACTTTTCAGGGCGTCTCTTATCCTTGCATCATTGTATATCATGATCGCCTGATGGTATTGCTGAACAAAGTCATGACAAGAGAAAGTATGGATTAAATTCAAAGGCTAACGTTCATACGCTTGCTATTATAACAACTGCAAAGCGATTCTTTTAGAAAAAGAAAATATTATACATGTGATCATTAACCGAATAATTGAAAAAAACATTACAAGTAAGATTTTTTTATTTTTTAAAATCTTATGCTACATATTTAGAAAATTACCTCTAAATAACACCGACATGGACTTAGTATTTGCATTGCGCCGTTTGATTTGAGAATCGCAATTCCTTTTTTGAAGTCACTTATCCAAGACTGAAACTGGGGTGTTCCGATTTTCGTAGTAGGAACTCTACTTATATCTTTCATAAACCTGTCATCTTTGTCTAGCGATGTAATATCTGAAGAAAAAATGACATAATTTAAAAGCCTTTATATGTTTCATAAACCTGTCATATTTGTCCAAGTGTTTGATATCACATCAATTGTATATTCGAAAATGTATAAAGACAACTTACTGTAAAGTGTTCGTTTTACATTAGCCATATGTATTCGAAAATAATCGATTTAATCAAATGTTGGTGTCATACTTATTTTGCTGTCTTGCTTATGTTTTTGAGTATTTTTCTCATTAATTACTGAAACTAGAAGCCACAATTTTGCTGAGTACTTGTCTCGTCAAAGATTGAAGCTAAGGTAGAAGCCAAACTTTTACTAAAACGGTGTTAAGGCTGTTTTTTTAAAGTTAGCCGTGTAAATATGGGTATTTAGAAACCATGGCTTTAAAGAAAGCCAGTCTTATTAATAATTGTACTTATAAGTAATAAGTTTACTGTGTACCAATCTCCTTTAAAAAATTTGGCACCAGAAGCTATCATTTTAATAAATTTCGGTCTTGTAGAGATTCAGTTCCTAACCAACAATCAAACTGAAAACAGTTATAAGTAAATGTAAAAAAAACGATTCCATAATTCCAATAGATATGAATTTTTGGGTGCCCTTTGGTACAATATTAAATATTATCATACTTCTGTTTTCAGCCATAAATGTATCTATTCTCTCAACGGCATCCAGCAGGTCTTGATAAAAACGCTCCGTACTTCTTCTCGGAACCGTCACTAAACCTGTAATAAAAAGCTTACTTAACATTATCATGAAAACTAATAAACAGAGGGATCTTGTTTATCCTGAGAGAAATATCAAACCAAAGATCCATCGTTGGATTATTTAGCTTAAATTTTGATTAGAAAGTCCCACTCCACTTGGAACAATACAGGACCATTCAATGACCTGTTTTTGGCTTGCTTCGAGGATATATAAAGAATATCAGTCTACTCTCTTTCAATAACAAGTATGCAATCTCTTTTTAAAGAGATCCAGTGTTAAGACCCAGCAGCTTGATATTTTCTGCCGTGTTCAACCCTATGCACGGCCCTGACAAAGTAGTCCGTCTTATTGGTGTAACTAATCAAGTGATATCAGGTCAGTGTCAGGTTGGTGTTATCAGACAAATTATAAGCTAGTTGCATAATAAAAGGTTAATAAGAGAGAGAGAGAGAGAGAGGAGAGAGAGAGATTCTGAATTTCAGCTTTCTGTATTTCAATATCCTGCATGATTACGGCGGTCCTAATACTTTAGGACTAAAAGTGAAATTTTTTATAAAATTAAAGACACATTCAAAACCTTATTGAATGTTATCGTAACCAACAAAACTTGCTTTCATCAGGGTCGTTTATATAGGTCTTCATTTCTACCCTGTCTTCTTCATCATCAACTGTGCATACTGCCATCACATCTAGATTAGCTGCAATCTGTTTCATATTTTCGAAAGCAATATTTCGATCAAGCTTTCCGCCGACACCTATAGAAGCAGTAAGGCCAACGATCTGAAAAAGTGTAAAAGACAGTAACGTTTACTAAATCTCATTAAATTATGTTGATTAATAAAGAAATTAAACCCAAAGACGACTACAAAAACATTACCTGAAGTCAAACAGAAAACAGAACAAAACACAGAGTTTCATGATTTATTTAAGCAAATTTACTCGTGAACTTTTCAAAGAAATATACCTTTTCTTGATTTAAATGTGACAATATTTCATTACTTACCTGCGGCAAATTCAAAGCATTTTCCAATTTTTGCTCAAAATAGCTGTCCATTATTTTCTTGTAAGGGTGTTTTTTATCTGCATGATGGCACTCATCAAAAACAATTATGCTAAATACATCTAGGCTCTCTATTTCCTTGGCTTTCAAACAGTTTAAAAGCACCTGCGCAGTAATAACAAGCACGTCCCGTCTGAAAGACAATGGCAGACGTTTAAATTTCAACCAATTTATACTGTAAGACATTTAGCAATTTAACGAAAATCTCACTGACCTAACAATAAAAGTGATACATATAATCTTACCATGTTGCAATCAGTTGGTCCTTATTACAACTCTGGTTTTAGTTAAAGATCATGTTTATTTCTAGTGCGATTATTTCTCTGAAATCAGGGTATGTTTCACAGTTTGAACACTACAGCAGTCATTAAAAACAACAAACAAATTGTAGTCTTGGACCAGTTAAATGTTTTTTTCCAGATGGAAAATTTCTTTGAACTTTCTTGTCAGACTTAAAATGGTTCTATACGGAGAACTTTGATTCAGAATTAATTCTGTGTTTGTGAAGCTCATTGCAAATTAAAACGATTCCGGAAGGTAACTATTACTTCTATTATAATACATGTAACAATAATTATCATCATTACTTTTTATCATTTCTATCACTTGTTTTGGGAATTAATAGCTACAGTGTTGTTTTTACTTTAAACAGACCATAGGATTTGGGGCATTTTTTTGCAATTTTAGCCATTATGCACTAACTATTCTTAGGAGTCATTTCCTTAAAGATAATTTGCACTTATTTAAAAACTCCGAAATATAACCTGTGGATGTATTCTTTTAAATGTTGGTTCTTGCTCTGCTGAACATCACCCGTGATGACTTTTGTACGGTATCCTGGTAACTCTGTCTCAAACACTTTACCCTGTTGGAAAGCCAGTTCTTCTTTGTCAACAATGAACGCAGCCTTCTGGGTCTTGCCTTGTTGCTTACAGAGTTTAAACACTTCCTGGTGTGAGAAAAAAGAATTAGGTATTTAGATAAAGAGATAAAACATTCCATATCATCTCAGGTTTTGTACTTTATCACCGTATGATAAGTCTGGATACTCGTTACTTCACCAAGTATTTCTGAATGTAAATTTCCAAAAACGTGCTTCTACACGACCCAGTATCTGTCTGCTTTGAACTTATCTCTTAAAATTACGCTCATTTAAAAGTAACATCATGAGCGGTTTTTTACCTGAACAATCATACACGCCACTTTTGTTTTACCAGAGTTAGTGGGTGCCATTATCATTACATTTTCCCCTTCGCAACCCTTCTGTGCAAGTGTGTTTTGGTATCCCCTAAGCTCTATAACATGCTCTTCCACATCTGTAATTTCATCAACATCTGTAAACATGAGAAAAACATCACTAGCAAAAGTCTATAGTAAATGCTTTACGGTAATATATATCAGATAAAAATCTTGTAAAACATTAATGTACCAGATATTTTTTTTAATTATTAAGATTATGACGTGACGTCAAGCTCTTTATCAAGAATTTGTTTCATGAAACAAAAATGGAAGGCAAAGCAAAACGAATCAATCTTTAATAATTTGCATTTAAAATCGTTAAACTCAAAAGTTAGTTAGTTGACGGACTCTTTTTTGATGATATCTTGATCTTAATCAGCAAACAGGGATACCTGTTTTAATGTTCCGTGCATCGCTATTGTTATCACTTTCGAGAGAATCTTTATTCAAATCATTAGAATCTTCCGATTCATCATCCGACTCATCATCTGTGTGTTCCACTGGCTCTCTTTCCTTGTCCTCAAAAGTTATAGCCTGCTTCAGAGATGTGATATCATCATGGTCCTCAAAAGTTATAGCCTGCTTCAGAGATGTGATATCATCATGGTCCTCAAAAGTTATAGCCTGCTTCAGAGATGTGATATCATCATGGTCCTCAAAAGTTATAGCCTGCTTCAGAGATGTGATATCATCATAGTCCTCAAAAGTTATAGCCTGCTTCAGAGATGTGATATCATCATGGTCCTCTCTTGTGTACAGCAATTTAGTGTTTGTTAACTCTCCGTGCTTGTTTATAATGATATTTCCTCTGTCTGAAATGTTTGAATATTCAGCGTCATCACTGTTGTTTTCAGATGCATCAGACTTTAGATTGTTCATATGAACGTCAGGTGTAGATTCTGTTTCATCTTGTGCGAATCCTTGCTGCTTTTTGGTAGTGCTTTCATCTAAATTCTGTCTCCCATACAGCACTTTGGAATCCTTAAATTCTTTCTTGTTGTTTCCAGCGATGTTTACCCTCTCTGAACATTTAGTTTCATCAGCGCTACATTTAGAATCGTCAACTTTTACCACTGTCACAGGCAAGTAAGTTAGAGATCTTGTAGAAGCTAGCAATTTTGAGCCAACAGTTAGCACGTGGGTTTCTAAAAGAAAATATAGCAGTATTGTAACATCTTTGGGTCTCGTTTTCGTTATTCGTTATTTCGTTTTGTTTATACTTCCGGAATAAATAGTGGTAAAGGGAACAGTTGATCTAAATTGAATGTTGTGAACATTTCAAAATTATTTTATTTGATCCGAAACAGTCGGTTGATACTTGCCCTCTTCTATATATTCTCTCACATCATAAAACTGGTCTTCGTTTGTATCTTCATCCTCAGAATCAAACTCTCTTTGAGCCTTTATTTCTGTAATAAAAATATACAATGTTTTAATGACACACATAGGTTGTCTACAATATGTTGATTAACTGATCCATATTTCAGGCTATTTTTCTATTTTTATGTTCTTGAAATAAAAAGACATTCAAAATCGTTCAATATTCAAAAAATGTAATTGAACAAAACTCAACCCAAAATAATTACTTTCAAGCATGTCTTTATCCAGTAATTCAGCAAGGTCTTCAAACCCAGTATCAATCAAGGACATTAAGAAGTATTTAAACCATTCCTCTATATGTCTGTATATGTTGGTGATAAGAAGCCAAGATGCTCTGGTAGGCCCATAATTCTGCTCCTCTGCTCTTACTTCTTCCGCTTCTTCGTCTGTAATGACGTCATACCGTCGTAAATGAATTATCAGCTCTATCGGCTGTATTCGCTGGATAATCTCAGTCGTAAAAATCTTGATTATATGTCTGTAGTTCGCATCACATTTGACCACGTCACCCTTCAAAAGCTTCGCGATCTTCGGATAATCTGAAGGACACCGTAATAATGATTTTT
Source organism: Cyclina sinensis (assembly GCA_012932295.1). Classification (NCBI taxonomy): domain Eukaryota; kingdom Metazoa; phylum Mollusca; class Bivalvia; order Venerida; family Veneridae; genus Cyclina; species Cyclina sinensis. Next base: position 50,006,046 of record JAAONU010000012.1, on the reverse strand, counting down.
AAAAGGTATGAGTAGGTATAAAATGGGGGGAAATTCTTTGGCATTGGTAAGAAAATTATTGATGCATTTTGTTGTTGACAATACGATATAAATTAGTTACAAAGCATACTGAAAACATTTTGGTTTAATTATTTACATGCTTCAAAAGATTATGATAAAACCTACCTTCTTCGAACAAGCGTAGCAGTTCTGTGAAAACCCCAAGTGACTCACACTTCATCAGGATCTCAAAAGCTTTCTTCGTCGCTTCACAAGGCTGTGCCCTTGAAAGCTTACTGAGTTCCCGTCTCTGAACTGTTATGAAACTAAAAGTCTTTCTTAAGCAATAGAGATTTCGTCCACATTGATAATATGACTTTATAATAGGACAGTTTCCATATATTCTGCGCTCCCGGGCTTAAATGACACTGGAGCTGATATGAAAATTGCCTGATAATGATCTATAACAAAATAAACTAAAATAAAAAGTACTGTAATAGATTTACATAGAATTTCAAAAAAATGGTAAAATGTACAATAAACACTGATACATGTATATCTATATGGGTCGTGTCGTGAGATAACAACAATTTGTTCAAACTCTACATTTTCTTTTTTTTTACGTGCAGATTATAGATTATTTGGACATTACTTCTGCATACTTTTTACACTAAAAATGAAATAATCAATGCATATATAACATTTTTATTAATCGTCAAACCACGTAACATGCAACATGCGATGTCGTCACAAAGTTGGTCCATGTTTCAGTAATCTTGAAGACTTCACTCGCATTTTTTAAAGACAGCACATTACGGTAATTTAGAGACGTTGACGTCAAATTGACCAGATTATTGTTTTGTCACGCCACGTCACATTTAATCATGTAATGATTGGTTGCGTTAAAAGCTACGAAGCCTATTATTTGCAAATATGACTGTTTACTAGGAAACCGATTCCGGTTCTTAAGCTATATATTTTATTGTATAAAAATATCACCGCCAGAGTAGCTTTCCAGGTTTTGTAAAAGGTACGTGGCATCTACACATTCAAGTATATAAGGGAGATAAACGTCCAAGTTGTACTTAATAGTATCATCTCTTTCCATTTTGACCTCCCCTTTTCTGAAAACGAAACAGGTTCAATTTTCATCTACGTTTTCTGAAAATAGAAAATAGAGTGCTATGTGTTTAATATAAAGTCAGTCCATGCCTTTATCTCTTGTATTTTGGCCAACTATCCAGAATGTGCAAATAATAGTCTAAGTAACTTAATAATTAAGAAGTTGTATTTTTCAAGGTCAAAATATTTGTATGGTTAATACCACCGGTGTAGCACCTAAACATTAAGCAAAGTAGGTCTAGAAATACACATTAAATACAAATACAGACATACTATGATACAGCCAAAATCTGCAATGAAATCTACAGTAGTGGGAGCTGATGGGTGTCTTAATCAATAGTGAACTTAATTAAACATTCAAGATCTAGATTTAGATTCTATGCAAGAAATGCAACATTCAATCTTTAGAATAGATCTACGATTTTTATTTTGGAAAATGCCCCCTCCCCCTGTTGAGTATGTTATCTTGTTCTTCCACATAAGCCAAGCTACGTCCCTGAAGGTGTAACTATATATAGTATGCACTGGCATTGATCAGTTTTATCACAAAGAATGGACAGGGCCATGTAAATTCTGTCTTCAAGTTTCATTTCAGTTTTTTATCGGTTGTATACATGAAAAAATAAAAATGTTTTGCATAAAATGTTGTAAATACATCTGAAGTTTTTTACTTAAGCTATATGGAAACAGAGCCATAATAACTGGATCAAAATAACGCCCTGATGAAAACGATATGCAATGACAAATAAAAGTGAAAAAATAATACCGTTTACTCCTGCCTGTTCCCTGTGGTTATCTGAGAATTCGTCCGTCTAGACAGACTTTGAGAAGCGTAATTAAAGATTTCTGTGGGTAATTCCCGTGGAATTTACCACTGGGATTCCAAAATATCTTGACTGAATGGTGACACTGACACATGTTCGACAGGGGTCAAAGTTAATTAGTTTTTCTTTTAAATGCTTATCAGCGCAGAAAAGAATAAGTCACTCGGCATTTCACGTGGTTTCAGATAGTAGTAGTTAAAATGAAAGAGAAAGTAAACGATTTCGGAAAACAAAAAAAAACGATCCAGATACAGATTTATAGGCTCTAAATAAACAGAAATAATATCTTCTGAAATAAACAGCTGTTGCAATCTGTATCAGCCCTGAAGTGGAAAAGGGCTTCGTCTTGCTGCTGATGATTGTAAAACCTTATTTGTTTGCATAAAGACATATCAACCTAGAAGAATTTAGAGTTTCTATTTAGGTATCAAGACGTTGGATATTTAGCCAGTACCACGACGAAACGTTTCATTTTTGACCAATCAGAATGAAGCTTTCATTTTGCTGCTAGGTGCGAGACTGCTTTGTGTGAAAATGGCTGACAAACAGACTTAATCTCATTTAGGAATTTTCCCATTTGTTCACGCAACTACAGGTCTATAGTAAGATATGCCCCCTAAAAAGCCTGCTCCAGTGAAAGCACCTGCAGCTCGAACACCAGCTAAACCTGCTGGTCGCGGTGCACCCGCTGCTCGCGGAGGACCTGCGGGAAGGGGAGCAGCAGCAACTAGAGGTGGACCTGCGAAGAAGGGTGCTGTTCCCGCTCAAGGTTACACGATTTCCTTTTTTAAAAAAATTCCCGATAGTTCTACTTTGACGTGATCTTAAGAAATACCAAGTCTACCTCTGTCATTGCAGTAATATTTCTTCCTGGTTGAACAATTTATAGGTCAAAGGCCTTTGTTTAAATGTTTGTATTTCGGGCAGTTAATAAATATTGTGTCATAATTTGAAAGGTAAAAAAAAATCTGTTTGAAAAAAAGACAGTTTCTAATGGGCAATATCTAAGTCTCAGTATTTTGAGTGGAATGACAGAACCATTTGGAGGAATTACAGTTTACAGTTGTCTGCAAGGCCAAGGGAGGTGGATACCAACTATTTCTGGCTTCCATAACTTTATATGTCGCTTTAATGATTTTTGACGTTGCGCGACAGTAAAGTTATGGGTCAATCCCATTTACAAAGGCGACCAGAATTATGACAGTTTATGAACAGTAAATGAATAACTCTTAAAATCACCCTTATTAATCAAATTTGGGTCAAATAAATTACACCATTTGATAAACAAATCAATTTTGTATCTATTCACTTTTCTCTCCAGAAATAAAACCACGCAAAGGTACCTGAACGTAGTCTCGCAAGTCACACAATAGGACAGCAATGGCAGCGAATTTCACAAAATTTAACCGAGCTGATAAACTTTGAGGTATTATTCCATCGATCAAACCTTTTTTATTCAGAGTAGATTGAATTTACTCGTATGTCTAAAGATTTTGTCCAGATAACACAAATTTATTAAATTACAGAGTGACATAAATATGTCACAGTTCTGGTTGACTTTCGATACGGGATTGGCTTCAGTGAACAGGTCTAGCGATACTATAAAACCTGTTGGCTCACTAGAAGTCTCTTTAGCTAGATACCGCAACCATTTGAAGAATTAGCTAGATTAACCCTTAACCTGCTGAATGTTTGTAATGGATTTGCCCAGTTTTGAATTTGGAGCAATCCATTCGAAGTTTAAGGGATTTCAATACAATCAAAATACAATCATTGAGCTACCAACAGTATAGAGCCTGGGCAGACTGCATGGATGTGCAGGGTGGCCTAGCTCTATACTAATGGCAAACGTTAATCACTTTTGGTTCCAGCAGGTTAAAGGTTAATTTAAAATTCATGCACAGCTATTTTGACTGATCATTTCAATAACATTGATGCCATTACTATGACAATACTGAAGCTCCTTCTAGTGGTTTGATGAAATTTGTGATGTTTTCACACTATTTAGAGTTTAAACTATTTTTGGATTGATCCAATGTTACTAAGGGCACCAGCTTATTACAAATCACCTATCAAGGACCAGAATTTTCTACCTACCACCAGTCTATTAATTTAGACGTTTAAAAAAAGATTTATCTACTTAGAAGCTAGTTCAAAGATTGTTTGGCAATATAGAAATTACATGGTTCAGTATCTTTCTAACTACCATGATTTGAGAGAAAGTTGTTGTTGATTGTCTATTTTCTTTTACAATTTTCTGTCGAATGTCCTATTATATAGTGCAGACTGATACAAAGTCATTGCTAATTTCAGAATATACTTTATTCGTCATCTACTAACCTATATAGTACTCATGTGTGTTCTGGTCATGATCTGGCCTAGTAACGCAATAATTCAGTTTGATTAGAAAGCAAAAAGCGTCAAAGATTAATATTTTGGATGTAGAGAGCAGCGACTGTTTTGCCTTAATAATTGATTTATCTGGTTTCATTTACACATTTTTTTTTATCTACGTGTTAAGACTTTTAATCTTGTCACTAAACAAATACATCAGAGTACTGCAAATTTGCCAGTATTAGGTCTAATAGACAGACCAATAGGCAGTGGTGCTACCAGGTAAAATAGACTGTATTGGCCCATTTAGGTTCTGTCATAGTATTATATAGTACTGTACTGAATATATAAGAATGAAAACCAGTATTTACATGTATGCTTTTAGATTGATGTATCTTATCAAACCATTCTGGATCAATCAGTCAAGTAAAAAAAAACATAATTATCTATTTCAACATTATCTTGCTGAGTTTTTTTCAGATATCTTGTTTTTGCAATCTGTCTTGCATTGGAATATATATTTTTTATTTTTGAAGACAAAATGTCTCCTTTGAGATATTTTCTTGGTGAAATTCCATAAATTTATGTATGCTAAAAACTCCCTGTTTTTTTGTGGGTTTTTTTTCTCCATAAAATTCATTTAGGTGTACTATCAAAATATATTTTTTAATATATCTGTCATTTTTTATTGATACCAGTCAAAGTAACAAACACTTAATGAGAGTTATTCTAGTATACAATTCACCATTTTAAGAGGAGAATGATAAAATATGGGCCAAAATATAGTATTAACATGTTTTGATTGACTGTAGACATGCTGGTAATACATGATGCACACTCAATCTTCACAAATATTCACCTAATGTGATAACATATGTTTATTGTTTCATTCTTAGGAGCAAAGAATAAGGCCACTCCTGCACCTGAAAAGCCAAAGGAAAAAGTGTGGACAGAGAAAGATGACGCAGCCAGAAAAATTCAGACAAAGTACAGACAATACCGTGCAAAAAAACTTCTGGAGAAAAAGAAGAAAGAAAAACAGGAGTATGATGACTTGATGGACAAATTAGAGAAAGAGGTTATTTTTATCTGTAGTTTTTTTACATCATCTGTTATAGAGTAGATGACAAAGTCAAAAAAATAAAGTTAGTTGTCATTTGAATTTTAAAATTAGATTACGAGTCCAAACAGTCTTTTGAGATACGGTATTTGAACCGACCACGCCATACAAGTCTTTGAATATGTATGACTCAGAGAGGTATGATTATTATTAACCATGACCATGCTAAATAACTTAAAATGGACTTGTCCATCTTTCAGTGACAGATCCATTAACTGTTTTGGGGGTGCTGATTTAAAATGTACTGACTGAATGGCGAATAGTGCAGACCATGATCAGACTGCACGGATGTGCAGGCTGATCTTGGTCTGCAGTGGTCACAAAGGCAAAGACAATTGGTTCGAGCAGAGTAATGGTTAAAAGGTAGTGCTCTGCTTCAATTTGACAGGAACCCAGTGGTATCCATTGTTGTGGGACAGAAATGAGACAGTTGAGTTTAAATTTATTTTATTTACATCAGTGAGGTATTCTAATAAAGTTTTTGCATGTTATGTATTAATCCCTCTCCATGTGTGCTTTGTTAAGACCTAAATCTGCACTGAAATTGTGGAATGCAGAAATTCACTGGAATCTGCCATCCCAACTGTTAGGATTGAAATCTGTGACCTAAGGGTCAGGACTCAGGAGTCCCATTTATTGCCAAACAGCCACTGTTTTTCATGATTCCATATCATTGCTGAAAGTATACTTGATTAAAGAAATATGTCTTCATTCCACTGTTATTTGTTGTTTTCATCACTTGATGCATACGAGAAATGACTGTATCCTCAGTTCATGTCACTGCAAAATATGCTCCAAATCAGTACCTTTAATCTATAGTTTCAGTAAAACTTGCTCTGTTGTATTAGGAGCATACCTAAAACATCTCTAAATGTTTTACTTATGCATGTTTACTTTGCTTATCAAGGCATTTGTCCAGCTTGTGAAAATGGAACAAGAAAAGGCTGAGAAACAAAGACTGAAAGAAGAAGAGGAAAGGAAAAGAAAGAGAGAAGAAAAACAAAGAATGAAGAGAATGTTAGAAGCAGCCTTTGATGGAGATGTAGAGGAGATGACACTTGTATTGAAGGAGGTAATGCAGAATGTACATGTAAAATTGATCTGTTATAAATAACAGTCTGAACATAATTCACATTAGATATCTGTTCAGCTGAATAATTAAAGTTAGGTCATTGGGCCACATAATGCAGTTCTGTGGGAAAGGAAAACTACAGCAAGCCTTGTTTTCCAACATCGTAGTTTGTTTTTAATATGTTTTTCAGGTAGTAGCAGCAGATGACAAGTATGGTGTGGGAAAAGATGATGTGATTGGACGAGCATTGCGTGCGAAACATATCATGAATGTCGTGGAATGTGAAGATGCCAATGAGAACAAGCCTTTGTCAGAAGCTGCAAGTAAAACACTGATTTGTTGTATTTATTTGTTTGTGTTTCCTTCTTTCATGGTTAGTTTGTCTGTCTGTCTGTTTGTTTGCATATTTCTTTGTTTGCTTGTTTGTGTGTTTCTCTCTTTCCTCTTTTTTTATAGTACTGTGATAGATTTGTGCATACAGAATCATTTTGACCAAAATCTACTGAAAAAAGCAAATGAAAGTTTATAAAGATATGTAGAACTCAGCAGTGTTTCAAAAAATGATTATCTTAAGATCCAGTTTCACTTACCAAGACAAAATATACTGAAATAAAAGGATTTTTATATGACCATTAATTTGCACAGGATAAAAGTCACCGACAGACATGCGTTATACTACGGAATAAACTGACTTGAAAATCAGCAAAAAAACGGCAAATTTTCTAATCCTCTTCAGATGCAAAATTACAATATAATGTTGATATCCAGACTTTTGTCCTTCATAAATTTGTCTGTTTTCGTATCAAATGTCTTGATAACCATTACCACGGCAACAGCTTTTGACAATTTTCTGAGAAAAAAAAAACACAAAGTGAATGTTAACAATTGTAGGTTTGTTGAAAGCTGATATATATTGAAAAGGCATAGAATTTTACCATGAAATAGCTAAAAATTTAATACATAAAATCTGCCATATCAGTTTACTGCAAACAGGAACGTAGATAGAATCAGACGTCAAATTAGAGTATGTGATGTCATTTTAAGAAATATTAATTTTGTGCATTAAATCCTCTTCAACATGATAGCTTTTTCTGTCTGTTCTGTGCAGGACTGACCGAAATTTTCAGACATAAATACTGGGACATCATCTGTTCAAGATAAGTAAAAAGGTTATTTTTGAAAAATTATGTCCGTGTGCCCTGTCTCTCATGTCATTGGTCACATTTGCTAAAACTATACTAACAAGTATCTTAATTGAAAAACAAAAACATTGGATTTTCATTACCTTTGTGATAAATTTAGATCTACCTAGGGTGTTCAGGCTAACTCATGTGACGGAAGCTAATTTCTGTTTAGTTGATGTCTTATGAAGTTGGTGTTTCCTGCAGATTTATAGATATGTGGTTGTATTTAGGTGTTGTTAGAAGCATAGTTGTGACACAAACATGTATGTGAGTCCTGCTGATTTAGTATTTTCTTTGTAAGAGAAACTGAGGCTTAAACACTAATAAACATTTAAAGTGACATATATGTTCAAAAAGAATGAAAAATTTATGGTCACGAAAAATGTTTGAAACATGATTTGTGTTTAGAAAAATTGTAACTTTCACCAAATAATAAAATACTTTGGTTTTCTTCGAAGTATACAAGAAATTATCAAACAAAGTATAACTGAAAATTTAGAAAAGACTGAGCTAGTCAAAAAAGACTTTATCATTTTGCAACTATATATGTTCAATAGGAATGAAACTGTTATATGCAATCATTTAATTTAGCTATAACCTAACCAATTTTTGTTTTTCTGTGATTAGAAACAAATGGCTAGTGTATTTTTCAAAACGGTAATGGTCACTTTGAACACATGTCACTTTAATAAATCTTGATTGGTGTAATGACTGGATGCTGAATACTAGATCACAAGCAGTCTTTGAAATAAAGGGTAGTAGAAATAAACTTTTAGACTTTTTTTGTCAGTGTCAGAATGCAGGATGGTTTTTATATTGCTTAGGTATTAAATTTAGAATTTCCCATATAGGTGGAGGACATACTGAAGCTATTAAGTTTCTGCTTGAGAGAGGAGCTGACCCAAATACAATAGGACAGTTTATGAGAACACCATTGTACAGGGCTGCCTTTGCTGGACATCTGGAGGCTTGTGAGGTAAGGAGTTGTTCTTACAAAAAATAGGCATGTATATTTCAAAAAAATAACAGAGAAAACATTGGTCTTCTGACACACTTTCTGTCAGGGAAACAACATTCTGATGTCTGTCTTTAGATCAAGGTTTTTTCTGTTATTTCCTCATGTGCAAGTTAATTAGTAACTTACATTATTCATACTTAGTAAGACAGCAATGAGCTATTACTGTAAAACTGTATTAAATTTACAGAATTCAATCATAAATAAAGTACTGTCTGTGTTTACAAACCAGAAATGCAACATATGATCTTTAACAGATGCCAATGTAATACATATGTGAGTTGACCTCCCTTGTTGTGGGGTTAAAGAGTTGATTGAGGTTTGTGAGATAAGGTATTACAGGGGTCAGGGTTGTGAGTTTTAAAGTAGTTGAAGGGACGTAAGGTAAGCTGTAGAAATTGGCATGGAAGAAATAGAGTTGATTAAGGCTTGTGAAGTATGGAGAGGAATGAGGTTTGTGGGTTAAGGCATTTATAATTAGGATTGTAAAGATAGGATTAAGGTTTTGAACAGGGCTTGTTACATAGGAAAGGACTGATGTTTGTGGGATAAGACATGGAATTACATTTGTGACTTCGGAGAAAAGGAATAATACTTGTTGAATAAGACTTGTGATGTAAGGATTAGGGGGCTTATGGGATAAAGCATGGAATATGGCTTGCAGGGGAAGGAATGGTATAAGGTTTGTAACATACAGAATTAACTTTAAAGGTAAGGATTGAACTGAAGATTGTGAGGTAAGAAATACAATGCTTGTTAGGTGAGTAGATTAATCCTACTTATCAGATAATGTGAAAAAAGGAGGTGTGTATTGATTGAAGAGGGTTTGTGAGGTAAGTGGTTGAATGTTGTTTGTGAGGTGAAAAATATATCTGATAGCAAGCAAGGGTGTTGGTCAAGCATGACTGCATAGTCTTTTTCAGAAATGTTATACTATAGTGATGTAAGATGTTCAAGACTAGTGAGGAAAGGGGTCAAATGAAGGATGTATTAGGGAGCAGTTAAGGTTGGAGGGTTTTGATGTTTTAAAGGGACATACAAGTAACCAGTGATACACTGCTAATTAGCTACATGTACAAAAATGAAAATAATTGATAATATAAAGAAAAATAAATGTTCCTTGATTTCCTTAGCCATTTAGACACTAAGAAAGTATTCATTTGGAATAAATGGCTAATCACTGAAAAGTAATACAACAGCAAGCATGTAAAGGCTAAAACTAATGTATTAAAAATTTAGTTTATTTGTTTTACTTAGAATAACTGACTGAAACTTTGACGTCAGGTTGTAATTCATTCAGTGTCACTCACATTTACATGAATTTAAAGAAAATTGAATTCTCTAGGTTTTAGTATAAATTGCTTTAGATCTCAAAGGGTTATATCATATTATATATACGGATTTTTATCTTTTAGAACCTGTCTCAAGTTCTAATAATAGTGTTATGTTGTTTGTTTTTTTAAACGTCTATTTTAGGTTTTACTACAGAATGGGGCAGATCCAAGAATCTACGCTTCAGATGGTCAGACACCTGAACAGGTAAACATTAAAATTTTTACACTTAAGTTATGACACTTAAGTTCAGGAAATAATTACATTTTACCAACACACAGTTTTAATGTACTACAAAATACCATCAGTGAGGTTATATATACTGCTTTTTGCCATTGGTGGAAGGGAATATGAATTTTACTTTATTCAATATTCAACATTAATGAACTGTTCAACTGTTAAATCTTGCAACTTACTGTATAGCTCCCAGAAATACACAACTACATATTATGGGTCCATTCTAGGTGTAGGAAAATTCAAGAACTGCCTTCTTGTTTTATCTTTCTTTTAGGTCTTCTATGGGCATTGAAATGAAAATATATTGTAGTATATACACAGTATGTTACGGATTGAGAAACGGTTACATAACTGAAAACTATATTTCTCTCATCATTACTGTCTTATAGTTTGGTCATAAATTGATCGTAAGATATTTATCAATGCTTGGACAGTATCAATATTAATGAATAAATCCTTTAAAAATTAATAATTTTCTTCAAGAAAAAAATTACTAATGCTCTGTAGTTTGTTTTACATGATAAATTTAATTTAATTACATATAGATATCTTCAGTACCAGCTATAGCAGAATTGTTACAGAGCTGGGATATCTCCCAGACCGAAAGTTTGCTTGAGAAACTAGAGGCAGAGAAAGAAAGAAGAAAAGAGATGGATAGACAAAAAAGAGAGGCAGAAACAAACAAGTATGTATAGGATTTAGGCAGAAGCAAACAAGTATGTATAGAATTTAGGCAGAAATAAACAAGTATGTATAGAATTTAGGCAGAAACAAACAAGTATGTATAGAATTTAGGCAGAAACAAACAAGGATATATAGGATTTTGGCAGAAACAAACAAGTATGTATAGAATTTAGGCAGAAACAAACAAGTCTGTATAGAATTTAGGCAGAAACAAACAAGTATGTATAGAATTTAGGCAGAAACAAACAAGTATGTATAGGATGTAGGCAGAAACAAACAAGTATGTATAGAATTTAGGCAGAAACAAACAGGTTTGTATAGAATTAAGGCAGAAACAAACAAGGATATATAGGATTTTGGCAGAAAATACAGTCAGAACACAGTCAAGTGAATTACGATGGATTGAAAGTACAGTGCACTGCAAGAACTTTCTTTAGACCTAAATTCAGTACTTATTGCAAGCAATGAAAGATGCAATAACAATGTAAAATGGGATTCTAAGATAAAATTGTCAGGTTTGTCAATGATTAAAAGAAAATGGGTTTTGAGTGTATTTCCTGTTTGATCTATTTGAAAGGGTCTGAACTAAGAAGTTATGTATCAGTATTATGCATACATTTCATTATAATGGTCATGATTGATTGTGGTCATACTGGTAACAAAACAAAACAACTGTATCTTCTCAATTGTTAATGGTCATGAATTCAAACCAGCTGCTGATGTTACTACCAAGTTAGAAAGTCGACACTTTAATGCACACCCGAGACGTCTAGTACATGTAGGTTTCAAGGACATACTGTGATGTATTTAAACTGTCAGAACTGAAAAACTGTAGAAAAGCATAATGAAGAACAAAATAATACATGTAAAAATATTTGTGACTTTACTATGACTATAAAGTTCTGTCTTTTTTGTCTGCCCATCTTTCCATTTATTCTTTTGACAAATACTGGTAGCTAAATTATTATATGAACTTTTATAGTCTAATATCTGCAAAAGCAATTACCATTTACTTTATTCATGTGAGAGATAATGCTTTTGCTTTTGTCTAAGGTTTTCTGAAAAAGTTTTTAACAAACAAATAGGTTTTAAACAAACAAATAGTTTTTAACAAACAAATAATATTTAAACAAACAAATTGTTTTTAACAAACAAATAGTTTTTAACAAACATAGCCGTTACCACTGCACAGAGTGCTATGAATAAAATCATCTAAAACAATGATACAGAAATTGATTCAATGGTAGCTCAGAGATTTGTTTTATAATCATTTTTAGACTTGAAGATCAGGTTAGGCAGGTGCAGGATGAATATAATATTGTAGAGAAGAAGGTAAGTTGTTGCTTTTTTAAAGTCTTGTTTGATCATTTTCCATGATACAGCTTTTATTTTCAGTTCATTGTGCTCAATTAATGTTTTCATTTTTTTTTACCTGTAATTTGTTTGATAGTCTTGATTGACAACATGTAGAGAATTTTCTCAAACGCTGCACAAAAACTGTTTCTCTCAGTCATCAACAAAATATCATTCATGCATTATATAGTGAGGGCAATTCCAGTGAATATATATCCCACCCTAGGAAGGCACTTTAAAATGGACCAAGCACCTTTTGAAGTTTATTTTACAAGAAAAAAACAAAAACAAAAAGACCCCTCCCCCACATAGAATTTCTTTATTTTGCCTTACTGGGTTAAAATGTATGTTGATTGAAATGGCCTTTACCTATGTGCAAGAACTTGATGTCAACATAGATTAATTATGCTGTTGTTTATTCATTGAAGCCAGAATAGAGATAAACAACTTATTTTTATTTTTTGGCTAGACTCGTTGTTTAAAACGTATATTTGTGATGCTCTTGTTTATCCATTGAAGTCAGAAAGGAGATAAACAACTTAGTTTTATATTTTGCTGAACTCATTTTTCTAAAACGTTAAATCAGTTCACGAAATTGCAAGCTACAGTCCAGGCCATTATGATGCTCAAAGGAGTAGGGGTGTCATATTTTAAAATTATAACTTTTTCTAGGGCCTCTTTATTTTTTTTCAAACTTCTGCTGAATGTCTGCAGGATATTTTCAGGGTGTTACCTTTTTACCCGTTATTTGGTTTTGTGTTTTTTTGTGTTTTTGTTTTTACACTGAACACCAGTATTGTTCACTGGAAACTATTTTTGTTCTTACCCTGAATGGAGCTCAGATGCCTAATTTTTGCCATGCAGAATTTCTGAAATCTACTTTCAGACAGTCAGATTTATCAGCTCTGAGGGCACTGACTGAGAATTGAATAGTGAACACTGCAGACCATGATTAGAATACATAGATGTGCAGGCTGTTCATTGTTTTTACTTTTTGCAGTTGCCAAACAGTTGTAGCCAGAAGCAGGTTAAAGGTTAAGGTCAATAAAAGGTGATAACAAACTTCACCATGTCATAATATATTCAGCTAGCTATGGCAAGGTAAAAGATGTACTGTTTTATATATAGCCATATTATCCATTATGCTATAATCCATTTTTTATTCTATTTCAGTACCAACATGCCTATTGTGAGTTACAGAAGAGAATATATGAGCATGATGCAGGGCCAAGTATGGGATTTGACAAGCCAGAAATCACCCTGCAGGTAAGAACATCCGAAAAGTGACTTGATTTTATTTTATGATACTAATTTATTTTAGCTTATTTGCAATGAAAGTGACCTAAGCTTAATTGAATTGCTCTAAAGACATCACCCCAGATGGAACCACGAGTGATGGAGCAGTAGTTGAGGGGTAAGAGTGGCAGATGCTCAATCTGGATTCCACCTGGGGTAAGAGTCTTCAGTGACTTGTTCAGCATTCCACACTTTGGTGCGAGTACTGGTTCAAACCCAGGGAGCAGTCATTGAGAGGGATTAATATAAGTTGCAACAATTTGGTTCCCAATCAAGGTGAAATAAATAGGTTTAAACTTGCAACAATTTGGTTCCCAATCAAGGTGAAATAAATAGGTTTAAACTTATCTGTGTGGAATCGATCATTTGAGACAAGAGCTGGTAAAATAATTGATGCCCATTCCACTACTGGGTAAACTGGAGCATGTGTGGTGTAGCTGTCTATGCCCAGGAGACACACCCTAAGCTCTGGCTTTGATTCAGACTGGGGAATTGAAGATTGGGGATTGAAGGTGAATTATCTTATCACTCAGCTATCAAGGCCCACTGGAATCACTTTACATTTAAGAACAGACAAAACTCCCCCTTTATAGCTAATGACAAATCTTAAATCAATCTGGAGGTAAGAATAACTTGAAATCAATCTACAGTCAGAACTGAAAAACTTTACATGAGAGGATAAACCATATTTTTTACTTATCCATGTCAAAATACAAAACATATTTCAAGTATATGCAGTTATTTTTCATCATTACAGGTATAAGTCCATTCAAGATTCTTAATATTCATCTTGCAAATTCCACTAGTTTTGTTTTTCTCAGAATTGTTCTAGACACACAAAATCCACATGTAAAATAAGGTTCAGTAGTAAACCTTGGTAATGTTACTTCATCTCGAAGATGTCCAACTGCTGATTTGTGATAAGTCTGTGGTTATTTCTGAAAAGATTGTGCACATACTTCCAAACCCATTACTTTTTTTGTTGATGATTATCTCAAATGCTGAAGAAGCCTAAAATATTCAATGGCAGATTATAAGAACTGGCAACAAACCTGCATGTTCCTTTTCAGAAATCTCACAAGTGCATGTGTGAGCTGGGATTTGGTGAAGTCAAACCTAACCATATCTAGAATCTTTTCTTGTTTGTTTTTCAGGCAATTCAAGACCAGGAATGTGAGGTAGAAGTGTTGAAGATAGAACTTGATAAAGCTAGGGATAAACTTGCCATGGCCAAACTTAAACTCAGGGAGCAGCAGAAGGGTGGAGAAGGTATAGTCATACATAAGCGTATCTTGATATAAGTTGATTTCAAACATGGAGGTCATATAGAAATCAAGAAAACAATAAATTGAGTTTGTAAAGTTTAGGGGTTATAATATTTAGCTCATTGTAACAAGTTCTGGGTTGGTGTCAATGTCAGACCTTAAAGTGTTCCGCCAACAATGGCACTTGCTACATCTCATGCCGGAGACCATCCGGTTATGTTTTGCAGTATATAAAACGCTGGATAGATTTTAGTTGACACATGTTTCCTGTTCATTTATCTGTGCCAGTTGGTCTAAGTTGTTAAATCATAAAGTAGAATTATTTTAATTTTACAAAGGTAGACTTGTATTTTTTTGGTTGTTTGAAAGACTTATGTAGTTGTTCTGTTTAGTGAGACTGGTTTTATTTCACAAAATTAGACTGGTTTTATTCTTTAAAAAATTGGACTGGTTTTACTGCACAAAGTTAGACTTGTTATATTTTATATACAGAGATGGATGAGGATGACCTTCCAGGGCTGAAGGTCACAGTGAGGGAGCTAGATGATGTACTTTTGAGAGATGTAGGGAATAGAATCAAGGATTCTGGCAAGTAAGTATGTCTGTTTGAGAGAGATGGGGAACATAACATTCATTGTATTTTATGCTACCTATTTAGTGTACTTTTCTATTTATAACTTTTTTTTGTTCAAGTGTCAGAGTAATTTGAAATGTTAAAAAAGTTCAGGCATATAACAGATGCTCAAAGTATTAAGAATGTGTAATAAATTAAGAATTATAATCTGTTTTTAATGTAAAATCAATGGGCCAAAAATTGTTTTCCTTCAAAAAATATTTTGAATGAGGGTAAGTATCTTTAAAGAAGAGAAAAGTAAGAGACCTTTTTTGGGTTGTACAAGCATATTACTGAAAAAAGTTGATGAAGCATTCTTTGCAAAACTGATGCATCTTATATGACAGTAGTTTAACATTTGTTTTTTGTTGTAGATGGCCACTTATCATAGATCCAAATGCTCAGGCAGCAACTTTCCTACGTTATCGAGACACCAATTATATCAACACACTAAGTCCTGCACAAATGGAGCCAGAGAAAATACGCATGTCAGTACTTGGTGCTGTTAGGTCAGTACATGAAACATGGTGCTGTTAGGTCATTAGTCATTTATTACCCTTATATCATATGAAACTTGGTGCTGTTAAGTCAGTTCTTACCACTGTGTCATATGAGACTTGGTGCTGTTAAGTCAGTACTTACCACTGTGTCATATGAGACTTGGTGCTGTTAGGTCAGTACTTACCACTGTGTCATATGAAACTTGGTGCTGTTGGGTCAGTACTTACCACTGTGTCATATGAAACTTGGTGCTGTTAGGTCAGTTCTTACCACTGTGTCATATGAAACTTGGTGCTGTTGGGTCAGTTCTTACCACTGTGTCATATGAGACTTGGTGCTGTAGGGTCAATACTTACCACTGTGTCATATGAGACTTGGTGCTGTTGGGTCAATACTTACCACTGTGTCATATGAGACTTGGTGCTGTTGGGTCAGTACTTACAATTGTATCTTATGAAACTCGGTTATTTCAATTGCATCATATGAAACGTAGTTATTTCCATTTTATCATATGAAACACTGTTATTACCATTGTATCATATAATACTCATTTCCATTGATCATATGTAATGCAGTTATTTTCATTTTATCTTATGAAATTTGATTCTTTAAGGTCAGTTGTATCCATTGTAGCAAGTAGTTAGGCAACTAGAATTAAAGAACTGATTATATTCACTTAGGTATGGTAAACCTCTAGTGATTGACATGATGGAGGTGGACATGTTTCACGCTGTAGAGAGACGATTTGATGACATCATGGAAGGGTTGCTCAACATGATCATGGACAAATCTATCATGCAGGAAGAAGTGTAAGTATATCAGTGTGGCTTTATTTCTTCTATTAGAATGAAAATATTTATTATTATGAAAGACAAGCAGATTTTGAATGTGTGTGTATCAAATTTTATGCTTCAAATACAACAGACAACAGGTAAAAGAATAAGAGGGGTAATCATTTGAAATTTTATTGAAGTTCAAAAAGAATGGTATAGTTTGATATTTTAAGGCAATTAATAAATCTTAGTTCTTTTGTTTTTATGTTTCAGTCACAGTTTTCTTTGTTCAAGAAATAAATGTACACATATTCAAAAGATATTGTGAGAGAAATGAAACTAAAAATGTAAGATTATTATTTTCCCAGAAAGTGTAATGAGAAATACCATTGTTTGTCAGTTTGTCTGTTTACCGCTCCTTACTTCTGTCAGTTGGTCATCTGGTCAGGCTAATAAACATGTTCTGATCAGTACTACTACTTTTTCATTGTTTTGCTGACATGGCTGTGTCAGTAGAGCATTGGACTGTCATTCCAGGGGTTCTTGGTTCAAACCCAATCAGGGCTGGCTAAATTTCTCCACAATAATTTATCTTGGACAAGTTGAAAGGTCATTTGTCCCTCACCTCTGATTCAAGTGAGGAATCAGTTAGCTCCTTGTGGAAAGATTTGTTTGTTGATTGGTTGAATACCCAGAAACACTTGTTAGTTTGACTGACTGCTGGGATATGACCAAAAAGAGGCTGGAACTGGCATTAAACCCCAATAAAAACAAACACAGAAAATTTTCATTATTTGGATGACATTTGTATATACAGTAGACTGTTCGATATTTACAGGTATCTGAAGCTGCTAAGGGAGAATGACCCTCCAGAGTACCACAAGAACAAGTTCAATGATCTCCGCACTGCCAACTTTAAACTTTATATTATCACAAAGAACAAGTTCCCAGCTGAGGAACTACTGGAAAGGACTTATCCAATCAGAGTACATGTGCCAGTCACATGATCACATTTGAACCAATCAGAGTAGAGAATTACAGGTTTCTTCATTACACAGTGTTTAAATGAATAATAAATGCAGCATTTCAATTTTTTTTATATATTGAAGTTAAAGAGATTTTAGCTATGTTTTTATAAGATGTGAAAAAAGAATTTCAAGTAGCAAAATGTTTTTTGTTTTCTTATGTAATTGTGATATTATCTTTACCAAAACTTATAAGCTATTTCGATATGTTCTCAGTTACTCTGAGCAGAGGAGTTTGAAATTGTATTTTTAGTCATTCAAGAGTGGAAGCAGTATTTTTTTAGCTTCTGCTGCGTTCTTTAACAGAAAAAGAAGCTAGATTGACAGTTTCGACTCCTGAATGACTAAAAATTACAATTTCAAGCTTCTGTGCTTTGAGGAAAGTTTCAGTCAATGGTTTTTGTTAGGAACCCTTCTTTTAATCCAGTTCAGAATGCTTATACATTGTATTTCATGTAAGCTTCACTGTCCTATTGTGTCAAAGTTATTCTTAGTATTTTCATTTTATCATAGCCTTACCATTCTACTGTTTCAAAAAATTTGTTTACCAGTATTTTTGTCTTCTTATTAATGTTGTTTCATTTTGCCTTCTATAAATTGTTGCATTTAAACTTCATTAATTCAGAAAGTCAGCAATGCAAACTTAAAATGTTTTAAACTGAACAGTTTCCTCTCAGAAGAAAAAGATTTTTTTTATCAACATTAACCTTGCCAAATGTTAAAGTGGAGCATAGTTTTGTCAGAAATATCATGTGTTCTATGTCCGTCTTCCAATCTTCGGTCATTCTATATTATTTGATACAGGGTTACTGTTAAAATCTCCAAGCCAGGTGTAATGAAGGGTGTTTATAACTTCTTCTTATACTGCTTTTTTAACCAAGACAGACAAAGTGATATTTTAATATGATCACACAAAAGGTTATGGTCTCAAAGTCAGATGTAAATTTTTATCTGACCAGTTTTGTAGCAACTTCCTGAACAATTTACCTGAGATTCAGTTTCGTATTTATCCAGTTTATTTCATTTTGCAACAAACATCTACAAGCTACAACTCAAGGTCAAGGTTAAAGATGCAGTCGAATACTCATGTGGCAAAACGTAAGGTAAGAGCCTAATACCTCCACTGCATATGGTCAAAGTCACACGTGTTCTCGTCACGTGACATGTACAACATGAAGTTGAGGTTAATACATCTACAAGATAAGGTAAAGGTCAAACATCTAGCTAAAATATCTCTACAGGTCAAGGTCACTATTGCCAGTAACTACAACACAAGGTTATTTCACACATAACACACGCATAAGGCAAAAAACAAAATTCGACATTGGTCACTTGTTTAGCTCTATGCCTCTTTTGCATCATGTCAAGGTCACAGTTCATGACCTCTATTTAAATATTTTGAAGTACAACATGTATTTCAAGTTTAATATGAATATTTGCCAAATCTATTGTTTTAAGTGAGCTGTGATATATTTTACATATAAATGATATATTTCATTATTGATGATAGAGTAAGTTTCATCATATCCCTGTGATAGATAGTGTAAATACATTGTACTTTTATTTCATGATGTTTATTTAGACTGTTAGATCTGTAATACATATGTCTGTGATATTGCATTTACATGTGTTTTTGTTTCATTTTTTTATATTTTCAAAAGAAATATGAGACCAATAAATGCAATAAATTGTGAAATTATACAACTTTCAATATGCTTGCAAAATAGCGTTTGTTTGAAGGGAAGTAACACGGTATCTGTGTTAGATGAATAACTGAAATTGCCTCCCTTTTTACAGCGTTATTCACCTGGGTTCATTGAGTGTGTGGGAATGTTTGTATTAGTACATTTGAAAGGAAAACCTGCTGACTTGAGTTGTGTTGAGCTAATGAGTCGTGTAATAAAAAAAAGAACATTGAGGTCTTGGTAATATTTCACCCTGCATTTTCTCATACCTATCAAGTTGCAAAAGAGAGTATTTTTGATTTCCTTTGTGAATCATATTAGACCTTTCACAACAGGAAAGTATTAGCGTTGACTAATATCTCTTTATTCTCCCCCTTTTGAATTTCAAAATTAATTTCTACAGGTAAAGCATTTTATGTTTTTATATAGTACCTTATTTGTTTACTCTTGAGTCATGAAAATCAAATTCTCTTCTAAACTGATTCAAGAGTTAATTGTTACTTAGCTACATACAATAGGCACTTCCTAAAATCTGTTTATCTTCTTTCCTTCCTTCCTTTCTTTCTATTGTTCTTTCTTTCTTTTCCTTCCTTCCTTTCTATTGTTCTTTCCTTCTTTCATTTCCTTCCTTCCTTTCTTTTCCTTCATTCCTTTCTTTCTTTTACTTCCTTCATTCCTTCCTTTCTTTCTTTTCCTTCCTTCCTTCCTATTGTTCTTTCTTTCCATTCCTTCCTTTCTTTCTTTCTTTTCTATACTTTTTCCTAGATCAAATATTAGCGCCCTCCTTGTAAGAAGTGTGTTCATGTGTGATTTCTAAATATGGTCAGTGACATTTCTAAAATTAGCTCACCTTGTCATGTAATAGATTGTTACAAAAGCGGACCAATTTTCATACTATATTACAAGTGACCGAAAAATGTGTACTTTGACATCAGACGAAAACATTAGGTCACATGAACCATGCAGTAGTTAGTCATTCATAGCCGCTAAAATACAGTTGATTAAATATATTATAAGATGTGTATTTCCTAACAGATGAACTAGATGAAATTTGAATACTCGCTCAGTATTTTGTAGTTGGAACAAAAATATTTTGCAAATCTTCAACGTAAAAGTGTTTTGCAAGATTAAATAGAATCAGCTAGGCATATCTTTTTAACCAGGTTTTAAACGAAAACTGGTTACTGTAATGCTTAAGTCGGCGGGCGGGTGGACGGGCGTCAACTTTTGGTTTCCGCTCAATAACATGAGTTTTCTTTGGCCTGTTGACGCCATACTTGGTGTATGGGTAGCTTATATCAAGAGGCAGCTTGGGATTGCTACCCAGGTGTCTGTGGTCAAGGTCAAGGTCACTGTTACTAAAACTAGAAATTCAGTTTCCGCTCATTAACTTGAGTTTGCTTCGGCCTATTGATGCCAAACTTGGTGTGTGGGTAGCTTATATCAAGAGGCAGCTTGAGGCAGGATTTCTACTAACCCTACGTAGATCACTTTCTTCATGCAACCAAAATAACAGCATCATTTTTTCTCCACTGCCATATTTCATTCCTAATTCCTGTCACATCAATACTTGGACGTTGAAAACCTGGTTTCGTCGCATTGCGGCGCTTCTTGTTACTAGTATTGCATGCAGAATCATTCAATATGTTTGTACTAAAAACGTCCTCCGTTTCTCAAATCAGTATTTCAGACAGACACATACTTTGTGATTGTGCCAATCATATGTAACCATCATGTGGATAGTGTCATCATAAACTAAATATAATCACGCATACATAAGTGCTCTAACTAATTCGTATCCTATAGTAGCTTATTGCGATCCGTATGCTATTTGTTATATCACCTGCGCACTTGACATACAGTTCGCGTCGTACACGCGCCTCGGCAGGTGTATTTAAGACGGGTTGATGTTTTTTTCAGTATTGAACCCACCTGTATCATTAGTAAACTATATCGAAATCAGATGTAAAGAAAATTGACTGAATTGTTCTTTCAAGCATTATTTAAACCTTAAAACTATAAGCGATGCGTGCACTTACTGAATTCCCATGTCGTCTGCTTCAATTTTTAATGAAGCAAGGAAGCATAGGTTTTACATTTTTATTGCTATATAATTACAGGTGCTTATTATGTAAATGATTCCATCTATAAACGAAGTGTCATTCTATCAAAACATGAATTCAGTTGAAATATGATGGATTTTTCTTTTATTGGAGATTAACACATGTCTATTTATTGTCGGTACCTACATGTATTTTTAACCTCCCATTAAGATTTGTTATTTTTAGGTTGGGTGTGGGGTGGGGGGGAGGGGGGTTTGGATAGCGCAGGATACAGAAAGAATCCCTTTCAAGAGACATTTCTTATTCTTTAGACATACTCTGCAATTAACGATACATGGGACCTGAGTTTAAGGTATCATCCGGAAGGCAATAATAGAAACAAAGGCACTACGTCGCCCCACCCTCCCCCACCCCCTGCTCCTGGTAAATCCGCCGCTGCCATTATATATTATTATATTACTATTATATTTTTGTTTCATCCACAAGTATTTTTCTTAAAGCTGTATGTATTTTTAACAAAAAGTATGTCCAACCGACATGAAATTCTACACCACATGATGCAAAATGGCCTTTTTCATTTATCAGAACAGTTGGTGAGCTTCCATTTATGTTTCATTTTCCAGGAAATCGTGTTTACAGAAGTAACGGAAAAAAACGCTGTTATCAGGTTCGTTAGCATTCTATATAGAAGCTATTAAAACATATGCATTTCTTAACAACAATCCAGGCTGCTGTTGTCAGCTGGCATGTGGGCGAATAAAATACATGGATATTGTTTTTCATTCTTTGTTTAGTTTAAGTTTTTACACGCAATTACTTGTAAAATTTCAACCTGTTTCCGTATTTGCGTGGATGCAAATCTTCTTTGTTTTTGATCTACGTGTCGTAGGAGAGTGGTTTACTGGACATAGAGGGTAAGACGTTGACACCAGAGAAACTGACAAGCAAAACCAAAATGCAAACAAAAGTTTATTTTGATCAGGGAAATTAAACAAAATTGTATAATGCCAGGCATGATAAATTATTGATAATATTCGTTTTGTTTGCAAACCGCATAATGATTTTACCTTAATTTTTCTTTAATCGAAAATAACTATTAGTAATTTTATCACTATGTCAGTGACCTAATGAAATTTCAATATCTTTCGTCAGCATGAGTTCATTATCCCCCAGATACAACAATTCATTTTACTATAACTTCCTCGAGTACGCACTCCAATGCCTCAGTGACAAAAACTGATCATGCGCCCCTGGACAGACTGTTTCCAAGCAGTGTCGTCTGCTATCGTTCGGCTGTTTCCGCCGGAATCAAATCTATACCGCCTGGAAATACACGCCAGTTGTTCTACTGACTAGGAGACAGTAATGCCACGTCTATTTCTGGAAATTCCCACGAAGTTTTGTTTGACTCATTCATAGCAAACTGTTGATCTGATCTGGTATCTGTATAATGATGTTAAGGGATTTTTAAAGGAATAGTTGTTAATAATAGCTCAAAATATGATTCAAGAAAAAACGTATTTATTTCTGAATGTCTCGAAAAGAGATTCGGAATAATTCAACATGCGTTTTTTATTGTGTGTACATAAAATATCGTGACAAATGCAAATCTTAGAAAGAAGGTGTTACGCAGTTCAGAGTAACTGACGTCATATATTTCAAGGGACTTGCACCTAGGCAGCTCGGGGACACAAAATGGGTCTTTCTTAGAAAAAGAAGAGGTTTGAAAATTAAACGAGCAACAACAAAAATGGACTAGACGTTAAAAAGTATTTGGTATCACTCGTATACGAATAAAAACGTTAATAGGCCTGTCATCGACATAATCAATAAAGGATCAGACGGACATAAAAAATGTTGCCACTGTTTTATGCATGTTTTACCGGTCACGGTTTTACTGATCTAAAACCATAACAATTTGGTGACATTTATCGTTTGCAGGCCATATGCTTTGCCGATGTTCATCAGCTGTCCTATTTATGTTTTTTTTTTTTAATTTGAAATTTTGAAACCGTATGTTACATATGTAAACCACCTCATCAACCTTTGACAGGTGGGTTTATCAGGCACGCGCCCGATGTCAACATTTGAGAAGCTCCACGCGCCACCATAGTTACCAAAACCTTTATAGTTAGATGTATTTTTCAGATAAGCGATTAAAGTCCAAGTAATTTTAATTTCTGGGTTTAATGTTGCGATGAAACCTTTGATCAATTATCGTGTATATACAACAGCTGTTAGTAGATTTTTTTTTAATGTCTGTTGAACGAAATGAATTTGTAAATGAATTTTTCAATAATATTTACCCTAACAATGACTCTATGTGAATGACGAGAGATTGGCTACTCTATGATAATGTTCGGACCCTCGCTGGCCTCTGACCCAATTTTTAAACGCTTTAAATGCAACGTTCACTAATTTTAATATATGCAGACTTATCCTCTGGATCTCCTCTGTGAGTTTTGTTCCCAACATCCACGCGCAGTGGGGGACACCGGGGAAGTGGGGTGGGGGGATTAGACTTTGTTGATCTGGTCCTTAGGGAATGGTTCTTTGATTAACGTGTACAATAGGTATGATTCATATCGTCTTCAGACCTATCTGACTATCATACGATACGTAAGCGTTACTGTGCTGTTCTCGAAATGTCGTCTGCACGCAAACACTGCAAATGCATTTTTTCCACTTCAAGTGTTTCAGAACTACTTTTAAACAGTGTAGTCTATTAAAACTATTTTGTTCATTCAAAATGTACTCATAAATCATGATGTTCGAAGGAAAGAACTGGCTGACTCATTTTGTAAATGAAATACTTCATTTATATACAAACTTTTCTCAAACCTATATAAATGAAATACTTATAATATGGGTGAGTCTTTCTTTTCAAGCCTTTTGTAAGGACGGGTATAACAGTTGCTGATAAAATCAATATAACATTTTGACTAATCCTTTTGAGCAAACCCCTATCATACTAATAAAAGATCAAATTTGCTTAACTCAGCGAATCAATTTGTATTGTGTTTTCGATCCCATATATCGGTGAACGGTTACAGGCTACTGTTTGCAAAATACGTCAGCTCTTATTTTAGATGAAATGCTGGGACCACCGAATGAATTATATTACATAACCTGGACCCCTTATCTCATCTTTGCTTAGCAACCACAAAAAGAAGACGCGAAAATTATAGCACGATTTTATATAGTCCAACAAAAGCCTGAAAAACAGCAGGTGGTATACGGTTAAGATCAGTGTTTTAACTGTAAAAATTTCAAATCCAAATTCCCCCAAAATCAGATAAGGTGGTAATAGAACCGTTATAAACCAATTATCACTCTATCCAACGGTTTATTCCTTTGTATGTGCAAGGAACGCTCAACCTGTCGCGTTGCCATCTGTCGCGTGTCACTGAACTCTATTGACCAATCAGATTCCGAATTTTGAGAATCGACACAAAACAAACCGACATAAGAGTTTTCTTTTATCGGCAAATATTGATTAGTTTCGCGTCTCCTCTGCAAACATTGAAAAAATTAGGCCAATTCAATTGTCATTTAACGGTATGTTACTAGGGGTATATCTCCATCTGGATTGGCCAACCCTAGTAATGCCAACATCCGGGAAAGTTACAGCAGCATTTTAATCCGCTTGGTCTCAAACAAAGATTTAGTCATTGTCGATAAGACAGTCGCATTCTTAAGTAAGTATAAAGGACCTGTTTCGAATATTAGTTTTGTCATTGCTGTCTTTGGATTTCCGGTCACTCGGCTTGAGTGGCGCTTCCTGCTAGTTACAGACCCTTATCTATGTCCTGTCCTAACGGGATGCAGTGCTGGAGAAACAGACAATAGTGATTATCCTAAAACAACAGCATTATTTATGAACGGCGACCTTGGAAATCTTTCTTTCTTAGGTAATCGCCTATGAGATAACAACTTCTGTTGCAGGGCTGAAGTTTCCGCCCAACTTCTTAACGTTAATGTTATGTGATTTTCTTTCTTCCAAGCGATGAAAGACCTGTTGTTCCTCAGCATGCCCTAAGGGTTTTAGTTATAAAAACAGTCCCTTAATCCAGGGCCCTAATTAAAGCCCTCAACAAGCAGGCTAAAGTTGGTGATGACCTTGTTGAAGAAAAGCAACTTAAAAATCGAATGTATTGTATCTATTAAGATTTCCGCTCTGTTTTATATATATATATTACAGTCAGCCAACACTCTGATTGAGTATAACAACATACCTTGAGGCATTATGTCTATATTAAAACATCTATAGGCCATTTTAATTACTATTACAGTTTTACTTTTTCGTTTGCCATTAACGTCTGTCAGGACCTTAATTAAAGCCCTACGTTCATAAATAGTACATTGACAGATCCTTTAGGTTATTACAAAGCATTTTAAATTGCAAAACAACTTATTTTTTTGTATTTTTATTATTTCATTTTTATTCGCAAAAAAATGACTTCTCTTACATTTGTACCAGATGGATTTAACGGTTAAATGTAACAGCGGGCATTGACATCACACGAATCAATATAAGACGTCTTTCCTGAGCCTTGTTTTTTTTTTTTTTTTTTTTTTTCTAGTGAGCAATTTATCTACTGATCATGGTTTATCAATCGATGCAGTAAGTTAAGTACGTACAATCATTGTCGTCAGGGCTTTTAAATCGGTGACAGAAACTGTTTAATATGCATAATTTTAGACTGAACTGCAAACACTTATATAAGTTCTATGGTTTGATACCAACAATGTACATTTTATGTAGGTATTTAACAAGCTTTAAGAAAATGTTTCCCTTCATTTTCTAATAAACATGATGTTCTTAAAACAACGTCAAAAGTAAAACCTGAAACAGTCATAGCGGGCAACATCCTACACACTTTTCTGAAATATTTAAACATTAAAAAGAAAACTTTAACAATACTTAAGTAAAAATTAAATAATATTTTATTATTGCATTTTGATATTTTTGCTCGAGGAAAATTTGTGGGTGTTTTTGCAGTCTTCGAAACTTGCAAAACAACTGTCAATCCTGTTTCTGTATCGACCTTGTTCGTTCTACCATTAGGCCTATATTCATATCGCACTGAGCACTACATAACTAATGGATTTGCTCTGAATCACATCAAAGAACACAGCCGAAAAGGTTCATCGGGTACACACGGTAAACTCTTTCTAGTAGGACGTACCCTGTTGTACCAATATATTAAATAAACATACAAAACATTTTCAACAATAAAACTTCTGTTACTCAATACAGCTCGATTCGAGTTTAGCTCGATTCGAGTGTCTGTGACATCAGCATTTCCTACTTATTTTTGATACAAACTGAAGAAAGAAAGACAGACAAAGGAGGACAAAGAGGACAAAATCTGTTAGTGTATTGAATCACGTGATCACGCCTTTTGAGCGTATTAACCAATGAAAAGCGAGAATCCGGGAAAACTAGGTCTAGCTATAAATAAACTCGTAAAATCAGCTGATCGTATATTGCTATCGGATCTCGTAGCGAACAGACGTAGTACTAGGAGGTGTTTGTGTATCATTAAACAAAGACATTGTGTGTGAACTGTTGGATTAATTTATTATTATGACATATACAGAAAATATACGGAAAATGGAAGATAGTACAACGTAAGTTATTTAACTCTTTCATATTTTTCACTTGCAACGGAGCAGATTTTTTTTCATTGTTTTTGCATAAGTTCTTGTCTGTACGTGTGACGTGCACTTAATACCTTGCTTAACTTAAGCTTGTGGCAAATGACTGTGCAAAATAGCTACTTTCTGAATATATCAACACAAGAAATGCCATGAATCAAGCAGTTCAACTTGCATTTTGCATCTTTAATAGTTTTAGCTGCGCATTTGCATATTTTATTT
This sequence comes from Cyclina sinensis, assembly GCA_012932295.1. NCBI lineage: Eukaryota > Metazoa > Mollusca > Bivalvia > Venerida > Veneridae > Cyclina > Cyclina sinensis. The sequence continues at coordinate 49,978,686 of JAAONU010000012.1, read as the reverse complement.
CCAACGTGGCATATGTTTAGTGCGTCTCTAGGATGCTGCAATCAAAACATATTGCGTCACTTAAGCTCGAAAGTTCGGTCACGTTTTATCACAGATGGTAGGGTTGTTTATTGAAATTTTTCACGTATCATGCAGTTAACAAAACTATGAATCCTAGTGAAGTTTGCACTGCATATATAAGATTGTAAGAAGGGCTTAGAGGTAGTGAGGTGGGGTCTGACATCTGTCCAGATGGTGTTGCGCCATTGCATCATGCGTAGATCTTTTTTTCTGGTCAGCCATTCACACAAGACCACACTTGGCCAGAGGAAACTAGTTGACACTTGCGCACCCTGTTTAACCTTGTTAATTGTAACCATTTCTTTGATGTCAAGGTGGAAATTGAATTATCATGATTCAGAAATGCCAAGGATTCTGTGCGTATTGTGAGTTTGCACACTCCGAATAAGCTTTTCGAATTGGTAGATAAATTGATGATAAAGATGATGATGATGATGAAGCATGCACATATTTTTCGTGAAGTCTACATAATTTATTGCGCAAATACAACGTTTAGGGCTTAAAACTGTTCGCTTAGTACAAAAGCAGTATTTATCAGTTGATGTTGAAGTACATGTTAAAGGTCCTTTTATCGTAACCAATTGTAACCCCACTTATTTTTCCGTGAACAAACGTTTTTTTCCCCACGATGTTCTTTCTCTTTGCGAAAACATGTGACAGATGTTTGAATATTAGTTACTAACACGTGGTGCACGGTCCACTGAATTTGAACTGTCAGCAAGACAAGCCCTAGCTCGCATTGACCTTACGGATGAGAGTGTGGGGTCATACACAGCTGGTAGTATTGAAATTAGATAGGAGTGCTCTATACAAAGGCTTAAACCACCTCTTAACAAAACTGTTTAACAAGTTAAAAGCGTACTACTGTGGTATAAATGCAATCCCTTTGATCATGAGAATGGTTGTTTAAATGCTATCGCGCTGTGGTGAATCATTACATTGTCTTCTGCATTTGGGTCGTAACTCGCGAGATGATTAACTTATCATCTATGGTGACCTTTTTGTGCCTTGATCGTTTTAATTATTACCTGTGAATCACGATCTTCGTACGGCCTTTGAGCAGCGACGTTCGGGCATTACCGACATAGTTAGCATTCTTTCTTGCGAGCAAGAAAAAGAGGCACTTGTACGAGTGTATATATTGCGGTTGCCACATAGCAATATTTGGAATGCATACTTTCTCCCTCTAGACAAAGAAGAATATTTTCAAGCTTTTTTTTATCGGCGCTTATGAAATGAAACTTGTAGTATAAAGGGTGATATTTTCTTCAGAAAAGCTACTTGTACAATGATTAACGCCTTTTGCCATTTTACGCAATTTTACGCTGTCTAGTAAGCAGGCGCTTGACCTGCACTTGCATGATACAGACGATACATGTTAATTGGGGGAATATGTGTCTGGGAGCGAAAATGTTTGCGCTTTAGAATTTCAGATGCAAGAGCAGAAGGTCATTTCCGATTTAATAAATTCCACTCAAGCAGAGGAGGCTGGTACGGTACAAGGATTGTTAGTTTTGTTCATAAATCACAATGTCACTGACAACATATATTGTTAAAGACAAATATAGTTGCATGGACTGTTCCAGTGAAATTGTGATTTCTGACCAGAAATAACTATCCTAGCACCGTATCAGCCCCATTTGCGCTCAGTTTTAACAGAGCCTTAATACTCGGGGAAACTTCATGTGTTTTGGATCACTTGAGCATGCAATTATTGATTTTTTTTCTCTCAAAAATCACACATTGGGACAAATAACGTACTGTGTGCCTACCGTTGTTCCTGCTGACCCCCCCCCCCCCCCCCTCAAGCCCCCTTTCCATTCGCGACCCTAACCGCGCCACGCAAATATGTATAAGATCATGACGATATAATTCGATATCTGTTTTGAAGTCATATTACTACTATTTTCCTTGTCTATACAGAATCCCCGTTTCAGCAAATGTTCTTTAATGTTTTGTTTTTTAATTTCCGCATTTTATTTCGTATGATCCGTGTTTTACACCTGTCAAAATACGAACGTGTTTCCTTATAAAGTTTCCTGAATTGACTGACTGATTGAAATAATATCTAGACAAAAAAAGGCGAATTGATTAATTCAGTGATTTATTTGATATTTTTTTACATTCTGTTTACTAAAAAGTGTGCGCTGAATGTGCATTCCGATATCTCATTGCGCTTACATGTTTGTCTATTTTTAGAACAACTGCTATATTTGGTATGTACTTGGCATATATTTGCGATGCCAGTTTGGGATATTTTAGGAGTAATTAGATTATTAACGAAATTCTTGCAATAAACAACTTGCATGCAAGTGTGGAAGTGGGGAAAATTTGACATTGCATGCAATATCAGTCCTATTTTTGGAATCTAGTTCTAAGTTTGAAATCTAACAACATGTTTTCTCTAACTTTCAGAAAACAACCAAAAACTATAGGAAAAGCCGTGAAGCACGTGCTGATTCAAGCCATGGAACAAGATAGAGTGAATTATGGAGTCTTTGAATGTGTAGACTTGCTGGAAAGGTATGTTGACAGAGTCAGTCAGCGATCCTTCCTTGATGGCCTTAAAACTATAATTGAACTGCCGGCATTGATAAGCCATGATTCGGTTGCATAATGCTATTAAATATATACTGATTCAAATTTTTATCGTAATGAAAACGGAATATAGCCAGCATATTGGATTTTAGGCTGCTTTTTATGCATAGAAATCACTAGATTATTTATTGAAAGTGTTATATTTTTAGCTAATTTTAAGCTTTCCGATTCATAAGTCGCATTACTAGATTAATTCAAACAGGTACTCTTTCCCACAGCCAAACTAAAATACAAAGCAAGCGCTGTACATGTAAGCAGGTGATAGGCGCACCAGATTGCTCGTTTTCTGTGGTTGCATAACTGTTTGCACCAGAGACATATGTTCCTTTGGGAAAACTCCTATAAACATTTTATTATTCCGAGAAATGTATGTAACATTCGCAACGGGCATTTTGCCAAAATATTGTCAGCTCATTTCAAACCGCGCGTGAGATGTTCAAACGTATCTTAAACAGATGTCTTTGTTCTTTGTACAAAACTAACTACATTTTATATCTTACTTCATAAAACTTCAAAGAAAACTAGGCTAGTGTATGAAATATACATGAGGCGTACATGTAAACGATGAAAATGTTAGACAAAGCCTTGAAGAAAATTATCAACCAAGCACTGATCGAAAACAAGTCGGCAAAATAGAAAAGTTGGACGCAAAATCCGTAACGGGTTTGACATGCATCTGTGAAATGTGACATGCAGAACTCATTTCTTGGCGTGACAAATGGCAAGAGCTCGAGGAACCATATACTGTTGCTGTGGCTGGACAATGCATTCGATGTACAATATTATTTGTTCAATTTGTTGCAAATTTCTCTGAGTGCTGTTGTTTCTATATCTGCATTTTTGGTTTCAGGGACACCGAGAGAGTAATGGTAGTGATATTACCAGACGCTAAGGTAAAGGACGCAGCTCTTAGAATACAACATACGCTGATTGAGGCGTTTTGCAGAGAGAATGACGTCAGGGTTCTCAAGGTTAGTAAATGTGTCTATGCAGTTTGTTGCAAATGACGGACGCGGGCTCATCAGCGTCTGGAGCGGTTTGGGGAGAGGCATGCTTTAAACCTTAACGATCTTTTGTTGAAGCTTTGAAATGGATCGATACCATCTAAAGTGAAACTGGTCAGTTTTGACATTCAGCCTTGAAATAACTAAACACAAAAAGCAAAAGTCACAATCTATACACACGTGCTACTTGTATAGCATGTTATAACATAATAAATAAAAAAATAATTAATGCGGAGAAAATGATTAGTGTCTGAGAGAAATTAATCAAATGTTGCTGTACATGGCATGACTTTAGAATTTACATGACAGGCATGCAGAGCTAGCCTCAAACTGTCGGCAGCCAGCGCATTTGTTTTTTTTCGTGATAAGAAGTATTTTTCACCACGTTTTAGGCCGCTTGCCAGATTAAATAATGATAACAAAGTAAAATAAAGTAGTTCCGGGTTTTGATGAAATGATTAATGATTTAAACTTTCTTCAGTGAGTGGTACACTTACGTTTTGATTTCCATAACCATGTAAACAAAATCATTCACGCACGCTTGTGTTGTATTAAATCGTGACAAACTTGTTAAAGATGTAAAATGGGTTTTATGTGTTATTTTTTCTTAGCTGAAAGAATTTGATTTGGGCAGAATTTTTGCAGAATATTGTGCATCAGGTCGAAGAGATAAGCACCCATTAACAAAATTAGACTGCAGTTTGTTGATTTTGCAAAGACTGTTAGATGTCAAAAAGGTGCAATTGACGCATTGCAGCTAAGATAAGCTATAAAACTGAAAGATGACGCATAAAATGACTTTTCTCTGAAACGTGCTGTTAAATTTAGCTGTTATTTATATTTTGACAGGTGGATTGCGCTAAGAAGATTTCAACAATTTTTACGTCATCTGCCACAAAGCATCAGAAGGATCGCTGCTTTACGTCAGATTTTAGCTGTATACTGGTGACCAGACCGGAAGTTCTTAGCAAGGACGATGAGTTCGTTAGCGATTACTGCGAGAACTTCATGCTTGGAGGACTGGTTCCCCACGGTTGTGTTGAAATTCCTGTTTGAGTCCATTATGTAACCGCCACATGTGCATGGAATCAATCAGTCACCGGTAAGCCTGTTTCCGTTTTTGGTCTGCATTTGTCTGCCTTTAAAACAGAAATAAATAACAGGCAAAAAATATTACAGCAATCAAACGTTAAGCAATGGAAAAAATTCATGCAATCTTATACATAAGCATGCATGCTTGCTTGTTATAATTTATAGTCTTGTTAATTCCAGAACGGTGTAGACATACTCACGTGAGCAGAATTCGAGACGCAGACGACATTTAAAATGATTAACAGTGGGCATAGGGCTGTTAAGAGGCGGTGTATGATAAGCAACATGACGTCAGCTATGGGTAGACGGTTGGGTGAAGGACGTAGTGATGACCGTGAAGGACGTAGTGATGGCCGTCAAACGAATGTTCAGGGGTTTATTGTTAGAAAGATATTGGGAAAAATGCCATATAGTGGATGGAAGTTGTATGAGGTGAGGCCAATAAATGTGTCATTTAACAAATATAAAATGGAGACATAAAATTTTCATTACAGACATGATCTTAGTTGAACAAAGATATAAATTATTTTATTCAAGCGTTAAATGAAATTATTCACCTCAGAATCTAAACAAGTTATCTGACCTTTGAATGTCAATATTTTCCGAACATAACAACTTTAACATTAACAAATAATTTCTCTGTACTTAAACTTGACTTTTGTTGTATTTACAGGAAATTTGGAAAAGGGTTTAGTATGAATTATGCAGAGAGAAAAGATTAGTTGACGTGATGACAATCCCTTAGTGTTTAACAGGGTGGTGTGGATTTCAGGAATATTGTCTGGAGTGGGCGGTAATTTTGACATTATGTGACATTCATCTTGGACTGAAATATGACAAAGTTTGATATAGACATGACATTTTCCGACCGGCACGTGGATCATTATGTAGCAATCAAATAATTAACATTAATGAAAAAAAAAAAAACAGAAAGCAGCTGGTTAAAAGATTTTAAAAGTTGTGTAGTTTTTAAAAAAAGAACGTACAATATTTTTAATTTCTGTGTGATTATTTTAATGTTAAAGTAATACATAGATTTTATAATAAAGATTAGTTTAAAAAGAATGCATAAACCACTAAAAGATGTGTTTTTTTACGATTATTTATAATTATATGTAATTGTTTCATATCAGTGTGAATACCTATACGTACCTATACGTATAAATATTGAACTTTCTGTACGCAAATAAAAATAAACATGGAATGTTCTATTCTCTTTTCCATTCCCGACCTGTAAGATATAGACCTACTTGTAAAAAATCTTGTATGTATGTAGGAACTGTTATTGTCTGAATGTTCACATTTACATGTTATGTTGAGGTCGAAGTCCCGATACTTTCTGGAGAGCTGTCATGTATCCATGTATCTTGATACAATATGCGAAGCTGAGCTAACATTTATGCAAAGAATTTAGTGTAAATGCTTCAAGAACAAATTTCTTCCATTCTCTCGGTCAAGTCCTGAAATTCGAAACTCCGACCCCTCATCTTGTGTGTTTGGTGTTCCTTTTCTTGTATCAAACTCAATGCAGCAGTTATTTCCCCTTTGAGTAAAGAAATTGAATTGATACGATAGGGGCAGTAACCTTGTCTGGATATTATTTTCACATGAGTTATTGAATATTTGCTTGTTTTGAGAGAAAAGGAAAAAAAGCGTCGGCAAAGAAAACAACAGAATTGAAGCTAATGTATTTACACATCTTGTAGATATTCTTAATAGCCCTTTAAAAAAATTGATGGCAAAAATCCTTTCTGCAAACCTTTCAGTTTGTATTTTTGTCCGACCTAGGATCCGATCTTGAATGTGAATCGAAATTTATACGACCTTTTCAAACATAGCTAGGTAAAAGGTTAAGTTTAGTTTCTTTCGATAAGGACTTGTCCTATATATGGGACAGAGTAAAATATATTGGTCAAATCCGAGAGATAACCGTTTTATTTCCACCACTGTCTTTACCTTAATGTCACTACACTGAAACTTCCAGTAATCTTTGTACAAATCAAAATAGAATTTTTGTCACCTCCCCACCACCCTTATGAAAACTGGCGAAAACTTCTGAATTTTAACTTTACATGATTTCGACAACAAAGGCCAATAAATATTCAATTTGTGAAAAACGATGGCCTTAACGCATTGTTTGTAGAACAAAACTGGTAGACATGATCAATGATATTACGAGGTTTACCGGGAACAAGTGTATACATGTCATGCCTTATGAAACTGAAACTATCATATCTAGAAGAAATCAGTATTTGGTTTCACGACATGAAATTATCTTATTTTTATGTCGACCTTATTTCACCAATACTTAAATGATACTATACAGATATTGTAAAAAAAGAATTATCAAGCGCTAACTCCGTCATGCCACAATGCTGGGAACGTCGTGCTGACTGAAATTCAGTTTCATTTTTCTTTTTTTAGACAGCTTTCCCTTAGTTTCATTTCTTACTTTCATGGACTCTCTGCAAAGTGACTGTTTCCGGGTATAGAAATAGAGCGCCAAACATCTTAATGAGGTGCTTGGTGCGAAACCCATCAACAAACTTTCTACTGAGATTATACAAGTATTGACTTCATTCTTTCGTTACATGTACTACTCAGCACTATAAGAAACATAATGAAGGTGATAATGATGATAATGATGATAATAATAATATCTTCGTTTTACGAAATAAGGATTTCATCAACATCATCATCATCGCTATAATTATCATCATCATCATCACCATCATCGTTTTTATTGCATATGTCTTAATGTTTCACCCTCACAAAGCAAGTGAAAACTTTTACAATAAGCAAATAAAACACAGCTTTCATTCATCAGAAGTAGATAATATGGGCTGCAGTGTGTAAACTTTAAATCATATGGAAACAAAACTAGGTATAGACTTAAAATAGACCAAGTAGACCCTTTTAGTCTTTTCAGTGTGAAAAAAAACTTTTGACATATACGTCTGTGACTGTTTGTACTTAGCAGGTTTCGCATTAGAAACTTTGACTTCTTTAAGCACGGGACTAAAGGCAATCTTCCATTTTCTGTAGGTAGAAACTTCCCGTTTAAATGTAAAATGAATATTTAAGTTAATTTGCTGCGTTGCTTTTAGATGTTATTAGCACTTTATATCCATTAAGACGCCTGTTAAGTTTAATGCATATTGTCATTATAATTCAGGAAGCGGGAAATATTTTGTGGTTTGTGTACCAACTTTACAACGTTTATTAAATCCAAGTCTATATTCGCTGTTGCAACGAAACGAAGCCTTCAGCATTAAATAAAAAATACGGAAACTCGATGATATAGGAAAAGGTAATTTATCATAACTGATTGGCGAAAATTCATGGGAAATTCTAGACAAATTTTGAATGCAATGTTTATGCTTTTGGTTGTTTTGATAGGTTTAAACTGTTTTTAAGTTTCAAGCATCGATCTTGAAATTTACATAAATTCCTCTCGATGACAGCTTCCTTGGATTATACCAGTTCTCGCGCCGAACGTGTAGTATGCGGAAAGTTACTTCTGAATTACTTTCCTGTAACTCAATTGGCTTGTCTAGTGGAGTCGCTTCCCTTGTTATAACCGTTTTACCTGCTGCGGGAAGTAATTTACAACAGTAAAAATAATCTTTATTCATGTATTGAAGAATCACAAAAGTTTATAATCTCGTGAAGTTATCTACATTTTCTAAGCGTTCTTTCATCGTAATTTTTATTTTTCTACAATGATGTCATTCTGCTTCCCTGTTGACTTGAAACGGGTAAACATTTTTCTCTCTATAAAATGTCATCTTTGCAAAACACTTTTTTTCTTTTTTAGTTTGGTTTTCATAGAGTTGAGAGCAATCAAATTTGGACAAGAAAAGCTATGACAATGCCTCTGTCTCTTACGGTTGTCATTTGCACTAAATGCCAACATTGTTATTTCAATGGTAATGCATTTAGTTTTACAGTAGTTCAGAGCATATAATTAGCAAATATATGTTAATTGATTTGACCGAATTAAACAGATTTGCTGACATATAAAAAAAGAAATCTAAGTGAGGAAAACATTCAATACGTTTACAAATAGGATTCATTTACATTATGAATAAATACATAACCATATAAAAAATATATATAGCCAAAGTGCAAAACGCTTAGAACAAGGGCTTTATCTTACAAATTTCTTCTGTTAACCCTTGTTGCAAACAGGCAGCCAAGTTCGAAAACAATTTAACAAATCCGTATGACACTAACCTTCGACTAGGTTTAGCACTAGTATTCTATGGCGAAATGCACTTGTGATTTACCCACATGCACCCTCCCCATCTAAGAAAAGAATAAAGGCGGTAAAAAGCCACTCTCAGTATGCGAACAATCAGTATGCGAAGGTAAAGAAGCCGAAAATCTGGCCAGTTGTGTTGTTTACCATAGTTGTCTCTCACTGATTTGGGGTCATAGGTTCGAAGCCCGTTACGACCACACGAGTCCTTGCATGAGAAGGATGCCAGCTTCTTAAAAAAGGAACGGGGGTGGTAGTGTAAGCTCTAAATTCTTTGAAACGTTATATATTTGTTTCAGTTGTTCTCAGAAGGACGGACAGACGACGGACGGACGGACCAACTGTGTAGCAGACTAAAGCAAACCATTTTTATTGCACTGCACTTTTTCCGAAAGGGGTTTTCTAACTGGTATATTTCAACGACATTGAGAATACAAGTGAATTTCTTTGTTGGCTGCCTATTTTTTTGTCTTCTTGGTCCTAACAAAGATGAAGTAACCACATCTAAAACACCATCAGTGTTCGAAATTAAATCACCTTTGACCGTAAATAGTAAAGGAACGACACTTTCCATAGGGTTATATAACAAAGACCTAACAATTGCAAAGCTACTATTTAAAGTCACGGAAATCGAATGTATTTAACGCTTTGTTCATTCATCCCATACATAGTCGAGGATGGCACGATTAAACTCGCTTTTCAAGTCATTTTCGAACACAAAGATGACCTTGCGGTTTTCATCACAAATCAGATTCCCTCATTGTTCACTGTACGTATCACGTACTGGCCCGGTGTCTTCAAGTTCTAACAAGCTCAGAAAACATTTAGTTTTGATTAAGGGCGGTGAAATGTTTATCCATTTATTTTTTTTCTGACGTCTTCTTTTTTCCGCTACTTAACCGGTGTAACAGATTTCTCCTTTATTTAAAGTATAAATTACCATATCGTGTAAATATTTGTCGTCTGCTTAGTTTCGGCAATCTCCGTGAAAGTTCGACGACCAATAGAAACGCTCGTAGTAGCAAAGACTACGTAAATCATGAATGAAATGCGTATACCGGTGTTAATACCTTACAGTAATCAGTAGCTGTTTTATTTTTGTTTTTCTGGATATTAGGCGTTGAAAAGAAGTGGGTTTATTCAAACTTTTAACTTTCTTATCAGTAAAATGACTTTATCCGATCTTGAAGAATTCGCTTCTATGGAATTTACAGAGTAAGTACAAAATTGCACAAAAAGTAGATATAGGGGCGTTTTGTCAAAGGTGCAACAAAGGTGTTGTCATCTATAAAATTACATGATTAAGTAAGTTTTATGCTTAAGTTGCCTCCTTTAAAGAAATAACTATTTTTTAAGCACATGTTCAAACATTTATGTATATTGTTACTGGCAGATTACGGTATGCAGCCGGCACTTGTACCAGAGTGCCTATGTGAAAATAGCACGTTGTACTTGTTCACGACGGGCAGTCGGTACATGCACCATGGTGTGACATGACAAAAACATTCCTTGATCACGCTTTGTTTTTTGTCTTTTTTCTGAAAGCCATTTCACTGGATTGTAATTACTGTGGTACATATTTGCTGGGAATGAACCATCGGTGTATGTTTTCCGAATAATAAGCTTCAAAATGTCATTTATCTCGGGCGATAAAATCTAGATATTTTATCCGCAAAGTAAAAGTACATCGAAATTACCCTCAGGGAAGCACGATTTTCTCGCTAAACTCATGACGTAGGTGTATCGGTCGTGCCGGGATAGATTTTATCAACATACATCTACAAAAAAGTAAAAATAGGCAAATACCCCAAACAGATCTATATTGACAAAACTTTGCATTTTACATGTAGTTTATTTGCCTTCGTTTTCAGCTTATCGCAAACCTGTCATGAAAATATGATCGTCATTTCAAAAGCACGAGTTCGTGATTTCTAATATCATGTATGAAAATATTCATATTTTTTGTCATAAATCAACAGTCATCACTCAGCAGACGACAGAAATGGACGGAGTCAAAAGAGTTCTGTTATGTTTAAAAAAACAAAATAGGTCAAATAGGATCGATTTAAACTTTGCAACCGTGTTTCAGCTGATGCGCCTCTTTCCCCTTTTTGGCTACATTGACTCATTCACCTCTGCCAGTTTTTAGAGACCTGGTTGTTGTTACGTTTTCCCTTTCTTTCGTTTTTCTATATTTCCCCTCTCTTTTGTTCCCTCTTATCGTCCTCTAACCTCTGCCGTTCCCCGTTCTTAACTCTATCACCCAGCTTAATCTTCATTAGCCATGACATCTTTGTCTTTCTCCCTAACTCTCATTCTCTAAACTCACACTTTCGTTTTAACCATACTCCTCTTCTTCCATCAATCTGATCACCTCGGCCTTTATGCTATGCAAGAGACGAGTGTATTTTACGAACCATATGGAAATACCCGAAGTTTTACGATTGCTCTTCCATCTTTCTATTTCTCCCTTTTTTCCTCTCCGTTCTCCCCCACAACTTTCTTCTTTGTTTAACAGCACTTCACGGAATCAAGAAAGATTTATTGTTCTGTTTAAAAAAAGTAGAATTACAGAAAGGTCACTTAAGTCGTTAGAATTTTAGTCGTTGAATCTATATATGTTCGTAAATGACGCCAAATTAGAACAAGACGTGATGATAATTTGTTTCTTAACCTATTTGTGTCTTGAACTTCGCTTGTTCATCAAAATGGCGTTCGACATTTATTAGGTCACTCAGTGGTCCGGTATATCTTTGAATGATTTTCGCAATTACACACACATTACTTCTTTTCAGGAACTGTCTCCATGACGTCGGTAAAGCTGCGCGTGACGTCATGATCAAAGCCTGCACAGACCATAGACTCACGTGCGGTGTTGTAGAATGTGCACAGCATCTTGAAACGTAAGACCTTAGTTACATGTATTATTCCACAAGACATGTACACAGGTTGTTGTTAAGATACAGTTATAACATACTTGCTAAATTCAATAGCTGATTATTTTTTTTTATTTCATAGAGTGCCTCTAATGATAATTTAATGTCCGAAGCCTATGAATGGAACTGAAATACGGTGAAATAAATTTTGGGTCTATTCTCTATTTTATTCTATTCTGTTCTCGAAATTCAGCATGATTTTTTGTTTCTTTTATGTGTTACATAGGATATTGAATTAATATTCTGAAATTCTTTCAGGGAGCCTGAGAATGTAATGATATGTATTTTAGCGGAAGTGACGAGTCAAAGCGTTTCTATGAAGATACAGCATACACTGATGGAAGCGTACTGCAGGGAATATGGAATTCCGGTTTTAAAGGTAAACCCAGATACGAAATAGCTTAATTTAAAAAGGCAGCAGCATTGCTCGAACCCGTTACCGTAGTCAGTTAAAGGTCGCTTTTGTAGACAGGAAATGAACCCTCTGGCCACTGAATGGCACCGAATAAAAAAAACTTGTGTCTACTGTCACTTTAGTTGTATAGCTTATGTTTGTAAGCGTTCAGTGTTGTTATGTGAGATAATGCATAATTTACATTTTACACTCTTAACACCCATCGAATGTTAATGACGCATGTTCGCATAATTATGTGCTAAATAGATGTTTATTGACAGTTACACTGCTGTAACTTTCTATCTCTGAATAAAAAGAAGTTTTGTGTTAAACTGCCATGCAGTTTTGTTTTTTGACAAGTATAGATAATATATCTATCCGGTTAAGGCGTACTCGATTTAAAATGCAACATATCACGCTAAGCTACACATGTTTGGTGATTAAATAACTGTGATACTGTGCACTTTAACTTGTTTAGGAGTACTGAGTGAACTTCTGTGCTGTATCTTTTTCTGTATTGTATTTGGCTAGATTCTTGAATATAAACCAAATTCAGGTTTATTGAATGCTGCATTTTTTATGAAATTAATCTGCAACAAGCCTATTGTCGAATGTCGCTTTTCGTTGAAAATTAACCCTAAACATTTCTCTTGCCGAACTTTGCTTCACTCTTATTCGAATAAAAAACGTCAGATTGGGATATCTTTCCGGTTCGTGCGTTCAATGACTTCTATCTGGTCGGCGCTTCGCCCATTTCGATGGAGTCTGTGTATTCTCTGCTGACATATGCTCTTATGTTCGTGTCAAATCATATATATGGTTGATACAGTTTAAGAATTATTCGTAGCGTTATTTCATTTAGCTTAGATAATAACCTGTGAAGGACTTTTAGATTGTTTGCTCAAAACTCCACTTTTAAATAGCAAAGATGTCAAGATAGCCATTCGAAACTGTTTTTCACGGATGTATTTGTTTACAAATTTTGCTGACAGATCCGTTATATCAAGAGGTGTTTGCATTTTCTTTTTATATATTTCAGGTCCAATCCGTGTCTCCACTGAGTGAAACCCTTCAAAAGTACATATCGCAAAAGGCAAATGTCGCAACGAACAATATCCCGTCTGCACATGCGCAGCTCGAGCGGAAACAGAGTAATACTCGTGACTTCAGTTGCTTCCTGATCAAGAACCCGGATGCTATGGCGTCAGAAGATTTCATGCTAAAAATCTTTTGTAACCAGGAACTGAACAAGAAAGAAGTCATCATAAAAATACCAAGCTGAGCTAAAAAATAGCTGAACATTTCTTCACAATGAGGTAAATGACAAGCATGTCTCCTTTTTAAATGATGTCAGTTGAAACAAGGTCGCGAACTTTAAGTACAAAAGATTTCCTGCTGCACAAACTGTACTATGGTTGATTTTTCTTACACCATGATTCTTATACTTTTATATATATTTTTGCACAGGTTTTGTCTTTGTTGAATACGACCTGTGCAAGTTGATAAAGACATAATAAGGAAACTATTAAACTCAAAATTATTACAGCAGTATTTCGTTGTAAAGTTAGGTCGGGACAGTCCATAAGTACAGGAATCTTTAGAAACTCAAGTTCGTTCCTTTCTGTTTCTCTTTTATTCATCGACGGTTCTTACTGTATTTGTATGGTATGTGTACCTTAGGTAACCGACGATAAAACATAGGCGTCTTTCATGTTTTTTTTCCTCTTAGTCGCTACAAATATTGATGCTTATTTAAATGACGACACCAAAATTTCACTTTTTTCTTTTTCTTACAGAAACCGTGTTTTCTCGTTGAAAATTTCATCTGAAGAACACCGCAGACCGGAAGTATTCCTAGAAGAATCAACGTCAGCCCTGTTAACGTATTCCGATTCCACACCTCGAATTTGTCTTGTTTCATGTTTTACATTTAATTAGGTCAGAGTTCAAATTTGTGTGAACAATCGATTGACGTGTGAAAAGATCACGCGAAAACAGGACACCTGTGCCTGGAAATGTTTCCATAGCAACGATGTTGTTGAAATGAACAGTCTTGAGTGTTCTTTCATCCTTGAAACGTGATTCTGAAGAGTTTGTTTTATTTTAATAGGTATTTTGTATTAGCATATCTTTTCTTTTTGGTTTGTGTTAAAAACTTGATAAAACAGAAAAATGAAAAACATCGAGTGTAAGTTTGTTTTACTTTTTGCTTGTACATTTTGCAGCAGACAAGAAGGCACCTTCCCGACGACTGTCCCCCTGAATTAGGGACCTCACAGCTATCAACTCCACATCAAGGAAATGCATAATCACCTCTGAAAATTTATAGGCGACGCTTTCTGTTCCCGACCCCTCCCCCACCCTCTCCCATTCCTCCGGCTGTTCCCCTCCCCCTTTCATTTGTCAGTCGCTTTAAAACATCTTTTCCTTAATCTAAAATGTGAAACATGGGAAACAACTCTCGCGACTGAAAACTGATACAATTCTTATATTTAACGCCCTTTGTACAGTCCTTAGCATGTGCTTCATTGAAGGTCGATGATTCCAGTCAAAGTTGATTCTTGCAAGAAATTACCGCTTCCATTAATTGATAATTGATTAATTCATTAATCAATAATTGATACTGATTAAGATATACGAGAGTGTTTACAGATGTAATATCGGATCTTGTAAATATGTTATATTACATAAATACTGGTTTTGTTTATCTTACGCCTTCAGAATATTTCCCTTTGTTATCTATACAAATGCAATTTTTAGAAGCAATTTCGTAGTTGGATTTAGGTATAGTCTACATACAGTGAAAAACAGCTGACCTTTCGAGAGCTAAACTTTCTACTAGATACATGTTTTTAACCTGAGAAATAGAAAGAAGTGACAAGGTGCTAGATCTGGCGAATAAGGCGCATGAGGTATGACAAGAACGTTTTCCTTCAGAACAGTTTCTGTAGAAAGTAGTGACAGATTTTTTTCCTTTAGAACATCAGCTTGGGGCAATGGACCATGTACAATGAAATAAATTACGAACATAACCTTCTTTACACCTTTAAACCTTTTTGCAATGGTAAGGCGCCTACACCATTTTGTTTCACATAAGTATTTAATTGCTATCGTTCGAGTTGATTAAAAAGTAGACGCATGTTTCACTCTCTGTCAAAAGAGTGGAAAAAAGATTCTTGTGAAGTTTTGGGTACAATTTTAAGAGATTTCTGGCAACTCGACCTCAAGTGCGCTTTTGCTCATCCATCAGCAAACGGGGTATTCATCTGGCAGAGATGACTCGCGTTTTTAACTTGCGCTTTAGAATGCGGAAAACATTTGCAGTTGAAATACCAATCCTGCTAGCTATCTGATGCAGTGTGTCACGCGTTTGAATTAACAACGTCAGTAACGTTTTGGGTGAACTTTTCCCGAGGTTGGGTTTGGCTGGCGCCGATATTTTGGGTCATCTTTCAGCGTGTCTTGCCCGCTCTTGATTTTGTTTGCCCACCTCGTAACTGTCATATATATATGATATTGGACACTTCTTTGTGTCCATATGCAATGCTCAATTCTTAGATTATCTGCTTTGGACAAAACAGTCGGTAGCGTGTCTTTTTGTAACACCTAATTTCAACAGAATTTTATACTACTCAAAATTTGATAGTGATCACTTATAAGAATGTGTATATTTCCTACATAAGGTTGAAAGTTTACATTTTTTGTTGAAATTTTGAAAATATGTTCATATGACGACAGTTTGGTACCAAAAAATGAGTAAGTCTGTAAACCGTTGAAGCGTGACAGAGGCTGAGCCGTGGGAGGGGCACGAATTTGGGATGAAATGGAACGTTTTGGAAAAATCAAGTCTATGGCCTGAATTTTGCTTTAATATCGTGTGTGGTGTCCGTTTGCTTGGATTCCTGCTCTGCACCGCCTTCTCATGCTGCTAATGAGTCTCCGGATGCTTTGTTGTGGGAGTCGAGCCCACTCGTCCAGAAGGGCCTGCTGTAGCCCAGGGACCGTGGTTGGCTGGACTGGGCGAGCAGATATTGCAGTCTGCAGCACGTCCCAGGCATGCTGTATTGGACTGAGGTCTGGAGACCTTGCTGGCCAGTCCATTCTCTCTATGGCTGCTACCTCCAGGTACTCGTCGGTGACCCTTGCCCTGTGAGGCCGGGCGTTGTCGTCCACTAAAACGAACTCAGGGCCTATAGCACCAGCGTACGGACGGACGTACACATCTAAGATCTCATTGACGTATCCTACAGCCGTCAATTTGCCGTTTTGAACAATATGCAGGTCGGTTCTTCCCTGCATGCTAATGCCCGCCCACACCATGACCGACCCCCCGCCATGACGGTCATGGGTAGCAACACATACGGGTGCCAAACGCACATTGGCGGATCTCCATACCCGCACTCGCCTATCAATGAAGTCTACAAAAATTCTAGACTCGTCAGTGAACAGCACTGGGGTCCAGTCATGCAGCGTCCACCTGGCGTGATCGCGGACCCATTGATGACGTGCCTGGAAGTTTTCGCGTCAATGGGATTCGGATCGCTGGCCTTCTAGCCCTCATGCCAGCTGTATGAAGACGGTCCCTAATGGTTTGAGTGGAAAGTCTTAAACCAGTGGCATTATGGAAGTCATTTTGGAGGGCAGTAGCGGTAACAAAGCGCTGACGTCACACTTGAACGACAATAAACCGGTCCTCACGCTGAGTTGTGGACCTCTGACGCCCTCCACCATGTCTATGCGTGACATGCCCGTATATTTTAAAACGGTCGCCACATCCTGGCAACGGTGCTCTGGGACACCCCAAGGACACCTGCCACGTGCCGTTGGGAACGCCCAGCCTCAAGCATCCTCCCCCCCCCCCCCCCCTATTCATCTCCTCATCGTCAATACGCCGTCCTTGCCGTAGATTTGCCATGACCAGTGCTAGGTTCGATCTAAACATTACCATGCACAAGCGAAGTCTGAATAAAACGGATGTGTACATGAAGGTACATGTCCGCGGTGCACCACTTTTCCTTTTCCCGTGCATTTGAGCCATGTTCAGGTAAACAATCAAAATCTGCTGAACAGGTCGGCTTTGCCATATGAATAAACTACATGTGTGAGAAAAAAATCAGTTGTCTTGAGGTTATCATTAAAAAGATATTTAAGAAATAAAAAGTGATCCCTATCAAATTTTGAGTAGTATACTTCTTTTCCCAACCATTTTTGCATTAGTGTCTACAAACAGACTTGGAAACACGTTATATTTGATCTAGGTAAATGTCAGTGTCGGTGTATAGCCTAGCGTACATATTGTTGAATTTTCACGATTTCATCGTGTTTCATGGGAAAAGCAAGGTCGATTTACATTACATCTGAAAATACTCTCATTTATTTTATGCCTACCAATGAAATATAGGGAAATATCAGTGAGATAAAAGTGATAATCCACTGTTTTGAATCAGTGAAATTACCATTTTGATAATCCACTGTTTGTGTCGGAACTACTTTTCCCCACCACGTAAATACAAGAGAATCCGCTGTATTTCAGACAGTGACAGCGAGTGAAATTTATTTACCTTGTTAAATCCAGTTATAATATTGAATTCCTGAGCCTAACTAGTTGTGAACAATGATGAGATTCGCCATAAATTATTTAAAATGTCTGATTTGTTTACATAACTCACATGGACAATATCCAATATGGCCGACTTTCAATTCAATTGATTGAATATTACTCGGTATTAATCCGCTTTTATAATTAAAGTATGTATGGCTAAAATTCAATAAATATTGATAAACTGTGTAGAGAAAAAAAATGTTATTTGATGAAAGTGTATTCAGTTTATTTCAGCAGAAGTAAAGTTATCATATGTATTGGAGATTGTCTGCACTTTTTTTAGTACGGAGTAACTGTTTGACCAAAGTACGCATTAACTGATTTGGGGCTCACCATGGGGAATTTATTGAAGGCCCTGAGTAAAAATGTCATAAAATACCCATTTTTGACGTGTTGGCATAAAATAAAAAGAAAATGTGTTTGTTTTTTAGTGGAAGATGGGAATTTAATCAAATATCCTCTATATGTCGTTAGTGATTTGCAATACATGTATATTGTAAGAGAGCAATTTATCACTTACATGAATTTTGTGTTCGTCTTTCGTAATTAATACATTGGGCTTTAGCAAGAATCGTGTACATGGTTTAGCTTTGAAACTATTTATTTTTACATCAGTTTGCAAACAAGATCTTGCCAGCTTAAATAATTCTCGATCGATGAGTACTTCTTGGATTCAAATCATTACTCATGACGAAGGTGTGGAATGAGCAAAGTCACTCCAAAACTCATTTCAGTTGGGATTTGAACCAGTGACCCACTTGTCAGGAGTCTGGCAGTCTACCACTCGATCACTGCTCCTTGTATCGTAACTACACACAAAATAACAGAGAAACCTAAAAACCTAAAATGTCACTCAAAATATCTGATATCATTATTTTGCAAAATTCGATTAATTTCGACAAGAAATCGTCTGTCTTTTTTCGCCACGATGCGGTTCTCGCTGATCTTGTCTGCGGCGCTATGCGTACTGCTATAAAACTCAAAGGAAGTTACTGTATGCAGGTGTGTTTTTTTTTAGCTGGAAAGAAACTTTTTTTTTATTTTCAGTTTTAATTTTTCATACTTGTATCACTTTTACTTTTATGATATAATATGGCTATTGTAAAATGGAAGGAGAAAAAATGCAGGTTGAGAATGTCCGTTGGTCAAGTGATATTTTGTTTTAACATTTATCACTTCATTATAACTTGATAGGTGAAAGAAATTAACGTACAAAATAAAGTATTTGTGTATAAAGTAATACAACCATCGACCGTTTTTGGTTCATTAAAATGTAACTAACGCATTTAATTTCATCTATTTTGACACACCATTTGATGACTTATTAAAATGTGTAATTGAAAATTAAGTTTCAAACAACTGAAAAAAGAAGCAACAACAAAACTTGAAAACAAATACATTAAGTCGTCAGTACTTTCATTTCTTTTGCTATTATACACTACACTTGAGTCAAAGGAATCTCATTTTGATAACAAAGTAAACAGATTTAATTGTCATTGCAGACTGTCACGGCACTAACACTTGCAAGTTTAAATTGTCATTATATATAAAGGGGAATAACTTGTACAGAATATATTGTACCACATATATTGCATGCTCTCCCTTTATACAAATTTTATCAAACTTTGATATCTCGTGTATTTTATACCTGGAAATGTTCCTTTTCGTTAAAATTTTGATGGGTAACACAGTATCATTTGTGCCGACGGTTGACGAAGTCATTAAAATCTCACCGTTGTAAAACAACTGAAAAAAAAGAGAATTTAAAGTGCACTCCAGTTCTTATTAATAGTCCAAAATATCCATTTTTTATCATAAAACAAAGTAGAGATAAAAATACAGGAGTGGCAAAAATTACAATATGCCATATGTTTATTTTGACATTCTTATGCATTCAAGTATCTTGAGATGAACGACAGATATGGTAATTCAGTATGTACTTGATAATCCAGGAATACTTAAAATGTTATTTTGTTTGAAGTCACCGATCCCTTTTAGAATCTATGGCATAAAATTTGTGGATTGTTTTAGTGGTAAGTCGAAAGGTGTATTTGCTTATGGAAAAAAAATCTTGATAACTTTTATTTCAAAGGAAGCAATTCTTGCATTATATTAAGTTTTGAATTTATATTTATCGTTTTTTAAGAAGTTATAACAATTGCAGATAATAAATGAGTGTTTGTATAATGTGTTTGGACAAATAAGCGGTTGTGGAGAGTGGGGGTCGATCTTTTCATCTTGAACTGAGTCCCGTGTTATTCATTTGAAATATTTTTAAAAGTTACCTTATTTTCTTCTCAATAGCCTTCTCTCAGACAAAACATGGTACGCGCATGTTCAAGTTCTTGTGTGCATAACGCATTCTAATCTGTTCAAGTTTTTTAAAACAAAATTTCAAAGAAAATAGCTAGCTTGCAAATAACTAACATTTAGATGGAAACAGTTGCTAGATTTAAGTATCGGCCGCCATTTGCGACTTGGTGAAAACCGGGGGACATAAGTTGTCTTTATCTAGAACAGTAGGCTATTAGGCTGTTATTACTCCATGCAAATATTCGAGGCTAGATTCTATTGACCATCTTTCGACGTTGAAGGCGTGCTTACGAATTCATTCATCACACATAAGCAAAACCAAGCCTCAGCGATTCACGGTTTTCTGAAAAGAGATACAAGTAATTTATACATGTACCTTATTCATCTTGCACTGGATTTAACTTGATCACAAATTTTATGAAGAATTAACAAGGAAGTTATTGACTGACTCACTGAAGTGCGCTCCTATTGGGTTAAATACAACCATTCGGTTTTACAATATTTAATTCTCATATATGCGAACACACGCGGGTAAACGTATTTGCGCACGAGTTAAAATTAAAATACTGTCAATAAAAATGTACAGCATACCTAAATGCTGTCATTAAAGATATTACCTAGTCAGAAGTAGGACAAAATGAATACGGAATTTATTCGGGTAGGGTTTTTTTCTTTTCTTTTTTTGGCATATTTCAGTGACGTATTTTTATTTATTTATTTATTTATTTTTTTTTTTATTTTTTTTTTTTTTTTTTTTTTGGGGGGGGGGGGGATATTTTAATGACGTATTTTCACGTTGAAAATTTTAATTCGAATCATTCTGAGGTAAAATGAAAAGAATATGTTTATTTCTTGTGTTTGATGTACGAATCAGCTTATGCCAGACGGCAACTGCATTTTTCGGAAAATGTGTTCTGAACCGAACCAAAAATACATGCATTATACTTTTTCCTACATAGAGTAATTAATCAAGAAATCTTGTAACGTTTTTCAGTGAAAGTCTATGATGACGTCAGTATGACGCCGGAGTAACAATAGGTATTGTGACATCAAAAAAGTCGGGTGATCTATCGTACAATTGTGCTGTAAGGTTAATTTTCATGTGTTTGCGGTACGGACTGGCCCATTCAACATGAGAACAACTGAATCTTCGCGCGAACGAGTCCCTGACAAATACGAACCTTAAATACAGGAAGATATGTGTTTTTTCTATAGTCGACAATTAGTATCGCGATGTTATTGGCAGATTGTTATTGCAATTATTGCATTGCTATCGTTATCACAATCGCTTTTAAGACAATACCTGAATTTCTGATTTTAAGATCCCAAAGCAAGGGGAATAAAACCAGATAACAAGAAAGAGAGAAAAAATAACATATACATGTAATTGCAAATTGAACCGAAGTACTGGATAGCCGATTTCAATGTTGGAAAGATTGCTCGACATGTATTGATATTTTAAAGAAAAAAGGGTGAACCGAAATTTTGTCGCTAAATAAAACTACCAATAGGCTACACATAGTAGATCTACTGATAAGTTTCGCATTGTGCGATTTTTTATATATTAAAACAATTACTGTTTGAGACCATAAAGAAAGTTAATGAATTTGTTAAAACCAAATATTAACTTTTGCTACCTCAGTTAAGAAGAAAACTGGAAAAGTAAAACGTTGATCGTTATATTATTACAATGTAGGTATTGAAACTGTAACGGATCTTACTTCAGATTAATTCAAAAATAGTTTATTGTCAAACTGTGTCAATATTTGTTGTGTGTATTTCATAAACATTCAAATTTAAGGCAGAGCTATCGAGGCCAAATTTTGACTTACTTTATGAATAAATCCAGATCTACTTTAAAAATACTTGAAAAAATGACATGATGATATATTGCATATGTAGTGTATTAGTTCATTCCATATAAGATGAAACGCAATAAATAAATAAATAAATGTAAAGCAGAACTTATTTCAAAACTGTAAATTTTAATCCTCGACTACATGCTAAAAGTGTCGTTTAGAATGCATATTTGAATCCAAAACTACATTTGAATCACCAACGACTTGCCAGATTTTCATGTTCATTAAATCTCAAACCACTTACCAGAAGTTATTATTCGGATGCACTTCTGAACCCCTAACTACCAGTCAGAAGTGCATTTTCTAATTAACATTTGATATCCACTACTTGCCAGAAGTTTGTGTTTGAATGTACCTTTGAGACTCTAGCTACCCGCTACAAGCCAGCTCAAAAGGCATTATTCACCTATATGGAATACTATTAAGGTAAAAAATACACAATGCCTGCCTACTGTTACAATTTAAACATTGACACTGCTATTGGTCATTATGCATGGTGTCACCTTCACCACGCTTGTAACGGAAATCTCCGGCCTGTGACGAAATTTAACAAGCTGTTGCTTAAACAAACCATTTCCCATTTGTCAAATCTCTATACATATTCGGATATCCTCGATATCTTTCCGACGAATAACTATTCAGATTACGGGAAAACACGACTATTTGAACATAGCGCCACCTGTTGTCAAAATGTGACTTTCAATTTTGAACTAGCATTATGCTTACTTCTATTTTGCCTAGTGCCTGATAACATTTTCTATACTTGATCACTTCGTATATTTTGTTCTTGAATGCATTGCAAATAATCCAAGATAGCCACGGCATGTTAAAATACACCATTACGCTACACTGAACGCTACTATTCAAATGAGAATATGATATAAGTATCATTGGTCGGGTGGGAGAGGGGAGGGAGGGCTGGGGAGGTGGCGGAGAAGCTATTAGGATAGTGTATCAAGTTTCAGTGTCCATGTAAGCCGTTTCTGTAGTTAAATTTTGTTTGTGCAATGATGTGTGTAATAATGTGTGTGCTTTAATTTTCAGATTCGATTTATCAAAGAAATTTGATCGGTTAACAGGTAAAGGGTGTTTACAGGACTGCTTTACTTTTGCAAAAGGTTGACTTGTAAACTTAGTTTTATCATATAACAGAAAGGTAGAGGAGATGGTGTTAACAGTTGCGAATATTTAAAATTCTATGTAAATTAAAACTGAAAAAAATATGACCTGAGTGGAAGATTTGTCGAAAAAGGTGTCATATATTATATAAAAAAAAGATAAATGGATAAAATGGGTAAAATGGAAACATATAATGGAGGGCAGACACATGAGCACGTCGTAACAACAACAACAGGAAGTTTTGACCATGATCATGTCATGAATCACATGCACGGAGGCTCAATGCACGCGCACGATCACCACGGAACTCACCATGGCGATATGATGGACAACCATGAGAATCACGTGCACAGCATGGACGGAATGCACGGAATTAATGAAATGTCGCATATGGGTCACATGGGTATGCATATGCCATCAACGGTACGTTTTTCTTCAATCTCATCAAATTTTATACAAACAGGAGAGATACTATAATAAAAAAAAGATCACGTTTATTTTTTCTGTTTGTTTCCATTTAGTTTTTGTTTTCCTTTATGTTTTGCTGACAAACAAACACCAATTCAAATTTTACTCATGTTCGTGAAGTTGGCAGCCCGGCGGCCAAGCGGCTTAACCGCAGCTACCTAGCGGCCTGGCGGCCCAGAGGCCTAAGATAAACATTGTTATCAAAATAAAAACTAAGTGTCAACAAACAAAAACAACAAAAGGGGTTTGGGGTGTTCTTTTGCGAATTAAAAAAGCGTCTTTTCAAGATATGTCATCTGAAGGCTGATAGCGGCCCAGCGGTCTAAGATATACATTGTGTATCAAAATAAAATTGATATCTATGAACTAAGTGTCCACAACCAATTAAAATAAAAGGGATTTTGGTGTATTTTTGCAAATTAAGAAAAAAGCGTCTTTTCATGATTTGTTATCTGAAGGCTGCTAGCGACCTAGCGCCCTAAGGTAAATCTTGTTTTTCAAAACAAGAAATCAATCTTTGAACTAAGTGTCGATAAGCAACAACAATAAAAAGATAAAAAGAGTTTGGATGTGTTTTTACAAATTAATAAAGCGTCCTTGCATAATTTACGATGAACCTTGTCTGACACTATAAGAATAATATCTTTGAAGTAATTGTTAACAAACAACAACAATAAAAGGAGTTTAGGGTGTTTTTTGCAATTGAATTTTTTTTTCATGAAAAAATGTGCTTGCTATCTGTGAGCTGCCAGCGGCCTAGGATTTACATTGTATGTCACAGTAAACTGGTATTTCTGAGTTTAAACACAAAGAATAAGCAAAATGTGTTCAGGGAGTTTTTTTTTCAAATCTGAAAAAAACAAGGATTGTTCATGGAAAGAAAATTGCTATTTTAGGCTACTAGCAGCGCAGCGGTCTGAGAAAGACGTTGTGTTTCATTGTAAAAGAAGTATTTTTTCACTCAGTTTTACCAAACGACATAATTTATTTATTTCTAATGGTTTTAAAAAGAAAGAATGGAAGAAGGAAGGAAGGAAAGACAAAAGAACAGAAAGAAAGAAACAAAGAAAGTCGGTCGGTCGGTCGGTCAGTCAGCCGGGCGGCCGGTCGATCAATCGGTCAGTGAGTGAGTGAGTCAAACAGTAAGTAAGGAAGTTAGTAAAAAAATAAATATATTTAAGGTATGTCGGATTTAAAATATTCG
This sequence comes from Cyclina sinensis, assembly GCA_012932295.1. NCBI lineage: Eukaryota > Metazoa > Mollusca > Bivalvia > Venerida > Veneridae > Cyclina > Cyclina sinensis. Next base: position 49,953,776 of record JAAONU010000012.1, on the reverse strand, counting down.
TAAAATAATATACTCACTCACTCTAATTTCTTTCCTTCTTTCTCTCTTACTGTTTTCCTTCTTCATCTTTTCTTTCTTTTCTTTATAAGATTGTCAGAGATAGATAGATTATGTTATTTGTTTGATTTGGTTTGGTTTGATTGGGGTTCAACGCCAGTTTTAACAGCTAAGGTCATATCCCGGCGGTCAGTCCACCTAACCAGTGTTCCTGGGTATCGAACCAGTTTACTAACCAATTTCTCCACAAGTGACTGACTACTTCCTCACTTGCTTCAGCGCTCTACCGACGGAACTAGCCGGGCCGGCTATTATTTGTTTGAACAGGGTTCATAAATACTATTTCATCTGTGAACTCTATGTATATCATAGGCCGCTGGGCCGCTAGCAGCCTTAAGATTGCCATGCAGTTCTTCTTAAAACCACCTTTTTTGAGTTTTCAAAAGTACAAACAAAACACTTTTTGTTTATTTCTGTTTAGTTTGAATTAGGTTCAGAAATGCTATTCTAACTGTGATGCGCTTTCTATATCTTAGGACGCCCTAAGAAAAGCAATAACTTCTTTCGTGAAAAAACCCTTTTTCAATTTTTAAAAGGACTTCCAAATCCCCAATTGTTTATGTTTTTTTTTGTTTGAACTGAGTTCAGAAATACTATTTTTACTGTGAAACAATATGTATAACTTAGATCACTAAGCCGCTGGGCCGCTAGCAGCATAAAGATAGAAAATTCTTCTTTTCCTGAAAAAAAACCCCCTATATTTTGTACTTGTAAAAATGCACCCCAAACCCCTTTGTTTGTGTTGTTTGTTTGAACTGAGCTCAAAAATACCGGTACCATTTTAATTGTGATACATTATGTAAATTTTAGACCGCTGGATCGCTAGGCCGCTAGCAGCCTTAAGATTGCAAATACTTCTTCACATAAAATTTTTTTCTTTTGAATTTTCAAAAATACACTCAAAACCCCTATAATTGTTGTTGTTTGTTGACATTTAATTCAAAGATACAATTTCTATTTTGATACACAATGTATATTTTAGGCCGCCAAGGCGCTCGGCTGCCAGGCCGCTGCGGTTAGGCGGCTAGGCCGACGGGCCCCCAACTTCACGAACATATTTTAACCTTGTTTTCACATGAAGGAACTTTAAATAAACGTTCAAAATCAGGTAAAACTTATGCAAATTACTTAAAAATGTGTTGTCATATTTTTCAATTTTTGTAAGAACATTTATTTTACTTTACAATCTTTGTTCATCTCAAGGCTGACACTCTACACAATGCTTAAATCTTAAAACTATTTTTAATATATTACAGTTTTCACTAACGACATACTCAGATTTCATGCTGGAAGGAGTGAAAATTTCAAGTATTCAAGGTACGGTTTCTTTTGTATTATCATTCTTTATCGTATGACACTTTTGAAATAAACGGTCACTGATGCAAGAAAAAAAACTCCCATGTTTGAATTTAGGAGAATTTTTGAAAACCAGAAAAAACCCCACATTAGTGCTCTTTTTATGGTCAACAGATGAAATGTACAAAAAAGTAATGAATGTAAGGCCATATGAAAAGTCTTTTATTTATCGACCAGTTCAAACTTATATACTTAACAGGACTGTAGACCAGAAATACATAAAATTAGAGTATACAGGATTTTAAAGGCAGTAAAAGAGAACTACACATACATATATACTGTCTCCCTGACCTTGTGGTGCCTCAGCTCACAAAGCGGAAGGTTGAAGGTTCGAGTCCCTTCAGGGGCTTGCTCTGGTGCGGCCGGTTGGTGACTAGCCAGCTAGTTAAAGAATGCTTACCGACTGCCTATCCCACTGGCGCCTGGCACATAACATAATGAATCGGGGAGTAAATATGTAGAATTAACAGAGGTGTCTTATAAGCCCGGGAGGCTGACCGCTTCAGTCGGGGTGTCACTATAATAGACAAGTACTTTACTTTTGTAGAAAATGAATGTGAATTCTTATAACAGCGCCTTTAAATATCTACAGCGACTTTGAATTTTTACAGTGCCTTGAATGTTGAAAGTGTCTCTACATTTTGACAGCGTCTTTGATTGTTTTACTCTCTGGCACGCTGAAAGGTTCATTGGTACTCGCAACAAAAATCCTTCGATGGATTTGAACAATTCCAACTCAGGAAACAAACGCTTTACAATTTTACTCACACATCGGTTTCTACCAGATTTCATACGCATCTTGATAAAAAGGGAATATAATAATATGAAATAAATCTTTTTTTTACAGGGATTATTCTGGCAATGGTGTTCACAGTAATCATCACAATAGTGTTTGACAGTGTGAAGTGTATGATGTTCATGCGTGAAAGTGACGTGATCGAACGTGCACGGACTCAAGTTCCCGAGCGGTAAGTTTGAAAAGAAACTAACCTGTTCCAAATGGTATTTTACCCTTAAGAACGAAATTAAGATAATAATGAGAGGCTTGAATATTTAACTTTCAAACATAATAGATTTAATTACAATGATAATTAAGTTGATTTTTTAAAATTTTTCAAAGACTGCTGTGTCCTGTTCTTACCTATGCCAAAAAACAGGGTTTCTGGAGATCATTGTCAGATTCCACTGAAAGGATTTTAACTGGCGACCTAGGGGCTTCGGAATCAGACACTGCCGCTATACCGATGCGCTTGATTTATCTAAGAAATTGGCAATTTTAATAGAAAAAATATGATCACTTTTTGTATATTTTATATCTACACCAAGGAATGCGATGTTTTTTGTTTTTTGTTTTTTGTTTTTTTTTTTTTGTTTTTTTAAAAAAAAAAAAAGACTTTGTTGACTTACTACTAGCATTACACTAATCTGAAAATATCCAGAGAAATATTTTTGTTTTAACATTGCTGACTTTATATGATGTCAATCGTTGATGTTTCATTCTAGTGAATTTAAGGATGTTGCCTATCACATATATATTCAATATCTTGAAGCGGCAAGGATAAGTCAAATGAAATAGCTTTATAACGACGCCATTTTAATACCATCATACAACAGGAAATGCTAGTTATTATAATAAATTTATCATATCTCAAGAATGTTCTAAGAAAAAAGGAGTAAAGAGCCGTTAGTTTGAAGAAAAAAAAATTTATTCATGATAAAGTCTGAAATACATAAATACAAAATGGGTAGTCCTAGAAAGCTCAGTTTCATCTTAAAATACCATTATATTATCAATAAACGCGTAAAACATTAAATTAATCAGTATAATATGAATGTGAATATCCTGCAAGAAAATCTCATATTTAGGCGTAACAGTATGAAAATGGGATAACAACCTCGTCGCGAAGAAAAACGCATTTTTGTAGACTTTTCACAAAAGCCTGGATAACATGGCTTCTTTTTGTTATTTTTGAATGTTCCAACTAATAGGCTTAAAACAATGTTGTTTTCAGTATCTACTTGGAAATTATGTAGGGAAAGTGTAGTCAAGAAAATTAACATGCTGCATGTATAGACAAGTGAGAAAGTATAGGTCCAGTTCCAAAAGCTGTTTATCGTAGGGTGGGGACGGGATGTGTATTGTGCATAGCAAAGATTCGGTACGGTATATTTAACGTGACCATGAAAATATTAAAAGGGTACGTTTGTACCAACTTTGGGCATCTTCACTCCGACCCCAACACACTTCCAGTCATATATGATTGTTTTGCAATATCTGTATTACACTCATAGATTATTGGTATTTGTGTTGTCTTGTACAAGTTCTTCGGAGTAATATAGTTTAGGGAGCGCACGCTACATTTTGTCACTGCGCGGAAAGAACTAGTCCATATATCTCAGGTTAAGTGAGTAACCGCTGTATTACACGCGCTTGAAATAAGATTAAGAGCATTTAGAAAGAAAATAAAGTAAATGTGTATTATATTTGTAATAGTCAGCCAACAACAAAACATTCAAAATCACAGGCTATTATTGTTTCCCAATTATTTCTACGAAATGCCGTGAATTTCATGAATAAGGATCACGAATTCAGCATGCGACATAAAAACAGTCCGTGTAGGAATACACACTGGATAAAATTCGTTACTCACCAGGTGCATGTATATCGAAAAATGTTCACTCATAACGAAATAAAAGGGAAACATTTATTTTTCGTATGCATTAGCAGATATTCTTTTTTTTTTAAATGCGATATGACAACGGAAATAAATCTCAGTAAAATATGTCTTATTTTGTTTTGCCATTTGTAAACATGATTACACAATGTAAATCCTTTGTGTTTCCTTTTTTCGTAATATGAGTGTCCTTCAGAGTCTAAATGTAATCTTGTTTTACATGAAAAAACATTATTAACAGTCAAAACCATATTTCTGTAGGTTTTTACAAATGAAAAGGTATCATACGCATGAATCAATACAAGATATCAACTGTCAGATAGCTTACGCAATGAATCGGCCTTTTTGTGGTTCAGTACACTATGGATTTTCAACATGCTATTTTTTATACCCATTAACCTCAAGATAAACTTAAACACAGTACCTGCATTAGTGGTATTGCAGCCATATTATGTTATTTGATCTTTCACTGCACCCAGAGGAGAATATTGCCAACACGTCATTGTAAAAACAAAAACAGCTCTGAACTGATCCGAACAAGGAAGTTATGTGATTTTAAGATAATTGAAACAATATAGATTTTCCTGACAAAATGTTAAACATGAATTCATTAAAAATGCCTGAATATTCTCCTAAAGAAGTTGGCATTTAAATGATATAATTAACCTTTTAACAGTTTGTGTATATGTTTATGTGATTCGAAGAATGTGCAATTTTTCGGAGTGGGGATGGGGTATCGCGTTTTTTTCCCGTTTCGACGGAGGGGGATTTTGTTCAGTTCTGATATATGACCAATGTTTGGATTTGTGTTCATCAAATCTGGTAATGCACTGCTATTTGGTGATGCTGTTGCGTGTGTTTTCTTGAGAGAGAAAGGATCGCCCTCTGTTGGAGGCTTTCTTACTACTGAAAAGTCACGTCAACTTTTACCGGATTACTGGTAGTTAATCTACCATAATTCCGGCCGCATCCTGTCAACACTGTCGTCCAGCCATGAAGATTTTAAGTACCTTCATATACATGAACCAGGACTACGATATCAATAACTTGTTCTCTACGATATCGATTACTTTTCTACGATATCGATTTTTTGTTTTCTAGGAAAGCAGTTATTTGTTCATCTTATATATTTTCAGGAAACTCTTCTCTGGCTGGTATGTTACTTCAATCTACCATACGATTTCAATGATTCTCGCTTATTTAATGATGCTATGTGTGATGACGATGAATGCTTGGCTTTTGGTATCGGTGATTCTAGGATCTGGAATCGGGTACTTCTTTATTAGACCTCTTCTATCGTGGAAACTAGGGCGTATGGAACATTTACCGGGATATGGCACGAATCAAACAACGGAGGAAGAGACTAAACCTTTGTATGGTGTTCTCATAAATGAACAAAATGGAGAATTGATATGTGAACAAAATGAGACAGAAAAAATCTTGGATCGAGAAAGTGTGATATGATATTAGCAACGTGCTTTTGATGACCAGCTTTTTTGAATGAGCCACCGGCACAATATCGTCCACTACTCGAAATTTAGTGGTCTAACACATGATACATCACAAATATATAATTATATTGGTGTGAAACCACCAAACAAGTTTCTTCTTTAATCCATATAAAAGTCAGTCCACATGGCTGTAAAAAATAGGCAGACCCATTTAAAAATAGCTATTACTTACATATTCTTGTACATTTGCATATACTAGAAACGTGTGTGTGCGTGCGTGCGCGCGCGCGTGTGTGTGTGTGTGTGTGTTTGTGCGTGGGGGGTTCCTCGTGTTTCAAGGGTGAAAAATGTGTCTGGCCATGTGAACGTACCCATAGAATATACAAAATATATTGGAGACAATATTCAGATTGGGGTATCTGGAACAACGTCCTATCTTGAATTCTTCCTTGGTTGTACATGTACATGAAAATACTACCATATTATCAGAAATTGTTAGAAATGAAGAAATTATTAAAAGTCGTCTAAAAAGCATAGTTAGTCTCATGTAAACGTAACAGCTTCCTAGAGGAAAAGAACATTGACCCTTTTTATTGTTACTTTTAATACAGCTTGGAAAAACGACATGCACTTGATGTGTCATAGTTTAAAAGCCACTAGGCAGCTCTGACATTCCATTAAAAGACAACTCTGGCGTTCCATATGAAAGCAGCTCTGGCGTTCCATATGCAGACAGCTCAAGCGATCCGTATGATTGACTTTAGGTTCTTTATTACACTGAAAAATTAATTATTTCAAATCCTGAAAAAATAGAGAAGAGATAAAAGACTGTCTTCCGCCTGGAGTATATTTATATGTCATGAATATTAAATGAAATACTCTACCGTTGTTATTATATAAAATATTATATTTTTTGTAATGGCTGAGTTACAGGACAAGGTATTTACAACTATAATAATGAAATATCATTGGTGATGAAAGAAATTACGCAATTCATGATGAGGGCCGTACTCATGTATAGATCTGTTTGTTTTTAATAAACTACTAACGCTTTTAAGAGTCATGACTTCTTTTGTTCTGTCGTCTGCTGATTCCACTTTATTTAGATGTCAGCTGTGACTGCCGTCTACGACTGTCAAATAGAACGTCGCTGTTTGAGTTTTTGTAGAGTTGATATTTTTTTCCAGTGCTGAAGGAGAAATGGGTTAATCGCAACTAAATCAAATCATACAGTATTTCAGTAGCATCCACTCCAAATCGCATCTTCTTAGCTTCTGAAGATCTTACCTTCACCGACTTTTGGCCTGGAAAGAATCAACAATGTTTGGTTTTGTTTGGTTTTAATGAGGATTAACAAATAAATCATAAGAAGCTATTTCATTAAGATTTTTTCATAGTACTACCAGCCTCTTTTTCGGTATACCTTCTCATAAGAAACCACCCAAGTCACTTTGGTATTTTTATAACAATCTGTCAAAAATTCCTGTTTATTTCAAAACGAAAGGAATAGCAAAGAATTGTCCGACACACTTATGCTTCATATCTCTTTATTCTTCAATAATGTGTTGATTTCAAGTAAAATGTTTTCCAGAACATTTTATTCCCTTTCCAACCAATCGGGCATCTTTGTCATCATACACAAGTAGCTCCGCACAAACCCTAGACAAAACTGACTGGTTCCCGACAACACTGATTTGGCGGTGTTTAATATTTATGGTATGAAAAACTGCGAAATTGTGACGTTAAATTGCTCTACATTGTTACCGAACTGGTAGATACGCTGTTTGGCTGATTTATCCGATATTGAAAGTAGCTGAAAGATATACGAAAGATAAAATGATCTCGCTTTCAAATTATTCCGCATCTAGATTCTGGATTTAAATGGATACTATAATGTCAATCGGGCAACTATTTTACGACTGACCGAGTTTCAGATTCAGTATTTATAAGAGATCACTTTAACCCATGTTACAATGAATACATTTGCAGTATCAAATGTTAATTGTAAGTATAGAAACCGTTTATGAAATAGTTTTGACAAAGGTGTATGTATATCCGTACATCTTAATAAGTAATATCATATTAAATAATATCAAAAGAATCTGATACGCCATGCTGTAACGCAGTATAGAAATTTGAAAATTGCAGCCAGGCGTTCAGTCGCGCTTTATTTATTTTTACAAAAGTTAAATCATTCGTGAATATAAAACCTAGACAAAACCCAGGTCTTATTGTAACTGAAGACAATGTACGGACTATCAAAACAGCCTCATTTTCTTATATTAACAATGCTAGGAATTTTGATAGACTCTTTTCTTCTGATATTGTCATTTCTCACCTCAGTATTTGCATTCTTTGCTTCTAAAATACGCAGTTGGTGAAATTTACCAATAATGTCGAAATCTCTTAAGAAACAAAACAGCCCGACACTAAAACAGCCTGCAATGAAGCGCGAACTGGATAGAAAGCACAGACCATTTTTGAAGTGACGAAGAAACAATGCTAAGAAAAGGACATACCAGCATAGCAATAAGTAGAATTTTGATACCTTTCCTTCTTACACACATTTTAACGGGTCTCTCTTAATAAAGAGCAAAGTCTGAGTAAGTTTAATTTGAATCATGTCAATGACTTAAAAAATTTAAAATGAATTACAAAAGAATAAAATAAAATAAATACAAATGACGACCATGTCATAGTATTTAAAAGAAAACGTTAAGGTCATTTGAAGGCCAGAAGATCGAGAACATGTTTTATGTCTTTGCAGTGGTTTCGATTTTGTAAAACTAAAAATATCCTACAACGATTAAAATGAAATTCTATTGCTTCTTTGAAATTCCACAAATGATCATTGGTGTGTAACATAAAAATACATGTATTCCCCAAAAGGGTGCGTATCAGTGGTCCAGTGGTAACGAACGGAACTTGTTATCCGGGGGTGTGAGGTGAATCCTCCGCTCCTCCATCAACAGTACTGAAATTGTCTTTCGGATGAGACAGGGGTACCGCTGTCTCTGGAATGTGATGCTTCCTGTATCTTGCTGTACCTTCCACACAATATAGAGCGTCGACCATAAATAAACACGTCGCGATGCACTGTTGTATTCGGTTAACCGAATAGTGCCGGTACTCGAATATTCGAGAGGCAAAGAACCGAATATTTACGAGCATAAACTACAAAACTAAGAGAGCAGTAAAAAAATGAATCAATAGCAAATATATAAAGCAGAAACAAGAATTCAAATTAATAACTTTTGCACACCTCCCTTATTTTGACTGCAGATTATTTAAATTTAATCAAATTTTGGTATCATGTTTTTCGAATATTTTAAAAGTGAAACTATTAAATCTACTGCTTTAACATAAGACGATGTTTGTAGTACTAATGAAAAAAGAATATTGAACAGAGATGTGTTATTTTAATCTAGAATTTTCCTTTAACATCTCACTAAAACACCACGTTGGTTTTCCTAGAGCTGACAGTGCTTCAATAAATGGCCCTGCAAAATCAAAATCTTCAGACTGGAAAAAAAATTGCTTTTTACTTTCAAAAGATAGCAAACCATACTTAAGCCGAGACCATTTAAAAAGTATGTTTTGCAATGACAAGTTTAGATAAAAGATTGAACTTGTGAAATTGCTTCCATAATTTTCTGGCTTACTTTAAATTTAAAATTGAATAAGTTATTTATGGAAATATATAAAAATGAAAATGACAAATATATTCAAAATGATAAATTTAATATGTATTTCTTTTAAATAGACTTTACGAGCAAAGTAAGTAGACGTTTAACGTAAACTACTATCCGGGTACATCATAAAAGTTAATTGACAAGAAATTTAGTTTGATACAAATGTATCTTTATATCTTGATGCGCATTTGAATAAAAGCACTTCAAAACGGATATTAAATATTTAACACCTGGTTTTAGAAGTAAATCAACAACAACAAAACAATAATTTGAGCAAGATTTGTTTAATATTTTTATATGTTCATATTCACAGATAAATACTTCTCCCTGCATGGAAGAATTTGAACATACCGTGGTACATTTGTTATACTCCCTGAAAGAGACATCATATAGGCCTGCCTTGTCCTTCCATCATTATGTCATTCTGTCCTTGGTGATGAAAGAAATTACGTAATTCATGATAAGGGCCGTACACATGTATAGAACTGTTTGTTTTTAATAAACTGCTATCGCTTTTTAGAGTCATGACTTATTTTGTGCTGCCGTCTGATGATTTCACTTTGTTTAGATGTCGTCTGTGATTGCCGTCTACGACTGTCAAATGGAGCGTCGCTGTTTGAGTTTTTGTAGAGAGTTGATATTTTGTCCAGTGCTGAAAGAGAAATGGGTTTATCACAACTAAATCAAATCCTACAGTATTTCATTGTAGCATCCACTCCAAATCGCATCTTCTTAGCTTCTGAAGATCTTACCTTCGCCGATTTTTAGAAAGAATCAAACATGTTTGGTTTTGTTTGGTTTTAATGGGGATTAACAAATCAATCATAAGAAGCTATTTCATTAAGAGTTTTTCAAAACATGACCAGTCAACTTTTCCAGTATACCTTCTCGAAGGAGATCACCCAAGTCACTTTGGTATTTTTATAACAATCTGTCAAAAATTCCTGTTTATTTCAAAACAAAAAGAATAGCAAAGAATTGTCCAACACTTATGCTTCATATCTCTTTAGTCTTCAATAATGTGTTGATTTCAAGTAAAATGTTTTCCAGAACATTTTTTTCCGTTTTCAACCAATCGGATATCTTTATCATCATATACTAGTAGCTCCGTACAAACCCTAGACAAAATTGACTGGTTCCCAACAACACTGATTTGGCGGTGTTTAATATTTATGGTATGAAAAACTTTGAAATTGTGACGTTAAATTGCTCTACATTGTTACCGAACTGGTAGATTCATCCAATAATGAAAGTAGTTGAAAGATATTCGAAAGATAAAATGATCTCGCTTTCAAATTATTCCGCATTTAGATTCTGGATTTAAATGGATACTATAATGTCCTGGCGGCGTGAAGTTAGCGGCCTGGCGGCCTAGCGGCCTGGCGGCGTGAAGTTAGCGGCCTGGCGGCCTAGCGGCCTGGCGGCGTGAAGTTAGCGGCCTGGCGGCCTAGTGGCCTGGCGGCGTGAAGTTAGCGGCCTGGCGGCCTAGCGGCCTGGCGGCGTGAAGTTAGCGGCCTAGCGGCGTGAAGATGGCTGCCTTTATCACAATTTAGGTTGATCTTAAAAACGGATTGAAATCTATTTTTACAGCATATAATGTAAATTGCAGGGGTGTATAAGAAAGTTTTCGACATGATTTAGCTTTTATTTTTTAAAATAAATTATTTAACAAAGTTCTAGCTTATCTGCAAAGACGACTCGGAATCTCTTTGTACATTTACTCCCATGTACTCTTTGTAAATTACATTTCAGTTGATGATTAAGTAAAATATCAACAAGAACTAGCTTTGATTTTCTTTAACTTTTCGAAGCCTGGCGGCCTAAACTTAAAATTTATCATAATTAAGTTTATCTTAAAAACGTCTTGAAATCGATTTTTTCAGCATGTAATGTACATTTCAGGGATGAATAAGCAAAATATCAACAAGAACTAGCTTTGATTTTTTTTTAAGTTTTCGAAGTCTAGCGGCCTAAACTTAATATTTATCATAATTTATGTTTATCTTAAAAACGGCTTGAATTCGATTTTTACAGCATGCAATGTACATTTCAGGAATGATTAAGTGAAATATCAACAAGAACTAGCTTTGATTTTTTTTAAGTTTTCGAAGTCTAGCGGCCTAGCGGCCTAAACTTAATATTTATCATAATTTATGTTTATCTTAAACACGGCTTGAATTCGATTTTTACAGCATGCAATGTACATTTCAGGAATGATTAAGTAAAATATCAACAAAAATATCAATATTTTGTTTATTTCGAAAACTTAAAAAAAAAATCAAAGCTAGTTCTTGTTGATATTTTACTTAATCATCCCTGAAATGTACATTGCATGCTGTAAAAATCGAATTCAAGCCGTTTTTAAGATAAACATAAATTATGATAAATTTTAAGTTTAGGCCGCCAGGCCGCTAGGCCGCCAGGCTTCGAAAAGTTAAAAAAAAATCAAAGCTAGTTCTTGTTGATATTTTACTTAATCATCAACTGAAATGTAATTTACAAAGAGTACATGGGAGTAAATGTACAAAGAGATTCCGAGTCGTCTTTGCAGATAAGCTAGAACTTTGTTAAATAATTTATTTTAAAAAATAAAAGCTAAATCATGTCGAAAACTTTCTTATACACCCCTGCAATTTACATTATATGCTGTAAAAATAGATTTCAATCCGTTTTTAAGATCAACCTAAATTGTGATAAAGGCAGCCATCTTCACGCCGCTAAGCCGCTAACTTCACGCCGCCAGGCCGCTAGGCCGCTAACTTCACGCCGCCAGGCCGCTAGGCCGCTAGGTCGCTAACTTCACAAATCTAAAAAAATGTGCTTTTTACTTTCAAAAGATAGCAAACCATATGTAAGCCGAGACCATTTAAAATGTATGCTTTGCAATGACAAGTTTAGATGAAAGATTGAACTTGTGAAATTGCTTCCGCAATTTTCTGGCTTACTTTTAACTTAAAATTGAATAAGTTATTATTGGAAATATATATAAATGGAAATGGCAAATATATTCAAAATGATAAATTTAATATGATTTTTTAAAAATAAACTTTAAGTGTAAAGTACGCAGACGTTTAACGCAAACTACCATCCGGTTACATCATAAAAGTTAATCGACTAGAAATTTAGTTTGATACAAATGTATCTCTGCATCTTGATCATCGTCGGATAACCACGGTTGTTGAACTTCATTCAACGCTGAAGATCAACAACCATGGGTATACGACGATGTATCTTAATGCGCATTTGGATAAAAAACAGTTCGAAACGGATATTAAATATTTAACACCTTGTTTTAGAAGTAAATCAACAAAAACAAAACAGTTATTTGAGCAAGATTTGTTTAATGTTTTATATATTCACTTTCAAAGATAATTACTCGTTTTTTGAGACCTTTTATCGTGATGTGTATTCACATTTGCTACCCTCTGTATTTGTCACAGCTCTGTAGTCGTATAGAAAACCGTTACAGACGATAAATATTCTCAAGCATATAGACATTTTCAAAAAGTTGAAATGGAATCAAGAAGAGTGAAGGTCAAGGTCATTTCAATAGCATATTACTAAAATGAGAAGACACTGGATCTGAAATCGTTTTCATCCTTTTTTTTTGCTTTTTCTTCCTTCCTCAACCATTATGGCCATTAAACACCCATATACCATTTTAAACCACTGACCTACAGATTTTATCTTAACATTTTCCTACGTACAAGAGAATAGTCAAAATATCATTATCGCATGACCGCCACAGTTTTTGTTTGAAAATAGTCGTTCTCTTAATTCCGGTAAAATAACACTTTGATGTGCTCTAAATGAGGTATCGGTACACTTTCTCGCGCATGCCCAGTTTATCATTTTATCATGAACGTGATTGGTTCATTTTCCCAGGAGTTCATAGAAACAGCAGAGGTACCTAATGGGGGTATAGACCTAAAAAAATGTTTAAAAAAAAACGTAGTGGAAAAATCACGAGACAGCGTCCATCTTAAAAGAAAAGCTGTGATGGTCATGCGATAAATCAGTTATAGAATATTATCGAGGACTTTAACGGGTGGTATCAGCGAATGGGGCGACAACACGGGTCAATCATGGAAATTAATCTCGACGTTCCGTCTTGATTAATTTCCCATGATTGACCCTTGTTGTCGCCCCATTCGCTGATACCACCCGGTAAAGTCCTCGATAATATTCTATAACGAATACATATCATTTGACAATTATAAGTTTATGCTTCTATACGGCTTGAAAATGGAAGAAAAAGATCATGTTACGAGCAGCATTCGAACCCATGACCGTCGATTTAGTTAGCCGACTGTAGGAGTTTTGAAGAATACAAACACCTATATGGTTATCTCTGAATATGGTTTTGTTTAAATGATATGTATAAGAATAGCAGATTGATTTCTCAGGCCCTACACTCATCAGTCATTAATGTACAGTAAATAAAGAAAATATCATTAATATTTACCCCACCCACTTCGTCAACAATTGTTATTTACTACTACCATTTATTCGTGTCTCAGACAGTTTTCTACCAATAACCTTTTCTGTGCGAAAATGCGATTTCTCTCCATTTTTCGTAGAGTTAGACGGGTTAAACTGCCTACACTTTGCAGTGTTTGAACTCTCGACCTCCTCTTCATTAACATAGATTCTTGAACAATAACACTCTTTTACTGATCTTTATTTTCATTATACATTTGTATCTACAGAGATACCTGGTGCAACTTAGATAGAAAACAAGTGAATATTCTTTGTCTAAACGAATACTCATTCTTACAATGATCAAAAAGCATACCAGTCAAGATAAATGGTAAAGAAATGGTCTAAAAGTTAGAAATTAAAAAAAGGGTTTCATTCATTTCTAAGACGCACTTTCCATCATTGTTGTAAATTTAATAAGGACCTGGGCCAGACCAATCAATTTTGAGCACATTTGACTGCACAGAATACCAGTAGATGTAAAACCCCATTTTTTCAATGGAAAAAGAAAGATTTGTTAGGTTGTTTTTCTTAAAAGTACATCAGTGCGTACTGGAATTCTAGAAACTTCCAGGATCACATTGATTATAAAATTAATATAACTTTATAGTTATTTTATTGCTCAAACTATGACGGCGACAGCAATCCAGGTAACCTAATTGGGGCCTCAAAAAATCTCCACCAGATACCTGTGTAGTTCATACTGTTACCCGACCACTGGAAATCTACATTTAGTAAAAAATATCCTTTTTATCTCGTGGTAAACCTAACTGCCTGTTAAAATGTCTGTCTTTCTGTCTGATCACTTTTAGAACATGCCTTTCAGTGTCTGGTGATTGTACTGTCATTATACAGAAATAATGAAAATGCCAAGCAGCACGAAAATATACTAACAACAGGAACGTTGAACAAAGCTAGTCTTCTCAACATGAAGAAGAGAGAAATCAATTGCAACATGAAAAAAAAAAAAAAAAAAAAAAAAACAACAACAAATAAACGTACGACTGACCTTTTCCCCATAAAATAAAACCTACAACCATGTCTTGTATGCGACTTCAACTTGTATTGATAAATAAATTATATCAATATCAAAGAAAAAATGAAGTCTCGCTTTTAATTAACTTGACTTTAAAGGAAAGAAAAGCAATAAACTTTTATTTAGCTTTTAACTGAAACTTAAATCTCTTTCAAAGTATGACTGATTATATTATATTAAGGTAAGAAGAACTTTTACCTTTTACACAAAATATTTACACCAGTCAAGTAAGACCATAAACACCTTTAGATAAGGATGATTTATGTTAGAAAAAATCTAAAATATCAAATGTAATAGAGATTATTGTTATGTAAAATGATAACTCTATAAATTGAGGAAATGTTTATTTCTTTAAGAATGTTAATTCACGTTTATTGAATATAACAGCTTACAAAACAGTAAGAAAACTGAGAATAATAAATTCAACATTGCAGAAATTTCTGCTTGTTCATACGTAAGATATTTTGAAATTAATCACATTCATCCTTGTTATACCGTGGAGAACTTCTCTGAACCGGTTTATGAAATCAAGGTAAGACCGGTTTCAAGGGGTGATAAGAGTAAAAAGCAAGTTAAATAAAGTGCTTTGTCATTATAGTGTCAACCCTAATGAAAGGGCTAGCCTCTCGGGCTTATGAGAAACCTCTGTTGTTGTACAAATTTACTCCCTGATTCCTTCCAGAAGGGGTAATCGGTAAACATTCTTAAACTAGCAGGTGACACATCAACCGGCCTCGCCAGGACATGACCATGACGGGACCCGGAACTGCGACCTCGCTCCCACTCCGTTAGGTAGGACGTTTGGTAGGTTTTACAGAGGAGTATCTGAAACACAGCCAAATGGGATTTACCCAATGTAACATATCACAAAAATGCAAAATAAAATGTAGCAGCAAAGTTAAAAGGTTTGCTTGTCCATTGATTACCATTCAACAAATTCTGCAGTGATGATATTTCGAAATAAAAAATCAAGATAGAAACTTTACGAATAACGAATGGGATGAACCAAACATTATTATTATGTGATTTCTCATGATAGTGTGGTATTCGCTATGAACAGATAACTCTTCTCGAATTGATTAAGTTATGTGTGATAGAGTTACTTCCCTTACAGAATAATACAGGATCACTTGCACGCGCTATGAAGTTCTTTATATTTCTAGGAAATGACGCTGACAGGTAGAGAAGTATTCTTTGACACATGCACACGCGCTCTCAAATACCAACATCCAACAGATATAAAGTATTTTATGAATATATCTTTCGATTAGATCTAGGTCGCTGTGTTTGCTTTTGAGAGCACGCGACTTTGAAACAGCTGCTTGATTCTAAAAGAGAATTCGTTCTTCAGAACACGTTTCTGCTATCACGTGTCAACTTTAGCTCGTTTCCAATTATGTACACATGTATGGACTTTTTTAAAGATTTTTTTTACTTTTGAACTGCTTTGATAGTTATAAAATTAAAAAGAAAAGCAATTTGAAAAAAGGTTAATACGTTGTTCATTCACTTTTGACCATTATCACATGACACGCCTTGTGGCAGTGTTTATAGTACTGCAAGGGAAGTAACCACCGTGTGCAGCTGACGTTACTAGGTAATTTGGAATCCTGGCAGGGACAGTAAAAAACAAAAGCTACCATTAGATTGGAAATGTCCTCAAGAACGATTCAGCTTATATGCATGAAAACTTTTTTTGTTTTCCTTTACATCACTTCCTTTATCGTTAGAATTAGCCCTGACGAACTGGATTATTGGTCCTAGACCAATTGCAACATCGCGCATGCGCAATTCGATGCAAGAAATATAGAACTTTGACGATATCTGCCTCAATTCGTATCATTTGATTAATATGCATGTCCCAAAAGACCTTTCAAAATATTCCATTAAACTGCCGTTGACATCGACCCGGGTAATGCTGTAATACATATATAAAAAAATTATCCAGTTTCGCAACTGACGGGAATTATTGCTAAATGCTTTTTGTAATAGTTCATAAATGTTCTAGATAATTGCGAGCAATATTCGTAACCGTTATATAGTGTCAAATGTTGGGGTATGCTGTTTGAACAAACTAAATGGAAAAACGGATTCTCTGTCTCGTCTGTTTTGATAGTAGATAGCAAATTTGTTCAAACAAATGCATGACTCTGTAATTAAATACGCTAGGGGTGCCGTTGATCGTTACTAATGTAATGGCTTGAGCAGAGTATAGACTCACATATCAAAAACCGCTCCAATTTATCAAAGGCCAGTTTCAAATATTCGTGCAACTAGTGTCATTTTAAAAAATGTTCAGTTCTTTTACCAGATACAGTAAACACCCGTAATTTGGGAATCAATATCTAGAGAGCCATGAGCAACTCGAGAACATCGTGCAGCGATGGTGGTCAAATTCATTTCTATTTAATGCAGCAGTAGTCAAAAACTTTCTAGACTATTGTACTGTTTATCGAATGATTTCCTTCGATGATGATGTTTTAAACTGATTTATGTAATGATCCAGTTACATTTGCAACATTAATATACTAGTATAAAATGATTTAAATGAGGTCCACGTGACTACCCACGTGACCGAGCTAATTTGCATATTTCATCGAGTTAGTGAAACCGTTAGTGTTTCCAGCTGATTGCTAGATATGGAGCTGTATCTTTCTGTTTGACAGAAATGTCCGATGAACACAAATATGTAAATCCTGTTGTTCTTTTTTAGTTTATTTTATCTTTGTTAGTGTAAGTGGGCCTTTACAAATGACGATATGCCTGCTTTCTTCCGTTAATCGTCTTTGCTGCAAGATCAGCTGAAATTTTACATGCAAGATAAATAAAAAAAATTACTAGCTAAGTGACTGCATATTTTGTTCCGGTTTTAAGTCATCGTGTCTAGGGACTTCAGGAAGTCATTCTTACATCCATGTCAACAGAAACCATCGATATTTTCACAGTGCATTGTCAGCAGAAACTGTACAATCGTACAATAAACAAGTTCGACTATGTCCCAAAACACAGAATGCAGTATTTCTCTTTGAGGCACAATGTCTCTTTGCTGAATTTTGCAATCGTCCGCAAAAAAAGTCTTCATTCTTAAATTTTCTCGGTTATCAAATACAAATTGTATTTTTTTATGTTTTTATAACATTTATACATTAGTTGATCAAACTGTTTGAATGTACAAATGTAAATGGAAGGATTTGCTTCTGAGCAATTTTGACATTGCAGGTATAAGTGCCAACAGATTCAAACTAAAATAATGAATGTTCTTCAAATGAATACATTTAATGGTTTTAGTTTGATAACAATTTTACTCTTTTTATGCCGTTGACTTCAATTATTTATCTTATTAAAACTGAAATACATATAGGTTTTATCTTATCCATCATAGGGCAGATGCTTTAAAGATACGCTTATAGATTGAGATATTACAGGTAAGAATAGGTGCAAAACGGACATGCTCATAGGAAAATCTAAAACGGAGAAAAAAAAATTCTCGAAATTTGTTTTTTAATGTTATAGTTCAGCCGTTGAAATTTTAATACAAAAACACTTCTGGTGTCAATGTGTTCATGGTAATTGACATGAAATTACAATTAACGTACTGTGTCATCACAAAAGTGTCTAAAATTTCCTTTTAAATACATGTCAATAGGTAACCCTGACTTTCAGAGATAATGGGAGAAAAAAAAGTCTTTTTAATTTCGCAATTTCCAGAGAAAATTATACGAAACTTTCAATGTTCTGTATTACTGAATACAGTGCTTAATTTCTATACGGTGATTAGTTTGGATTCACGCTGATTGAATAAAAGTAAATAGGAGATAATTGTCCTGTGGTCGGTACAATATTTCGAACCACTCTTTTCTTTCAATAATCAATTTATGCCCAATGGATTATGCCATCTTTGTTAGTTGGACAAGTCCATTTTCAATTAAAAGGGTTTGTGGTATAAATTTTCAATTTCATTCTGTTTAGGGAAGAAAGGCCTTTACGCAAGCAGTGTAGACCCTGATCAGACGCCGTTTGTTGCGGCATCTGTTCTGAGTCTGCACTGCTTGCCTTTGTCTTATTTTGTCGACGCTAGGCATTAATGGGTTAATATCATTGTTTCCTAATCGTAATGCTGTCTCTCGTGTAAAATAAATGCATCAGCACATTATGGATAGAAGATTAACAGTGAAGAACAGCGGTTGCAATCTTCGATTAAAAAAGGTTGTCTATCTTAAGTTGTTTTCGCCTGTTCACAACTACATTGTCATGTGCAGGCATTTTATTTTAAGAACTTGCCACAAATGTCCCTTTAGGCCGCAGTTGAGAGTGTCATACTTACGACCCATGTCCCTCAGGATAATGTAAACAGTCAATTTGATTCTTTTGATCATTTGTTTTCCTTTGAGCTCATAGCGCTGGAGAGAGGTAAGGATTTTGAATGAAACTGGCAAATTTGTTAACCACATCCTTAACGTGTATCACGCATATCACTTTGTTTTCGCTGGTCAAGGTACAATGTCACACTCATTTGAGTTTTATTGTATAAGCGATATCTTCATTATGCTTGAAATAACTTTAAAATAACGCCTTTCAAATCTTCATTCTTACATGAGTGCGCGAACATGCGCGAACGCGCACGCCTGTGTGTGCGTGTGTGTGTGTGTGCTATCAAAGTTGCTCGGGTTAAGGTCAAGTTCACTTTTCGATTTCATTGTTTTGGCCTTTCTGAACTGATTCTTCTATTGGTCATAGCATTTCCATCCATAGATAACGAGAAATTTCAGTTTATAATAACATCTCTCATGCGCTCGATACACACGTGATGAGGAGTTTCTTTCTGATTTAGGTAATGTTGAATGTGATCAAATCGTGATCATCGTGTGAAAACAGAAATCGTCACTCGTGTACATAAGCGCTCGTATCGCTTGCAAATTACGCATGCGCAATGGACGTCGGTTTCTGCGTATATTAATTCCAATACAATAAAGCATCAGGTGTTGATTCAATGTCAGTAGGCCACTGATTATTTGAAATACTCACAGGTGAGGCCTAGGGCTTCGTTCAGAGGGAACATTATAAGGAAACACAATAATCGTTTAGTTTTTTAATGTTATAGTTCCATCAATTTTCTAGATTGAAGAACGATACGTTTGATCACTAAATGGAACGTATTACCTAGAAGTTATAAACGTAACATGCTGATTGACCAGACATAAATACATTATCATCTCATAATATGCTCAATGCGAACAAGTGCAAATACGTGTCAGTCATACGGACATGGTAAAATATTTGCTGTATGTGGGTACGTTTTTTTAAAGAAAAAAAGTGGAAAATTTTCAGTTTTTAATTGAAATGAACTTTTACTGCTTTTTAGGTATCAGAATTTTATCTTAATCAATAAAAATATGATTTTTTCTTTTATTTTTCGTTGGCTGTTTTTCACTAAATATTAGTAGGTCTCCTACACATTCTTTGAGTTATCGTATAATAAATATCTGTCAGACGGACGGACTCTGTTGGAATAACTTGGATTTTTTAGCTAGGGGCAGGTCGTATTTAATGTCGTCAGAACTTTTGACGTGAACCTTTTTTCCTTGTTTGTGTAGAAATAGGATGTACACACATTGTTCATCGTCGGAAACCCACGTTCGATCCATTCCGTTTCACTCTATTCATCGACCGTGGGACAACTGGTTGATAATCTCTGCCAATGAAATTACTCGTTACAATTTACCTTTTGTGGCCATGTTTAAATCATGGGAATACGTCTATTTTAAGTAACATGTCTCCACACTGAAGAGTATCTATTTGCAATGCGGAATCTCATTGGACGAATAGTTACTTCCCTTCGCTAATTAATATTCATGAAAACGAATAATCGGCAGTCAATTGTCCCAGGGTACCAGGGTACATAAAGTAGTTGTGCGGAATATGTACCGGGGGTAACCGACGATGATATTATTCAACTGTTTGTCTTCTAGCCAATAGCATAAATAAACTAAAAATATAAAACACTGAGTTATGCGCAAGCCTAAACCTTACGTTTTAGCTCTGACAAATACAAACAACGACCTTGAACCTACATGCATTCGTGTTTGCCCCTTTCCCCCTTTTAAAAAAAACCCTTAATACCTAGGCCTATCCACATGACCTTAGTGAATGTTAGGAGTAACATTATAACAAGGTAAACGTCTGATCAAATTTCGTTGATTAACTAACTTTTGATCATAAATCCGATATACGTGATATTAAATATCTTTAAACTGAAGATTTACAGAGCCATCATCCCATTATATTTTCTAAATCAAACAATTTTGTTGTTTCGAATAGAAAATTAAAGTGTATTAAAATGTATTAAACTATAGAATTACACATCAAACCTTTCCTATACGAGCCAAACATGTCGGAAATGGTTTGCAAATATATTGACAAGAAAATGAAACTGCTCATTCCAACTCGTTGTACAGTATTTTGATTTCAGTCTGTGATTCAACTTAGAAAAGAACCATTCAGTTCGCAAATTCATTTTAGAGAATGGATGAGTAATAAGAATTTCATGGTCGCATTATGCTTCAATTTTTTATTTCAAATTGTCTTGTCAGAGCAACCAGTGGCGCCCTTGGCCACCTCTACTGGCAGCCAGAGGAGAAAGACGTCGCTCCATGGAAACGCATCCGTTTCGTAGATTGCAATCCGATGAACACACCGGGCAAGGCAAGATGCCAATGATGCTGGTCTGATAAAAGTTCCTGGTGACACGCGATACGTGAGGTCGAGCGTTTTCGTGTTGGTACACCAGGCATTGACGTTGGCGAACAAAGGGACAACCACAAGACGTAATATACGGTTGATGTAACGACTGACTGTGAGATTACCTTGTCATACTATGAGTTTGGAAGTAAACATATGGCTTCCCAGACCATAACTCTGCCGCCGCATCCCCGGTTCTCCCTCCGGTTTTCTAGGCTTATTTCTGACTGTTTGTCGACCATCAGGGCGTCCAGGGTTGCTTCCACTAAACGTGACGTGAATTTAGCCGTTATAAATCTTTCACGCAACTGGTGTTGACGTATGTAGTTATCCTGTAGTACAGACTGTCTACCTGAACGTAACCTATATCGGCAAACGTTTTCGTGTCTCTGACACGTGAAATGTGACGTAATATTGTCGAACATTCACTCGATAACATCATATGGTTTGCATGCACGGATTGCACGTGTAAATCGTGATCAGGTACATTAATGCGATGAAAGAAAAAAACTGCACGAGTTTTGGTTTGTTGGATTTGTCGGTTAGTGTACATGTACATTTCTGTCGTTTTTTCATCAAATTTATTCTTTGCAACGAAATTAAACCTGTATTTTTAAAGAGACGTTTCTTTTTTTTCGTCAGTTTTATATATGCACACCTTTCCATCTGAATCTATCTCAAAACCAATAGAGAGCCGTCGTTATTTAATCATCCATACTTATATAAGATATAGTCATGATTCGTGGCACGTCGGCTAAAATAACACGTGCACGTTTCAACATACAGAAGCGGTTCAAGGCAAGGTGGTAATGCATTTAATCAACGTTTGATTCGGCGTATGAAATTCTGTATTGACTGTCGGTTGTTACCTTTCAAATCTAATTCATATAATATACAATTAAATGAAGTATGTGAAGTTGGCAGTGGGATCAACATTCGACATTCGACATTCAATGTCCCGCAGTGCATTGGACATTCAGCAGGACATTCGATTTGATGCATGTTTTTGAATGTCCAGCAGTGCCTTGGACATTCAGCAGGACATTCGATTTCATGCATGTTTTCGAATGTCCAGCAGTGGATTGGACATTCAGCAGGACATTCGATTTCATGCATGCTTTTGAATGTCCAGCAGTGCATTCGACATTGGGCAGGACATTCGATTTCATGCATGATTTTTTGTGTCCTGCAGTGCAATCGACATTCAGCAGAACATTTGATTTCATGCATGTTTTTGAATGTCCAGCAGTGCATTCGACATTGGGCAGGACATTCGATTTCATGCATATTTTTGAATGTCCAGCAGTGCATTCGACATTCAGCAGGACATTCGATTGAATGCATGTTTTTGAATGTCCAGCAGTGCATTGGACATTCAGCAGGACATTCGATTTCATGCATGTTTTAAAATGTCCTGCAGTGCATTCGACATTGGACAGGACATTCGATTTCATGCATGATTTTTTGTGTCCTGCAGTGCAATCGACATTCAGCAGGACATTTGATTTCATGCATGTTTTTGAATGTCCAGCAGTGCATTCGACATTGGGCCGGACATTCGATTTCATGCATGTTTTTGAATGTCCAGCAGTGCATTCGACATTCAGCAGGACATTCGATTTCATGCATGTTTTTGAATGTCCAGCAGAGCATTCGACATTCAGCAGGACATTCGATTTGATGCATGTTTTTGAATGTCCAGCAGTGCATTCGACATTCAGCAGGACATTCGATTTGATGCATGGTTTTGAATGTCCAGCAGTGGATTGGACATTCAGCAGGACATTCGATTGAATGCATGTTTTTTAATGTCCAGCAGTGCATTGGACATTCAGCAGGACATTCGATTTCATGCATGTTTTTGAATGTCCAGCAGTGCATTCGACATTGGGCAGGACATTCGATTTCATGCATGTTTTTGAATGTCCAGCAGTGCATTCGACATTGGGCAGGACATTCGATTTCATGCATGTTTTTGAATGTCCTGCAGTGCATTCGACATTGGGCAGGACATTCGATTTCATGCATGATTTTTTGTATCCTGCAGTGCAATCGACATTCAGCAGGACATTTGATTTCATGCATGTTTTTGAATGTCCAGCAGTGCATTCGACACTGGGCAGGACATTCGATTGAATGCAAGATTTTGAATGTCCAGCAGTGCATTTGACATTGGGCAGGTCATTCGATTTCATGCAAGATTTTGAATGTCCAGTGCATTCAAAATCTTGCATGAAATCGAATGTCCTGCCCAATGTCGAATGCACAGCTGGATATTCAAAAACATGCATAAAATCGAATGACCTGCTGAATGTCAAATGCACTGCTGGACATTCAAAAACATGCATGAAATCGAATGTCCTGCTGAATGTCGAATGCACTGCAGGACATTCAAAATCTTGCATTGAATCGAATGTCCTGCTCAATGTCAAATGCACTGCTGGACATTCAAAATCTTGCATTCAATCGAATGTCCTTCCCAATGTCGAATGCACTGCTGGACATTCAAAAACATGCATGAAATCAAATGTCCTGCTGAATGTCGATTGCATTGCAGGATACAAAAAATCATGCATGAAATCGAATGTCCTGCCCAATGTCGAATGCACTGCAGGACATTCAAAAACATGCATTCAATCGAATGTCCTGCTGAATGTCCAATGCACTGCTGGACATTCAAAAACATGCATTCAATCGAATGTCCTGCTGAATGTCGAATGCACTGCAGGACATTCAAAATCTTGCATTAAATCGAATGTCCTGCCCAATGTCGAATGCACTGCTGGACATTCAAAAACATGCATGAAATCGAATGTCCTGCCCAATGTCGAATGCACTGCTGGACATTCAAAAACATGCATAAAATCAAATGTCCTGCTGAATGTCGATTGCACTGCAGGACACAAAAAATCATGCATGAAATCGAATGTCCTGACCAATGTCGAATGCACTGCAGGACATTCAAAAACATGCATTCAATCGAATGTCCTGCCCAATGTCGAATGCACTGCTGGACATTCAAAAACATGCATGAAATCAAATGTCCTGCTGAATGTCGATTGCACTGCAGGATACAAAAAATCATGCATGAAATCGAATGTCCTGCCCAATGTCGAATGCACTGCAGGACATTCAAAAACATACATTCAATCGAATGTCCTGCTGAATGTCCAATGCACTGCTGGACATTAAAAAACATGCATTCAATCGAATGTCCTGCTGAATGTCGAATGCACTGCAGGACATTCAAAATCTTGCATTAAATCGAATGTCCTGTCCAATGTCGAATGCACTGCTGGACATTCAAAAACATGCATGAAATCGAATGTCCGGCCCGATGTCGATTGCACTGCAGGATACAAAAAATCATGCATGAAATCGAATGTCCTGCCCAATGTCGAATGCACTGCAGGACATTCAAAAACATGCATGAAATCGAATGTCCTGCCCAATGTCGAATGCACTGCTGGACATTCAAAAACATGCATGAAATCGAATGTCCTGCCCAATGTCGAATGCACTGCTGGACATTCAAAAACATGCATGAAATCGAATGTCCTGCTGAATGTCCAATGCACTGCTGGACATTCAAAAACATGCATTGAATCGAATGTCCTGCTGAATGTCCAATGCACTGCTGGACATTCAAAACCATGCATCAAATCGAATGTCCTGCTGAATGTCCAATGCACTGCTGGACATTCAAAAACATGCATCAAATCGAATGTCCTGCTGAATGTCGAATGCTCTGCTGGACATTCAAAAACATGCATGAAATCGAATGTCCTGCTGAATGTCGAATGCACTGCTGGACATTGAAAAACATGCATGAAATCGAATGTCCTGCACAATGTCGAATGCACTGCAGGACATTCATAAACATGCATGAAATAGAATTTCCTGCTGAATGTCGAATGCACTGCAGGACATTCAAAATCTTGCATGAAATCGAATGTCCTGCTGAATGTCGAATGCACTGCTGGACATTCAAAAACATGCATCAAATCGAATGTCCTGCTGAATGTCCAATGCACTGCTGGACATTCAAAAACATGCATGAAATCGAATGTCCTGTACAATGTCGAATGCACTGCGGGACATTCATAAACATGCATGAAATCGAATTTCCTGCTGAATGTCGAATGCACTGCAGGACATTCAAAATCTTGCATGAAATCGAATGTCCTGCCCAATGTCGAATGCACTGCTGGACATTCAAAAACATGCATGAAATCGAATGTCCTGCTGAATGTCGAATGCACTGCTGGACATTCAAAACCATGCATCAAATCGAATGTCCTGCTGAATGTCCAATGCACTGCTGGACATTCAGAAACATGCATCAAATCGAATGTCCTGCTGAATGTCGAATGCTCTGCTGGACATTCAAAAACATGCATGAAATCGAATGTCCTGCTGAATGTCGAATGCACTGCTGGACATTCAAAAACATGCATGAAATCGAATGTCCTGCACAATGTCGAATGCACTGCGGGACATTCATAAACATGCATGAAATCGAATTTCCTGCACAATGTCGAATGCACTGCAGGACATTCAAAATCTTGCATGAAATCGAATGTCCTGCTGAATGTCGAATGCACTGCTGGACATTCAAAAACATGCATCAAATCGAATGTCCTGCTGAATGTCGAATGCACTGCTGGACATTCAAAAACATGCATCAAATCGAATGTCCTGCTGAATGTCCAATGCACTGCTGGACATTCAAAAACATGCATGAAATCGAATGTCCTGCACAATGTCGAATGCACTGTGGGACATTCATAAACATGCATGAAATCGAATTTCCTGCTGAATGTCGAATGCACTGCAGGACATTCAAAATCTTGCATGAAATCGAATGTCCTGCCCAATGTCGAATGCACTGCTGGACATTCAAAAACATGCATGAAATCGAATGTCCTGCTGAATGTCGAATGCACTGCTGGACATTCAAAAACATGCATGAAATCGAATGTCCTGCCCAATGTCGAATGCACTGCAGGACATTCAAAAACATGCATCAAATCGAATGTCCTGCTGAATGTCCAATGCACTGCTGGACATTCAAAAACATGCATTGAATCGAATGTCCTGCTGAATGTCCAATCCACTGCTGGACATTCGAAAACATGCATCAAATCGAATGTTCTGCTGAATGTCCAATGCACTGCGGGACATTCAAAAACATGCATCAAATCGAATGTCCTGCTGAATGTCCAATGCACTGCGGGACATTGAATGTCGAATGTCGAATGTTGATCCCATGCCAACCTTACAGACTTAATTAAATGTACAAAAGTCAAGATTGGCTCTGGAACATCTTTATCAAGCGATTGCTCCAAACCTCTAACCCTCCCTTTATAAGCTGAATAATTACACTTATAGGCGAGAGAGTGTAAAAAAAGGGCATGTTAGCGATAGTTACCAGCTACTGACAGTTTTAGTTATGAACTGTTAAGTTTCTTAAACTGACTAATTCTTTATGCACGACAGATACTCTATTCGTTATTATTCAAGTTCTCTCTGCATGCGATTTAAGGTACGACGTTTATTAAAGACGAAGGAACTCTGTTATCTCGCCATATGCTGGACAATTAAATCATCTGGATTTTAAATAATTACACCAGAATGGACTGCTCAGCAAACAAGATCGTCTGCTCTTGTTGACATTACGAACACTAATATATTAGAAATCACCCTTTTAGATTGTTAATGCGTACTCCAGTTTTATTAGTTACATTGTAAAATTCTTGCAAGACTTGAAGGTTTATATAATTATCCAGTAACATAAAATGAACCAGAAAACAACAACAACAGCAAAACAGCAGCAGCAGCAGCAACAACAAAAAAGCAATAACAAAAAAGGATTTTCTTTGACAATGTGACCTGAACATTCGGCAGAATGTAACAACATTTAAGCTTTACAAAAGTCTATTAGAAAATCAAAGGGCAGTGCGACAAATCCACGGACATTTATAGAAAGTCCTAACGTATTGTTTTCAAAAGACTAAAATGGCGTCGTGGAAGGTTTGTTGCAAGCAATTAATGATTCGTGCAAAAATCCGCTCTTTCCGGAATCTTCCGTGAGAGTGACTTTCAGAAAACATTGCTGATGACGTCAGATTGGACGTAAAACAATTTAATAAACAGGTATAAGAAATAACTTTTGAATTTGTGAACTGACCAATGGCCAAGTAGACAAAATGCCAGAACTATCACAACAAGAGCAGGTGCTCAAATTTTTTTTTTGAAATAATCATTAAATTGGTCTGTTATTATGGCCGTTTCCTTCGTCCATAATGTTAAGTTTAAAAGATCTTATTGAGTACAAAAAGATGCAGCTTGACTATTATAAATAGCGCAAAGAGACCATGCTAGAATTAGTCCAAGGCGGTAAGCCTTGCCACATTCTTCAAATAAACAAAAATTACTACTTCCATTTTACGACTATATAGCTGTTGCTTGAGTTTGATGTGGCAACAAAATCATTTATTTCACAAAAGTTTATACTGATTTGAAAATCTTAGAAATTAAATAGAAAAAAAAATAATGTACCAATATGCTTGATTTGTCTCGTTTTAAGATTACCTTTGACACATGAAGGAAATGGTACGTTCTTTCTTATCCTCGTTTATCACTACTTTGGAATAACATATATATTGTTTGTCAATCTTTAAACCTCTTCCACAACTGAAATTGGTTTGTCAATATTCCCAGGCTGTAATATAATCAAGACATAAACATACCACTCATTTGCCCAGAAGTGCTTGTTTTAAGCACTGCAAGTCCTCCTTATAAGTGCTAGAAATTCTTAAACTAAATTTATCAAACATAATTTGAAAGCAAAATTTTCACGAAAAGTAAAGAAAATATCACATAAAGAAAATTATAATAACAAAAATTATAAAATTACTTAAGCGAAATCCATTGCAATTAATAAAAAAACTAACTAGCCCAGAGCTAGGTCATGTAACACACATTTACTTAAAAACCTTGTATGCATATGAAGTTCATTAACAGCAACAAAAATAAAGGTAAGTTTAACAAACCTCTTTATCTGTGAAACAAAATACAGGGATAAACATCTCTAATTAACAACTCTAAATATAAGTTAAATTATTAGGATTTATATAATCATAGAAGAAAAAAATGGCGGATTAAAAATCAACGCTTTGTTATGAGTTTTTCATGAACGGTAGAAAGATTATGAAGCCAAATTTTACGTATTACAATGATGGCTTACTATAGATTGAGTGAACATTGAAAAAATATATCAGTTTATTGTCATAATTATGTTCATTTTTGGTAACACTGCAGGAAGTTGATAGGATATTTATAATTCGTTGAAACGCTTAATGGCACAAATAAACAATCATAACAGCACATTGGTTTACATTTAGTCAAGCGATCTAACCAAGAAGTTATTTCTTGAAAAAAAAAGCATTTAGTCGTCTGATAGAAAAATGGTCAAAAGTAGCAGACGAAAACTCATATGAGTATTACTCAGACTGAAGATTGTTTTGTAAGAGTAATTAAGATCAAACAGACAGATAACATATTACCAATATTCCTTTAATCAATATTTCCTTTTAGTGGTGTTTTTTAATCAATTTGTTCATTTTAAATATTAATTGTACAGTAGAACTCGTTTTAAATACCGCACTGCATATCCATAAATCTGTCAATGATAACAGAGCAGATTGCATTTCGATTTGTTAAGGACATTTGTCTAGCAAAAA
The DNA here is from genome assembly GCA_012932295.1 of Cyclina sinensis. NCBI lineage: Eukaryota > Metazoa > Mollusca > Bivalvia > Venerida > Veneridae > Cyclina > Cyclina sinensis. Next base: position 49,924,547 of record JAAONU010000012.1, on the reverse strand, counting down.
ATGGTTTGGGAGTTATGATCACGGTAACGCATTGATAACTAGAAAGAGTTGTTTATTTACGCTTTTAGGCACGGACTCAGCATTAAGTAAGTGGAAATAAAGCAAATACTGTAATTAAAACGCGTTATTGATATTTTATGAGACAAAACCTCGTCTCTCTTTTTGATTGTGGTAAATTTGTTACCAGTTTTATTTCGAGAGGTTAGAATAATCGCGCTTGCCTTTAACTGAAACAAATTGTCTTACGATAAGAGAAGAGTTTGGACAGAAACATTGACAGTTTATGCCATTGCACACTGCTGCATCAAACATACATTTTAGAGGTATGTTCAACATGAAAAGTCTGAGGTTTCGCGTGCGGAGATACCATTTAGCGAAAGAGTGGCAAAATGGCGATGGAAAACAACCAAAAGCTTCCGGAATTTTCAACAAAGTAAAGTCAAACTCCGGAAGTGACATCACAGATGGACAAAACAGACAAATTCTAAAGGTAGGGATTTCAATATTTACTTTCCCCCTTCAGTTTTCAGTGCTCATTTAAATGCTAAAATTGAAGATTTATCAACAGTTTGAATTAAACAGTTCTGTTTCATTTATCATAATATAAATATTACCTTTCCAACCATAAACATTTTTTGATTTTTCACAGGGACATTTCCTACTCCTTGCGTCCATTTACAGCACATGTTTATGCGTGCTGAATATATACTATAACAAACAACAGCTGAATGGTTTGTTGATTAAACTGGTCATGTTTCAGCTATTCTGTTTTATGCCCCTATATGTACCTCACGTTTAAATGTTTTGAGAATGTGTGAAACGAATAGCAACTAAACAACATTGGAAAACACCTGGGTCTAAAAAAATAGATCTGTTGAATTTACTTAATAAATTTTAGTCGAACGACCACACACATTAATATTGGAGCTCTGTCGGAATCCCCGAACCTGTCTCCACCCCGCACTCCACCCTACCCCACAACCATTCTGATACCCTAAAATGTGCTAAAACACTCTCAAGTAATGAAAACTGACATAATGGGTAATAAATATTATAGGAAACTATTAAAAATTCTATATATAACTTTCTGTGAAATCTGGTTGACACCTTTCAAAGCTGCCCCTGTCCAGAAAATAAACCTCGTGTGTTGTAGTGCTTCATACCGTGCACGTTTAAAAAACTCAAAGACTCGGGTTCCTTCTGTACCTCTTTGTTTACCGTTTCATTCTCTCTCACCAGTGGGAAATTGTTCGGAAAGAGGTTAAATTCACTTGAACATTATTCACTTATTGTTGCAATCAAACATGAATACGAAAACCACCCTACTTCTTGTCAATTCTCATTTAACTCGTATCCTGCGCGGATCCCCATCTAATTACATGGGTATGTATGTTTAAATTGTTACGTCAGAAGACACCTATGATGATAGTAATACAATGGTTCTCAATCCATATGCTCTTCCCGGTTGTCTTAAAACATAGACATCGGGGCAATTTCTCACTTATATCGCTCTGAATGTCATGGGAATGGGACTTTTATGGCACACAAAATAATGTCAAGATACTTATGACATTTTCGTCGATTAACAAATGTATCTACAGTCGTGCCGACTTGGCCATCTTCGGAATTTTTCGTTGTTGAACGAGGTACGAAATTGACAATACATGTGATTTTATATGACGCTTCGGCGTAGGTTATAGTTCATATGATTTATTATTAGAATTTTTAACAAATTAAGTGCAAGGGAACGTCAGCGACCGCAGCACTTGAATCGTTAAGACTTCTAATATGTGACTTATTACCGGCTTATAGTTCACCCCGTCATTTCCGGGCGGCTTTCTTCATGTTTGCCAAAACAGGCTGTCAAAGAATTATTGACAGGCGAAACAGGGTTGAAAATACGCCATTGGTTAGCTAAGGTCAAGAAGTATTGATATAGAAATTTTATTTACCAGAAAGGTAACTGTTTTAGATTTTTGGAGGCCATGAGCTGCTGAGGTAAATTTGTTACAAAAACCCAGGCACCTAAGGAAGTTGTGGGGCTTCTAGAAGCCTCGCGATCGTAATAACATGTGCAACCAAGGACATCAGCCTGTCAGTGGCCTAGGAAAGTGGAGCTTTAGAAAGGTACTGGAAGTACACCAGAGTAACTTAGTGAACCAAATGGATATTGCACATATTGCTCATATACATGGATAAATGGTCTACAAACTAAAAAAAATCTTTGGATGCTGATTGGCTGTTAGGCACAGGGAGAAGTGGAGTAGAAGACATAGGAAGTTAGTCCAACATTTGTCCGTATCAGATCAACTTTAAATGCAAGTTTCAGAGAATCACTTACTTGCAAAATTCTATACGCGTATTAAGATTTTTTGTCATTGCAAAATACATTGCTCAAATTGATTAAAGGAGCGCAAATATGTTATGGCGTAAATTGCCCACCATACTAGATATTCGTTGCAAATTTCGTGTGTAGGTATCGACGGTCAATATCCTCAAGAAACCCGAGCACTTTACAATAAATTTACAAAGCATTGGTATTTTGTTTTTCTTTCTGTTGTGTAACCCCCGAATAAGATTTAGACTTTTGCATGTACACAGTTCGTTCACGATAGCACATTTGACAAAATGAATGTATTAGTGCAACTTTTTACTGTATCTGCTCTTTTGACAACGGTCCAGGGTTTGCGACGACATTAGCAAGTACTGATGTTGCTCGGCTGGTGCAGATGATCGAAAATGGATTTACGCAACGTGAGGTGGCCACCGTTCTAGACGTCTCTCGTAGCTTTGTTGCCAGGTTGTGGAGTCGTTATCAGGAGACTGGAGAATTTACAAGAAGACCTAGGCAAGGTCGTAACCGCATTACAACACCTCGTCAGGACCGATATCTGAGAACTTTGGCCCTCAGAAATCGTCAGTGTACTGCTACTGGCATTGAAATTGACTTCCGGCAAGCTACGGGGGTTCGTTTGTCAACTCAAACTGTCCGAAATCGTCTTCATGAAGATGGTTTGGATGCCCGAAAACCTACCAGAGGACCAATTCTGACGTAGCTCACCTGAGAGCTCGCTAAGAGTTTGCCCAAGAACACGTCACTTGGCAAATGCGCCACTGGCGATCTGTGCTCTTCACAGTCGAGAGCCGCTAACAAGTTTCGACCTGTGACAGGCGTGTGAGGGTGTGGCTTCGCCGAGGAGAGAGGTATTCGGAATGTAACATTATTCCATATGACAGGTTTGGCGGTGGGTCAGTTATGATGTAGGCTGGGATATCCATTAGCGGACGCACAGACCTTTATGTGATTCCAGGAGGTAGTCTGACGGCCCTGAGATATCGGGACGAGATCCTAGAACCAATTGTTAGGCCATATGCTGGTGCAATAGGTGAAACTTTTCGTTTAGTGCAAGATAATGCTCGAGTACACACTGCAATAATCGTCCGGAACTTCATTGATTATGAAAGTATTGAGGTCATAGACTGGCCAGCGAGGTCTCCCGATCTTAACCCTATAGAGCATGTCTGGGACATGCTTTCTCGTAGATTTTCTTCACACGTCCAAACCCTGTGCAGAACGTCCGTGAGCTTTCTCATGCTCTTGTAGCAGAATGGGATGCCATACCACAGGATATGATCAGACGTGTCATCAGGAGCATGCCCAGACAATGCAGATGGGGCCTAAACGCCCGAGGGGGATACACTCATTACTGACACTGATTATCAAACTGTTCCAGGCCTGAATCTGCTTTGACAGACATTGCTTGTTCTCCTGTAAGACTACCATTTCAAAGTTAAAGATAGTGTTCATATCCTAGACACTGTCTCCGTTCAGGAATGTGCCTGTTGGCGATGAAAATGCCGATTTGTTTTTGTAAAAAGATTGATTTTGTTATTTCTGTAAAAGATATTCATAAATCTACTCAACGCGTGTGGTGTTTTATAGATTATATGGGCGCTCCTTTAATTAATTTGAGCAATGTATTTATATGTTGTTCTTCTCTATTTGTTAATGGTTACCTTACTTTTTTATTATGAATGGGTGTTCCACTTCAGTTCAAACTGATAACAATATATTTATTGACCAAACACAAGATAGACCAGACTGATACGAAATGCTAAAATTGGTAATTATCCCATCCATTGATACTCTTTTTCCTGTGAGATATGATTAAGGTTAGTTGCTTGCTTCTAAATTAAATAGGTATAATTGCATGTAAATGCCAATTAGAATGAAATGGAATAGCACAATCATTTTGCTATTTGAAAAGAATATTGATCCAACTTTGTTTTATACCTTTAGTTAATGGTCACAATGGTTATTTTCTTTTGTAATTCTGGACGGTTTAAAAAAAGATATATATACATTTTAGAAGTTTTCTTGTTATCATACAGGTTAGCTCTAAGATAAAACTGAATAGTAAGTGATGCATTAAGAGATAAGCATCTTTAGGACATATACGTTTTAATGGGAAAATACTTCTATGTCTTAATGGGATAAAAGCTGATTGCTCATGTCAAATTTGCATCTTTTACATTCGAATCAAAGTGCTCGCTCGATTGATTTCAAGTTACATTGAGAAAAGAAGATATTCTAAAAATTTAGAATAAATATAAATCATACAGTTTGATTAACCAGCAAGACATCTGGACTGAGTGTTAAACACCATGCATGAAGTACAGTTTAAATCTAATTATACAAAACGTGCCGTGAAGATGTCAAAAATTGGAATAAAATTAAAACCCTCTGACAAGAACATAAATATTAAACAAATCCACGATGAAAGTGAGAGTCAGATATTATGCAGGATAGCCGAGAGCCCTTACAGTATTCACAGGGTAAGCAATGTTTAATATCGTACACTCAACAAAATAAATTAAGGGTCAAGACTTACGTTCATAGATTTTTTAAATGCAAAAAATGTTCATGTAAAAGTTAAATTGTGTTTTGCTTTGGCCACACCAGTACTTGTGTATATATGTGTTTATCTACCCGTAACAGCTCAATTATCCCGTGCAGGGCCGTGCAAACATACCTACCCCTCAAAATCAAGTAAAAATCAAATGTATAGAATAAAGTCAACGTGACATGAGCAGGTTTTAATTTGAATTTTTGATTCATCTGTTACACTATAGAACTGATTAGTTTGAAGAATCTCTGATGCCTAGAAGACACATGTCGGAGGCTGAGGCAGCCAGAGCAGTCAGTCGTCTGCTGGCTGAGCAAACGCAGCGCGAAGTGGCCTATGAGCATGGTGTTAGCCAAAATGTAAGCCAACAACTTTGGTAAAAGTACCTGGACACAGGCGCCGTCGCCAGACGTCCTCAGAGTGGACGTCCAAGGTCAACATCTGCTCGGGAAGACCGTACCGTCGTTGTCCTGGCAAAACGCCATAGGGTTGACCCAGCTGTTGCTGTCATAAGTCCTCGACCCTTAATTTCTTTTGTTGAGTGTATTTGAAACTGTAGAATACGTTGTATTCACGGTTTTACTAACAGACAATTTGTTTATATGTACTTTTAACGAACTAGGTTGGATTAAGAAACATTCTTGCAATGGTATTGTTTTACCGAATGGCATGGTTTGATATGCTGTGACACGGTAATTATATAAAATTTTGTTCAAGCTCGACTCATTTTGAGAATGAAATGTTGCACTTCTTTCCAGAAACCAACATGAAAAATGAAATTTAACTTTGAATAAGCTATCCATTGAAAACACATTTTTTACAAGATCTGAAAAAACATTATTCACTCTGAGTTTGTTTCTGGAGCCTGTTCTCGAAGTTTGCTGTATGTTTTTGTATTTGCCCATTTATAAGCTGATTACTAGAACATGGGTTGGGGGGAATGTTTAATACTGAGCAATTGTTTTAAAATCAAATGTACGAGCATAACAGCTGATATATCTCTCATAAAGTGTCAATTGGCAGACTTAACGCGTAGTTATCACTTTCAGAGTTCTCAATTGTATGTGAGAGCATTACAAATAAACTGTAAATTTGACCGTTCAAATAATGCTACTTATCATGAAACCTATACAATAACACTTATTGATAAAAGCAATAAATATTTCTAAATCATTAATTTTTAAAGCCATTTCGTACACAAAAGGAGTCTGCAATTAGTGCATAGCTAAAATGTCCTGCACTGAATACTAAATTTGAAGAGGAAATGCATTTTTTAAACTAAGTAAGGCTTTATCTCTGATATAATATTCACAAGAGACCTTTGTGACTTTCGAGCGGTGCTCACTGTTCAGCCAACGGTGAGAGTGAATGTTTCGTCCAGTTTGAATTTCTTTTTTTTCTAAGACTTGCACATAGTCTTGAACAAGAACCCAGTTGAGCTTTGTAAAAAAGAGGACAGTCTTTTATCTTTCACTTTCTATTTATTTGAGTTTATTTATAGTCGATTTTCCTTAAAAGAAATATTTATATTTATATAGATAAAAGATTTTTTTTGCAATGACTATTGCCTTTGTGGATACATGTGCATTTATTAAGATATAGCTATATATTTAAACTTACTTTTATTCAAAATAATAGGAGTAATTTACGTGTGAGATCGAGGTTAGTTAGACATTGATGTCTAATTTCTATAAGTGTATTTTAAGTGTATTATATCCAATACATTTCTATTTAAAACAATCTAAACTATGTAGAAATGGAAAAACATCACTTGTTCTAGTTTAAACCATCTGAGTTAAGTTTAAAAATCAAAGATGGCAATTACTAAATTCAAACTTCATTTGTAAGAAGGAACATCTTCAGTATAGAACTTCTTCAAATGTTAAGGGAGCTTTAATGTATCATTGTTAATCGCAATACTCAGCCATATACAGAAAACGATTAAAATATGATTATTCTTTGTATCTGTCGGATAGAGATGCTATTGTCTTATTATTTAAATGTTCGAAATATTGTATACTTGGAATGTAAATGGTTTACACTGGGTGTCGTTCACGGGTTATTTACTTCTAAAGCTTGTCAAACAATACATAGAATTTGTAAATATATTTTACCTCCCATATTAATGATTTTAAAAAAATCATCTCCCTTCTTTTTTTGGTCCAGATCATACTTTTAAAACTATGAAATTAAAAATTTAAAATATAGATAGATGCTGACAAGGAAAAGTGCATTGCCCAAGAAGCATAACTCTACATTTTCCTGTTTTTGAGTTATTTTCCCATTTCTAATTTATAATAAAATTTGTCTGAGTTATGACTTGAAGACTATGAAAGGGATTGACTTGAAACTTATAACAACGATAGATGATAAGTAGTAGAAATGGATTGCACAAGAACCATAACTCTTAACTGGTCCAAATTTTGAATTTTCTCCCCTTTTAATTTTTTTTGACCGAAGCAAAACTTTATATATGTGAAGTGAATTGATCTGAAAATGAATAGACAGATAGCTGGCGACAAAATAAAGCATAGTGCCAAAAGGCTATAACTCTTCCATATCCAGGTTTTGAGTAATCTCCCCTTCACTAATTTCAATATTGAATTTTTGTCCGGAGCATATCTTGAACGATCTGAATGGGATTGTCTGGATTTTGAATGAACATTTTTGTATATATTTTTATATAGATATTTCATAGTATATTGACAAGAGTCTTTTAGTGTCGTTTCAACACAGAGTATTATAATATTCAAAATATCAAAATATTCTTGCTGCATTTGATTGTTTCCAGATATTTGTGCAGTGCCAGGTGAAATGTCTGGCATTTACTTATTTTAATCAGTGTTTTGAACTTGACGTTAGATTCGGGTTCTTAGTGAAATAACGTGGATTATGAGTTTACACCGTGAATGCTTATTAAATGAACTTGGACAACCCCACTCGTTTTCTTTCCTGTACGTAATGTTCATTATGCCAGGCTACAACTAAAACCTTAACTGCTATCATTTTCGAGGTTTAAAGCAGGCAATATCAACCACAGTCACATATATCGTGGTTGTTGTTGTTTTATTTTTCATAGTGTTTGTTTTTCTTTGTGTTTACATATTAAGTTCCAGCTGGCTAATACAATATATGTTGTTGTGAATTGCATACAGTAAACCGACCCCCCGTTTCTAGGTGATGCATTACTCTAATCAAAAGAAGAATATTTCTTCTTTTGCAAAAAAAAACAACTGTATACGGCTATATATTCCTCGAAATAGGTCAAGAACTATAAATTCAAACGGCTAACACCAAATTGAACAAATCTGTCTCAAAATTTGGTGAATAGAACAGACCTGAGTTTGGCCAGTGTTACGATATTCTGCAGTCGTGGAAATACAAAATAACGGTCCTCGAGCATTAAGTTCAGCACATGAGGTTTGTTTCTAAGTCTTTTCCCCCCACAAATTCTGACCACAGATGTTTGCCGGAATCTGGCGTTCAAGGTTTTTGTTGAATAAAACCTGACAGGCTTGGCCATTTTAGGACGGCCACATCTAGGTCTCTCGGCAGCAGAGCCAGTGGCGCTCCAGATACGACCACCACCGTATGACGGTGTGTATGGCCAGAAGAGTTGCTGGTAAATGCCTCTATTGTGACAACATTACACAATTACTTAAGATCATATAAATATGTAAAAAGCAAAACAACAACAACAACAAAAACAAAACAAACAAACAACGCCTATCAGGAAAAACAACAGTCAGAAAACACAATCTCCCTACACAGTCAAAAAGTACAGAAGAAAAGAGAACATAAGTTCATATATTGATCATTTAAAAAATACACCACACACAACGAAAATGAGAACCCGCCGTATTTCCGCCTTCGAACGGTCAGAAACAAAACATTTTAATTCAAATAATTGTGTAGGTATTATTTAAGAAATAAAGGTAAATATTTATAAAACATTTGTCTAAAGGACTTTTTGAACTATTCTCCAAGTTTTCCTTCGTTTAAAATTCAATGTTCATAACTTTGCACTTGGTGTTTGATTAACTGTATTCTGGTGAGCAATAAGCTTCTTTGTTGTCATTTTTTAAAGGGTGGCGGTGTTCCACAAGCAGTTTAGATTTTGTTTTATTTTGCAACTAATAAGTAACTCTGATTTGGGCATAGTTGCAAACTGTTTAAAGTATATTATGTAGGTTATTTGTGAGAGAATATTTTATTACGAGCCTAGTTAAATATTTTTTCCCAATTTGATAAGAATATATATTCACAAGGTATAATTCATTTCTATGCATGATTATGTAATCGTCACACAAAGCACGTGACTTAAGTGCTTTATTGTGATGCAAAAATAAAGACATGCTATAGTTCTCTGCACGTAGAAAATCTTGCGTCCAATTTAGTTTGGCTTTATTTTAAGTCAGTATCTTTACTGATTCCAGACCGTCGCCATTTCGAAAAACCGCAATTAAATTCTGATGTTGTGTAAATCTATCAGGACATTTGGTTTTATGTTTCTCGTGCCTTGAAATCTTAAATATAAGAATTGGTTACCTATTATTATGTAAATGATGATGTTTCGATACAGATGTCAAAACTATTCATGTCGGAGGGTACATTGACGTGTTTCAACCCTGTGGAAGTGCAAAGCTTTAGTTTTGAAAAAAAAAATCAATCATTGTTTTTGACTGTCTGAACAAACGGGCTATATGTTCATCCAATCTAGAAAATAGCTTTCCCTGAGGTTAAAAATAACCCCAGTTCGAAACCAGCAGGGTCTGCTTTGGGTATTGATTTAAAACCGGGTAATGTAATCAACGCTGTGTTATGTGGCCTGACTTGACATTAAATTAAATGTGGCGTGACTTGACATTATATTAAATGTGACGTGACTTGACATTATATTAAATGTGACGTTTCTTGAGATTACATTAGACGTGACGTGACTTGACATTTTGTTAAACATGACGTGACTTTACATTATATTAAATGTGACGTGATAGCATTATATCAATTTTTTAAGAGTACTTTATAAATCCTGGAAGATGTAGACATTGTAGCTTAATTTTTTTTCAATTTCAGCATTCTGAAGATTGGAGCCGTCTTTTTGATTGTCAAACATAAAATCGTTATTTGATTGAATTTTATAGTCTTTTTTTTCGCATTGAAACATTTGAAATACGATATTTTTTTACATGTTATCAATGAATTCTTAAGAAACCAAACATAATTCTTTTTTAATTGACAACAATAGAGATATAAACAAAACTGCGAAATCTAAATCATGTAAGGTAATCCGTATTTAAGAACAAAATTATATGATGCACATTTGAAATACAAACTATAATGTTAACGTAATGCATTTGTCTTTTGTTTATATTTCGATCAGGCAATACATACAAGGGATGAAGAACAGAAAAAAACTAAAAAGAAAACGTTTTCATTATCTCATTAATCTGTTTTATTCATACTGCTACGCATATTTTTATTGTTTAAAAAAAAAAAAAAAAAAAAAAAAAAAAAAAAAAAAAAAAAAACAAAAAAAAAACATGGACGTATCTTTCCGTCATTTAGTCAAAATTGTGTAAAATGCTGTTTTATTGAAAAGATAAAAATTCTTAAACTACATTGTGTGTATTTTTGACTCAGTTTTAATTTCAACTTTTTCTACCAATGTCCGAATTACTCTTAAAGTTTTCACATGTTCCTCCCTCCCGTTTATATCTATACTAAACGTTCAGTCATAACTTGTGTGATGTAGCAAGTATTTTTCACCTGAACGATTGATTTTTATCAATTACCAAAGTGCTGGAGATCAGCCTTAGCAGAGCTGTGTATTTGTTTTGCACAATATGCTTTAACATTTTTTTCTAAAGTAATTACTGTCAGCATGTGTTTCTAAACAATACCCAGTCCCACGAGGAGTGTTTTAAGAGCAATGCAAATAAAACGTCTCATGAAATAATAATTATCCTTCATCAGACGAACATGTACATCTAACCCGAGTTTGAAAGAATAGTTACTTTTAAAAGGTTTGTCTCTGGAAAAAATCGAACTTTATATATTTTGTTTCAGACAGACCTCAGAAAAATTTATAAAATCAGAAACAGATTTCTCGCCGACAATATTTATTAATTCACTGGTAAGAAAGGGGTTGTTCATATTGGAATGAATGAATGAATGAATAAATGAATGAATGAATGAATGAATGAACGAATGCATGAACGATTGATAGATGAATGGACAGATTTTCAAGAATTTCCGACATACTTTTAGGTTTTGCAAACGGTTTCGATTTTATAAGGGTAAAAATGTAGTTTTATAATATATAATATATCTAATTATGCAGTTGCTAGTTTCTTAATACCGTTAGTAAAATTCGAAACTTTAATCGCGGGAGTTTTCGCTTATAATTGTTGAAAAGCAGTGCAGTATGACCTAACACAGGCGTCGTTCACAACTTACCTGGTCTTGTCAGCAAGTTCAAACTGTGCCAAATTGATACAAACGTTAGATGTTATAATATAAAATACAAGCTACAATAAACGCCATTGAAAATAAGGATCAATACAAGAAATCCCTTTTTTTAATTTCGAAAAGCTTGACTATTTCTATCGAAGAAAGAGCGCGATATTTTCATCGCATTATCATTGGTTAGTAAATAGAACCGAGTCTCATAATCTAAACTTCATTTATTGAAAGGGAGATCTTTTTAAACGTATAATTAATAAGAGTAATACTTTGTATACAGCTGTATGTCAGTCTGCAGACAACATAGTGACAGTCAAAACACATATTCTAGCATAAAATCGCTTGTTTTTGCCCGTTTTGCCTATGTTTTAACGAGAGCAAAAAGGTTTGTTCACAAGGAAGTTCTTGCGCTCACGTGCTGTTATTACCCGTTTTCAGTTATGCGCGTTACAGGGCCTTTGTAAATAATGGACGCTAATCCGTATTTTTTGCCCCAAATCGGCAGTTTATGAGGTATGTAACTTTGCAGGTCGGAACGTAGATGAAACATATATGATTCTTGATAAAATCAATGGCTGGCCTTGTTCAATCGTAAATCCACATGAAATCCTTCCAAATATTTTTTTAATCGACACTTTTTAAATTTCAAGATGGCCGCTCGACAGAACATGTTGCCGTGTCGCCCTGGAACGCATATTTAAAACACGTATCCATAACAACCTAAAGGCGTCTGTACTATTAATTTTTTTTTTGTAAACATGTCTTCTCTAGATCATTTTTATGCAAGAATAGCGTTAAAGCACGTTTTTGCGTGTCATAACATCTGCAGAAACCCTCGGGATATGTTGGTGTCCGAGCCCTACGGGTTCGGGCACCAACATATCCCGAGGGTTTCTGCAGATGTTATAACACGAAAAAACGGACGTTAACCCTATACTATCAGTACATATGTATAGGGGATTGAGCCAACCATGACTGCTTTTTAAATATATTTTTTGGATGTTATGTGTATGAAATAATTGACTTACTGATAAGCCTTTGTCAGAACTTAAGTCTCCTGTTCATTTTTGCAGGTCCGTAAAATCTCGTGCACTTTTCATGATGGTGCTTGACTTTAAGATAACTTTTATCGCTACCTACGTTTGAACACTTTCAAGACGAAATCGAAAATATAACCCATTATACTGCACATGTCACTAACAATTCACGACTTATATCAATGAAACTGTAGCACTGGCTTAATGCATTTATCGGTTACATGTTTCGATAAAGAGGAAAAAATAAAAAAAGGGATAAAGTACAGAAAGCAAAGAAGTCCGTTTATCTATTTACTCATGTTACACAATTTTTTGTACCAACGACCTATACATTTCTATCTTTCGTACGTCAAAATTGTGTCAAATGTGTTTCAGTTGAAATGATGGAATTTTATTTCATGAACTGCATAATTATAATTATATTCATGATTTTGTGACTGTGTTTTGATTTTATTTCTTTTTCTCGTAAACCGATTTTCTGTTCTAGTTGTCAAATGCCACCGCCTCCCGTTAATCATATCTGAACTAGCAGTTCAAAAATAACTATGTGATGTGTCGAGAATGTTTCACCTAAACAATATCTTCTTGCGAAGTACGGAAGTGCTTGAGACCAGCCATAAGCACAATAGCGTATTTCTAACAAATATGCTCTTAAATCTCTCTGAAGAAACACTAAGAGGTGCAGATAAGTACCGTAGAGAACAAAAAATAAAATAAAAAAACAAAGCATATGTTTCTAAACATAATCCAGTTCTTTCAGGAGTGTTCTTTAAGAGCAATGCAAATAAAAAAATATCTGAAATAAACAACCTTTTAATAATCTGTCATCAGGTGTACATTTTTTTAATGTGTTTTTGAATGAATACTTATCATCCATTTTGTCTCTGAAAAAATAATGATTACAAACTATATATTATTTGTTTTCAGACATACCGGAAGTAAAAGGCAGTAGAAAATATTTTCCCGCCGACAATATTATGATTTTATGAGTTGTTCACACTGGAAACATACAAGACAGACTGACTGATTGATTGATTGATTGAAATGAATGATTGAATGATTGAATGAATGAATGAATGAATGAATGAATGAATTACATTTCTGACCTTGATTTTTGGTATCGTTAGCTTTTAGTTTTCCTTTCCATTATATCTTTGAAAAAAAAGGAAAAAAAAAAAACTGAGAAGAAGGTATACAATGTGGTAAATGAATAAAAATGAAACCATCCATCGTCAAATTGTTTTTGAAAATTGGCATGAATGCCATTCTAAAGTAGCAAACGGTATAAAACTGCTGCAAATACAGAAAAAAGACATAGTACAACGAAATTAACATTAAAGCAATAATGATTGAGCGATGGATTGTGAATGAATTTAGGTGGATTTTCTTCAAACTTTGGTCAAATATAAAACTCAATGAGAGAATGTTAAAAAGGCATGGCCGACGGTCTGTCTGTCCGTCTGTCTGTCTGTCTGTCCGTAGCAATTTCGTTTCGACTCCATATCTCCTATACCCTTGGACAGACTTTCTTAACCTTTGTCAGGTGTTTAACTCATTGAGAAAATGTGCAGAACGCATAGTCCAGCCATGTCAGTTCATGTCAGGGTCACACTTGAAGGTCATTTATTTCAGCTTTCAATTTAGTGTCCGCTCAATATATTCTATACCCTTGAACTGATTTTCTTGAAACTTTGGTCAAATGTATAACACTTTGAGAGGATGTGCAGAAAGCATGATCAAGTCTTGTTAGTGCAAGGTCAAGGTCACACTTTAAGGTCATTTATTCAAGCCTTTAGTTTCATGTCCACTCAATATTATGTTTCTGAACACTTTTCTTTTTCTATTGTCATTTTGTGATTGAGTGTATGGAAAGTTCATTTATATATAACCAAGAGAATGAGGACAAACTATCAAACATAGAAAATTGTAAAAACAGTTAGAATATACTTGCTTAATCAGAACATATTTTTTCTTTATTTATTATAAAGTTCATCAAAATCATAACGGTTATTTACTTAACAAGTATATATTTAATTATTTATAGATTCACTATTCAAGATGCAAAACCGAATGTCAACAACAGATTTGTCATGTATGATCCATTTATTAATGTGCAGTTTACAGCTAAGATGATATTTTCAGTACTCCATAAAACAAAACTTATGTCACCTTATTGTCATTGCGATACTTCAATCCAATATGCCACCATAAATGCAGTTCCATGTTTCTCAGACTACTTTAAACTTTGCTAAACGCCGGCGGCGGAGGATATAGCTGTCCTTTGAACCGCCTTGTTATTTCAACGTTAATATTTTGTAGCAAAATCATCCGACTGTGCTCGTCAGTGAACAGATTAGAGCTGTATTTATTTGGAACTTATGAATGAATAAATGGGGGCAGATACAAATGCATTAAATGAACGAATAAATAAATGAATATTTTGGTCTTATGGGTAACAGAGTAAGCGAGTGAGTGATCACATAGTTTTAATGATTACATAGTTTTGTCACTCATTTTTATCCTTCTTTTACACGATTTTCAGATTTTTAAGATTGATTACATTTAATGACGATAAAATGTTGTCTGCAGTTATTTTAATATCTTAAGTTTTTTCTTCATTTTTTGAAACAGTCTGGTCTTCTTCTTCTTTTTTTTCTTTATTTTAAAACTGAATTGTAACTACATTGCACTTGCTTTCGCTGTAACTGCACTAAGGTGTATGATCCATTGCCTTAATTGTCTTATTAATTACTTTACTTGTTTAACGAAGTATATTTTATGCTCAGACCATGCAATTTTTAATTAATCCTTATATTAATATATTTGCATACAATTGGAATAATTTTATAACTAAATGTTGTTCCGCAATTCAATTTTTCTGACGCCCGTTAACATATTATGTAAATTTAGAAATGTCATTATTATAAAAGGTGACTGATAGGTCCATTGGGCTGGGTGCAAAATTCTTTGTTAAACTGTATTGTATTTGTATCAATGTTCAATGCATATGTAACTATAAATATCTATTTTGGATCGAAATAAAGATAACTATTGCTTATCAGTGGAAAAGCGAAGCATTAGGTGTCTAGATAGATGGTGGCTTGACGTGAGCATCGTTCACAACTTACTTAAGTGTCCAGTACCTTTGTTTATTGACGAAATGTATAGTTGACAAATATAATTTTGTTTTACGTGCAATATACATATAACGGTGTCCCTGATATAAAGGGCTTTGACGAATCGCAGTTTCATTAAATTCTCTTAACCTTTACAACTTTTATTGATATTTGCTAAAAGAGAAAGTTTTTTTCCCTCGAATTAATTAACATTACTTCATCCGAAGAGTAAAACTCATAACTTATTGTGATCTCTGTATGGAGAGCATGTTTAAAGCAAGGCCTTAAACAATTTGTTATGTACAAACTTGATGATAAGGAAATGTATGTTTGTCAGAGTGTTGTTATTCCAGGTACATTACGAAATTTTAAGTCTACTAAAATTAAGTCAAACTTAAAACAATATTATGGTAAAATGAGGTAACTTTTCTCCTTTTTCTAACATTTTGTAAAGTTTGCGTATGGCCACAGGAACTTGAAATTGGATTTTAGCCATTCAAGAGTCAAAACTGTTAATTTAGCTTCTTTTTCTGTACAGTATATAAAACACACAAGGAATTAAACGCCACTTGCTCCGCCCACTACGAAATTCGGTCTCATCAGTTAAAATGTGGCAAGGTGCAGATACCTGTCACTCAGCAGACACTAAAAGTAACCAAAACAAACCGCTAATTTTTGTCAAAACGCTACACACTAGTAGAAAACCGCTGCTTTCCATGCATTTCCAACAAAATTTCCTTGTCGTCGAAGCCATTGCGTGACGTCATTGTGCACACTGTAATCTCCAAAATATTTGTTGATCAAAAGCAGTTTTGAACTGAAGAAACTTTTCTGTACTATATGCTCTTGTGCATCCCAAAAATAACTGTGAAGTATATTTTACCGTTATTTCATTATAAAAACAACAACATATATTTAGTGTGATTTTGCATTTATTCTTTCTATTTATTAAATCCAGAAATAGATTTTTCTGGGAAACCGCCACAAATTTTGGTAATTCCGTGACGTCACGCAATGGCTTCGGCGACAAATTGAATTTGTTTGAAAATGCATGAAAACCAGAGGTTTTCTTCTTCTGTGTAGCAAACTGAAAAAAATCAGCGATTTGTTTTGGTAAGTTTAAGTGTCTGCTGAGTGACCGGACTGATAGATATCTGCACCTTGGCGCAATATAGCTGATGCAGCCTGAATTCTTAGTTACTGGGCGGAGCAGGGGCACGTTTCATTCCTTGTGTTTTTTATATACAGAACAGAAGCTAGAAATACAGTTTCGAATCTTACAGGACTAAAACACAGTTGCAAGCTCCTGTGGTATGGCTGACAAACGCCTGATAGCAAAGTGCATTATGGCAAAAAAGGCATTTTAATGCTGTTAATGCTTGACAAAAACCTCTAATGCCATAACAAATATTTTTTAATTGCTGTGTGAAATCTAAGAACAGCTTTTACCTCATATGATTAATGGAATATCATAACGATTTACTTAAACTCTTTTTACAGTCTCGATGAGGTAAAAGATAACAAAAAGAATAATCAGACACCGGCTTAATGGTCCATTTAGTTGGTGTTTACTCATAGAACATGTTTTTATCTCTGGAGTGTATCACCTAGAATTTATAAAAAATTTTGACCGTTAAAAGTGCTTGCATTTTGGTATTCAGATAAAGATTTTCTGATTTCATTGATATAAAGGTGTAAATTTAGTACAGTCTTTAAATATTTTGAAAGAGGACGGGCATTGTTTAAGAGACTTTTTCAAAAACGCCAAGATAGAATTGTATCCGTATTTTGGAAATTAAAAAGAAACTCCTTTTATTTTTTTCTGTAAATTGGATTCAAGTTATTCTAAAGTAATTTTTGAAAGGAAAAGGAATCCAGACAATATCGTTTGTATTGTGAGAAAAGACTTATGACCAGGAATAAGAATAAAACTCGGTCAGTGGTAAAGGCATTGTCTGTCTTTCCACTGAATAAAAAACGTAGATTTAAAGAACAATCAGATATTAATTATAAACTGTCTGAGACGGATGAAAACGAGGATAATGTATTGGATATGGACGGAGCCAATGGAATCGAACTTGTCTGCAGTATAACTGATAGTCCGTTTTGGATTTTGAAGGTAAGGTTACGTAAACTTACATTTATGATCAAAGATATACAAAGAAGATTCGATTATAAGGTTGATGATCATTTAGCAGTTTCTATAACAAAGGGTGGATTTTTAAATAAATCAGAATTTTATCATTTCAAATATATATCTATACTTATCTACAAACAGCGTTGATAAAAATTGATTTGAGTTAGTATTTTTACCTCGAACAAGATTAGCCTAAATAGCCCTCCAACCTAACTATTGTCTGTTTACTGTTTTTGAGTAGTAACCCTACAGCAAATAGATAGGTATGTCCAAACTGAATGACGGACAAGTCTTTTCTTTAGAAATTAAGGAATGAAAGAAAACCATGCACATAAACATGATAAAGAGCACTTAGTGTTTGGATAGACTCACTGAGCTGTTAAAACTGCTTTAGTATCTTAACCGGACTCCTGATTTGCAGAAATAACAAGTTTTACGTAACAATTGGTTTTAATTTCTCGAAAGAAAATTGTTTTCCTAGACCGTGAGCGCAAAAGAAATTAAAAGAAAAGAAATGCCCGAGTAACTCGTTTCACGCTCTCTTTATACATGTTATATTTTTTACCTTTTAAAAACATTTTAAGAAAGAAAACTGTACATTTTTCAGAAAATATGCTCTATACGCTTAAAATATAACTTTGCTTTCGAATATGGGGTTGTAGTGTATTGAAAAAATCCTACAAAAAATGTGTAAAGACAGAATTTAATAAAGTGGCAGCATTCCCTTTTAAAGACAAATAATGAAATTGTTGTTACTGTATTTTCTTTTGGCATCTTACCTTTAGTTAGGAGATAACACATCTTTTCTGCTGACAGTAGTATAAAGTGTCTATATTGCCGAATAAACATATCTGTCTGTAGGTCAGATATAGATGTTTTTTCATGTAAGGTCAGAAAGATTTTAACTCGTTCCACAGTGACTTGACTGGTAGCAGGGGGGAGTCAAATGACTTTAAACACAAAGTAAGTTAGTGTCTTTGAATTGTAATTTTAATGATTAAGGAAACACGATCAGTCGCTAACTCCTGCTTCCTTTTGATTTCTAAACCACTAAAATTACAATTCATAAACACTAACTTGTACATACTGACACATGTGAAGAACAATACATGTATTTATTTCATAGTTACAATAGCCTAGTATAGAATATAAAATCTACCACAGTATAATTCTTCGGCTCCTCTTTTGTTTTGTAATATTATGGAAAACAGTTTCCATCAACATTTTATGTTAAAATTAGTACATAGGATGTGGTGATTTCCAATCAAATAAAATAGTTCATTTGAAAATGGAATGTATCCTGAAGAGTTTAAGCCTTTGTGTGGTCATCAGTTTAGGACTAGAGTGATTTAATTGATCAAACATAAGATAAGTTGCTGTTTTTTGCACTTGAATACCATTTCCCGTTGAATGTTTTTGATCAGTTTCAAATTGTATATATATCCAATATGCTGCTCGAACATTTCGATTTGTTAGAACATGTCAACACCAAATGACATATCAGTTCAAATATCTCAAATCAAGTGCTTACCTTAATTTTGAGTAGTGTTATTTTTTTCATTACATCTGTGAAAAAGAGTTTCTAATAAGAGTGTACAAAACATGACAGAAGACAAGAAAATGAAGAAAAGAGCAGAATCATATATTGTATACCGGTAGTCTTTCTCGTGAATTGGCATGAAAGCAATTCTGAAGTAGCAAAAAATGTAAGACTGCTGTAAATGCTAAAAAAAAGAGATTGTTCGGCGAGTAGGATATTGAAGCAGCAGTGAGCGAGCGATGAATAATTAATAGATTTAGGGGTACTGCAAAATTTATAATGAAATAACATTGTTCAAAACATGCGCGACCATTCATACAGTTCAGTCTTGACCTTTTAGTGACATACTTTGTTGGTCTTCTTTGCGCATTATTATGTGCAGTGGAACTAAGGCAGAATCCCTCTTTTTCAGAGTCTTTCCTGTTAAATAGACAATGATAAAGCATATACAAATAAAATATTTAACGCCGATTGGCCAAATCGAAGGTACCGTGTTCAGAAACTTTTTTAATCTGTCCAGTACCCAGGTTTATTTACAAAAGGTAATTATTTTCCAAGACATAACGGTGCTGTAAAAAGACAGAAAATCCCTAACATAAAGAGCTTGGGCGAATAATGAACCGCAGTTTCATCAAATTCTCTTAACCTTTACAATTTAATTTGACGATTCTTAAAACAGAATGTTTTGAACCTCGAATTTATCAACATTTCTTCATCCTTATTGAACAACTCGTTCCCCTTGCTCAAACTTGTTTCTGTATGAAGAGCATTATTTAAAACACAGCCTTTTAACAGTTCTGTTTTGTACTAAATTGAGGATAAGGAAATGTATGTTTGTCTAAGACTTGATATACCATTTAGACTACGAATCTTTCAATCCACAAAAAACATCAGATATAAAATTACTATAAAAGATCTGTTCCTATTTTTCTTACAATGTCTGACAAACTGCTCATGACAAAGTATAAATATTAAAGAAATTATTAAAATTAAGATTGAGTATTCCAATTTAATGTTTTATTTTAAAAAATCTACGTCTCTTTCACTTTCTAATTTTTTTCAGTTTGTAGTTATCGGGAAGATTAACCCACTTTAAGGCTTTGAATTACCGCCCTTCATTTTTTTTTTTACTAATTAATGGTCCCGTGCATTGTTTCTTCTTAATCTCATAATTTTTTCATATTCAGTTATTGATTTTTAAATCTACTTTATAACTTTTCATGGAAAACCAAGGCTGTTGATTTTGTCTTTAAATTATCAAACTATTTAAAAATTCAAATTCTCAATTGTTATATTGACAAACAAGATTGGTTGATGAATATAATGGAATTCAGATTCTGAATGTTTGGTCGAAACTGCTGCCTCGGTTGTGTCAGGAGTAGAGCTGCGGCCGGTATGATGGTGGGTAGCTATTACTTCGGCAAGTGCCCAAGTATCTTCATTTGTAATAAATGAGGAAGGAGATGGCAGCAGGCTATAGAAAGAAGCAACAATATATACATAATATTTCCCCTTCCCGCTCAGTTTCCTGCCCTAAAATTGGACATGCAATAAAATCATATGCAACAAAAGTTTGT
The DNA here is from genome assembly GCA_012932295.1 of Cyclina sinensis. Lineage (NCBI taxonomy): Eukaryota > Metazoa > Mollusca > Bivalvia > Venerida > Veneridae > Cyclina > Cyclina sinensis. The sequence continues at coordinate 49,903,768 of JAAONU010000012.1, read as the reverse complement.
TAAAAGAAAAAACAACAGTGGATTTCCAAGGATTCCCAAGTCTGCCATTGGACAGACACAAACAGAAAAGGATACCCAACTAACATATGAAGACAATGATCAACGAAAATATTAGAATATCAGATTCATAACATATATAGGAGCAATACATATACTCCACCAGCATTATATAAATAAAAAAAACTTACATATCAAGTATGAAATGTATTGTATATAGAAGAAATGACAAAATAAATACAAACACCAATACACAAATATATAGTTTTATATCATGAAGAATTAGAAGTCTGCATGGCCAAAGGGAAACTGAAAATTCTGAGTGTTCTCTTTGGTTAGCAATTTCAATGGCAAAGGTTGAAGCCGTTTTCAGTATTAAAGTACTGTTTGAGAAAAGCCTGTTACACAATAACAAATATTAATTAACAACTTGCGCGAAATGCAAAAACAACTTTTATCTTATACGATTAATGGAATATCACAACTTTTTCCTTAGACTCTTTTAACAGTCTCGGCGAGGTAGACGATAAAAACCACCAGAAACTTGCATAGTGGTGGTCCATTTGGTTGCTTTGTTCTTATAAAACGTTTTTGTATCTCCGGAGTGTGTCAGCTAGACGTTTCAGCATTTTTGACTGTTCCACGGGCTCATTTTCGGTATTCAAATCAAGAATTTCTGATTTGAATTTATTAACACAAATCTGTTAATTTCAGAACAGCGTTAAAACATTTTGCAAGAGATAATTTCAAATGCATCATAATACGAAAATCGGTCAGTCGTACAGGCATTGTCTACCTTTTCACTAAATAAATTTTTTTTATGTCTCGTTCTTGCATTTACAAATACAAAAAAGTATCACAGAATAATACAATCAATTAATAACATGCAAAACCATTCTAAACAGAATAAAACTTTTTGACTAATACAAATACAATTAATAAACACACACATAAAATCAGCATTCTGTTCATTTAATAAAAAGGTTTTTATCCTGAATATCTAAAACTGACATTGCAGAGTTGAGAGGCATTATATGGACTATATTAGCATAAAACTGCATAAAAGGAAGTACAAAAAGTTAAAAGTGAAAACAAACACTGATGTGTATTTCTATTAAATGGTTCAGAAAATCAAATATTATATCAGATCAAATCTGATAGAGACTTGATTAATGGCAGTCTCTCAATACAAAAATATAAAATAACTAGAATCAGTATGCTTAAAGAACAGTCAGCTTGTTACAAACTTTTTGAGACGAATGAAAACGAGGACAATGCATTGGAAATTCACGGAGACAATGACCGCGTGCTTGTTTGTAGCATAACTGTAATTTCGTTTTGCATTTTGAAGGCAAGGTTGCACTTGCATTAATAATCACAGATATCCAAATGATACTTATGATACAGATGATTGTCATTTAGCAGTTTCTCAAAAAAGGCTGTTTTTCAAAGAATTTTATTGTTTGTTTTGAAAAAAATTATACTTATCTATATGTAAAATTAATATAAAACTGATTTTATTTGAACACTGCTTGCGGCAAGTGTTTCTACCTTTGTTACCAGTGTAGACCAAAATTAATCTAAGTAGCCATTCAACCTCGTCATTGTCTGAATTGTTTACTGTTTGTACAGTACATATTTTAGTAACACCTTTATAGATGGCATGTCCAAACTGAATGTCCGAAAGGTTATTTTAGACATGAAAGACGCAAACAAATAGCATTTAGTGTTTTTAATAGACTAGCTCAACAGTTAAAACTAATAAGGCATCTCAGAGGGACTCTCAGAACGGGGAAATGGCATGCTTTACTTTGCGATTGGTTTTACTTTCTCTACAGTAAACTGTCTTCTTAAAGAATAAAGGCAACAAAAATAAGATCGTTTAAGATTTGTGAAGTTAGCTGCCTGGCGGCCTAGCGGCCTGGCGGCGTGAAGTTAGCGGCCTGGCGGCCTAGCGGCCTGGCGGCGTGAAGTTAGCGGCCTGGCGACCTAGCGGCCTGGCGGCGTGAAGTTAGCGGCCTAGCGGCCTAGCGGCGTGAAGATGGCTGCCTTTATCACAATTTAGGTTGATCTTAAAAACGGATTGAAATATATTTTTACAGCATATAATGTAAATTGCAGGGGTGTATAAGAAAGTTATCGACATGATTTAGCTTTTATTTTTTAAAATAAATTATTTAACAAAGTTCTAGCTTATCTGCAAAGACGACTCGGAATCTCTTTGTACATTTACTCCCATGTACTCTATGTAAATTACATTTCAGTTGATGATTAAGTAAAATATCAACAAGAACTAGCTTTGATTTTCTTTAACTTTTCGAAGCCTGGCGGCCTAGCGGCCTAAACTTAAAATTTATCATAATTTATGTTTTTCTTAAAAACGGCTTGAATTTGATTTTTACAGCATGCAATGTACATTTCAGGGATGATAAAGTAAAATATCAACAAGAACTAGCTTTGATTTTTTTTTAAGTTTTCGAAGCCTGGCGGCCTAGCGGCCTAAACTTAATATTTATCATAATTTATGTTTATCTTAAAAACGGCTTGAATTCGATTTTTACAGCATGCAATGTACATTTCAGGGAGGATAAAGTTAAATATCAACAAGAACTAGCTTTTTTTTAAGTTTTCGAAGCCTGGCGGCCTAGCGGCCTGGCGGCCTAGCGCCCTAAACTAAATATTTATCATAATTTATGTTTATCTTAAAACGTCTTGAAATCGATTTTTTCAGCATGTAATGTACATTTCAGGGGTGAATAAGCAAAATATTGATATTTTTGTTGATATTGTACCTAATCATCCCTGAAATGTACATTGCATGCTGTAAAAATCAAATTCAAGCCGTTTTTAAAACGTCTTGAAATCGATTTTTTCAGCATGTAATGTACATTTCAGGGGTGAATAAGCAAAATTTTGATATTTTTGTTGATATTGTACCTAATCATCCCTAAAATGTACATTGCATGCTGTAAAAATCAAATTCAAGCCGTTTTTAAGATAAACATAAATTATGATAAATATTAAGTTTAGGCCGCTAGGCCGCCAGACTTCGAAAATTTAAAAAAAATCAAAGCTAGTTCTTGTTGATATTTTGCTTATTCACCCCTGAAATGTACATAACATGCTGAAAAAATCGATTTCAAGCCGTTTTTAAGATAAACATAAATTATGATAAATATTAAGTTTAGGCCGCTAGGCCGCTAGGCCGCCAGACTTCGAAAATTTAAAAAAAAATCAAAGCTAGTTCTTGTTGATATTTTGCTTATTCACCCCTGAAATGTACATTACATGCTGAAAAAATCGATTTCAAGACGTTTTTAAGATAAACATAAATTATGATAAATTTTAAGTTTAGGCCGCCAGGCTTCGAAAAGTTAAAGAAAATCAAAGCTAGTTCTTGTTGATATTTTGCTTATTCACCCCTGAAATGTACATTACATGCTGAAAAAATCGATTTCAAGCCGTTTTTAAGATAAACATAAATTATGATAAATTTTAAGTTTAGGCCGCTAGGCCGTCAGGATTCGAAAAGTTAAAAAAAATCAAAGCTAGTTCTTGTTGATATTTTACTTAATCATCAACTGAAATGTAATTTACATAGATTACATGGGAGTAAATGTACAAAGAGATTCCGAGTCGTCTTTGCAGATAAGCTAGAACTTTGTTAAATAATTTATTTTAAAAAATAAAAGCTAAATCATGTCGATAACTTTCTTATACACCCCTGCAATTTACATTATATGCTGTAAAAATAGATTTCAATCCGTTTTTAAGATCAACCTAAATTGTGATAAAGGCAGCCATCTTCACGCCGCTAGGCCGCTAACTTCACGCCGCCAGGCCGCTAACTTCACACCGCCAGGCCGCTAGGCCGCCAGGCAGCTAACTTCACGCCGCCAGGCCGCTAGGCCGCCAGGCCGCTAACTTCACGCCGCCAGGCCGCTAGGCCGCCAGGCCGCTAACTTCACGCCGCCAGGCCGCTAGGCCGCTAACTTCACAAATCTGATCGTTTAGCTCATTTCACGCCCTCTTAAGTAACATCTTTTATGTTAAAAACAGTAATGACGCCACCATTAACTTTATGTAAATATATCATTACTTTTTAAGCAGTTAAACTTAGGTTGTTTTATGTTGAAAAAAAAGAATGTATCAAGACATGTTTTAATAAAATGGAGTTTATTCTCTTTTACAGACAAATAATATAATTGCCATTTTTTTATTGTTAGAGCGTGTCTTTGATAACTTGTGTATGAATGTTACTGTATTTTCCCTCGGCATCTTATATTAGTGGATAGCAGATCTTTTCTGCGGACATAAGATTGTTGTGGTTCCGTCTACGACCTTGTTCTATTTTTTTTCGGTATTGCTCGGGTAACTGCAAAATCGTATTTTGTTCGAGCGTGAACATTTCTGTTCAATGTAAATAAAACTTCAGATACCTGAGCCATAATAAGGTTGTCAGTGAGTCACATATTGTGAGGATAGAAATTTAAGTATAAGACAAATACTGCTTCAAACAGTGTGATAAGATACTAAGTTTTGAGCAAATATTTACCGGCGTTGATTTTAACATGTTTCGGATTCCTCAAATAAGCGCTTAAAGGTCACAAAATGTTTACAAATAAAAACAAGCAAACAACATTGCTCAAATATTGTATTTGCTTTAGATTTATATTATCTGGAAAAAATGTAACTTGTGATTTTAAACCATAGGTTAAGACGTAGTTATTTTCAGTGTAACTTACAATAAAGACTCGTTTATAAGACCAGTGGAAAATGGTTCTTTAAATGAATCGGTCTAAATTCTAGACTGGTTTGTTAGGTGCCAATTTTCGCGCATGGTATTTAAATAAGAGAGGTGGTCTTAACAGCGGGTCTGCACTGTATACAATGAGTCTGTGTTTTATGTCAGCTATATCTTATATACATGTAGCTGGAACAAGAAAAGTACGTTATATAAGTGATAAAAGAATAACAAAACGTACTTTTACAATTTTTTTATATTCAAGGCAAAATAGAATTTAGAACAAAAAATCACCAGTATATTATCTGCATGTGTATCATAATCCGACTTCCGTCAGTTGTCTCCCTTGTAATCTACAGTTCTTTTTTCAGTGTCTAAAGGTCTATAGACTTTTTTCTATAAAAAAGAAACAAAAAAACTACTGCTTCATGACAAAAAGTAATATAAGTGAAAGACAAAATACAGACCTAGTTGCATTACATCAATGAACCGCAAGACAACCAGTTATCCGGACACTAGACACATAAACTTTAAATTATTGATTTCTCAGAATTTGGTATGTTGGCATACCAAACCATACTTTAGCAGGTCGGTTTTCTCCAGTCGTATAAACTTTAGCTGGAAATATGTATTAAAAAGTAGCAACATTTTTAATGAGACTTTTAATGGTTCAACATGACTGTTGTTTATGAGTATTAAACGGTTCTTGTCTCACTGGGACATGCCTTTGTAACTGTGCAAGCCGGGGGTTTTCAGGATAAATGAATGAACTATGAAAGGCAAGTGGTTATTTTTATGAATTAAATAGAAATGTCATAGTAAAAGTACAAGCGTCCGGATTAACCGAATGATGTTTCATTCAGTATATTTTGAACCAATTTTCATTGACACATACTTAAATTTAGTACTTACTCTAGACATTATTTAATAGGGAATGAACTGAAAATTGTTCCGAAAAAAATCTGTCTGATAATATAAAGAAAACCGGTATAGTATTACATTTGTAACGCCCCTTGTACATCTAACAAAAGGAAATAAACTCTGTATACAGGGTTGTTCCCAGAGATAACACATTTTTACGTGACGTTGCTTTATTGATATAAAATATATTTTATATCTCCTTTTCCTAGTTATAAATGTTTTTAAAGTTATATTTACTTAAACCATTTTCTGTGCATTGCCGTGAAGCAATTGTACAATGATTGACAGGTACATGCGTCACGTTCTATTTACTTCACCTAAACAGCTGATCACCCTGTTCACAAAAATAAATAGTAAATCTTATCGTTTCGTTTACGCTAAAACGAGGGCAGTTATTCTTTTATTAAAAGTTTTAATTTGTTTTGACTCGCATTTGAGTGCAAAATTTGGAACAGTGTGCTAAATGTACACAGGGCTTTAAGATAGCTCTATTTCAAATGTGATGTATGGTACGCTTGAATAATTCACTAAAATTCAAACAGTAAAAATAAAGTTTTAAATGAATGTTATTTTGTGGAAACAAGTTTATTTAGTTCAGTGATAAAGTGTTGTAAAGTTAGAGTGAAAGTAAATAGTTATGTCTCGAAATCGGTTTCCAAGTTTTAAATCTCGGGCAGTTTTACGTGGATTGTCCGTGTTTTCAAACAGGAAAAGACGAACGTTCAGGAAACAATCTAACGTACATTACGAGCTATCGGAGACGGATGAAAACAAAGGTCTTCCACCTAGTTCAGACCGAGATATTAACAACATTCTTGTATGTGACATCGGCGATAGTCCATTTCAAATTATAAAGGTAATGTGTCATCTTAGTTTATGTTTGAATGAAGTTGGACCTATATACTTTTGTACTTATTTGTGAGTCATTTCACCTTACTTGAGGAGTTATACATTCTTACGTACATAAAAGTCCGTAACTGAAAGATGCAATGCATCTTAGAATACACAACCCAGAGCGGGTTTCGAACTCTGATCTTAGCGCATCGAAGACCAACACTAACCACCGAGCCAAAGAATCGATTCCCTGACGCAGTTGTCAGTGGTTGTATTTATACACTTATAGGAAGGTATGCATGAGACCGTAACAACATAATATCTCCACAGATATGAAACATGTTTTTCAGAATGAAATTATTAAAGCTACTAGCTTTAAATATTTTTCTTTAGAACAAAGAGAAGTCAATGTTGTAAGTGTAAAAAAACGTAAGTCTATGCTTCTATACACCATGAAAACTAAAGCAAAACAGATTTTAGCAGGATTCGAACCCATGCATATCCGATCAGTAAAATGAAGAACAGTGAACTAACCGACTCTTTAAAACCACATTACCAGATTCACAATATAAAGAAAGTATTTACACCGCGACTTACGGGGTAAATAAAGTGCAGAGTTATATTTTATAACAAAAATGAGACTTAACTAGAATTTCTATCTGTATAAACAGTTTTTATAAAGCAGCCTCGACCGATCTTTGTTGCAGTCGCTTTAAGCAGTTTATAGAAATTATTGTTCTTGTTACGCCTTTTCAGTTAAAAAAAGTAGACAGGTAACAAAACAATACAATGATATTTTGAACATTTTTAAGAAAAAAAGCTATCATTTTTGTTAGACAATTACTTGGTACATGTACAATACTAATCTTGTAACATGACTTCATTTCTCATTTTTTCTTTTAAAGATGACAGAATTATTCCAAGATATACGTTTTTTTATTTCCAGCCATAGGCTTTTGTACATGACTGTTAAACACAAACACTTCCTTTTTAAGTACATTAACTTCATATTTCTGTTGTTTTGGTGAACAATTGATACTTCATCTAAAACCAAGAGTGCCTGACGGTAGATGTTACATGCCCTACGGTATTGAAATTTGGAAAAAAGCTCTGAAGTATTGGAGGAATGAAACTATCTGTCTGCCTTATCTGCCTCCATCAAATAACTTGGGTTTGAAGTACAAAAAAACCCCAACAAAAAACAAAAAACGTATGTGTACCAAGCAGTGTTTTAATTTTAATTGTAAGCCCACAATAAATACCAAGTGCTTATTACAGACCGAATAGCCTTGATAGCATAGTAAAGGAAAGTGTGGAAGAAAACTTGACAGACAGCGGTTTTAGGGAAGTGATAACAGACATAAAACAGACATTTCCTCTTTCAAATTGAATTTTCAAACAATGAAATTTTATAAAAAGCAATCTTCGAATAGTAAGTCAGCTCTGTAAATAAGAAAAAAAAAACAAGAAAAAACTTTCAGAAAAAAAAGCTGGTCGACAAAGTTTACATTGTAAGGATTCATCAAAAACATTAAAAATGCTGATTGAAAAAAGGTGTAATCGATTACGTTCTACTTCGAAGAGAAGCTACCATTCCGTGTAACTGTAACCCTACAGATTGACTTGTGTGTACAGAAGACTTTTTAAAATTGTACCGATTTGTACTGACTAGGCAATGGCATTTAAAAAAGGTCTCCAATTCCTTGCTTTAACACAGCGAAAAACATGTTATCTATTTATCTGACAGTTTCCATTTTCGGCAAAGGCAAATCAATTGACCTTAGGGTGTACTCGTTTCTCTGACCGAATGTCCCCCACCCAGTGAACGCACAATGTCGGAATTTTACCCGGTGTTTGAACAAAATCATTTCTTACGTTACGTTGCCTATATATACATTCCGTAAAATGGAAGAGGTTATTCATAGCAAATCGTCGATTATCTGAGGGTTTACCTTTCCCTCTTTTTCGTAAACCGTCAGCCGTCTCAGAAGATGAGATTACGTTGGCTCAGACAACTCAGATTCACAAATCCTGATTGGTTAGATTTTAAAGATTTTTGTTAGCAACGCGTCCATAGCAACTGAAGATCAAACATGAAGTTATTATATCTATCTAACTGCGTTTACCAAGTGATGGAACTTGCTTCACATATTACAGACGCCCCCGAATAGTTTAGTTATTAAAGGTTGTGGATGGTAGTGCAAAATAGAAAGTATTCCATTCCAGAGACACCCCTGGTTCATTCACACGCTCAGTGTATAGCACCGATACATTGGACCTCAGTTTAGTCTAATCTGAAAGTATATATAGAGTATTAATTGAGGGGCGGAGATCAAACTCTCGACCTTGTATAACAAGTCTTCTGCGTTGCCATAGGACCATTGATCCACCCACAACACAACTGTTATGCCTTCGATCACAATATTTTCACATTGCTTTTATTTGATGACATGCTTTATCGGTAACCCCATTCTTCAGATAACAGCAAACATCAACAGATAAGGATTATAAACCATGTACTAAAATGTACGTAACTCTGGAAACATAGCACTCGCAATTTTTAGCAGAGTGTAAAAGCAAACAGTTCTTGGATAAAGTACAATAATGTCAGTCCTTGAGGGACTCTTGGTCATCCAATATAACTGAATACGCACGCAATCAAGAGATTTCAGACAACACAATAATTCAACTGTGTCGGCTCTGTAGTTGATACGTCATAGTCCATCATAACTAGAGCAAAAGCTTTGTCACACGATGTCAAGGAACTTTCTGTTTCTTTTAGAGAAGTAAGTAAATTTCTCGAAGACGACGCGAAGTCTTTTACACATTGACCATTTACGTCCATAGGTCATTTGCCCCTCACCTTTGAAGCAAGTGAGGAAGTAGTCACTTACATGCGGAGAAATTGGTTAGTAAACTGGTTGGAACCCAAAGAACATTGGTTAGGTGGACTGACCGCCGGGATATGACCTTAGCTGATAAAACTGACGTTAAACCCCAAAAAACCAAACTTGTCTTTATTTTGGCTGTGTTCTGAAACCAGTTCATGGCGGTTTTGCTATATTGAAGTAGACTGCGCTTTGTACAGTTTCTTGAGTTCGATATGTTTTTGACAGGTGTAGTTAATATGTGTTTAGTTCCCAATATAATTCGAATGGTCTATATAAAGTGGCACTTACTGACAACTATTGACTTAATTCTTCTGCAGAAGACAGACTAGTCGTAATATGACTGATTTATTTTTTATTTGCGTTCGCTGTATGCTTATTTTCCGACATGTGAACTTTGCAAAACTAGTCTAAAAACGGTTAAAAAATTAGCCACGTGCTACTGCATACCAACGCTCTTAACTCTGCATTGTTTGTTATGGATGAATGATCTCTTGTATTTTCATTGTTTCGAAGAGGGATAAGCTTTACATTTTTATACCGTCATATACCATTTATGCATATGTGATTGTAATTATTATTTTATTACTTATTATTATGATTTATGATTAAAATAGAAATACAAGTATGATTTCATTAACATCGTTTTATAAAATATGTCGAAAAGCATTTACAGAAGGATACAAATATTATATATATATATATATATATATATATATATATATATATATATATATATATATATATATATATATATATATGATAATTATTATGCAGTTTATACAAATCTGTATCGAAAACATAGCAATATTAGTTTTACAATATGCTGAATTGCTTCTGTTTGGTTTAATGCTATTAGAGGAATGAATTTTATCAGCGTTACTGTCGCAATATTTGCATTGTTTATGTCCAAGTTTTTTGCTAGACAGTTGTATTTCTATTTCATCTGACTATTTCAGGCGAGTTACGACACCCTGAGAATGACAGACATTCTTTTCACATTGTCATCAGCTTGTATTTAACCACTTAACTTTGACCTGTAGCCGTTATTTCTTCCTTAACTTATTATTTGGCATTGCGTGCACAATACCTGACAGTAGTAATTTTTAAAGTCAAAGTCATTTCTCTGTATATCAAATCTAGTATAGCTTCTTTTTTTGTTTCTGTTTTTTTAGCATTCATTCTGGCGAATGTAGTATACTGAATGTATCTTTTTGAATGTCAGAGGTTTTTCAGTCATCAAAATCTATATTAGATTTCTATGTTGACATCAGATTTAATAAGCATTTCGATTTTTCGAGTCATTTAATTAAGTTGCGGAATTTTGTTTTGAAATTAAACTTCATATTTTTGTGTGTGTTTTCAAGTCATGCAAATCTGTCAAAGAATTCTGCAATGACATCAGATAGTATTAATAACCCGTTTTTGTATAAGTGAACTCGCGTACTTTAGTTGAGAATCTGTCCCGCAGTTCTGAGGTTACAATCGATAGATATAATGTGTCAGAAACGATCTGGATGTTACTAGGTTTCAGTATAGCCTGTCACAAACAAGTTCACTTATGTCAGATTCTTACATTTTCTGAAGTTGGGGATCCTGTGCTGTTCTCTTCCACGATAAACAAAAATAAAATAAATAAATGAATAATAAAAATAGTACTAAAAAAGTATGTAACATTATGAAATGAGTCAATTTATGATGGCAGGTTTTGGCTTTGCGTTGTTTCAACTGGCTGGGCCTATGATAATATTTTTACCACTTTATAAGAGTACAACATTTTTCTTAATTACTTTATTCAAGTAATACGGTGCCGTCAAAGGAAACACAACATCTAGTGCATGATTTATACACTCAAGAAAATAAAGTAAGGGTCAAGACTTAGGTTCATACATTTTTTAAATGCAAAAATGTTCATGTAAAAGTTAAATTCTGTTTTGCTTTAGACACGCCGGTACTTGTGCATATATTTATCTACCCGTAGATAAAATCAACGTGACATGAGCAGGTTTTTATTTGAATTTTTGATTCGAATCATCTGTTACACTATAGAACTGATTAGTTTGAAGAACCTCTGATGCCTAGAAGACACATGTCGGAGGCGGAGGCAGCTAGAGCAGTCGGTCGTCTGCTAGCTGGGAAAACGCAGCGCGAGGTGGCCTATGAGCATTGTGTTAGCCAAAGTGTAATCCAACGACTTTGGCAAAAGTACCTGGACACAGACGCCGTCGCCAGACGTCCTCAGAGTGGACTTCCAAGGTCAACATCTGCTCGGGAAGACCGTGCCTTCGTTGTCCTGGCAAAACGCCATAGGTTTGACTCGGCTGTTGCTCTAAAAAGAGACTTCCAAACTGCCTCCGGTGTTCGAATCTCGGCACGAACATATGGCAACAGACTCCACGACGCTAATTTACGTTCTCGCGTCCTGTGGTACGTCTTCCTTTAACGACAAGACACCTGCGGCCCGTCTGGAGTTTGCCAGAGATCATGTTAATTGGCAGCTCAGGCACTTTTGTAATGTGCTATTCACCCACTAGTCCAAATTTGGCATGGACTTTCATGATGAAAGTCGCCTTGTATGGCGTCAGCGAAATGAGCGCTTCAGCGAGTCTTGCATATCCGAACATGACAAGTTTGGAAGTGCCTCTATTATTGTTTGGGCGGGTATTTCTTACGACGGGCGTACAGACTTTCACTAGTTTGTTAACGGCACAGTTAGTGCTGGACACTATATTGACAAGATTCTCCGACCTCACGTCATTCCATACGCTGGTGCAGTCGGCCAGGAATTCGTGTTAATGGACGACAATGCTACAGCTCACCGTGCAAGAATCGTCAATCAGTACATGGATGACCAAGCTGTTGAACGTATGATATGGCCAGCTAGGTCTCCAGACATGAACCCAATAGAACATGCCTAGGACATGCTGCACGAAATGAGCTGGCTGCTGCCCTTACTGAGGAATGGGGTCTCATACCACAAAGGGACATATAAAAGCTCATACGCAGCTTCCAGATCCGTGTCAAAGAGGTTATCCGAGCAGGAGGTCAAACGCGTTTCCAAAATTTAACTTGTTTCAATATTTCTTATGATAAGACATTGTTTTTACCCCACCCACAAAGTCTCAAACACTTTAAAACTGATAGTGGTTGTCTTCGAGGATTAATCGTGTGGTTGTCTTTGAGGATTAATCGTGCTTCTGTGTTTGTGAAACAGATATTATTTTTAGTTTAAATTGGTCACAGATATAATGAATTTTTGTTGGATATAAACTTCAGCAAGTAAAAAATGTATTTAAGAACTGTTGTCGTACGTCCTTGACCCTTGATTTCTTTTGTTGAGTGTATATTTGTTTTTTGTCTATTCTTTATTTCCTTAAATATTCAGAGTCACCAATACTTCGTGGTATATAAACAGTTACAATAGATAAAATATCTAATTCTTATTTGCACGTTCGTTAAACCTTTTTAGTGGTTCTGCCAGCTTAAAAGCCCATCAATTTCTAGAAAGTATTTTCACTGTACTTTTTGAAAATACATATACATACATTGTAAACATCTTAAGATCTACAGCTTTGTTTGTTTTAAATCAAACAAATGTGTACGTTTGGACTAAAGAGCTGGATGAGGTTTGATTCTAAATACTCGCAGTTTAGGATTTGCTTTTCAGTTTTCTTGAGAAAGCTAAAAAGGTAATTGTTTCACTTAAAGATGCTTAAAAGATACACATCAATTTGTCAAAACATTAAGAAATGATTTGTGTCAAACTGTCAAAAATTCAAGTATAACGTGTTCATTTTTTATTAATCATAAAGCCGGCCCGGGTAGCTCAATCGGTAGAGCATCGGGATCCCAGTTCAATCCCCATCAGTGCTGGCAAAATTTCTCCGTAATAATTGATCTCAGACAACGTATCTATAGGTCATTGGTTCCTCACCTCTGCAGCAAGTGAGGAAGTAGCCAGTCATCTGCGGAGAAATCTAACCGGTTAGATACCCAGGAACACTGGTTAGGCGGACTGACCGACAGGATATGACCTTAGCTGTTAAATTGGCGTTAAAGCCCAATAACACCAAAATTAATCATAAATTTCCCTTCTGGGTTACTTTTGAAAATCTGACACTGAATTGTAAGAAGTTTGCATCTATAACATTTTGACATCACTCTACAAAATTAATTTGAAATTAGTTTTGCAACATTGCGGGTTCATAATTTTGAAGCTCCTATTGTTCTCTTTTAGAAACAGATTACACACTTTTGTTTTGGAGGACGTAAAGTCAATATTTTCAGAATAAATACTGTCAGCAGTGTTCAAAATTGGACATCCCTAAATATTTTTTATTAAAGGTCAATGTTCGCAGTGCTTATGTCCCAGTTATCTGCCAGATAGTTTTATTTTTATTTCATCTAACTATTTAAAAGGACTCAGGGCTCCCTGAGAATGACAGCTATGACCAATCTGTGACCAATCTGCTTCTGATTTATGCTGACTTTATTATTTTTGACCCTAACTTTTGACATGTAGCCATTACTTCTGTACTTGACATCATGTATACAATACATGACAGTAGTTATTTTTAGATAAAAGTAACGGTCATTTCTCTTTTAGTGTAAAATCTAATGCTGTAGTTTCTCTTTGTTTAGCGGATGTATTCAACAGTTTAATTATCAATAATATGCCGTTTTGAATAGCAGATTTCTGAGGTTGTTATGTCGTCAACATTTATATCAGATTTCTATGTTGACATTAAATGAGAACATCGTTTTTTTTTCAAATCATTGAATTCAGTTCGAAATTCTTTTAAATGAAAAATTAGATTAAAATTATATTTCATTGTTTTGTAATGAAATTATGAAAATATGTCTTAGAGCTGCGTATTGACATCAAAATACAACCAATAGCCCTTTTTTGGGTATAAGTAAACTTTTCCATTAACTTAAATGACATATCTTGACTTTGTAGTGTTGATATTTTCTTATTTCTTTTGTCTTGGCCAGTCATGAAAGACTTTTAAAATATTTTACTTTACTCAAAAGCAATTTTCAATGAGAATGCACCTTTAAAACAAGTTTGTAAAGTCGATAAAACCACAAAAAACCCGCCGTGTATGGAGAAGTTTGAAACACTTGAGTAACTATTTGACGTGTAAGAATAATTTTTGAACACTAATGAAACCATTAAATTCATCCTGTGTAAGGATAATTCTGAAACATTGATAAAACCATGAAATGCCTGCTGTGTATGGAAAGTTTGAACATTGATAAAGCCATTAAATGCCTGCTCTGTAAAGACAATTTTGGAGCATTGATAATTGATAATTCCATTAAATCTCGGTAGTGTAAGGATAATTTTGGAACTTTCATGAAACCGTCTAATGCCTGCCATAACGTTGGATAACGTTGGAACATTGATAATGCATTTTAGTCCCTGTGTAAGAATAATGTTGAAACTTCAATTATACTATTAAATCCCTGTAGTGTTATGATAATTTTGGAACATTGATAAAACCATTAAATACCTGAAGTGTTAGAATAATTTTGTTACATTGATAAAACAGATGTATGTAGAGTTTGAATAAATTTCAACTGGAACATTGATAAAGCCAATTAATACCTGTAGTGCTAGGATAATCTTGGAACTTTGATGAAACCATTAAATGCCTGCAGTGTAAGGATAATTTGAGAACTTTGATGAAACCATTTACTGCCTGTTGTGTAAGGATGATTTTGATAAAACCGTTCTATCCCTGTTATGAAAGGATAATTTTGGTAACTTTGATAAACAATTAAATCACAGTAGTGGTAGGATAATTTCAAAACACTGGTAAAACCCTTAAAATCTTGCATTATTAAAATAATTTTGGAAAATTGATAAAACCATTTACTCCTTGAAGTGTAAGAGTAATTAAAGAACATTAATATAAAACAATAAATGTACTGACAGTTAAGATAATTTTTGAACATTGATAAATCCGTTATTTGCCAACAGTGTTATTTTGAAACATTGATAAAACTGTTAAAAGCTTGCATAACAGGGTCAGTTTTGGAACAAAAAGCATAAAGCCATTGTGGAGGGATAATTCTAAAACATTGATAAAACCATTAAATGCCTGCAGTCTTAGAATAATTTTGAAAAATTAATAATACTATTTAAGCCTAAAAGGTATGGCTAAGTGAGAAACATTGAAAAAAGGGCAATCTTTATATAATTTTAAACATTGAGTACACCATTTAAGCCTGAAGTGTAAAGGTAAGTTGTGAACTTTTGTAAAACCATAAAAACCTTGCAGTGTTAGGATACTTATGTCACATTGATAGAACCATTAAAAGCCTGTAGTATTTGGGCAATTTTTGTTACATTGATAAAACCATTTTAAGCCCGAAGTTTTATGATAATGTTGAAACATTGATAGTACCGTTAAAGGTCTTCATTGTTTGGATAATTTTAAACCTTTATAGTACCATCGAAAGACTGCACTGTTAGGATATACTCGTACACGTATTTTAGAGCACAGTCTACAGATGATGACTAATATAAAGATGTCTCGAAGCAAGACTCGAAACGATTAGTCTCGTTCAGTTGCACACGCATTATCGCTACAGAATTTTGTTAAAAAAAAACATCATTTGTATTTATTTTTGCCTCCTTAGATAGATGAAAACTGTTTTACCGCCTGAAAAAAGCATCCAACGTGACCTCAAAGTGACTTATAACGAAGTTGTTTGTAAAATTATAATATATCTTAGATTTATCGAAATTAATAAAATCTGTTTGTGGACATGAACTCTAAGTATTTAGTTTTTTTTCTGATAAGCAAAAAAGGAAAACAGGATGCGTTTTGAAGCTGATACCTTACAGTTTTTGCTTTTATTAGCCGTTTTCTTGACAAATCTATAAAAAGATTGTTTCTTTAAAGAAGTTTTGATTTAAAGTATGCCACTCAATTTGTAGAAAATTTAGAAATTATATGTGTCAAAATGTCAAAATCCCAACACAATGTGTTTCTTTTTTTACCAATCATAAACAAAACATCTGCTTCGAGTGTTATTTTCATTTAATCAGTTTCCCTTTTCAATTCCACTGAATTTTGAGGGAATAAATTTCGCATATAACACTTTTTGAATAAGGGATGAACTAAAAACTAACAAAAATATAAAAAAAAGCAAGAAAGGCAAAGAGAGAGAAACAGAAATAAATCACAAGCTCATATTGTGCAATACACTGTAGGAAGAGGTGACACTTTTTTTATACCCCCGAAACGAAGTTTCGGGGGTATATAGGAGTCACCTGGTGGTTGGTCGGTCGGGCGGTCGGTCGGGGTTTACCTTGTCCGGAGCATAACTTGAAAACTACTGGTTGGAATTCATTTCAACTTCACACACTGGTCAAGCAAAATGAGAGAAAGTGCAGTGTCCAAGAATCATGACTCAGTCTTCACTATTTTCAGAGTTATTGCCCTTTATTGGTTTTCCTTGTCCGCAGGGTAACTTAAAAACTACTGGTTGGAATTCAATGCAACTTCATACAATGGTCAAGCACAATGACAGGAAGTGCAGTGTCCACGAATCATATCTCAATGTTCACTATTTGCAGAGTTATTGCCCTTTGTTGGTTGTCCTTTGTATGGAGCAAAACTTGAAAACTACTGGTTGGAATTCATTTCAACTTCACACAGTGGTCAATCACAATGAGAGAAAGTGTAGTGTTCAAAAATCATAACTCCATCTTCACTATTTTTAGAGTTATTGCCCTTTATTGGTTTTTTGTCCGTAGCATAACTTGAAAACAACTGGTTGGAATTTATTGCAAATACATACATTGGTCAAGCACAATGAAAGGAAGGGCAATGTCTAAAAAACATAACTCCATCTTCTCTATTTTCAGAGTTTCAGCCCTTAATTGGTTTTCCTTGTCCGGAGCATAACTTGAAAACTACTGGTTGGAATTCAATGCAACTACATACAATGGTCAAGCACAATGAGAGGTAGTGCAGTGTTTAAGACTCATATCTCCAAATTCTCTATTTGCAGAGTTATTGCCCTTTATTGGTTTTCTTTATTTGGAGCATAGCTTGAAAACTACTGGTTGGAATTCAGTGCATCTTCATACAATGGTCAAGCACAATGACAGGAAGCGCAGTGTTTAAGAATCATAACTCCATGTTCACTATTTGCAGAGTTATTGCCCTTTGTTGGTTGTCCTTTGTATGGAGGATTACTTGAAAACTACTGGTTGGAATTCAATGCAACTTCATACAATGGTCAAGCAAAATGAGTGGAAGTGCAGTGTCCAAGAATCATAACTCCATGTGCTCTATTTGCAGAGTTATTACTCTTAGTTTGTTTTCTTTTTTTGGAGCATAACTTGAAAACTACTGGTTGGAATTCAATGCAACTTCATCCAATGATCAAGCACAATGAGTGAAAGTGCATTGTATAAGAGCTATAACTCTATCTTTACTATTTGCAGAGTTATTGCCCTTCCTTGGATTTCCTTTTCCAGAATATAATTTGGAAACTCGTGGTTGGAATTCAATGCAACTTCATACAATGGTCAAGCACATTGAGTGGATGTGCAGTGTACAAGAGCTATAACTCTGTCTTCACTGTTTGCACAGTTATTGCCCTTTGTTAGTTTTCTTTGTCTGGAGAATAACTTGAAAACTATATTTTTGGAATTCAATGCAACTTCATACAATGGTCAAGCGCAATGAGAGGAAATGCAATGTACAAGAACCACACTATCTTTAATTGCCAACAATTATAACTCTTTTTCAATTTTTTACGAAGTATTCTGTTACTAAAGTAATAACTTCCTCTGTTCTGTAGCGGTGTTTTGGGGGTATTAATCACATTTAGTGATAGCTCTAGTTTCATTACAGGGTGGCGTATAGTCAATGCTCTCGGCGTTAATGTGAAAGTATAGTCTTTCCCTTTTGTCATATCACGTCGGCGTATGCCAATTCGTATTTAATGCATTGTATTTATTCTAATTCTATTGACGCAATAAAATATAGTCTGAAATGGTGATCTGGCACAGTTAATCAATTCTGAGCACTAATGTCAACATAGTCTGTTGACAGAACATATAACAAGAATTTGTTGTACAATAGACCGGTTTAACTTTAGGAAGGATGATGAGAAAAATGCAACGGTCCGAAGGAAATTGTGTAATTTCCAGTTTAATATTTCCTATCAAAAATGGATTCATAGACATATGTCAGGTATTACATTGTACATTGTCTATCTTCCTGTTCTTTTTTTGTTTTAGTTCGTTCGTGTGTGTGTTGTTTTGTTGTTGTTGTTCTTGCTTACACATGCATAATAAATTAATTGTGGGCGGAATAGGGAAATAAGAATAACAGTTTAATATCTTTTCCAGTTTTTTAATTGTGGTATTAGTGCGTATTGATGAAATTAAATTGGTCCGTGTGTCTAATTTGATTTCAATAATACCTACCGCTGAAAAATTAACCCGGTATAGTGGTTGAACTAGTGGCTGACTCTGAAAACCTTATAAAGTGTCATTAAATTTGAAATGTACTGCAGTTCGAGTGGACAAAATATAATTCCAAAAGGCATTCTTAAAGTACTTCTGTGAAAGTTCAGCACTTTAGAAATATGTTTTTAGCTTTCTCTTCACTGTACTCAGTTGCTTGTAGTTCCTTGTCTCCTGTAAATGTAGGTTTGACGCTAACAGTTCCCATGTGCATTCTCGGGTAATTTTAAATTTAATTGTTTTTCATCTGAAATGGAGTTGTATGCATGTATTTAGTTAGGGTCGGTGACTTGAACTTGAAATATTGCAATTTATTGTGACCTGAAATCTTCGGGTAATTTGTCCGCTTCTAAAAGTGCTTTTCCAGCTGAAAATAGTAACCATTGCTGACTTTTCTGCAAAAATTCTTATCCGCAACGATGAATTTTGATCAGCTGAACCGGATGCAGCCAGATTTCTACAATATTTCTATAAAAGGACATGTCGTGTTAGTTAACCTTGGCTTTGTCATTAATTGTTGTAAGCATGTTCTAACTGGACATTGTCAGTTTTGTCTTTGTCTTTCAAGGTTTTGTTCAGTAGTTGTGCGAGTGATATATATTAGCAGTAGATGTTTAAGCTGGATGAATATTTATTAGCCAAGCGGACACTCGTTGTTCAACAACATATGTTTTCTAATTTACCACCTTCAGAAATCATTTGTAACAGCAAAATATTTATCAACGCTGTTTAGCAAAACAACTGGAATCTTTAATTATTTGAACATGTCACATTAAAGAATACTCTACTTTGAAACAAAAACTTTTTAGACATTTTGTTACCTGAGTCTCCTCATTTCTTAATGTCTGCAGCAAATAAGTCCATTTCTGAGTACGGTCTGAAAGATTTTTAGAAACTAAAAGTCATTTGTGATGAAAGAAAACATGTTTTATATATAAATTATATTTAAAGTAAACTCAAGTTAAACCTGATATTTTTTAGGGGCAGTATGCTGTAAACTGAGACCAAAATGGAACCGACCAGTTTCAGTTTTCATCATTTTCTCTGATACTTGAGATGTTAATAATAATAATAATAAAATTAGTAATAAATAAAATAATAGTAACAATTATTATTATTTTTATTATTATTATTATTATTTGAAGTGTTGTTATCATGAGCTTCGTAACCTTTTTGAGATTCTGCAATACTACCATTACCTTTTTCAAAAACTCCAGCTTTGCTTTTTGAATTCCTATTGCTGATGATCAGTCGATTTTGATTTCTGTTGACCTCGTTGAATACATGCTAAAGAGAAAGAAGTAGACGATATGGTATTTGGCCACTGCTACTACTGTAAACAGTTGCAAGAAGTCACTTATTATTACAAAAGATAGGGTGGGACTGTGATGCGATAAACCTAGTTTATTTATTTTATCAAGTGACACGCTAAAACGGACACTTAAATCATTTAATCCCTTGCAAACTTAACAATATGTCAGTTTGTAACGATATATTTAGTGGTATCCAAAAAAGTTACTTTATATCTATGATTATACTGGAATGTTCTTATATTGTATAGATATGGATACATTTACAAGACAACGTTCAATTTACGGTTGACAAGATAACCATGATAAATATTGTTAAGTCGTTTTCTCAATAGCCTGACATTGGCTAAATAGTCAACATCGTATGAAAATGATCTTAAAGAATCAACAAAAAGACACGAGCAAGGAGTACCTCTGTTTTAAAGGAATACTAAGAATAGAATATTTGTTATCTCCCTTGGCAGATATCTAAATTGCTTTCTGATCAAAGATTTACACGGCTAGACCTGTCTGTTAGGTATGGTGGCTGATTTCGGACATTTCGTTGTTTCGTTCTGTCGCGCGCGCCAGTACGAAACAACGATATTTTAAAGTTTCGAAGTTTCGTTTTGGCGCGCGCGACACAACGATACAACGATAAACCGCGCGCGCGACACAACGAAACAACGACACTACGAACGCGACAAAACGATACTCAGAATCTCGTCTTGTCGTGCGCGCGGTTTCAGTTTAATGTCGTCTTTTTGTTCTGTCGCGCGCGCCAATACGAAAAATCGAAACATTTTAATTGTCGTTGTTTCGTTCTTTCGCGCGCGCCAAAACGAAACTTCCAATCTTTAAAATGGCGTTATTTCGTTCTTTCGCGCGCGCCATTACGAAATAACGCCATTTTAAAGATTGGAAGTTTCGTTTTGGCGCGCGCGACAGAACAAAATAACGCCATTTTTAAGATTGGAAGTTTCGTATTGGCGCGCGCGACAGAACGAAACAACGAAATGTCCGAAATCAGCCACCATAGTTAGGACTGTCATGATCGCCTTTATCAGGTTTTATGTATCATTGGAGAGGTCATCAGACCTCTCCACAGTGTTGGCTTTAATTGCTGGAGGCATCCATTTTTGCGTATCAAATGTTAGTTAATGATCTCATATTAAGCCTAAAATCGTGAAAACCAGTCCACAAAGATAGTTATACGCATGCTCCGAATCATAATACGAATTTATTTAAACGAAACAAAAATTTAACATCGGGTCAAAACGGCAAATGGTTAAAACGGCCCATTATGAACAGAACGTGCAGAATAATTTTGTATTCCTTTAACTAAACACAAAAAATACAATTATAGGGATGCATTTCTTATAATGCATGCTACTTTTTAAAAACTACAAATTCTAAAATGCATTTTTTTCTGAAAAACTCATCAGCCTGTTGAACAAATTAATATTTAGCCATGGTCATGAAAAAATGGTAAATATTTTTTACGAATTTCAGAGCATTTTTGACAAGTCCATTTCCTCGATTTGGATCAAATTTACGCCCTTTTAATATTTAGTCCAGCTGAACAGATACTATCGCTGATTATTTTGTAAAATATTTGGACTAAGAAAGGTGTAATAAAAGCTTGAAACGGAAAACAAAACTTAATGAGTCTAAAAAAGCAGCAGCTTAACATGGAGTTCTGGCTTCAACAACTACATGCATTGTTGTAAAAGAGGGGGGAGTAAAACCTTAGGGGCTTATAAGAAGATCCCCAATATTCTACAAGGTATGAAATACATGAGGTTATCTTAATTTGTTTCATTTATTTAAATGGTAGATACACCACCATAAAAAAATTTGAAATAACTAAATTATAGTCAGTTTCGGTCATTTTGCCTAATAAGGTATTAACTATTAATAATAGTTAGGTTACTAGTTTTTATAATTATTTAAGTCACAGAACGTTTAAAAAATTCAAAATGATCTTGGAAACAAGTAGATTCATTCTTTCAGTGACGACAGCTGCTGACCTCTCTTTGGCTTACTTTTTAAAGGAAGCCAACTTGTATTCCCTAGAGTCGGCGTTTGGTATAATTTGTTTAAGTAACAAAGAACATAGATCAAAAACCCTGACATAATCGAAAACATGCAACAGAAAAACTCTGTCACATACGTTTCGAGTTAAATCATTACAAAAAGGAAGCAAAGTTGCATACAAATCTAGACAGTTAAACAATTTCGAAAATACACACTCAACAAAACCGTAAAGTGCAAACTTATGCAGTTCTCAGCATATAATTCCAACAAGGAAAAGTATCACGCAAGTGCACCCTCTCAGCGTCTTTTTTTTAATTCAGATATTATTAGCTCACCTGAGCACAACGTGCTCATGGTGAGCTTTTGTGATCCCCCTGTGTCCGGCGTCCGTCGTCGTGCGTTGCCCGTCGTCCGTCGTCAACAATTTTATAAAAACAACATCTCCTCTGAAACCAATGACTGCACATTAACCAAACTATACAGGAATGATCCTTGGGTGGTCTGCTTTCAAAGTTGTTCAAATGGTTTTGGTTTGTTGCATACGTAGGTCACAAGGGCATAAAAGAAGTTTCAAAAATGGAAATTAAAAAAATCTTTTTGTCAGAAAGTACAAGGCCAAGAGCTTTGATATTTGGTATATAACATCATCAATAGGTCCTCTACGAAAGTTGTTCAAATTATGACCCTAGTGCCAAAATTGGCACACCTCAGGAGTCATAGGTTTTCCTTATATGTATATAGTAAAAACTTAAAAACTCCTTTCAAGCAGCAAAGGATAGAGCTTAGATTTACAAAAAATAATGATAGCTTCCACACAAATAACAGTCTGTCCTCAGGTGAGCGCTTTGGGGCCAATAGCCCCCTTGTTTTTGTTATTTAAAACGCCATGGAACTTTAATTTATTGTGTCAGTGTCGTCACCTTTTGTTAGACAAAGGTCCATTCAGACTTGTGTCACTTTTTATTGGCGTCTTTAAGCTTCAGTCCTTTCTTTTGTTGAATGGTGAACAAACAAGAATCAAGAGTCTACCCAGCTCAATAGCAGAACAGATCAAATATATAGCCACTTCCTCACCCATCATTCAGAAATATACTGGCACATATTTCTGATAACTTGGATGATTCATTACTTATTGATAATTAAATATTAGAAAATTAAACGGATGAAGCTTACTTATGCCCTGTGATACTGATATTGCTAATACAGGAAATGGTGTTCATAGGATTTGCTTTAGAATTCAAACGATGTATGTATTAAGTCGAACCATTGAACTCACTTTATTGACCATGATGTAGAGACTTTCTGAGTGCTAAACTGGTATTTGGCCTAATTTTGATCGAACTTTATATGACGAAAACGCAGGGTTTGAATTCATACTTAAACAAAATAAATTATTTATTGCGATCAGTTACTAATATAACTAGTAGATAAGCTTTCAATCACAGTTTTTGAAAAAAGGCATCACTTTGATATCTGGTGTACGGAAACAAGATGCTTCTATACCTCTTACATTTGCTGCAGTTATTGCTTACATGCTTATAGGCTTTTTTGTCTTTGATGTAAAACGTTTAGGCAATAGATTAATGAATTGGCTTTATAAAGTTATTTTCTTTGTTTATTTTTTTTGTAACTGCAGACATAACTACACGCGTTAGTAATAATGCTTTTTATCTCGTGGACACTGCTTGGTTAGTAAGACACTATAGGGCCGGTCATTGTCAGTCTTTTTACTATAGTAAATATTTGTAGTTTTACTGCACAGTATTTGTATAAAATATGTGGCTCACTAGAGAGTGCTTGACTGCATTTAATTATTAAAATATGATGTCAAATTTGCACCGCTTTTGCATTTTCTTAGATCTTTTTAATGTAGAAAATTGTAAAAATATATTGATTGTACAGATAAAAGTATGCAATTAGATATTAAAAATATTTAATTTTTGTCAGTCACAATTTTATTATTGTTTCCCTCTCATTTATGAAGTGAATCTCTGATTCATGTCTCTTTTTGTTAGCGTAAATAAAGCAAACTTATTATGCCAATTACGTACATTCAGTTTCAGGACATAAGAAACAATAGTTTGCCAACTGGAATGCTACGTTCATTTATCTGTTAGCAGGTCTTTCCTGGTCCTTACACTGCAAGCACACAAGCTTCCGGTTTCAGTCAGTCATTTGTTTTGAGGAAAATGTCTCTATTGCATTACAAACCTTGTTACATAGGTATGGCGTGTGGAACGTTGCAAAATTCGAAAAATATTTTTATGTGATATAATTTTATATTTATATTTTAAACTTTATTTATGTTGTAAAAAATATTTTATGTGATATAATTTTATAGATTTATATTCTAAATTTTTTTCATTTATATTTTAAAAAATAGATATTTGTATATTGTTAAATTCAGCATTTATATTGCATAGAATTATTTATGTTCTATATTTTTTTTTTACTTTTGAAACGCAAATATTTATATGGTAAAAAATATTTATGTGGTATATAATGAAAGAAAAAATTATTTTCAATAATATAGCATCATGGGATATACTAATAACGTTTGTAACGAACGATTTCATTGGACCACCTTTCTAATTTTTACATCTCCATGGGCGCCGCCATTTTATTCCATACATCCAATGAGAGACATCGGTACAAAATTTGACCTCTGACGTAAATTTCTGTATTCCACAATGCAATTATAGCGTATGAATCGGCTTTTTATTGAATATAAGTGAAATATCATAGCATATAAATAACAAAATATTGAATATAAATGGGAAAAAAATATTGTATGTAAATGAAAATTTATTGCATATAAATAAGAAATTATTGAATATAAATGAAAATTTATTGCATATAAATAAGAAAATATTGATTATGGATGAAAAAAATATTACATCGAATATAAATGAATCATTTCTTGAATATAAATGAGAAAATATTGCATATAAATGAAAAATTATTGCATATAAATAAGAAAAATATTGCATATAAATAAGAAAAAAACAGAATATAAATGAAAAAATATCGCATATAAATGAGTAAATATGGAATATAAATAAAAAATGTCACATTTAAAAAAGAAAATATAGAATATAAATGGACATTTATTGCACATGAATAAGAAAATATGGAATATAAATAAATGTTTAGAATACAAATGAAATTTAGCGAATATTGCAATGCTTGACACGCCATATATAGGAGATATATTTCTCTTCGTTGCATTTGTTTGCAGCGGAGACACTTAGACTCAATTTCCAGTGAATGGTAGATTTGAAAGCATCCAAATTTCATTGTCACAAGAGTATATTGAGCTCGATATTTCGAGTTGTTTCTACTCGGATTGTCATTGTACAAAAATAAAGAGTTAAGCAGGGGACATAATAAATAATTAGCACGGGGTCAATACTATTGCAAAGCTCATTTTCTACGTAAATTCACCATAGTGTGTTTAAAAACATCTATACTAGTGACAACTGGATGAATAAATGTAGTTAGCTGAACCTTGTGTAAACTTGCAGGCTAAAAATGGTTAAATTGTGTGGATTATGATTAGTGAGATAATCCCCAAATGTATCACATAAAGGAGTACAAAACAATTTGGAAAGTCATTTACTGAGAATAGGTTGAGAGCAAAAAATGTTTTAGTGCTTTAAAACAAAGAACCAGATTTAAAAAAAAAATAATGAGGAAACATCTCGGTCAAAAAACACAGTATCCCTACAGAGTCAAAAAAGTATGGGAAAAATAGACGTTGAGATGGTGCAAGATACAGAAAGAAACCCATTCCAGAGACAGCTCTGGTTGTTTCCGAGTTTAAAAATTTTCATAGCCCAACGCCGTTGAATTTAAATGTCATTGAATTAGAACTACAGTTGTGAAATTAAGTAGAAACGTTGAAAAATTAAAACGTAAAACGAAGCAAATGTTTTGGCACTTTGATAAAGCGTTTGTTGTTCTGGTCGTGGAACGACGTCATTCTTTGTTTGCTTTTATTTTTTGAAGTAATTGAGTGTAATGTTTATTAATATTTGAAGCAAAAGTCCTTTAATATTAAAACCGTTTTATCTCACATAGATTCAACTAATACCAATAAGACTTTTAA
Source organism: Cyclina sinensis (assembly GCA_012932295.1). Classification (NCBI taxonomy): domain Eukaryota; kingdom Metazoa; phylum Mollusca; class Bivalvia; order Venerida; family Veneridae; genus Cyclina; species Cyclina sinensis. Next base: position 49,877,454 of record JAAONU010000012.1, on the reverse strand, counting down.
CGCCTATAATAGTTTATGCTTTCTTTTATTAGTAGAATTAAAGGACTTTGTTCAGCAAAACGTAACGAATTGCTTTAAAATGATGCGTAGGCGTTTAAGCAATGCAATTTTCTTGTGAACGGAAACATTTTAATATTGGAAGAGGAAGCATAGTATGATTAACGGTGATGGAAAATTCCTGCACGTTTGAAAGATGTGATTGACCTTTCTATTGAAACGTTATTACGAAATTCTTGACATTGAATGCAATTATTGCGCTTCAAATCACAGTAGGCTATATTTTCTAGTTTATGCGTCCTCACAAATTATGACTTTGTGAATAGATTTTTGTTACGCCTCCTTCGAGTAGTATATATCAAACAATGAGGACTAGATCAGTGGTCCAGTGGCAACGCGCAGTAAAATAATTGATGTGTTGCGGTGTTGATTCTTTGGCTTAATTGTATACAGAGCTGGTTTTCAAGACCAGTGTGTCTGAACAAGCATTAGTTTAAATCCCACGAGGACGGGGAAATTTTTGTAGTACATGGTACCTTTGCCTTTATACCTACGAAGATTTGGACTTTGTATTTCATTGCATCTTTGCCTTAAATCTTTCCTTCGAGTACTGGGATTTTGTGGTGTTTCCATATTTGCCTTAAATACTTCATCTCTTGGTATGAGTTTTTTTCATGCGGGCTTATTTATATGATCATACAAATATGATGTCTTATAACCTTCACCAATTTTACTCAAGTCTATATGTCATATCGTAGCTTTCTAGTAGAAAAAATATATTGAAATGTTGACAATTACGAAATCGTCCCGTGATCGGAAAACCTTGACCTTTTTATAGTAATAAGACACGGTTCATTTTGCCTCTTTAGTAAACGTGGTTGTTTTTTCTCACTTTTTTTGGCTGTCTTTTTGATTGACTGAATGTATTTCATAACATTAATTATATCAGTATTTTACATACTTTGCTCGCAGCATTGCGTTACATATCGTATGGCTCTTTAGTGATAAAAAATTCATGTATATAGATATAAAGAACACTTCTGCGAACGAAATTAAATTAAGATCAGTCCTTGCGTTTTTACAAACATTCATACCATTACCACAAAAATGTATTGACAGACTTTATAAGAGAAATTAAGATAAAAAAAGAAGTAAAAGCTCAGGCAAACTAGTATATTTCCTGGACAACTATTGCTATTTAATTTGAAATGACAGTGTACCTCGGACATTTTCCCACACCGATTCATTCTCTCCCATCATGTCTCTGTCAGTTTGATTACTTCTTTAAGCTTAAGTTAAATGGATGCGATTCTTCCATTTTATCAACATTGAATATTGTTAATTAGCTCATAACGTTTCCGAGGTTGTCTTTCGTGGACTTAAAGTCAGAACTCTATTTTCAGACAACTACAGGTATAAAACAACCAGCTGTGTAAGAGAAAGTGTATGGCTGTTTTTGTCAGTATTTTTTCTTTTTTCTTGTAAAATATGTTCATGTTACTTTAAAGACGGGTTTTTTTATCATGCTAGAATTGTGTGATTTTCAAATTAATGTTATAAATATGCACAAATGTTATCCAAAGCAAGGCAGTGTATCCGATGCAACACATAACATCTAGCTGTCAAAAGTATCATTTGGAGTGCAGTACATGTATTGGTAACGGTAGTATCGTGTATTTGATCTGTGACTTTGACGTTCGTGGATGTAATGCGCGGAATGTTCAGGCATTATCACAGCGAATACCATTCGTGTAAGTTCAGACAAATGGCCGTAAAAATTAGTTTAGGATCTTCTGCAACACTTGTGGTCCTAATCACAAAGGTGACACTGCAACAAATAGACATTTTGAAGTTATCTTCGCAAATAAATTCAAAGCAAGCGTATGCATTGCAAGTAATATCCAAAGATCTTAATATCAAAATCAGATTTTGTTTTCAGAACACTTACTTTGTTTAGTTTTAAGAAATAATGTGTCACTGTTTAATTAACAGTTCTGGTACAGTTCTTGTGTTACGGTCTAAACCAAAACAGAATTGTGTAAACAGTGTAACAGAAAGAATAACCAGAAATAAACATTTGAACAATAACACAAATGTATTCTTAAAACAAGTTACTAAATTATTTAAGTACAATTACACAAAGTCACGGAGAAAGTGTTTTTACAGTACCTAGATTTAGTACAGTACTAAATAAATTAATAATCCTGTCTGATCCTGATATGAGTTAAATGTCTTAATCACTGTTGAAGTATTTCAACAAATGTGTCCAATATAACTTTTAGTAGAATAATCCCACAAATTGTCGAAAAGTTGAATTTATTCCTCACGAAGAATAATGAAAAATCATGAAAATTTAATCCAATATCTTAATGACAAAAGATTACCTAAATATATTGTTTGAAGAAATTCTCTGATTTTTATACACATAACGAAAATACTAGAACATTCTTCAACATTCAAAATACATCTTCAGTATTCTAAATATAGCCACAATGAAGGATTCATAAAAGGTATATTCTAGCAATTTCTAAAACACTGGTACAACAACTAGGTTATTGATGGACTTATGAACTTAAAATATATTTATATATATACTGTATGTTAATATTTTGAAAGTATTTTCAATGAAATTCACAATTTGGCAGAACATCTAACTGCTTAATCTCTTATAAGGCTTATAAATGAAGAGTAAATGTGTGTTTAATGGTGATAATGTTATACCCCTTATAATTAAGAGATGAAATGACACGCGTAGGAAGCAAATGTCCAAGCGCTTTAATTTACTATCTTAAACGGGGCATTTAACTTGATTGAACATCAGCGAGTATTATCGAAATAATGTAAGCTATATCTTCTCAGCTAGTTGTTGTTCTTTTAGTTGGCTTAAGCCTGTTGTTGGTCAGTTATTAGTAAAAATTGTAGGTAAATGTATATAATATAGAACAGAAAGAAAAAGTATTGCGACTAACTGGTTTAGTTCACCGAGCTGACAGATTCTGACATGAGATGATCCTTAATCGATGTCAAAGGTTATTTATTGGACAGTTTACAAACCTGATGTGTAATTATATCAGAAGTACTGTTATTTGTGGTTCTGAAATGACGTAAATGCTCAGTTGTAATTAATCTTAGAAGACCTCGCATGATACGATATCTGTAGAACTTTAAAAAGCGTCTTTTATTTTCTTATAAAAAACTTACTACAGTGGAGCTGATAAAAGCTAAGGGTAATTTGTTGCTTTGCATTTTAGTAATTGTTTATGACATGTTAGTCAAGATGAACAACCTAGGTATGTAAACTGTTGTAAATGAAGTAGTTTTGGGTTATTCTGTCCGATATTATAGGCCTCTATGTAGCCTGGCACTAGGCTAGATTGTTTAAATTATATATTCATATACTTCTGCTACTACGCTGACTTCTCACTTCATACTGATAGCGCAACAATCTAATGTTCAGGAGTAAGAAAATAGAAAAGTCTACAAACAAGGGAGATCATAAATTGAAATCAGAACATAAGGACTGGAGCCAGTCTAGCCTCTATGTAGTACAGAGAAAATTTTCTTTTCGAACTTCTACTTCGGCTTTTGGAGGGTTAGTCCCCACTTTCAAGTATAAACAACCTAGATGTGTAGAAAACGGCGAATGTAGGAATTTGTGTTTGGATAAAAAACAATGGTTCCCCGCATAAAAAAGCCTTGAAAGTTGGCCTCCTGGTTTGACTTGTAACGAAGCTTACAGTGTAATTATTTTTTTTTCAAGGTAAGATATCATTTTAAATTTAACAAAATAATCGTATCTGTATATAAAAATGATCTCATTTTTTTGTTTTTCTGTTTTTCTGCATCTACCACTTTCTGAGTAAAAAAGACATTACTCTATACATTTAATTTGAAAAGTTTTATGTAGCAATACGGGGAATCATTTTGAAGCTCGTATTGTGTAACACACTTTAGAAAGTGGTGACTCTCTGCGTTTTTGTAAAATGACGTATAGTCAATGTTCACAGAATTAATGTAGAAGTATCGTCTTTCCCCTTTTGTCGCCTCAAATTTTTATATTAATATTCAATGTACTGTATTCACCCTATTTTTGTTGACGTAATAATATGACGTCCTGATTGTTTGTCCGTTACTACATTCAAAATAATATCTCGACCTTTCAAATTACTATTATTTATTGTATACCACAAGTTAAATTCATGAAGGGTGATATGCAAAAATGCAATGGTCTGAGGTAATTCGTTAGTTTCTAGATTAATATGTTCTACCGTTAAATAGATAGATACTAGACACATCTCAGGTAAATTGTATATCTACCTGTATTTGAACTTTGCTTAAGAAAATAGTGGGTGAGATTAAAAACTAAGACTAATTGTTTACTATCAAATCCATTTTGTTAAACGTGATTGCTTTTTAGATCATTTAACATTATCAAAGAAGTTCGTAAGAATTGTAAACTAAACAATTAATTATGATTTTGATAACAACCTGAGTGGTTTAATTTGTATAGAGTTCACTTTGCAAAACAAAAAAAAATATTTAACGCGTGTTGACTGTCCAATTATGAAGAGCTGTTTACGTTTGGACAACCGTAAAGGTAATTGTTTTGAAAGGGCAATAGTTTGAAAATATACTTTGGCTCTTTCTACATTGTGTATGATTACTCAGTTGCTTATATAGGTCCTGATCATGTGTCAATGTAGAATTGACACTAACAATACAGATGTGCATTCTGCATCAGACACGATCGTCTTCCATTGACCTGATTGTCCTATTCCCAAGAGTCGGCAATCGATATAACTTTAACGTTAAAGTAACAAAGAACATAGATCATAAGCCCCGACGTAACCGAAAACATGCAGCAGAAGCACTGTCATTTAAGTGTTGAGTTAAATCATCATGTGATAAGAAAGCAAAGTGGCATGAGAATCTAGAATTCTGTCATTAAACAGATAAACATATTTTACAAACAAGAAAGTCCGTAAAAGAAAGATGCAATGCATCTTAGAATACACAACCCAGAGTGGGTTTCGAACCCCGATCTTAGCTCATCAAAGGACAATATATAATTTTAATTAATATATAAGACTACAGTGTCAAACCAGTGTCTAGTATTTGGAATACAGTGCATTTGGAATACGAAGTCAGATCATCAATTTATCCGTCCATTCTGCTTTTTGAACCATAAATAGAACAGAAGCCCACAGAAGGAAGTCGGTTTTCAGCAAATATAAAACAAAGATTTTTTTGACAAAACTAATGGAAACATTTTTATATTGATACCTTTGTTTTGTTTTCAAAGTTTTAAGAATTTTTGCATCCCTCCTGCTTTCAGAATCAATATAGTCTATAGTTTATACATCTATGATTCCTTTCTTAACGATACCTACAGAATGCAAGTATAACTGAAACAAGATATAGAGATCGAGGTGTTGCAGATGTATTTATAAAATTACGACTTTACATTGAAGTATCAAACAAAGAAGCAATAAAACTCTATATACCGCTATTGAACCGAAATGGAAAATGCAATCACTTGCTAGTGTTGTACGGAATGCTTCTTAATGGCCAGTAAATGGTGCAACCCGAAGATTGTTCGTCCATTCGGTGTTAATATGAGTTTATCGCGCAGAAATTCTAAAGTCAACGGCAAAAAGGCCAGTCGATTGTGAGTATAATTACCAGTTGCATGTTTATATAGGAACACGTTTTTTTTTCTTTTAAAATGCCTGAGAAAAAGTTAGACGTTATTTTGCCTTAATGTATCTCATAAGAAAGATATACTGCAGCTCTTGAATCTCAATTAAGACGGATAACAAATAAACATCTCTTTTTACATTTGATCATATAAAGAATACGGCAATCTTAACCTTAGTTGAGAAATACGTTGTGTTCGCAATAAAAGAATGTTTAATTAATTTACGATTAATCTGTGTAGAAAAAAAAACACTCCTCATCTAAAACACTTGTCTTCAAATTTAATTTGACTTCAATGTGAGAACGTATCTTAATATTTGACCTGTTAATCCTAGTTATTAACCTTGAATATATGCCGATTTCTATATGACCAATGTTGTCTGTCACGTTTGAAATGGCCGTATTCCATCTTTCTTAGCGGACATTTTATTTCACTAATTTTCTATGTCCTGTCGAGTATCTGTCACGTTGCCAGATTATTTCGATTGCTCTCACCTGATAGGTTTCTTTTCATTGATGATTCAGAAGTTTGAAATTCTTGGAAACTTCGTTATATTCATGGACATGTGCCTCGTCAAAGACCACGATAATAGTATCGTCTCTAAGTATAAAAAGAGAAAACACGATTCTTTTTTATCAAAAGTAACGATGCTCATGAAATATAAGAAACTGATACAATGAAATGAGTAATTTTCAAACCTATCTTGAAGTTTGCACACAGCAATTATAATGACACCAAAGGCCACATTTTTGTCGATATATATTAGAGAAGAAGGAATTGTGATTTAAGGAAAGGTATCATGTGGACGTACTGTCTGATCGTACTTTTGTTCATTCAGGTTTTGTTGTTGTTGTTTTTTAAAGATGATACTTCAGTTTATTTTGTCTTGTTAGACAAAGGTTTGTTTAAGAGGTGGAATTGCGTTGGCACTTGATGTTAGCGTCTTTGAGCTTCTGTCCTCTATTTTGGTGATTGGTGAGTAAGTCAAGAAGATCTACCCAACTCAGTAGAAAAAAACACACGCACACACACACAGAAACAAATTTATAGCTTCTTTCATTCGTCTTACATTCAAAGGCATTCAGAAATATAGTGGCACATAATTCTGATTACTTAGAAGGTTCACTAATTTAGAAAACAAACTGATAACAGAATTAAATGTCACCGGAAGTTTTACGGATTAAGCTTACTCAGGCCCTGTGATATAATACTGATGTTGCTACTAATACAGGAAATATTGTTCATAGGATTTGCCATAGAATTCAAAAGCTGTATGTATTAAGTCGAACGATTGAACTAACTTTATGTGTTATGATATAGAAGCTTTCACAGTGCTTAACTGCTAAACTTGCATATAGCATACTATATACCATACAAACTGACTATAAAAGCATGGTTTAAATTCGTACTGAAACTAAATGACCTATTGCTATTCAATTACTGATTTAATTCGTAAAAAGAGTTTTTTATTTCATATCGTTGAAAACATGTATCACTTTGATAGCTGGCTTCTGGAAACAATCTGCTCCTATATCCGCGAAATTTATTTACATGTTTTTATCGTCTTTTATGTAAATCGTTTAGGTAATAGAGTTATGAAACGGTATTACATGTTGATAATTAATTGTTTTTTTTTTATTTCAACTACAGACATTTTTAAAAAGAGCTAGTAATAACGTTATTTTTTCCTACGCACAATGCTGTAGTCTAGTTGTTTTTTTAAAATATGTAAACATTTGTAGTTTTATTGCATGACAGCTTTTTGTAGGAGGTATCACTTTGATAGTTGGTAACTGGAAAAAGCCTGCTTCTTTTCGAGTATTTGCTACATTTACTGCAAATTACTGCAAATAATAATAATAATAATAATAATACAAGGCAAAAAATAACATGAAAATAACTACAAGCAATTTGTCTTTTATGTAAATCTTTTATCTTTTAGGTAAAAGATTTAGGAATCGGCTTTAAAAATGTTTCTTTCTTTTTTCAACTGCAGACGTATTTTTTTACGAGCTGGTAATGACATTTTTTTTCCAAGGGTATTGTTGTTATTTTGTTCTTTACGGTTCTCAGAACGCACATTGTCAGTTATTTCAATTATGTAAATATTTGTCGTTTTGTTGTTCATCAGTTTTTTTTTTAATGAAAGGCTTGCTAGACAGGGATCGACATAATTTTATTTACATAATATGATGTCAATTTTGTTGCGCTCTTGCATGTCAATTATTGTCTTTCTGCAGAGAATTGGAGAAATAATTTGATTGCACAGATAAAACAGTAAGATATTCAAAATATTTCATTTCTTTTTTTGGTTTACTACAAATCAATTCATCGTTTTCCTCTCAATTGTGAAACGAATCTCTTATTTATATCTGTTTTAGTTTGTTTGCATGAAGGATCTTAGATATAGCATTTAATCATAGAGTTGTTGTTTTCATATGTAAATTTAATTTCAAAACATAAAAAAATCGAGTAAAGTCGTTGTCAAACTAAAATGTTTTGTCCATTTGTCTGGTAACTGATCTTTACTGTTTCATATGATGTAATGGTTTTAAATTCCGATTTCAGTCAGTCATTATTTTGGAACGAAAAAATGCCTATTTTGCATTGCGTAATTTGGTATTTAAGAAATAAATCTATTCTAATACAATCATGTGCAACTTCTGTGCTTAAAACGTAGACATTGTCAAAATTGTTAATGAATGCTGGATTTAAAATGAAATTTCGTTTTACATTTTGCAAGAATATTATCATTTAAAGGTCATTGGGCATGAATTTTTGGAACCTCGCTATATTCATTTGAGAGAAAAATAGATATCTAACTAAGATAGTCTTGCAAAATTCCACATTTATTTTTCATCTTAAAGATGTTTCTGTAGCAAATTGATATAGATGAACTTTAAAATTATGATGGAAAGTGAAAGTGTAGACTGAAAATAGTCAAATAACAAAATTCAACAGGTAGAGCTTACATTATGAATATATATTGATGAAATGTTTAAATAAATAATTTGAAATGGTCATGGAATTTTGAGGCCAATGAGCAAGATTTATGTAGTTCGTTTTAGATTAGTGAAAATATCTAGCTCAGATTTTTTTCCTAGTATTTGATTCAAAAAGACTTTGTACATGCTCATTTACCCAATTCAGTTTTTTGGTAGACTCGACTATCTAACTCCACGTTCTCTTTACAGTGATGTGTTATGTATCTGTCACAGTGATACTTTTCTCCTGAGATACATGTAAGAAATTTTGACTTAGATTTTTTTTATAATTATTCAAGCATATTTATCCTAGAAATTTTTGAAATATAAAATAGAAATAGGATCGTCTACGAACAAGTGTGGAAGTGTAACACAACATGTAAAATGTTGAGAGTATGCTTTATTGCACCAAAGATATTTTAAAACAATACGTAATGAGGAGTGTAATTCTGCATTACGGGATAAATCTACGTCACAGCCAAAAATAGCGGCGGAAACTACCGATACTGTGACGGAAACAGTCGATCATCAAAAGCACGTTTTTTTTCTCATCAAAAGCAATAGTTTCATAATTTTGTAATTAAAGCATTTTGGTCATGATCTTATGATTATTTTAATGAGGCAAGGTCGTTATATGCATGTCCAATAACCTATAAAAGCTAATGTTTGTCTAAAACCGATAAATAGTTTTATTCTTATCTCAAATCGAAATAATCGTTTTGTCTAAAACCGATAAATGTTCATGTTCTTATCTAAAATCCTGTAATGTTTTATGTTCTTATTTAAAATCGATATTTGTTTACTTGTCTAAAATTAGTAACAGTTTATGTTCTTATCTAAATTTGTTAAATGTTTATGTTCTTATCTGAAACCGATAAATGGTTATGTTCTTATCTTAAATCGATAAAGTTAACGTTTTCGTCTAAAAATCGAAATGTGTATGTTCTCGTCTGAAGTCGAAAATGTTGACTGGGATTTGGCCTTATTTTTTCTGTCTTTTTTGTCAACAACATAACTTATTTGGCTAAGTCTAAAATCAAAACTTTCATTTCCTCGAAACCGAAACTGTTGGTAACCCAAGCTTAACAGCCTTGGTTTGGCTTACTTACATAAACTGTTAAAAAGAAACCTTGGTATGTCAATGTTTAAACTGATCCTGTTGTCAATATCTGGCCTTTAAGGATCACTAAATTGTATGTATACACTGTTCTAGGTCTTCAATCAGCTCCGCTAAATCTGTTAATGATCTCCCGCGTGGATTTTTATAATTATAATTATTTATTGTTGTGTTATGTTGTTGGTATAATCGGCCTGAATCACCGTGTTTTCGACGTGTAGAGTCATTGACCTTTAAACAGTCAATTTTGCTACCCTCAGCTAGTGTATAAACAAGTAGTGTTAATTGTGACTACTTGTGTTATTGCGTCTGTTCATTTCATAAAATTATGTGATTTGTCTTAAGGTCCTTGTTGAGACCCCTAAAAGTGTACTTGTCAGTTGCCCTTAGAGATCTTTCCACAGAACTATAGGGATCTCAGGGGTCAACTAAGACAAGACACGTGCACAAGAGCTGTTTAAAATGAGTTTGATAAGTAACCATGTGTTAGGGAATGAAACATTTTGTGATGTTAATTATGAGTGGTCTCTGCATTTGGATCCTTGTTGTCCAGAGTGTGGGTACGTAATTATACAAAATTTAGCACGGGGTCATTGATATTTTAGAATTCCATTTTACCTGCTACTTCTGTGTGTTTTAAACATCACTGTCGATGTTAGTGACTGCTGACTGAATTGTTATGCCCCCAAAGGGGTGCATATAGTTTTTGAACTGTCCGTCTGTCCGTCCGTCAGTCCGTCCGAAAACTTTAACATTGGCAATAACTTTCTTATTAGTAAGTGGATTTACTTCATGCTTGGACACAGCACCCCTTTGGACAAGAACTTTCCACTGACCTATATTTATTTGACCTTGACCCCTGAATGACCTTTACCTTGAAGATCCAATTGTCCAAAAACTTCAATATTGCCCATAACTTCCTTATTAGTAATTGGATTTACTTCATACATGGACACAACACCCCTTTGGACAAGGCCTTCCCACTGACCTATTTTTGTTTGACCTTGACCCCTGAATGACCTTCATCTTGAAGATCCAATTGTCCAAAAACTTTAACATTGCCCATAACTTCCGTATAAGTAAATGGAATTACTTCATACTTGGACACAACCCCCTTTGGATAAGGCCTTCCCACTGACCTATATTTATTTGACCTTGACCCCTGAATGACTGGTTCTCAGCTCAAAGGTCAAAGCACCACGTTCGGGGGCAATGTCATCTTACAGTGACAGTCCTTGTTAGTTGAATGTTTTTGAAAGTAAATCCACGGTAATATTTTTTTCTGCAAATTCGGCGTTTTTTAAACAGGACTGGATCGAATCGACGTTTATTTAACAAATGTTGAATTAATCTATTCTTTCTAGTCCTTAAGCATGTTTTTGTTGAAACTTCTAGACCACTGTTAGTCTAATTGTGGAGATTATGATTAGCAACGTAATCACATAAACACAAAGGAATAAAAAAATGTCATTTACAGAAAAAGGGTTAAGAGCAAATTGGTTCTTAATGCTTTTATATAAAGAAGTCGATATAATCTTTTTGCTTTTATCCGTCTGGACGTACTAAACAAAAACGTGTAGCTCTAATATGTTGTGATTACTTACATTGATTCTGTTAAGGCGTAATCCCATGAGAACAACACTGATGATTCAATATCAATCCTCCAAACAGCTTACAGTTTATCACATCGATCTCACACAATACAACACAAAATTATATCTATTTCTGTATCAAGTTGAGTTTGTTTATCGTCGGTACCTGTTGCCGATATGACCGACCTCGACCCTGCAGAGTTTTGTGTCTAGGTTATGGGGAAATGTGCAAGATACAGAAAGCATCCCATTCCAGAGACAGCCCTAGTTCTTTTACATGCTAACTGTATAGCTCTGATACATGGTACCTTGGTTTAACATTTCACCCACAAGAACAGCCTTGAAAGTTTTCATTTATAATTCGACGTCGTTAAATTTTATCACTGTTGAATTAGAACTAGTGTTATACAAATATGTCGTAATATCGAAATATGGAAATGCAAAGAAAAAACAATTCCACGAGTGCTTTAAAATAAAACTATTTTACAACTAGAAATGCTACAATGAAGAGAAAAGAAGAAAATATTTTAGCGATTTGATAAAGCGTTTGTTGTTCTGGACGCCATGATATGCATGCTTTTATTGTATTTCATTTTTTATTGTTTTATAAATCTTAAAGAAAAAAGCACCCATCGGCATAACATGCAATAGTTCGTTCCGAGATATAATAGAGCGTAATGTTTTATTAATATTTGGAGCAAATATCCTTCCACGGATTCAATAGCAAATGCAATTGCGAAATTCTGGAATATAGTAAAGGTCACTAAATGCACATTTTGCGCTTTCAATTACAAAATGCTTTTTAGATTATGCGTCTCTACAAATTATGACCTTGTGAAAAGAATGCCTGATATGGTCGAGTGCAAGCCTTTTTTCGAGGTTGAAGTACATTGCATATTTGCCTTTAATCCTACGAGAACAGGGATTTTGTGGTTTTTATTTTGCCTTACACACTTAACCCCTTTCTACAGGTTTCTTTCATGCTTTCAAACATGTATAATCATGCAAATATGATGTCTTATAAATTTCGCCATCTTTTTCGTATCGTTGCTCTCCAGTAGAAAGAAGAAACATATTGAAATGTTTACGAGTACAAATTCGTCTAAATGAATAAAGTTATGCTTGTAATGTCATGAGCTGAAAATGAAGAGACGCGTATTTTGTGTGAGTTTTAGAAATTCATTACATAATATCAATTATTACAGTAAATTCTATACTTTTATGTCGGTATAGCGTTACAAATTGTACATCTCAATTTTATCTATGTCTTGTATTTGGGTAAATGCAACACCTCTTCGATCAAAACATGACATTGCTTTGTGAATATTGAGGTCAGTTCTTGTCTTTGTACTAAGTTCTTGCAATTGTTGTTAAGATATGTTCACAGACTAAGGTAAAAGTCTAGCGATATAAGAGCTTAGTCAACCTGGTATAGTTCTTGGACAACCATTGTTACGTAATTTAAAATGGCTCCAGTTTGTAGTATAACAAGGACATTTTACCACATCGATTCATTCTCATCCGTCATGTCTCTGTCAGTTCGATTACTTGTTAACACCCATTACGTTTAATTGATGGGCTTCTTTTATTTTTCCGAGCTGACATAGGATATTGTTAATTAGCTTTTAAGGTTTCCAAGATTGACTTCTGTAAGCTAAAGGTCAATGCTTCATTTTCGGACAATTACGAGTTCAAAATGACTAGGTATGGTGAAACTTTTTTATGGATGTTTGCGTCCGTTTTACTTAAAAATGTTTTCACATTAGTGGTCCTTAATTTTTGTTTATTGTTATCGAGATTATTACCTTGCTAGAACTGCGTAATCAAAAAATGTGTAAATGTTCACAAGTGTTATTCAAGACAAGAATATGTACCCCAATGCAAAAAAAAAAGCAACAAGAACAAACAAACAAACAAAAACACAAAAACAAACAAACTAACAAACAACATAACATTATTGTTCCAAGTTAAAGATGTCATTTTGCACAAATGGCATTGGGATCAGACAGTATTGTTGTATTTGATCTGTAAGTTTGACGTTCTTGGACACGTTTGACAACCTAATGAAATACATGTGATGTTCAGGGGTCATTAGTTTCGATAAATGGCAATAATTTTAAGATTAAGATCTTCAGCAACATTCGTGTTTTTGCCACATAAGAAGTTCCGTATGTTGGAAGCATGAATAGTTTCAACAAATAAAAAAATAAGAGAGCTTTTCACAAATTAATTTCAAAGGAAATGCATGTATTGCAAACTATATCAGTTCTTCATACCAAGTTCAGAATTTGTTTTCAAATTACTTACTTCGTAGAGTTTTAAGAAGTGCTATGTCACTGTAATTTACAGCGCTCTTACGGTGCTTGTTAAATATATGACTCGCGAAGACATATTTTAAACATTTTCTATCTCAAGAGTTCTTTTCCATCCAAAAATGCCAGCATAGCTTTACTCATTTAGGCCATGTGTGTCTGTTGTATTTTTCATATATAGAAGAACTGTGGATATACAAGCAATTAAGTTAAAAGTCTTCTTTTCTAAAAAGTTTAATCAATGGAATTTACTACATGGCAGAACAAAATAATGTCTAATCTATTGGAAGGTTCATTACTTTAGAATAAAATAAGCCCAGATAGTGAGGGGTCAGTGGGAGTTTAATGGATGATAATGATTTACTTCTGATAAAAGATGCAATGACCAGAGGAGGAAGCAAATATCCACACGTTTTACTTTTATTATATCAAACAAGGCGTAAAATGGCTGCAAATCGACTAGATAGAACATCAGCGGGTATTATCTAAATAATGTAGGCGATTTCTTTTTAGCCAATCGTTGTTCTACTTTTAGGTCCTACCTTTTGTTAGAAATAAAACGTGTTGTCAATTGTTTCGTAGACGATACACAATTTGGGTACATCTAACCGATATAGAGCCGCAGACGTAGCAAATGTAGTGACCATCTGGATCCGTTCACCAAGCTGACAGTTTTTTGGTATGGGTTGATTCTAAATCGATATGAGAGGTTGTTGATTAGGCAGAATGCAAAATTAAAATATAAGTTTGCACCATGTGGTAGGCATATAGCGTTCTCTTGTTTGGCGCTCGTCCGTTCGTCTGTACGTTTTCGAAATATTGTGTGTGGAACACCTCGTTCATCATTTGGATTCTCTGCTTCAGACTTTCATGGATGAATTTCCTTGGTATGTAGATGGTTGCATTGGGAGGAACTTCTGTTTGGTCTATTTTTACCGAAAGAATTTGCCAATAATTTTTCAGTATATTGGAACAGAGACAACTTTCAGTTTCAAACTCCTCATTTTTTCTTTTTGGAGGATTTGCTTATAAACTTTCACAAATAAATTACTTTGATGTGTAGAAGCTTTACAGGAACGAACTTTTGTTACGCCGTACTTTGTCAGAGTTGTGGGCCTTGTTTTTTTCCCACTGTATAGGGTTTCTTTACTCTTACTGAGATGAAAAACAGGAAAAAATGTCTAAAGAAAATGGAATCTGCAAATAATTTGAAAAGTGTTTGAAAAATAAAGTACATAACGATGCTTAAGTAAGATCGGATTGTAAATTTAAGCATTATCATCATTGAAAAAGGAAAGTTTGCTCCGCGATTGTAAAGTTTTAGGGGTTGTAAAGTAAGACATCCTTCCCCAGTTGTAAAGTAGAGCAAGCCCTGCCATGATAATGTTAAGCATGGTCTGCGAAAGACTAGTAAGGATGCCATATATCGGATATTAATTTAAGCATGCTCCACATTGCTAAGATAAAGCTTGCCTTTGTTGGATTCTTATGTCAAGCGTACACTGGATCAGATTGTAAGAAATGTATGATGAAGATCGATGACAACGTCTTCACAATAACCGTGACAAAACAATCCATTTCGTGCAAGGCAAAACACAAGAGAAATCCGTGCAAACAGAAGAGAAATTATTAATCACAGCAGTACACATGATTTATGCAAATATAATTCATGAAATCCTTGTATGCAGTAATGTTTTACAAGCATAAGTGACAAAAAGACACAGAAGAAAAGGATATGCTCATGTTTTGCCGATTTTCATTACGAAATAATTTTTTTTAATAAAAAAGGAAAAGACTGAAAGAGCAGACGGCATCAAGATTATATTTTGCTCTTATATCTGATTTAGTACTGTTTTATTACGTATCTAATTCATTACAGAGGTAAACTTAAAACCATTTTCGTTCAAATTTTAAACATTAAAAAGTTAGAAATTCATTTTTAGCAAAAAGTAAACTTCCTCACTTTTGAAAATATTCCTCTCCATTTTCCCTGAATAAGAAATATTATCACTGCAATTAATATCGCCAACAGAGCTTCCTCAATCAAAATTTTAGTTTTACACAATATCCAATTTTGTTAATTTTGTTGATTTTCATTTCGGAAATAGGCACATTTTTTGCTTTAACCGACTGCACTTTTGTAATTACGCAAGGTTGTTTTTAAACAAAGCAGACCTTTTTCGTAAGAAAAGTGTTTTACACACATTCGTTTAATAGACGTTCAATATTGACCGAACAAATATATAAGAACTAAAACTATGCAGAAATATCTAAAACAATTCAAAGGTTTTAAAGACAAGGACAGAACTATTCGAGCTATTTTGAATAAATTTTACCGTAAAAAAGCTTCTTTTTAGTTTGAGTTCATGTGAAAGTCTTCATTTTATTCTATATGTTTCAAAACAGAATTAACTTTTGTGTACGCTGAAATAAAATTATACGCTAGTCTGCCGGCGACTGTCTTTCGAATTGATTTTGAGCGTGCATTTATTTATTTATTTTCGATTATGTTTGTTCTAGCGACTTATACAGGATTCTGGCATTAATTCAATCTCTTTGACTTTGTATTAATTTGGCCAACTTGATACACACTCTACACATGTATAAATAGCATCGTCTGTTGATATAAAGAAAAGAAATGAGCATTTTTCTTCAGCAAAAATTGATGTAACATTATACCACGGAATAAATACATGAATTTTGTAATTTTACACTGAAATTAAACAATTTATACACATTAAAAACCGTTCAACACACGTTCTAAACTCGTTTTATACATCAATTATGTATGTACAGGTGGGCGTTGGGAATTGTCGTCTATGAGTATTTGATATAAATAGATTACTCTGTGTAAATTAAAACTAGAAATGTCCCCATAGGACTCGGATATCCAAACAGTGGTATGTAGCATAAGAAACAAGGGATATCAACTTGTGAAGTCATAGAGTAATAGATCTCACTGAGGAGAAGTGCAGTGCCCAAGACCCATAACTCATTTTTCTCTATAATTTTGAAATTATTGCCTTTTGAAATTTTTCATATTTAATTTTTGTTCGAGGCATAACTCAAAAACTATAGGACATATCAACTTGTGAATTCATAGATAAAAAGACCTCACTGAGTTTAAGTATATAGTTTAAGAATCATAACCCCTTTTTTGCATAATTTTGGAATTATTGCCTTTTGACAATGCTCATACTTAATTTTTGCCCTGGACATAAAGTTTTGGAGGTATCAACTTTAAACTTCATAGATAAAAAGATCTCACTGAGAAGAAGTGCAATGCCTAGTAACCATAATTCTCTTTTGCAATATTTTGGAGTTATTGCCCTTTGTATTTTCTCATACTTAATTTTATTCCGGGGCATAAATTTGCATGTACCCATATATCAATATCCTACTGACAAAACGGTATGCGGGAAGGGTGGGGGTATTGGCGACAGGATAGTCGCAGTGCCAGTTTTACCATAGTCGAGGGTGTTTTACGTTACCACCGTGTAGAGAGTGCCTGAGTTTACCATCATGAATCATGCTTTGCTATACCATCCTGAATCATGCTTTACTTTACCACTGTGGATCGTGCTTTACTTTACTATTGTTGAACATGCTTTACTTCACCATCATCAATCATGCTTATTTTACCACCGTAGATCATGCTTAACTTTACCATTATGAATCAGGCTTTACTATACCATCGTGAATCATTCTTTACCACCATGGATTTTGCTTTACTTTATTATCGTTGAATATACTTACCTCATGAATCATGCTTTACTTTACCACGGTGGCTTATGCTTTACTTTACCATTATGAATCATGCTTTACTTTAACACTGTGGGTGAACTTTTACTTTACAATTATTAATCAAGCTTAACGTTACCATAATGAATCATGCTTTACTTCATCATTAAGAATCATGCTTTACTTTACCATTAAGAATCATGCTTTACTTTACCATTATGAATCATGCTTTATCATTAAGAATCATGGTTTCCTTTACCATTACGAATAATGCTTCACTTCGTCATTATGAATCATGCTTTATTTTACCATTATCAATCAAGCTTAACGTAACCATTATGAATCTTGCTTTACTTTGCAATTATGAATCATGCTTTACTTTACCATAATGAATCATGTTTTACTTTATCACTATGATTCATGCTTTACTTTACTATTAGGAATCATGCTTTACTTCATCATTAGGAATCATGCTTTACTTTAAATTTAGGGATCATGCTTTATTTTACAGTTTTGAATTATGCTTTACTTTACCATTGTGAATCATGCTTTATTATACCATTATGGATCATGTTTTACTTTACTATTATGAATCATACTTTACTGCATCATTATGAATCATGTTTTACTTTACCATAATAAATCAAGCTTTTCTTTATCATCATGAATCATCCTTCCCTTATTATTATGAATCATGCTTTATTTATCATTATGAATAATGCTTTACTTTATCATTATTAATCATTCTTTACTTTATCATTATGAATCATGCTTTACTTTACCATTATGAAACATGCTTTACTTTATCATTATGAATCATGCTTTACTTTATCTTATGAATCATGCTTTACTTTATCATTATGAATCATGCTTTACTTTATCATTATGAATCATGCTTTACTTTATCTTATGAATCATGCTTTACTTTATCATTATGAATCATGCTTTACTTTATCATTATGAATCATGCTTTGCGTTACTTTACAATCGTTAAGAATTCACTTCTTTACCATTTTCGAATATGATTTTCTTTACCACTTGTGAATATGCTTTATCCTCCCATCGTAAAGCAAGCTTTCTTTACAGTCTGAAGCATTCTGTACTTGATCATTGCGGAACATGTTTTTTTCTGTACCACTGTAAAAAGTTAACTTCTTTATTATCTTGAAATAAGCTTTACTGTGCATTCATGGAGCAAACTTTACTTAACTTATCGCTGAACATGCTTTCTTTGTAATTGCGTCGCATGCTTTACTACATACTCGCGGAGGATACTTAACTTTACAATGGCGTGACTTTCTTTATTCAGCGTCGGAATATGGCTTGCTTACTTACTTACCGCAGAGAACTCTTTACATTACAATCGCTCAAAGGCAATCTTTACCGAACTGTAACGGAGTATATATGTACATTACTCTACATTCGTTAAGCATGCTTTATTTCACAAGCAGGGAACATGCATTACTTCACCAACATGGAGCATGATTTAATTTACAAACGAGCAGCATTTTACAGTTGCATCGGCGCAGTTCAAGAGCATTAAATGTCACAATCGCAGAACACGCTTTCATTTACAAGGGCAAAGCATGCCTTACATTACAGTCGCTTTAGTGTAGTTCAAGAACATTAAATGTCACAATCGCAGAGCACGCTTTCATTTACAAGGGCACAACATGCCTTTCTTAACAGTCGCTTTAGTGCAGTTCAAGAACATTAAATGTCACAATCGCAAAGCACGCTTTCATTTACAAGGGCACAACATACCTTACTTTACAGTCGCTTTAGTGTAGTTTAATAACATTAAATGTCACAATCACAGAGCACGCTTTTATTTACAAGGGCACAACATGCCTTTCTTTACAGTCGCTTTAGTGTAGTTCAAGAACATTAAATGTCACAATCGCAGAGCACGCTTTAATTTACAAGGGCACAACATGCCTTACTTTACAGTCGCTTTAGTGTAGTTTAAGAACATTAAATGTCACAATCGCAGAGCACGCTTTCATTTACAAGGGCACAACATGCCTTACTTTACAGTCGCTTTAGTGTAGTTTAAGAACATTAAATGTCACAATCGCAGAGCACGCTTTCATTTACAAGGGCACAACATGCCTTACTTTACAGTCGCTTTAGTGTAGTTTAAGAACATTAAATGTCACAATCGCAGAGCACGCTTTCATTTACAAGGGCACAACATGCCTTACTTTACAGTCGCTTTAGTGTAGTTCAAGAACATTAAATGTCACAATCGCAGAGCACGCTTTCATTTACAAGGGCACAACATGCCTTACTTTACAGTCGCTTTAGTGTAGTTCAAGAAGATTAAATGTCACAATCACAGAGCACGCTTTAATTAACAAGGGCACAGCATGCCGTACTCTAAAGTCTCTACAGTGCTTACCAAAAGCAGTTTATGTCCAAGTCGCAGAGCACGCTTTCCTTTACAAGAGCATACCCAGCCTTATAGTCGCATTGCGTTTAAGAGCAGTAAATGTCACAATTGCAGAGAATGCTTTCTTTTACAAGCGCGCTGCATGTTTTAATTTCAAGTCTTACTTGCCTTACTTTCCAGTCTCATAAATGCTTTCTTTTACAAGCGTGGAGCCTGCCTTTCTTTTCAGTCGATTAAGTGCAATTTAAGAGCGAAAGGTGACATTTCAAGTAAAGTTTAATTTCAAACACATTTTCATAATCATTTTCAAAAAAAATCAAAGGTTATTCCTAATGGCACAATCCTGGGAATAAAGGCCAGGTCGGCTGAAACTTTTGTTTGAGAGGGGTTTATTGCACGGATAAACTGACGCATATTTTTTTATACTTCGTAAATGGAAGACTTCATTAGAGGAACAAAGAAAGTTGTTTTTCTATGGGAATAGCGTTGTATTTTGATTTAATGATACAATTATATATTAAATTTGAGAATAAAGAAAAAGCAATTAAACTTGGCTATCTCTCAGTTGTGGAACAAATTTATAAACGATGTTTTCATGTTTCTGTGACTCGCTAGAGAAAATACAAATGTATTTGAATTAACATCTGTAGCTTTATTAACTCCTAAGGGAGTCGCATCAGCGGTATCTAATAATCTTTCCATTAATTACAGGTGTGTTTCAGTGATTCAGAAATTATATGCAATTATTGCAAAAAAAAAAAAACTGTTTCATCCACCAGATATTAAGGTTTCAGTTTTGAATGCCTCTGTTAAAACAATAGTAACACATATTTTTATTGTAGTATTGTAGTATTATAAATCGATCTAGTAATACAAGTTAAAACAGTCTCATCAAAACTTGCGTTTCTCTGGTATTTTGACTGCTAAATTTTGTGATTGTGATTCTGGTTCTGTTTGTGTTTGTGATTTTGTGGATGCTTGTGCTTGATTTTGTGCTTGTGTTTTTCCTTTACATTGTATTTGTGTTTAAGTTAGTGCTAATGTTTGTCCATAAGTTTGTAATTTTGCTCGCGTTTGTGCTTGTATTGTCCTAAAGTTTGTGTTTGTGCTTGTATTGTCCTAAAGTTTGTGCTTGTATTGTCCTAAAGTTTGTGCTTGTATTGTCCTAAAGTTTGTGTTTGTGCTTGTATTGTCCTAAAGTTTGTGCTTGTATTGTCCTAAAGTTTGTGCTTGTATTGTCCTAAAGTTTGTGCTTGTATTGTCCTAAAGTTTGTGTTTGTGCTTGTATTGTCCTAAAGTTTGTTTTTGTGCTCGTGTTTGTGCTTCTGTTCTCCTGTAGTTTGTGTTTGTGCTTGTGTTTGTCCTTCAGTTTATGTATTTTTTCATGTTTGTGTTTGTGCTGTTGTTTGTGTTTGTGCTTATTCTTTTGTTTATATTTGTGTTTGTCTTGTGCTTGTGTATGACCTACACTGAAAAGAGCCCCGACTCCAGAATTCTTTTATTTTTCTATGCCTCTACCATAAGGGGACTTCCAGTACTGTTTATAATAGTGCTGTAATGGACAAATAAAGCAAGCACCTTCCGTTACCACGACACTTCTGAAAAATAATGATTTGTACCCAAAGGACACAAAAACCTGTAACTTTATGTGTTAAAATATATGGTAATCGATTCATTGGTTCAGGTTGAACTTTTGATTTAACTATAGTGATACAGATATTGCCAAGACATATCATAGATAAAACAAACTTTGTCTGTAATACCCAGACTGTGCGCCTCAATCTTCTACAAAGATAAAGTGGCTAGCCGTATGCTATTAGGACTGGTAACAGATAAATTTCATTCTTGTCACTTTGCTCACTTACTGCTAGAACCTAACTTACATTAATAAAGTGAAAATATGCAAATGTCTTACGTGATGTTAATACTAGTCGAAAGTTTTGGAGTAATTTCGTCATCTAATATGAAATATCTGTCTACTGATAAACTAAGAAGACTTAAGTAGCATGAAGTACTTTAGAAAGAAATGTATTATTTTGTGTAAAACATAGATTTTTAGGAGGCCTTGTGAGAGATATGAACACGGTGCGTCAGATCTCCCATTGCTTCAGAAAGTCAGTATAAATGGGAAAAGTATGTTGAAAAATGTAAAAGGGACATCTCTTTATCTCTAATAATTACAGTTTGAAGTCGAATTATTGGTAAAACTTTCACATTGACAACACTCAGATTTGCAGAATTCATTAAGAGTTTAACAAACGTTAAGAATATATTACAACGCCCACGAGGCATAATAATAAATACAATAAATCTGGCACAACATCTTAAAAGGTAATTTCAATATCACATTTTGTCTCCTATTTTTTCTCTTTTTGTGGTGCAAGCAGATTTAAATTCCGCCGACTGCATTTGGCGTTGGATAACATTATGTATTCCAGGGAAACTTTAAGCCTTCTGAAGTGTCACTGCCTTTTTAGGTCTGCGGTGAGGAAGTTATTCGCAGACTTCAAGGCACCTACTTAAGGCGATTTTGCTTAAATGTTAAAACAAAATGCACTGCATGTCCATGCTTAAGCAGTTAGTGTCACAGAGATAGCATTTTCTCCTTAATATTGATCTTCCAGTAAATTTCAATGCATAATATCTCTGATGTATAATTAAACAGAATTTAGAATCGCATACATGACAGAATTTAAGAGAGTTTTCACAAATGTTGATAATAAGCATCTAATGCCAATAATTGATCCGAAAACCCTGTTAGTCTCTATTTACTACGTAATTGACAATTGTCCGTGAGACAGACAAAGGCACTCAGTTTAGAAAATCGAAATACGTCGACGTTGGTTGTTTCAGAATACGCAATAATTAAGACCGGGATTCGACAGGAACTGATGATAATTATGAGTCAATTTTTGCCACAGAATGTTTGAACTGCAATAAGCAGTCCAAATCTAAAAGTTTTCTAGAAAATCTTTTACATGGCAGTCGACTGCCAAAACACCACTGTTGCCAATGAAGTTACCTGTTGCCATCGGGACTGCCAAATGATAGTCGGCAAAACCATTATTCGAATTTTGCCATAGCCTTTAGAAGCAAGGTAAAAGGTTAGCTATCTCTTTATCAACTTTAGACCAAAAATTATCATATTTATCAACTTTAGAGCAAATAACAAACACCTGTTTTTTTTTGTTTTTGCTTTTTTCAATATATAGAATAAAGAAGAATAAATAAACTTAAAGATTAATGCACTTTTGAAAATATTGAGAATCGTCAGATACAATCGGATTGAGTTTGGCATGAAAATATAACCTACCTTTAAACAGTGTTATTCAACATTCTATCTACTTCCATCTATAACAGAAACTTGTCACCTTGATTTTGTTCCATTCCAAAGCAAGACCTGAAAATATCATTCTGTTCTAGAACACATTCTTCTTAAAAATTCTGAAAGGACAAAAGAATAAATATCGCTTTTGCAAAAAGGAAATTAATGTTCGTGACCTCTGGAATATTGTGTAAGCGTGGTAGAATACTTAGAATATGTAAATATATTTTGAATTTATCTTTTTTTGAAAATTGACATTTTCTATATCGTTCCGTTCTTTTGCTTTCAGTTTAACAAATCAGGAGGCACTTTAAGATCACGTGACAACAGTAAATGTTCAATGGCGTAATATACAATTAAAACCAAAATAAACCGGTTTAAACTAAAATAATTGCAACAGTATCGAAAAAACAGAAATGCACATGTGTTGACCATGAAGAAATTTGCTATCACGTGCTTTAGAAAAAAATAATTTTAGTAACAGGCTATTCTGTGAATAAAAAGATATTTTGCAGTATTTCAATATATTTTTTAAAAAAAAAAACAACAACGAAACGTTTTTTTTTCTTGATAATACGGAAAGACAGATGCAATTAACATTAAAACGAGCCAAGCAAATTAAGAATATTTTTAAAAAAAGACAAACAGTTTTACTTTTTGTCATGTATATGATGTTAAAAATGATGTCACATAAGTCTTGGCTGACGTCGGCGTTCCTAAAGTCTAAACTTCTAAAAAAATCTTTCTCATCAAAGTCCTTGCAGACGTCGATGTTTCTAAGGTCTAAACTTCTAAAGAAAACTTCTTTCTTGGTCTAAGACCTTGCAGACGTCGATGTTTCTAAGGTCTAAACTTCTAAGGAAAAATTCTTTCTCGTCTAACATGCGTATGGCTGAAAGCGTAAGAGATTGGCCGATAGCCTCAACATTTTACAGACTGGACAGATACCTTGCACATATTTCTATTCAGATATTTGTAGTACATTCAGTGAAGACGCTCTGTACCAATATTCCTCCAATTTTTTTTTCTACCATTTACGGATTTCCAATATTTATTCTGGCGACGTGTGTATTACTTATATATAAAGCCAATAAACTGAGCTCGGCATTAGATGAGTTTGTGAAAGCAAAGCAATTTTTATTGAACGTTAAACAATATTTAAACAAATGAGTGAAAGAGATAAGGAAAGAGATATACAGGGAGATGCCAAATCAAAGTTCAAGAGTTTGTTACAGTATGATGGGAGAAAAAATAATTTTCAAGAAAAGAAAGCAGGAAAAAGATTGTACCAGGTAAATATTAAGATAAAAAAATATACGTTAACAAAAGCACGTGGTTTACACCGTTTAAGGTGTGAACGTCCAGTTTTGAACGTTAGACAGAAACGTATTCGATGATTGTTTAAAAAAATTTAATTTGATGATTTATTATGTAGAAGTATGAACGGATGTATTTGCTGATTGTAAAATATGTGTGAAAACTGTGCGAAATAATTCCATTGCGAAGAGTAAATTACTGAAGAAGTATATTAATTCGTTTGGTTGTTGTGGGTAAAAGTCAAATGTGAAAATTTAAAACATTTTTATTAAAGCTTTAAAATTTGGATATAAGCGGTTTCAGATAATCCATCCGACAGTGCATCTTTTTTTAAACGGTGTGAACAACCGAAATTAAATGCATATAATTTAAAAGTAAATGTTTTTTTGTTTTTGTTTTTTTTTTTTTTCATTATACTTTTTTAAGAATTTCAAAGCTGAAGTTTCTGTTTATTAGGAAGATAAAACAATATACCCCGGGAACAACAACTGTGTTAATCTTGTAACATGAACAAAATAGAATCGGAATATCACTTCCTGCTTGTTTGTTCTAAATATAGAAATTTGAGAAAAAAAGTACTTCAAACAATATTATTGTCAATGGCCGAATTTGTATAAATTCTTCATCAAAATCAACAATAAAAAATTGTCGAAATACCTTTATTTCGCTGTTTAAATCAGGGTTATTCTGTAAAATGTTTTACTTGCATACATCTGGCTTAATACTGTTAATTTCATTTATATTTATATAAGTTATTTATATAAGTAATTTTTTAAATTCATACATATACTTTTTGGAACCAATTTTTCTGTAATTCAAATGCACCTTCAGAAAACGGGTTTGTTTATTTATTTCCATAATATTCTCACATACATGTATTTTGTAAGATTGCCATAATGCATTAATGTAATACAATATTTGGTATTGGTATTAGTATATATATTTTGTCTAATTTCTATCATGGTGCATATACTTTCAAAGCTCACATTTTTGTTATTTTCACAAGTTTATATCATGGTGCATATATCGTGGAATTTTTTTTTCAGATGTGTTGAAATAAAAGCTATATCGAGTAATTTTTTCTCGAGATATGTTGAAATAAAATCATCTTTTGAAACATTATACTCAGTGAATGATAAAGATAATGATGATGATGATGATAATAATGGTAGTAAGTTTGTGTCATAGTTTATAATAATTGCTTGGAAAACAGCTGAAAAACTAACACTATCTTATATCCGAAATCATTTATGGAAACAAGAAACATCTTATAAGCAAGATAACATTCCGTTAGACCAACAAACAGTTGTAACAGTTGTAATAAATGTGAAACAAAAATCAAGCACATATGTAACATATTTTGTAACGAATGTGTTCAATGCTGATTTTTGATGTGACATACAATCACATTTGTCAGAGGTCAATTTTCTTACAGAATAGGGAACAAAAATGCATGTTTACGACTGAAACACATCTGTCAATAGCTTTTAGTAATCAGTGTTATCACATGACGGGTCAAAATCTTGATTTGTAATATGGGAATGAAACTTTATAAAAGCAAGGTAATAGTGTGTCACTTATAATTTTCTAATTTTTTACATTTTAGCTAGTTTGGTCCTGTAAAGCATATAGTCACCGATATGTCCTTTCATCCGTCCGTCCGTCCGTCTCGCTTTTTTGTCTACGCGAATACTCAGAAAAGTTCTGTCAGTCGGAATGTAATTAAACTTTATGGGAACCTTCAGTGGAAGTTGCTTTTACTTTCTGTATATAAAAAGCATCAGCTGTCTCAAACCCCTTTAATATTTAAAATGAAATCAACCTGTTACATTGGTGCTTCAAATTTCAGTCTACATTTTGGACAAACACATTTGTAACATGTTTTACCTGTTTCAAATGTGATCACAATCGTAAAAAGTCTGTTACACATTAGATTACAAATGTGATGTTGCGAGTGTGGTCTAACGGAGCTGTATATAAGAGTCAGAGGAATACTAAAAGCATATGGATAGATATTTTGTATTTGTGGATTTTTTTCTCGACTTTAAAGTTCAAGCACTGACAACAGTCCCAAGTCTATACAAGCGTATTTTATTTGTATATATGGTTGTAAAAAAAAAATTACATAGCTGTATCTCGATTTGAAATTACTTCGCTGTTTTAGGTATAGATGTGTGACGGGTGAGGGAGGTTAGGGGATAGTATGGAGTTTGAGTGTGTGTGGAGGGAGTATTTGGGATTCGCCAACTTCCTAGTGAGATACCTGGCACCTTTTTGTGACCCTATCGTAAACATGAGCTCGAATTTTATGGTTCGCATGGACAGATTAAGGAAACTACCTTTTTTTAATTAATACAAATTTTAACGGACACGGTGGTTAGATAGTAATGACTTATCAAAGGCAAGACCACTTTAAAATAATTATTGGCAATCAATCAACCATGATAAGCCACGTGTTTTGTATAACAGTTACTTTTGCATTTCAGTCATTTAGTACCTTGAACGTTCTATGAATATTGCAGAAAAAATATGATATACATTATGTGAGAATACATTTCCTTACGATGCAAAAGTAGATTATTGGTAATCTGTGATTACACTTCCTGTGCCCTGCCTACTTTCAATAAAATCATGAAAGCTTTTTGTTTAGACAGCTATCGTGCTATTATTGTCGAGTGTTAATGCTACATCATACTGCTAAATTTGTCATAAAATAATCCCGCAATCACAGTTCGTCAGTATCATAATAATAAATTGTACAGTATAGCAACGTGTTCAAAGAACGCCGTGGAAAATTACCTCTTTTTTCATTTAAGGTTGGCTGATAATCAGATTAGCGTTACTTCGGCCAAATGTCATCAGATACCAATTTTCATGTTGGGTTCCTGGAATATATGTTCTACTTTTTATTCATTGTTACAAGCAACGAGCAATACAACTGTTAGTGGCAAGCGCGATAGCGAGACGTCTGCTTTTGAAATTGAACTGACGTCACGCGGAAGCCGCACGTGTGAAAAACTGTCGTTTGAGATATCCGAATTTGTGTGTGTCTGTGTTTGACAGATAACCTATTGGTAAATATCTGTTCATGACAGGTCAAAACACTTGCACAATTATACATGACTGTTTACAGAAGTAAAACCATCAGGACAAAAGGCATAATTTTCGTTTTTATCTTATAGAAATTAAATTCACCTAAGCGCCTTTTATGGCAACAATCATTGCCCGCTAATGTCATAAAGTAAGACATGATTTTAAAAACACATTTTTGTGTAGTGTGTCCAGTCATAGACTGTACTTGTTTCAGCCTGAAAACAGGTATAGTCACTTGGCCATTACCCGACCCTTTGGTCACGAGAGAAGATGCTTTATCATCATAACACTAACGTCTGCTATATAATGTTCAGACTACAGTGTCCCGTTCCAGTTAACTTCGTTCTTTTATGGCGAGAAGATGCGACAACGCGAGATTTATTTCGCATCTTCACCTTTCAGAAATCGCATACAAACGCGAAAACTGGGCGATAACTGTCGACCTAGCATTTTTTAAAACTTCGTGTTTATGCAAATCCTAAAGCGGGAGGTTTGCAGATTCTAAAGTTTAAGCTTCGCGTCGTCGCCCTAGGACTAATTCTTGGTAGGATGAATTTTCCGAGACCAACTATCCATGTCATATTTTGTATTGACACCGATATTCGCCGAACGCGTGTTCATCCCGCTACAAAATTTCAGGTTAACAACCAACATTAAACGTCGAAGAAGAATATATTTTGGCAAATTTGTAGACCGAAATAGAAGGTACCTTTGTTGCTCTACCCTTACACTGTCAAATATTGGTGAGATAGTTCAAGTTATCACTTGCATTTAGTCTGAGGGTGACAACGCGAAGTTTTAATATTTAGAATCTGCAGATTATGCACTTTTGGTTCCCATGAACACGAACTTTTATAAATGCTAGGTCGATATTTATCACCAATTTTCGTGTTAGTAAGCGATTTCTAAAGGTCGAAGATGAGAAATAAATCTCGCGTTGTCGCATCTTCTCGCCCGTGAAAAGGCGAAGTTACAACTTGCGGGAACAGGGACACTGTATCAGACATTTCAGAACTTCAGTTATAAACGATTTCAACAACATTTTTCACTGTTGTATCTGATATAGAATGTCTCACCATGTTTCATATCGATATGTTCCTTATACGAAACATACGAGTACCAGAGTTTATTAGTGTCATAAAATGATAAATGTGTTGAACTGGCATACTCCATTACAAGATTGTCAGTTCTATGACAAATCTCTTTTTGTTAGCAACAGGATGCCTATATTCTGTAGAAAACAACGCCGCTCTCTTCTCGTAAAGCGGCCGCGCGTAGTTGTTACTTGTAGGCCATAATAAACCTACGCATTTTGAGAACAAACTAACATTTTTGTCTTGGTAAATTTATGTTTACTTTCGAAATGAATGCACCTTTTCTTACTTATACGTTTATCTTCAAGTAAATCCGTCCAAACCATTACTGTCCGAATCTTTAAGACACTTTTCATTCCTAGTACATAATCATGTTTCTTTTTAGTTTTAAAGCCATTTAAACCTAATTAAATTAATTTAAATTCATTTAAACCTTCATTTAGTTTTGTAAAGAAAACACGACTGAATGTGTTGCATTATTTGTAAGAAAATGGTTGCTTGATAAATTCGCATTTTAACGTGTGTATTCAAGGATGAAATAAGCTTAGTTTATGTTATATTGTCGCGAAATAAAATCTTGATGCATGTTCAGTCTGAAGTTTTCAACGCATAACATTCAAGTATTTAACCGTGATATTCACACAGCCATTGAAATTCTTTTCGTTTCATCGCGCTTTTGTGGTTTTAAAAATAGAAATTTTGTGAAAATATCCAAATTTTCTAATGGACGATATATATCTCGTGGGGATTTAAATATAACGGTATTCAAAAATGTCGTCGAAATATTTTGCTGCACAGAATAGAAGATTTTCATCAAAGACCTTAAAGAGATCAAATTTGTTACCAGATGAAGATGGAAGTTTAAACCTCTTGTGCAAAACACTTAGTAAAAATGCAAACACTCCGGAACATTCGAGAAAAAATAAGCGAAGATGGAACTGGAATATAAGAACAAAAAATTATGCGAATATTTCACAAATAGCAAAGCAGTTACTTTCTGTGACGGATATTCAACCTTTAGTTCAAGTAAGTCG
This sequence comes from Cyclina sinensis, assembly GCA_012932295.1. Classification (NCBI taxonomy): domain Eukaryota; kingdom Metazoa; phylum Mollusca; class Bivalvia; order Venerida; family Veneridae; genus Cyclina; species Cyclina sinensis. Next base: position 49,847,758 of record JAAONU010000012.1, on the reverse strand, counting down.
ACATAATTCGGGAAAGAAACCTGCAGCTAAAACGAATTTAATCCGGTACCATGAATTATAGCACATTAAATCACGCTATGACATTAACGTATTTCACATGAAATAGTGCGTGATTACTCAGGTTATCTTATACATTCATTCAAACAATTTACAGCGAGCTATAACATGTTGAATATGGGCACAGACCCCAGTATTTACAAGAACGTGTTTTGTATTTTAGCTCTGATTAGATATAGACCATTACATTCTAAGCTTCTTATTTTTAAAATGATATAACATTTGCCATCTCCACATTTCTTGTGTCAAACACTTTTTTTTATTTTTTTATTTAAAATGCAGCAATTTTCTCGATTTTGACCTAGTCTAAATGGTGTTTGATCGTTTTAAATGTAGAAATTTGCATTATGATTTGTTTTAGAAAAGTTTAACTGTCTTATGGATTCTCAAAGAGACATGTTCTGTTTAATGTTCTAATTTATTGTTATCAAACCTGAAAAAAGGTACGCAAAAAAGGGATTGTTATCATTGTAGGAGCGTGCAAAAGAATGGATAATAAAGGACATTGGCCCGTTCTAGTTTGAAAAGTGTTATTGATACAAATTTATAACAACATACAGATAACTTAGATATGACTCACAACCAAATGGTTGTTTTCAAAAAAAAAAAAAGAATCGATATTAATATCCTTTTGGTGCATTTAGAAATGATACTACCACAGAAAATAACTTGGTATTATAAATATACGACCTTATCAGTAGATAAAAATACATGACCATGTCTTATTTCAGTAGCCATAGCCTTTTTTCCGAACGACTCGGATTAAGGTAACCATAGGCGTACCACAACTAAATTCGTACCAAGCGCAAGTGATCAGAGGCTACGGAGTTCATTGTAAGACCACTTAATTTCAAACAGTGGTCGATTAAGTGCCTAAACTTTGTAAAGAAAAAATGTTCTGTAATTTCTTAATAATAGTTAAATGAATAATAATAATTTTTAATGACATAATTATGTTACTTTACATTGCACGTGTTGTAACGATATCAGTGCGTTTATGACTGCACGGTGTCCTCTTCCATGTGTGATAAAGCTTTCTAAAAAAGAAATAAAACTTGAAAAACTTGAAATCAGAGTGGAAATCTACGTATAAGAGGGTTGAGGGAGTCTTCTCGTTCAGTTTCTAGAAATATAACCATAAACTACCGAAAGATAAAAAAACGACCCTTTCTGTTACAGCAACAGCTACGCAGAAGCCACCAAACGACCAGCTGCCGTCTGCTCACTTACACATAAATACTTCTGCCATAGACATAAGTTAAAACCTTTCCTGTTATAGAATAAAAACGTAGAAACCTAATTGTGAAAAATTTCATTCTTTTATTTTCAGGCTGCGTCCAGAGGTAATCTCGAAGAATTCCAGCGTTTGTTCGAAAATGACCCAAACAGACTTAATACCAAGGACGCTAAGGGCTTCACCGCCACACACAAGGCCGCGGAGTCGGGACGCGTCAATATACTTACGTTTATACGTAATAAAGGGGGAGGTATGCTAATGTTTTTAGATCTTTCACCTTGAATTTATCATGATCTTATAAAATGTGTATTGCTTTTTCGTCATGAGCGTTCCACGCGCAGTCTTGTAGATGTATATTGGTTGGATAAGGAGTGTGGGTTTGAACTTATTTGTTATCTGTTATAATCTATAATGTACATATTTTAAATCCACAGAGTTATGCCACATTAATGAATTTATTGCACTTCTTCAGAAGTTCGACTAAATTGAGGGTATTTCATTTGAATCTTATTTGAACAGCTTGTAAACCCTGAAAATAAATGTCATTTTATCGTATTGTCATACAAGTTTTACATTTACTTTAAACATCTGTGAAGGATTTATGATTTTAAGTATATAATTTTTGTTACCATGATAATTACTGGCACATTTTCTTGCCCATTATTGCTTCATACGTTGTGTTCAACTTTCCAGACTGTAATACAACTGATAATCGTGGAAATACACCTTTACATATCGCGGTCAAGAATGACCAGGCAGCTACAATCACTTTCCTGTTGGACAATGGAGCGGACAGTACCATACTTAATGATGATCAGCTTGCGCCAATACACCTTGCCGTTGACGTCAATGCCAGAAAGGCTCTAAAGGTGCATACCCAGTTTTAAAAACTCTATTTGATACAAAATAAAAAAAAATCAAAGGAAAAAACAAGAAACAAAACAAAATACGTTACTGCAAGAAAATTTCTAAAAGTGCATAGGAGTTTTCGTACCTAAAGGCGTATACCCTTATTTTGGAAATATATAATCGTAAAATTTCCTAACAAAGACAATGTTAGTCTTACCAAAATATCGGCGATGAAGAAAGGTTACAGTCCCCACCTTTGTTCGGCTGTATCGAGTTGAAGTTGAAATTTACATGATACTTGATTGAAATTTTCTATTGTTAAAAAATGTTTTTTTTTTCACTCATTTCAGGCCTTACTTACGCATGACAAAATAGACCCGAACTTGAAAGGTGAGGCTGGTATGCGCCCTTTGCATTACTGCGCCTACAAAGATAGAGATGAATGTGCGGTGATGCTTGTAAGTAAATTTCATTCTTTATGTTCAGTTTTGCAATATGCTTGTAGTTTTTTATTTCGATACATGTTTCTTGACTAGGCGATCATATTTACACAGTCTCAAAGGCAGCTGAGTAACATAACTAGTTAGGGTGATCAGTATGTCTGTTTACAAAAGTAGTTTGCTCAGTTTAATTTACTCGTGTTAATGACAGGTGCCAACACTAGACCTGCTATGTCAACTTTCTAGCATTAAACCTACTGTCGAAAACATGCTTTGACCGGCTTTGATCCGTGGTCAAGTTTTTAATTCACAGGACGTATTATCTAGAGCTCGTAGTTTTTCCTGCCTTGCCAAAGTATTAAAATCACCCCAGAGAAGAGATTTTAACAGAGGTTCAATGCGTTATTACCATACACTGCGAATAAAATGGGACCAGTAGTGTCTCTGTGGCTATCAGTCATATGGACAACGGTTACAAACGTTAAATTCCTAAAATAGAGAGGCTATGACACAATGAAATCAAAAGTATTTCACTAGTCAGCAACCTTGGCACACGTGAACTTAGATGCAGACGACATAAAAACGAACCACCTCAAACCGGATTGTTTCAAAGTCGATTTAATAAAAATATGTTTCTTGAACAACATACATCTAATGAATGTTTGAGATAGCAGACGAAATAATAGTTAGCATGCAGAAGATAAATTTCGCTAAAAGCAAGTATCAATTAAAAATTAGAATTATAAACCATACGTTCTGAAAGCACTGGCTTGTTTATAATGATTTACGACCGGAAAACTGTGTATTTTTGTCAACAGTTAAATGATGATAGTCAAATGATGTGAAATCCATTATAGGAATAAAATAAACCATAAAATTCAGACTTTTTACCACATATCCTAGATAAAAGGTCAGATTAATAGAATGTGTTATTGGGGGTGGTTGAAGATCGGGATATCCAAACCCTCGAGTTTGGATATCCCGCTCTTCAACCACGCCCAATGATTGATTATTTTTCCCACTAACTCACTCATGAAACCAAAAATACTAACAAACGCAAAAAATATTTGGTACTATTTTTTATGCGTATTCACGCCTGTGAACCGCATGACAACCAAATTCCAATACACAATATTCAACATGGCGGAGACACGTTTCACCGATTCAAGTAAGAATGGATTAAAAATAAACATATTGTGTAGGTTTAAAAATCAGGAATGAGTAAAGTTGATGGATTAAAGTGGTTTAAATGCAAATTAATCAGAGGATGTGTGATTTAAAGTGTAAACACAGATAAATTTAAAATGTCAACGCTCGAAATTGACTGAAATAATACAAAAAAGTAGTTCGCATTCTAAAGCCATTCGAGATAAGACCATGTGAGATAAGATTTTCCATCACGACTATTTTTAGTAACATTTTCGGATTGTTCTGTCTAGTTAGTGAGAAATGACTGTCTGCACGAGAGAACACTCTCTCTGCCAAACAAGTTTTCCTTTATTTTTCGAACAGTAGAACAATTTTTTATCGACAAGTGACTTGCAACTTTCCTACACAAAACAATGATGGCAGACGATTAAGGAGCTCTATGCTCCTGGAGCTCTATGAGTTCTGGAGCTGTTACCGCCTGGAGCAGCTAGGTGCATCTTGAGCTTTATGCGTCTGGAGCTCTACGTGTCTGATGCTTTGTGCGCTTGGACGTCTATGAGTCTTGTGTTCAGTTCGCATGGAGCTTTATACGTCTGGAGCTCTGTGCACCTCGACTGGTCAGATTGGCCTTCATATAAGCAGTATTGTCCGTATTAATGCGATGGTCCGCTATGGAGTGATATTTAAGTGTACCAATATCCGACAAAGGGCTAGGCTAGAATAACTTTGGAGACTGATTTGGAATAGAGAATTTGCAATAAGCTCCTCATTTAATTTGATTTACAAATATCAGTCTCCGAAAGGTTATTTTGAAATACAGATATTGCGAATACTTGTTGTCCCCTCTCTTTCTTTTCCTGCAATAAATCACAAACGTACATCAAGTTAAATTAGTTTCAAAGCCAATTTACGCGTCAAATAAAGCAAAACCTCCTGGAATAATAGTGGTTTTTGTTCGTTAACAAACTCCATGGTCCTTAAATATGTAAAAACAACACTTTTATCATTGTATCATTGCCTAGCTAATGAATATAAACCTCATTTTTAGAATAGAAAATACATAAAACATATTATTTATATATCCGTGTGCAGTATATACATGTTTTTTATCTTTAAATCACAAATTAACTGTACAAGTACCAGGATTTATTGTAAACAGATTTTGTAATTCTAAAAGAAAAATGCATAAATACAGTTGTTGAAAACTACACTATTTCTTGAGTTATATTGTTCCTTTATCTGTTTAACCAAGAATAACTACTGATTTACTGATTGCCGTATTAGACTGTTGAAATAAACAGTAACAGTCCGACGTTAGGACACGCCAGCGTCATACACTTCTTTTGACCAATGTATTTCATTTCTCAATGCTTCCTTTCTTTTTCGTTTTTGAAAACTTAGAAAGAAACAAAATAAAATTTCTTACAGTCAAATCTGTGCCAGTAAAAAAAACTCTCAGATATAAAAGGGCTTCTTCGAAAGTAGAGAGAAAGTACTTTTGATACTTGAAGATTGCCGAGAAAAATGTATGCATAGATCTTATGAATTATATAAAAATTATATAAAAAGATGTCAGGCTATATCAGAAAGTTTATCCCATGAAAAAAAGGTGACAAACAATGTATAATTGACAAGTGGTAAGTGTGCGTGTGTGGTCTTTCATTAATTACATTAAAATTATTGTATTTCTTCGTAGCTGGAGCATGGTGCTAAACCGTGTATCAAATGTGACAATGGTTTCTTTCCAATCAATATCGCAGGAAAATGCGCCTCTGCAAGAACTCTGGAAGTCCTTATCAAGCATGGTACGTTGAGTTCTATTCTTTTCCTTCAGTTTTAGATAAAAGCACTGATATTTTACTTATTTTTATCTTATGCTATTGTTTTTAAGCTTTGCTGAAAGCCAATCTGTCAAATTCAAGTTTAAAGTAATGTATTTTTTTGTGTGTATTTTAAATATGGGCGTTTCTGAAGAAGCGATTTTTTTAGAGATCATTGAAATTACTTGGAGAAAATTGAATAAAAATGTTTTATTATTACAGTGGAGTCCCTTGGTTATAAACGTGAGGATGTTTTAAGCTTTTCTGACAAAGAAAACAACATGCCACTTCACTGTGCCGTTAACAGCGGCGACCTTAAGGTAAGCTACATTCTCTTAAGTTTGCCATATTTGTTGTTGTTGTTATTTTAGTTTTTTTTGAAACCTGTAAAGAATAGTTCGACCTACGTTACTGGATTTTTAGCTATAGTTATTTTGTTCTTAAAATAAGTAAACGGCATGCAGAATAATTCTTATAAATGCATTAACCTGGGAAGACAAGGTACTTAATAAATCTTCTCATCTGTCATGAACAGAAAAAGATTTTAGACAAATGTTACATTCTTTTTTCTTCAGAATACTGCATATATATTTACCCTTACTAGTTATTAAGATCCCAGGTAAGTTTATCAATGTAGTGAATATTTGATCATTGTAGAGGATATTTTTTTCGCGAGGTCTTTTCACTGTTCTATAAAAGATTGAATACAGGTTTGTTCCACTTATTAAGTTTTCTTTTCTGTCTTTAAACTTTCAGGCGGTGAAAGTGTGTCTCTCGGCAGGAGCGCCCATCGATGCCAAGCAGGTAGGATCGTTTGATTATTGATTTTCATACAGGGCCCTACAAATTATAAAACTGGCACATGTAGACTCTTCATGAAGAAGGAGGAAGCCGAACCAAACGGCACTTTGATTTCTATTTTGGACGTTTAAATTAGTGTGAAACTTTTACCTTAGACTTTATTTTCATCGCTTGCAGTATATCATTAGATTCCGGACCTACTTGAGACTAGATATTATTCGAGTTACTTCCCTTTTTTGATGACCATTTTCATGTACACATTTCATGCATTTATACAATTTCTTTATAGGAGGACAGCTCGACACCACTGCACTTTGCTAGTGCTCAAGGAAGCCTTGACATGGTTAAAATGATGCAAGAGATGCAGCCCGAGAGGTTTAGTCAGGCAATACAGACGCAGGATGTTCTCAAGATGACGCCATTACACAGGGCGGCGCTGTTTGATCACGTGGTCGTTGTAGAATTTCTCATAGAGCATGTAAGCGTTTTTGGGTTACTGATTTGGCACGTTTCAAGGTTAACATATTTGTATTAAAACAGCTTTTTTCTGCTTGTTTATTATTCAGCTCTTCTGCATTTGGATAAGGAACACAGATAATTTATTGTCTACCCTTCGTCTGTTCCTCTTACACAGTACAAAGCTGTACGAAAAAACACTTTTCATTTGCCTCGTTCTGCTTACTTCTAAAGTTCGATTTTATTTGATCTATACGCCAGTCAAAGTGTTAATCAATTTTTTAAAAGCTAATCTTGGCAAGTCATTGGCAGTGAATTTCGCCACAAGATCTTGGTAACGTATTAACTTGCTAATAAATCTCAATATATCTAAAATCACATTACATTATCAAAATAGTCCAGACGGTTGGAAATAGGTTTTCTGTAAAATTTATGAGATTTTTTGAAACTGAATATTACGTCCTTAAACTCTTAAAATAGAAATGTTGCCTTTTTAATTTGTCAGAGAATTAAATGTCTTTCAGTTTAGTAGGTGCTGTACTTTTAGAATGAAAATAGATATGATTCAGTATTTCTGATATTAAAAGTTTACATTTTTTTCGTGTAGGGGGCCAATATTAACGCACCAGACGCCAATGAGCGGACGCCATTACTTCTGGCTTCTTCCAAAGGAGGCTGGAGGACGGTGAACTTCCTGTTAAAGAAAGGGGCAGATATAACATTACGGGACAACGAGAATAGAAACTTTCTTCATCTTGCAATCAAATATGGGGTGCCTATTGACAGTTTTGGATGTGAAGTCATAAAGGTATTTCTTCACTCCGTTTCCTCTTAAAAATGAAAAAAAAAATCACTTATACACCATACTATAAATCAGTGTTGCACAAAGTAAAAGATTTTCACACCTTTTCGAAATGCTTAACTATTTGTTTTACAATTTGAATTTGTCATTTTGTGCACTTAGCGTCACTTAACGTTACTTTTATTTGCTTTAAAAACGCTTTACATATTTCTGAAATATTTTACCACCCCAGCGTCGCAAAATCAAGTGTCTTTGAAATAATTTATGTGTTTTATGATATCATTCATTGAAACAGCAGTAAATGGAACTCTCATCTTTAAGATATTTTCAAAGTTTTTTTGATTTATCGAGACAAGATTTTTTTGGAGTTTCCATTTCGTATTGTTTGTGTCGGTAACAAGTGTAAAATTGCTTGTGATCTGTCATTGTCTGTCGTAGTCAGGCGTCTGACGCCGAAGTCCGGCGTCTGACGTCGTAGTCTGGCATCTGACGTCCGGCGTCTCATGTCCGTTGTGCCTCATGCAGCAACAGTTTGCTCTAAATAAAATCTGTTCCTATACAAATGTAAGGAAATGTATGAAACTTAGCAAGGGTGTTTACAAAAGTTAAAAACGAGCAGTGGTCGAATGGTTAGAGCGTCAAACTCTCGTTTCGAAAGCCACTGGTTCGAATCCCACTTGGATTGAAAGTCTCCAGTGACTTTCTCACTTTCAGCGCAAGCCCTGGTAAATGAACCCAAGAAGCAGACATCGATAGAGGAAAATATAAGTTGCAAAGAACGTGTTTTAAAATTGATGTTCAATTAATAAGTTTAAACATCAAATCCAAACTTACGAAACTTGTTACTTGAATTCATCCATGATTGATCAAATCATGCCTCTGGGGTTATCATTTGCTAAACCCCTGGGGTCACATTCTACATAGATATATGTTACAGAAATACATAGGAAAACCTTATTAAAATAATCTAGATCTTTGTAGCATGATACAGAAAGCACCCAATCCTGAAGACGCTTCTGTTTTGTTTTTTCACATGTTCAGCATATGGCACTGATAAAGGGGACCTCGGTTTCAACGTCTCGTCCGAAATACGGTTTATATTGTCAGTTGGGAAGCGTTGGGTCGAACTCGCGATTACTGGGTTACAAGTCGTGTCCGTTACCATGGACTGATCCGCTCAGTTATGTGATATTGATAACATTTAAATCATTTAATGACAGTCTGAAAATTGTTATAGTTATGCCCTTTGTCTCATAAAGATGCCTCTGATTTCGTTCTGTCATGTCTTATTTATCTGTTCTCTTGTTTTTGAGGACACAGTGATGCCATTTGGACTACAAATATGGTTCACCAATATTACTCAGGTGAGCAATTTAGACCTATAACGACCGTCTTGCTTTATTTGAAGAACTGATTTTAAAATTTCCAGATGCTATGCAGCATGAAGATTTATGAATTTCTTGCTGTGAAAATCACGAGAGAATCAAATCAGTTATTCACTTTTACTGTTGACACGTGATCACTTTTTTGTGGTTTTATTTCAAGAAAAAAAATTCAAGGAAATGACGTCATTAGATGACGAATTCTTTAGTAAGAAATGTAAACGCTTATGCAATTAATCAAAAGTCCTCGGAAAATCTATGCTCTTACAGATACCTTTACTAAAAGTACTGATTTATCAATTGACTGTTGTTATGTCTTTTATATATTTCATTGTGAAAATAACTTTCTAGTTATTGTTTCGACCTGGTTTTTAGCCAGGTGGCAAAAAAACATACCCAAACATCACAATTTGTACGTTATTCATTGTGAAAACTGAATAGGTATGCTTATATGCTAATCAGTTAAGGAAATTTACTGTTCACATTATGTGAAGTGAATTGCTTTATTTCAAGAAAAAACTTCCTGGAAAAGACGTAATAAAAACAAACTCTTTCATCAAATGTTGAGTTAGTATCGTCTGCTCTATGTCTAAACGATATATACTGATTGTAATTTATCAAACAAATGTTATTATGGCTTAATGTTTGCATTGTTAGAAAAAAGTCAATGACATTTTCAATCAAGTTCATTCAGAATGTCCTTAAAGTAATCCACCGTTATTTCTCACAGATAAAGTACCGTAAATCCAAGGCCACAATCGAACCAAGGTTTTAAGGATCTAGTGCTGGGTTTTCTCTGACTGGTACTTTATAAGGTGTTTTAAGGATCTAGTGCTGGGTTTTCTCTGACTGGTACTTTATAAGGTGTTTTAGGGATCTAGTGCTGGGTTTTCTCTGACTGGTACTTTATAAGGTGTTTTAAGGATCAAGTGCTGGTTTTTCTCTGAGTGGTACTTTATAAGTTGTTTAAGGATCTAGTGCTGGGTTTTCTTTGACTGGTACTTTATAAGGTGTTTTAAGGATCTAGTGCTGGTTTTTCTCTGACTGGTATTTATAAGGTGTTTTAAGGATCTAGTGCTGGTTTTTCTCTGACTGGTACTTTATAAGGTGTTTTAAAAATCTAGTGCTGGTTTTTCTCTGAGTGGTACTTTATAAGTTGTTTAAGGATCTAGTGCTAGTTTTTCTCTGGCTGGTATTTATAAGGTGTTTAAGGATCTAGTGCTGGTGTTTTCTGACTGGTACTTTATAAGTTGTTTTAATTATCTAGTGCTGGTTTTTCTCTGAGTGGTACTTTATAAGTTGTTTAAGGATGTCTGGTTTTTCTCTAACTGGTATTTATAAGCTGTTTAAGGATCTAGTGCTGGTTTTTCTCTGAGTGGTACTTTATAAGGTGTTTTAAGGATCTAGTGCTGGTTTTTCTCTGAGTGGTACTTTATTAGTTGTTTTAATTATCTAGTGCTGGGTTTTTCTCTGACTGGTACTTTATAAGGTGTTTTAAGGATCTAGTGCTTTTTTTCTCTGAGTGGTACTTTATAAGTTGTTTAAGGATCTAGTGCTGGTTGTTCTCTGACTGGTACTTTATAAGTTGTTTAAAGGATCTAGTGCTGGTTTTTCTCTGACTGGTACTTTATAAGTTGTTTTAAGGATCTAGTGCTGGTTTTTCTCTGACTGGTACTTTATAAGGTGTTTAAAGGATCTAGTGCTGGTTTTTCTCTGACTGGTACTTTATAAGGTGTTTTAAGGATCTAGTGCTGTTTTTCTCTGACTAGTTACATGCGAGGAATTTGATAATTAAAGCTGGCTTTTCTCTGACTGGTTTCCTATCAGCCATTTAAGGATCTTTTTTTCTCTGATTGGTTCCTTATAAGGTGTTTAAGGTTGAAGTGCTGGTTTTTCTAATTAGGTTGTTAAAGGGCTATCTGTTGTTTTATCTGACTGTTCCTTATGAAGTGTAAAAGAGTCCAGACTTTATTTTGAACGGATAAATCTTCTGTATACATTAAACTCTACTCACTAGATGTTAAACAAAGCAGGACATAAACGATTAATTTTCATTTTCAGGACTTAAAAAACTTACTGAACGAGCGAGATAATTTCGGTTGTACCCCATTGCATTACGCCTCAAAGGAGGGACATCTGGTAGCTATCGATGATCTATTAAAACTAGGAGCCACAATCAACCCAAAAGACAATGACAAGAAATCGCCGCTACATTTTGCAGCCAAGTACGATTTTTATTTTTCTTGCTGAGACTTCGAAAGTTTAACACTACATAAATGTACTAGAATGCTTAATGTTTTTTTTTGAAAGTCATATATTTAACGCTAATATGGATATATCAATTACTACTCTGTTGATAAAAGCAAGGGCCATTTTTATTCGCTGATTTAACCTTTTTAAGTTACATTAAAGACGCAGTGAGTTATTGGATTTTATAGTTAATATATAACTGCAATCAAAGCAACTAATAAATACTGATACCGTGTCGTATAGTGCAATTCTGCTGTGACAATGGTAAGGTAAAGGTTAAACACTGCAATCAGTATGATATGGACTTATGATTCATAGATTATATTCAAATTATTATGATGTAACCGAGACGTCAGCTATATACGTCAACAATATTTACACGTTCGCTCTTGAATTTATTCAAATGTTTTGTAGTTTTGAAGTGTGGTAATTATTCAAATTTTGGTGAGTATCATCTGCTGTATGTTGTGTTAAGACATTAGCCGCTACAAAATACACTTTCACAGATTCTTGAATGACGTCATCGATATCGAATAATATTATTACAGTAGTGTTAATTAGTACAAAGCAACTTAAATATGATATATATTGAGATTCAGATAAAGAGCGCCAGTGATATTAATTAATTGAATACGTAGTCATGTACAGCGCCAGTTTAATTAATCAACTGATTTTTATTAGTTAAAATAAAATCACTGTAATTGACAAAATAACTTCCTTGAATAAATAAAAGAGTTATACGAGCTTCGCTGTATTAAACCCAACACATGAGGCATGCGACTAATTTATAATAGTATTCATAAACTTGCTTATCCGAAATCATATCACTTGATTTTAAGACTACGCGACGTAAATACAAAATTGACAAAAAAACGAGAGAAAACTATCGTGATTCTAAAGAAGAAATCATTTGCAGGTAGAAATGAAAACGTTGGGTTTCGTTCAGCGGAGCTCCTAAATATTCTTACTTCACTTTGATATTTCCAGGTATGGACGGTATAACACGTGCAAAAGGCTCCTTGACAGCGCTATGGGACCTAACATCATTAACGAAACGGACGGCGACGGACTTTCCACATTACACATCGCGGCTCAAAATGGACACACTAAGATTATAACCCTGCTCATGCAGAAAGGTGCCTATGTAACAAAGTGAGTATGAAGATAAAGTTTAAGTAACGCGTTATTTAAACATGTTAGTTAAACACTTTACCACTACAGAAAAAATACTTGAGATATTCAATATTTACATTGTCCGAATAAAAGCTGTATACATTGTAATTATGTAAGCGACCAAGGAAATGCATCTAAAATGTAAATAATTAAAGAAAAAAAAAACATTTCATTATACATTAAGTTTTTTTTTGTTGAGGTTGGGGGGGATGGGTTGGGGCTAGGGCAGGGATACATGAAACACCTAGATATGTTCAGCATTGTGAAAACCAAAATGAATATTTTTACCAGAGAAATCCAATTTATTGTATCAAGGAAAAGGGTTTTCGATATCTTATAGCACAGAAAACTAACTGCAAGGGTGTTATTTCAGGGACAATATGGACAATTCCCCTCTACATTTAGCGGCCTCCAATGGATACACACGTAGCGTGAAACTATTACTGACAGTGTACCCAAATCTACTTAATTGCTGTAATAAAGACAAGGTTAGTTAAAAACTGGGACGTTTGGCCCAAAGTTTGTTTCATATTTGTAAGAGAACTTGTTCTTTGAATTAAGAAGTTGTGAATTTTAATTATGGTTTTAATTTCAACAGACGTTGCTCAAAGTCTTTTCGAACATTTGTAATGTTCTTCTGCACGAAAAAGTGACCGTGTACTGATTTATTGTATCTCCCAAAGAATAGTTTCTTAACAGCTCCAATTTGTACTGTCTGAACTTTAGGACACAGGATTGCACTTGGCCGCCCGAGAAAACCATGCTTCCGCTGTAGAACTGCTTATGACAGTCGGAGCAGAATTCACGCGCAATGCAGCAGACGATACCTTTATGGACATCACAATTCGCGACAGACATACAGAAGTGGCCTTTGCAGTAATTGCGCATGACAGGTGAGTATTGTGAAGTTATTACTACAACCAGAGATGCTTCATGTTGATATCATGTTTAAGTTACTACAGTTCTGTGAAAAACTGTTAGCTGACGAACTTATTTCAAAGCAGAATAAAAGGTGTCCTCTTTACGTCAACTTAAACAATATACTGAAGTTCTATGTGAGTTTGCTATTTATATTTTTATCAACTCTGTTGTTTTGGGAATGGAAATTTCTGCCAAATCGTGTTTTAGAAAATAATAAAAAAGAAACAGGTAAAATCATCGCATATTGCAACTTAGAAAGGATTTTGAAACGTAGCATTTCAGCTGTTACAGTTTTAAAATTGGCTGGCGAAAATTTAGTATTTTGTAAGAAAAAATGAAGAACGTTACAAAAGTTTTAGTATTTCTACAGATGGGAAGAAGTAATGAGATTATGTTCTAAAGAATTTGGAACTCCGATGAATGGACTGGTTCAGTGTTTACCAGACGCTTGTATGGTGAGTACATGTACACATCTCCTTGCAGACGACATTTCTGAGAAAGTTTAAAATTGCTGAAAACAAGATGGAATCTTTAGTTATCTAATAAGGGTACAAAAATATCATACCTGCAATTCAAATCAAAAGTTCATTTGACATAACAAACAACAAAACGTGATAATTCAATAATTTGTTCCAGTTTCTTTACAAATAAAGTGACGTTGTTTCATGAGTTTGAGATAGTTAATTCGACAAGCCCTTCATAGCATTATAGCCAGATTATACAACATAATTGAAATATATCAGTCTTTTGATTTTTTTAGATCGGCAAAAGAGTTAAGTCGCATTACGTATGATTCAAAGGTCATTAAGTGTATTGATCATTTAAAATGTAAAAAATATCTTAAAAGAAAACTGAAGTATTTGGAGATTTTATTTATCCTATTTTTGTTGTCATGGCATCCAAAGCTCTAAATACTGGATGAAATGCCCATGGGATATATATCTTAAATGTAGCAAATCCTTTTATTAAAGGCTGCCCTTGATAGATGCCAGACATTCTCAAAACATGATCGGAGAAGTCCGGAATTTTCCGTAAGTAATATTTTCATCTTTCCGGTATTCGAAATGCATCGTACATATGAGAAAAAGAACAGTTTAATAGCATGTTGTTTTGTTAATTGGTCAACTTTATTTTGATGAAGTTCATATATTTTGTTTTGATAATGTCACATAATAATGTCACATAAATCTCTTAACCTCTGCTGTATACTGACATTTACATAAAAATACGGGTATTTTCTTTTCACATATTTTTTTAATATTCCACCTGAAAAACAACAACAACAACTATTGTATGTATTTTTTCTTGTCTAGGTTCACTACAATTTCAAGTACCTGCAGTGTCCGTTACGTTATGTCAAGGGAAAAGAAAAAGTGGTGAAACATTTTACGCCGATGCTTGCCTTAAATGTAAGTTTAAACCTATTGAAAAATCTTTAAGGTCTTTGAGAACTCTTCATGCAAAAGCTGGCTTTAAGACCTTTTAATAGAAATTGCATGGAAAATATCTCTAAATCTTTGTAAAATCAGTAGATTCAGTAATAAAAAGTTGAATGATATAGGTCAACAAATCATTTTTTGTTGTTTCAGACTATGGTACGACATGGTCGTGTACAGTGCCTGTCCCATCCAGTCAGTGAGGCCTTCCTAAAAATGAAATGGTAAGCACAAATTAAGAACCATTTTATAATAAAGTTCAAAATAAATATGTGTTTCAACATGAAATAAAGCATTTAAGTGTTATAATAAATTTTAATAATTTTGCTTTTTAATGATTATTATGTTCGTTATTTGATTTAGAATAAATCTTTTCACTAGCATACGTGGATTCTGATTCTAGCCTGACTTATATATTCCTTTCTTTTTTTTCAGGCGCGCCTATGGCTCCTGGTTCCATATCTCGAATCTAGTCTTTTACCTAATGTTTCTGGCCTTATTCACCGTCTTAGTCACAACATGTACATTTTCGTTCGAGCTTGCCTCGCCTGAAAGTAACGTTTTCGTACCTGAAAGCAATGTTTCCACACCTGAAAGTCATTCCACAGCAGCCAGCAGCAATTTCACCACGCCTTACAACAATTCAAGGGTATCTGACAGCAATTCTACCACGCCTAACAGTAACTTTACCACGCCTAACAGCAGTATAACGAGTACTGAGATGAGTACAACGGCGCCTGACAGCAGTTCATCCGCGCCTAAAAACAGAACCGGAAGTACCAATATAGTAAAGCATATCAACACGTGTAGTGTAAGTTTTGCACAAATTTTACACACTTTACTTCTTATATCAAAATTAAAATTTTTATGGCCGTAGTTCACAAAATAGTGTCTCTAGAATTTGCAAATTATTCTTTTAGTTTTATATCATTAGCAGTTTATAGCGTTAGCGTAAAATATCGTATATGCCACAGTTTTTGGCGGCCTTTCGTAACTCGGGAGTTAGTCCGTTTGCTGTGTTAACTTAAGTACTTCAACAAAGGAAAAGTAGTTTTTTTAGATGTATTGATAATGTTGTTTTATATACCATTCCTATTTTGTTTGCAGTTTAATCCGGTGCACAAATTAAGTGTCTATTTCGTACTGATCTTCTGTTCGCTAAACATGCTGAAAGAACTCGTGCAACTTTTCCAACAAGTAAGTTTTTTTTGTGTCTTAAATTAAAAAAAAAGAATCGACAAAATCGTTTGAATTGTTATTAATCAATTTTCACAAGAAGCGTTCTGATGTCATGTGCAGGACATTAATGAATCATACTTTAAAAATACAGCCAATAAATATATTAAAGAACAGAGAATTTTAAAATAATATTATAAGTAAATATTGTGACATTTCATTAAAACCTACATGCCTGTAGTAATAACTCTGTCCATGAGATATATGTTTTCATTCTATTCTACAGCGGAAGAAATACTTTGAAGATATGACAAATGCTATAGAGTGGGTCTTGTATGCGTCTGCTGTGGTGTATATAACCCCTTTCATCGGCAATAAGGCCGTCAGTTGGCAGTGGGAGGCCGGGGCCGTAGCGGTGTTCCTGGCATGGTTTAACTGTCTCCTGTATCTCCAAAGGTTAATTTTCTGTTAATAACTTTCATTTTAGAACAGAAACACTTGTAAATTTACTTTTGTTAAAGTTGTTGTAATAAAGTAGTTTACAAGATACCCCCTCATTGACTGCGAGTTCAAATTCTTTCGCCGGGATTTACGACTTCCGCGCGATCTGATTTCGCTGGAAATGTTAGTCAAAAGTCGAGAAAGCAGACATCAAGCAGGGAAGTTGGTTGATATAAGCATAACTTACTGTCATGAAAAAAAAACATTTATTATTTTTAAATGATTTTTTCCTGTTTATTACAGTAAACTCTTATGCTGATATAAATTATACAATTATACGTATACAAAAAATAGCATACGTGTAACGTAAGAATTAGGAAACATTGACCCCCTGAAAGTTATATTAATATTTTCGACAATTTAGAAAAATATATTTTTGAATACAATGTTTTGTTTACAGATTTGACTTCTTTGGTATATACGTTGTGATGTTCCTGGAGATTTTGCGGACCCTGGTACAGGTGTTGTGCGTGTTCTCCATTCTTCTTATTGCTTTCGGCATGTCGTTTTACATGTTACTCAACAAAGAGGTTTGTCATTTCTGGATAACTATACAGTAGATATAAGATAGTATGACACTGACGTCATTTCTATTTACGTCTAACTGTTGAACGCAATTGTTTACGTCACGCTTGGTATACCTTTTTGCATGGTCATTAACAAGAAAGGTATACCGATTTTACATAAAAAGTATAAAAAGTATAGTTGTTTATTTTGGGTAAAATTTTGTAGATAATTAAGTTTATCTAGTTATAACATTACCAAAGGAGTAACCAAAAGTCTAGAAGAATAGTAATCTGTAAATTTCATAATGCATTGCCTTTCTGTAATTTCAGACTACATCGCCTCATTGTAAATTTCGGACTACTTTGCCTTACTATAAATTTGTGACTAAATCGAATATCTGTAAATTTCAGAGCAACAATGCTTTCTCCACCCCAGGCTTGTCATTACTTAGGACCTCTATGATGATGTTTGAATTGGACTTCATGGCTAGCTTCAGTGACCCCTACACAGATGAAGACCCCACATCTCTTTATTTCGGAGGGGCCACCATATTTCTACTAGTCATGTTTGTCCTTCTGATGCCGATTTTACTAATGAATTTACTGGTAAATATCTAAAGCTAAAATTTCTTAAAAATTTCTTTAAAATTATTTTCTTAAGACGCGTAATTTATAGCCATAATATTGTTTTGCGAATGAATTACCTATATACTATGTATGAATTGCCAAATCTAATACCTTGTCAGTAGCATAGCTCTTATGCATCCCGATTGGTCGATGAGAAGTTACCCTGAGATCACGTGACTTCTGTACTCATAATGAATGTGGAAAAAATACTAAAGAGAGACAGTTCTGTAAAGTAATATAATTATAAGTTTTAACCTGCAATGCTTAGCGTACATTGTATATTTTATCACATTTCTCTACAGATCGGTTTGGCTGTCGGAGATATTGAGTCTGTTCAGAAGAATGCAACACTTAAGCGACTCGCCATGCAGGTAAAATTTCTATCTATTTTTTTTTGGAAGGAAAAAATCCTAAAAACAGACCACCGATAAACAGTATGGTGTAGATCTGTAGGGGTGCAAAATGATGTGTGTAGCTAATAGTTTTGTAATCTTTAACCGGGCTTTTTTACTAGTAGCTACACGAGTCCATCGATCTGTTCCCTAGACTTTATTGCAAAGGTTTTCTTAGTTGAATAATTTCATCATCGCCTCAAAGTTTTGAGTTATTTAAGACTTAGCGTAATGGTTTTGGTCTAGTCACAAACTTTTGTACTTAAACGTTCTTGTAGATGTTTCTCGAAGCAAAGAACTTTATTTATTGTATCAAATGTTAGAATTGTTGATCTACAATTTATATATATAAATGGTAACCTTTCCCCCAACTTGTTCTGTATCAGGTGGAACTGCATACGGATTTGGAACGTAAACTTCCGTTCCGTATACTGGACATGGTTGATAAACCCGAGTATACCTACTACCCGAACAAATGCATGAGCCATGTTGAAAAGGTACGTTTTCTTTCGTCCACTTGTTTTAGGTTTAGAATATATATTCTTTGTTTGAGTAAAAGATAACTATCTACACTGTAGACTTTTTTTTATCGGAATTTCTAAAGGCATTTGCAATTTTTGAAGAAATAAAAAAAAAAATCTGACATCTAACAAAAATAAGTACTGTTGCTGTTAATTGGTTATGTCGTAATATTTACAATAGATATATTATGTACTAGATTTATACTCCATTCTTTAGATTTGTCTTTGATTTAAAATGCTGATTTTTTTCCGTGTAGTCAACAAATCATTATAAGTAAAGCTTTTTTCTTGGCATGGTCATTATGCTGTGGCAATAAACATTTCATCTTAAATTTCCTGTCTGATTTATGTTATTACTTCTATGTGTCTATGTGTGATGTTTTTTTTTTTGAAATGTGATCCTGTTAAAGCTCGATTCTTGATAAATCCTGTTCATATCATTTTAGTTGTTTCATATATCAGGTCTGATCTTAATTGGCGTATCTATAATGAATGACGTCACTTCCTGTCATAAAGAATGATTTTTATTTCAGCTTTGTTCAAAAATGTCCTCTTTGGGCGATGTAACGGACCTAGATATTGGAAGTTCCCTGAATCATAACAGTTACCTGTACGAGGAACTTTACAAACAAAAAACAAGGTAATTATTATCGCATTAGAATTAATTACTCTACAATTACTATACTTTTTATTTAAAGGTGTTAAGGCTATAAAATGCTATAAAAATAATTTAGAAAATGGAACGCGGTATTTAAGTAAATCAACGAAAATAAAGTACTGTTAATAGAAATCACCATATTTGTTACTAAAAATGTGAAAGGGTTTCTTGAACAGAAGCTTGAACAATTTCAGGAAACGCACGTAAATATCATGAAATACAATACTTCAGGTGACCTAGTTGAACAAGATAAATACGTCAGACGTATAAAACGACAGGGCGTGTTTGAAATAGGGATATCAGATTTCTGTAAATGGGTTGTAAATTGTTTCTATATCAACAGTTAATTTGTGTGGATTAGAAGGTTTTTCCTTATAAAATACACATGTTAACTGGAATGTATAAAGTCTTTATTTCCTGTGAAAAAA
This sequence comes from Cyclina sinensis, assembly GCA_012932295.1. Classification (NCBI taxonomy): domain Eukaryota; kingdom Metazoa; phylum Mollusca; class Bivalvia; order Venerida; family Veneridae; genus Cyclina; species Cyclina sinensis. Next base: position 49,828,176 of record JAAONU010000012.1, on the reverse strand, counting down.
TAAATGCCAAAAGGCATATGTTTTCGATGTCAAAAAAGAATAAAATATTGCGAAAAAAACAAACAACACAAACAATAACAGCAGCATAATGAACAACATGTGATGTAAGTCTTCTTTCAAACAGTTTTAAAGTATTCAATTCAGAAAAGTTTTCTGTATATATGCTGATATTATTTTTGAAATTGTCAGTTTCATTCACTCATACAAGTTTTCCCAAACTATAAGAAAAAATTTTACATTTATTTCATTAATTATGATATTGTTTACGAGAACATTTTCATTTTTTTCAGAATCAAGGACATTTCATCCAATCTTAATAAGCAGTACGAGTTACTCCGCTTGATTGTGCAGAAAATGGAGATTCATACTGAGGATGATAACCGAGACGAGGGGTTTTCCGAATCATTCGAGTCACTTGGTTCCCTGCAAAAGACAAAATGGATACCAGCCAAACACAATCTGGTTCGCCAAAGCGCTGTACTCTCTCACTGGAAACAGAGTATGAGTGACGAGTAACAAGGGGAAATAACTCCTGTCAAGACGAGTGGAAAAGGAATTTAAACCCTTCTGGACGATTTTAGAAAACGGCAATATATTTTGTTGCTGCAAAATTAAAACCAAGGTTCATTACTCTGTTTAGCGACGAGTGAAAGTGAACAAAACTTTTACGGTAGTCTGTAATTTAATAATGGCTACCAATGACTAGAAACCTGTTGGAAGGTTATATGTACAGGTTATATATGCGAGTGTGAATTTTGGAAAATGTCGAAATTTGAATAACGCTGCGACTTTATTTTTTCACGAACTTTATCATTTTGATATCAACAGAATTAAAACAGTTTGCAAATGAAGACACGAAATTTGGAGAAAGAAATATAGACATATTTAGAAAGAAAATACCAGTAAGAGCAATATTATTTATATGTTTCCATGGTATCATATCAAAACTTCTGATCTCATATGTTACTGTATGCTTTATTAAGGCTCTGTATTTTTTATGTGTTTTTATGTTGTTTTTATATCTTGTTAATTTCAGTGTCTCTTACAAGAAAACAATGAAATTAAGGCCTTTTTATATGAATTTTTACTGTTTGAAGGCAACAAAAAGTATTTCTGGAGCAATAAAACGCCTTTTTTTCCCTTGACTTACCCAATACAGCTTTTATAATGTTTCCTTTCTAAAAAAATGTCAAAACTGGATTTTTAACTGAATAGTGGAGTAGCAATTTCGACCGCTTTTAGTGGAGTTTGACCGTGACTTCAACAATTTCCCTCAGAGAGCGTTTGATTGCCAGAAATGCAGGCAGTGATCATCGAGAGTGATTTACCTTAGTTGACCTTATTGGTATCTACAAGGTACTGATTTTGAATAAACAAGGTTTTATTTGAAAGAGTTTTAACGAATCCAAACTATTCTGTCATTTGTCTAGCATCAGTGTTTCTAAAACAACAACAACAAGAAGAAAAATGACACTTCTTTGTTTATTACTCTTTCATCATAAGCTCCGTCCTCAAAATTACAGTTATATTATCACAGTCGTTTAAAAATACAACAGATGTTAAAACATTTTTCTTGATGAAAAAAGTAATAAATAAATTTGCAAAGAGTTTTGTCTCTTTTTTTTTGTTCTTTCTTTTCGACCTTAAAAACAAAAGATCAATGACATACACTCATATCAACTAGAACAAAAGGTGAAAACAACAACAACAAAAAACAAACACAAACCATCCTCCAAAAAAACATTTATTGTGTTGCCAAATTGCCCTTTGCCGGCGGGAAAGAAATGTCGTTAATGGAGAAGAAAAAAGAGAATCATGGAAACTGTAGATTCATTTCTCGTTTTTCTGCTTAAAAAGTGAGAAATGCAATTATATACAGAAAAATACGCATTAAGCTTGAGGTCTTCTTACATGTCTTGTTTTTCTTACATGTCACAAAGCATCTTTCAAGGTCAAGGTCATCACCTTTCTACGTGTTGGCCTCGTACTTTTGTTCATAATACAACTTTTAAAATTGTTTCATGTTAGGCTTGAAATTGAGAGAATAAAGGTGCTGACTTGTATTGTATTCGTCAGACATTTGTATCCATTACACGAAAACAACAACAAAAAAATAAAAAAAATGAGAAAACAACAGCAAACAAATAAACAAAATGGTTCTCTTTCTAGAATATTCGTCTAGGTACGCATGTTAATTGTTTAGTTCTAATATTACACTGGCGAATGAAATAATTACCATACTGATAAATAATGGAAAGATCTAATTGTTTTGTTCTTTGAACGTTGCTTATAGAACAAATTGTTATCATACCACAGGGAATACTTTACCTGCGTGATTTTTTACCGCAGTTATTGATGATGTTTCGTGACCTTCTGCTATCTATTAGTTTAAGTACCAAGTGTTGATTTCAATTAAATGCGTATAATATAATAAAATTATACACGTCGAGTCTGAAAAAAAGCTTCTTTGTTTACAATGTTACGTGTATTTTTAATGTTCACAGCCTTTGCTTCACTATTAATATAAGTTCTTCGTCTAATTACTTCTACTCCTGTTGTGGATTGTTTAATTAAACATTGACGTGACCTTCAACTTTTGAAGGAATGGCTTTTTAGCTTACCTGATCACTATGTGCTCAAGGTGAGTTTTTTGTGATTGCCATGTGTCCCTCGTACGTCATAAATCGTGCTCTGTCAAGCTTTAACTTTAAACAACATCTTGTCCTAAACCCTTAGGTGAAAGTTAGTAAAAATTTACCAAAGAGGTTCAGATAATTCAATTCCGTGGAGAACTCTGGTTGCTATAGCAACAAGTGTGAAAAACTCTTAAAATCTTCTTGTCAAAAACTGGTAAGTCCAAAGGTCTGAAGTTTGGATTGTAGGATTGTCTAGTAGGCTTCTACCAAGTTTGTTTAAATAATCTCCTTAGGGTCACTTTTGGCCCTGCCCGAGGGTCACATGGTTTACAAAGAACTATGAAGGGAAATCATTAAAAAATCTTCTTGAGAGAAACCACAAGTCCTAGAGGCTAGAGTTCTCAAACTTGGCATGAAGCATTGTCTAGTGGACCTCTACAAAGTTTGTTCAGATATTGTCCCTAGGTTCACTGTTGACTCCGCCTGAGGGGTCACATGCTCACATAGAAATATAGAGGAACTTTTAAAAAATCTTTTTGTCTACAACTGCAAATCCCATAGATCTGAAATTTGGTTTGAAGCATTTTCTAGTGGACCTCTACCGAGTTTGTAAAAAAGTCCTTGTGTTCACTATAGGCCTCACCCAATGGGTCACGTGTTTTACATTTGAATATAGTGGAAAATCTGTTAAAATCTTCTTGTCTGAAACCAAAAAGCCTAAAGTTCTGAAATTTGGCATGAAGCTTTGTGTAGTAAACCTCGAACATGTTTGTACAAATTATGCCCCTGGAGTCAAAATTGGCCCCATTCTATTAATGTAAGATATAGGATCATTGAAAATCTTCTTGTGTGAAATCATAAGCTATGGATCTTAGATATTTTGCACAGAGCATCCCCTAGAGGTTCGTACCAAGATAATTCAAAATATGCTGCAGGGTGCATTAATGGCCCTGCGATGTCACTTTGTTTTACATAGACTTACATAAGGAAGACTTGAAAAATATTCTTGTCTGAAACCGTATGCTCTAGAGCGTAGATATTTTGTAAGTTGCATTGTCTAGTGGCGCTCTACAAAATTTGTTCAAATCATGTCCCTGCCCGAGGGCTCTGATTGTATAAAATATAAGATCCTCAAAACTCATCATTTCAAAGCCTGTTTTTTTGCCACTAATGTTGCTCAACAGCAGACCCACAACCAACGTACTCCAGTGAGAGACACAGGGTCTTCATGGCCTCTCTTGTTTATATCAACTTTTTCACGGGTGTTTATCGAGCAAGCGGCTGTCCATAGCATCAACCCGAACAGAAGAAGGGTTCTTATAGCATTGTATTGAGATGTATTGCAAAATGAGGAAAAGGCCTGAAGAAGGGTTGTAACATGTTTTGGGGTATAGAGAGATGATATGGAATAAAGAAACGAAATGGTCTGGTTCAAAAGTCACCCATGTTAATGTCGTACGCTGGGACGTATAACTTTCCGGGCACAAGAAGAAATAGGACTGTTGCATAATTTTAAAACTGAATGACCATTTATTTGATATTTACACTTGAGCAGCTTGGGTTAGATTCTGTGGCCGCTGTAATATACCTACAGGGTGTGACCAAAAGGCCACATACTCGAATTGCCAAAATCTGTTACCGAGGACCAGGTCATATGCAGCGACTCAAAATGTTTGAAGGTACGACTTCCGGCCTCGGTTTAACATGAGCAATAAAAAGAAATAAAACGTTTATGTATTCTTCCCAAGTTTATTAAATTAAATAAGTATTCAAGTATTCAAGTATCACATTTTAGAATTAAACTAATTGCATTTTCGATAGATTAAAATTTCAAATCTAATTAAAACCCATTTATGTCTAATGGAGTATGCCATCCTTGTCAGTTGGGCGAGTCTATTTTTAAATTGGAAGGGTTCTGGTATACATTTTCAATTTTTATTAAATTTAGGGAAGAAAGACCCTAATGAAAACAGTGAAGACCCTGATCAGTCGCCGCATACTGTTGCGTCTGATCTGTGTCTGCACTGGGTCTGCACTGTTTGCCTATGTCTACTTTAGTAGACTCTCGCCATAAGTGGGTTATAGTTAAGGGAACTTGGTAAAAAAATAAAATGAAAAAAAAGTACAAAGCGCTCAGGTATACAATTCAAACTATATATACAAACAAGAAATGGAATTAAATAGTGAACACTTATTATCACAGACGTTTAAATGGACGGTTTTATGAGATAAGTAAAAGACATTCAGAGTTAAAGCCATTATTTTCAGATAAATAAATAAATGCATTTATGTTACAACGCAGAAGAAAGAAACGCTAAAAAATTATCAAAAACTATTTCGAATGTTGTTCTATTATGCGTGGAGAGACTATGTCCTATTTCCTATAGAAAGCAGAGGGTCTTTTGTTAAAAAAAAAAGAAAAGAAATCAACATTATTTTTTAGCCTTTGTCTGTTTCGAAGTATTGAGGCGTTTTGCATTGCACGTGCAGATATTTTTTATTTTCTAGAATGTAAATTATCGATTTTTTAACATTGCATGTTTGTAAAACTGTTTCGTCCATCCTTAGATACGTTTTGTCCTATATATCACGAAAAGCTATGCGAATGGCCATGTTTTGAGATGTGTGTATTATAATTGTGTTCTATTATTTAAAATATAAAAATATAACAATCGTCTTAGTTTTCAAAGTTACAATAATTTTTCCATCCATTCTAGACGAACTCTTTCACACGTTCCTGAAATATAGGAAAACTAGATGTCAAAATTGAGTCATATTTAAGAATGCAATACATCTTAACACAAATACATGGCCACATTACCTTACTATACACATTACAAAATAAATGTACTATTAACATAATTGTCAGAAAGAAAATTCAAATATCCGTCTTTATCTTTTTTTGTTAGGAAAAGAAAAATGTATAAACTGAAATTTGATTTAACCAGAATGAGCATACGACATTCATATCACTTAAGTGAAAATAACGTCTGCTGTGTTTTATTACGAGCGGGTTATAGTTAATAACAAACTTTCTCTTTACACGGTCCCAATTATTCTAATCATTATGTTAATATAAAGCTCAAATACGTCACCAATCAGGCACATTATCTTCTGCAACATGACTCTATTCTTCTGCTTTGGTCTCCGGTGTGTCTTCGGGTTTACTGGTGTCGTCTGCTTTTGCGTCTTCAGCGGGTTTTTCTGCTTCTTTATTGCCTCCTGTATCAAAAAAAAAAAAACAAAACAAAACCAAATTAGTTATTATTACCAGATGGCATTTTAGAATGGCTAGCCGTTAAATTTCGTGACTATTTTTTAGATATACGCTCTGATATAAAAGTGCAATGCGATAACCTTTTCACTGTCGTTCAGCTCTATTTTTGACTCATTATATGCCATTCTTCCATAAACATATTCGTTTCCTATTCCTGTCTTACGTTCAAGGCTTCTTGTCAACGCGGGTAGTCCGTTTGTAACAATTCTTTGACAAAATGAGACAAATTAAGAGCTAGCTATCTCACCGCGTGTGGGCTTTGAAGATTCAAATGATCCCTTCCTTATAAACATGGTTCACAAACGAAGAAGGTATTTTTTTCTGTTTTATTATTGCATGTTCAAGAGGCATACCCTAAAATCTAGAGTATTACATTTTTAATGTTCAAGTACATTTGAATAATATTTATTATGAATTATTGCCCTCTGTCAAGTTGTCAGTAAAACATTCATGAAAAACAAGTATACTGATTGCATATATATTATTTTTATACATGGAATTGTTGTTGTTGTACTGTTTTGTGGGGGTGGATAGACATATATAAAATATGAACAATTTCTAGGTGGCTAAATACGTTGAGGAAATATTTTGAACATATGGTCTTTGGAGTTATCAGTTTTCCTTTTTTTACCCAAATAAGCCCGTGAAATAGTTATGCTGTACATATTCCGTTAAATAAATTGTATTTCCCTTTAAAGTCCCAGGGTTCGATCGATATTCTATTTTGGGAGATTTACCCGATCTGATTAAGTGAGCAAATTAAAGGTGGGTGTTTGTGTATCTACACTTTTAGAAATATCACAACGCCTATTATATAAACAACGTATCACATAGCAATCCATGTAAAAAGGTATGTAACGTGGGCATAACATACATTTGGTGACACAAAATACCACCAACGAGTCCAGGTCAGCCAAATATTGGGGTTCCTCTTTAAGACAAGGTAAATATTGCCTTTAAATTTTGCTTGTTTACCTTATGTTAGGGTGACTTTTAAAACAACGGCATATGAATATATAATACTTTTGTTAAACAGCAACGAACTAATAAAGAACTAAAATAAACTAGATTTTCTACAAATATATGACAGTTAAGAAATATATGAGTAAAAGAAATTCTCATTCTTAGTGAAAATTAGTAAAAAGTATAGAAGAAGATTGAAAATAAATCCATACAAACACGAATCAGAACCTACTAATAAATATAAAAAGATGTTATACATTAAAGCGTGACTTTCCCTTAAATTTGATATATTCTTTAATGGTTGCTTTGTTACTAACAAAAGTCCGCACATGCTTAAAGTTGGTTTTCATTTCTATCTATAGAAAGTGACCATAGAACCAGTAGTCCATTTTTTTTCTATTTCTTGCGCATTTGTGGCAATTAGAAATGGTTAAACTATAAATTCAAAGAGAAAAAGAATCACTTCAGTAAAACTTTCTTGATTAATCTTCATAAGAACTGTACAATTAAACTGCCAATCATGCCTAACAGGAAAAAACCGGTCCACTACGGCAAGTTACTCTCTCCACTCTCCGAAGTCTAGCAAAGGGACACAACTCTATCCTAATTTAAACGGTAGCTAGGAGCGACAGTTACATGCTCTTGTAACATGACTACTGATTCAATAACAGACGGTGAAATATTCATGACCATGTTGTGCAAAATCAATTACCAGTTACGTAGATATCTAATTTAAAGTCCATTAAAAGCAACAATATTTAATGTCGTAAAGAGATTTTATGTCGTTAACGTGACGATCGTTCCTCCTGAATTTTAAAGTTAATCAGCCTGCTTTGTGTTCAATACAATTTCAATTAAGACCGACCAGAACCTCCCCAAAGTAAAGAATTTGATTGCAAATGTTCTATAATAGCATTTTTTTATCTGAAACCCAGATTTTTTTCATTGTCAATTAATTGAAACTACAAACTAATATCATGCCTAAATAATTTTCTTTTTATTCCAACGAGCAGAAATTAAACAGATATCTCTATTACACTAAGTTCAGTGAGTGCGCAGCAAACAGAATAAAACCTGTTAAAATAAGAATAACAAGCATATGAACGTGTCAACAACAAAAAACGATCAAGCGTCTGATTGAGTGAAAATTAGAATAAACAAGTCTGTAACTCGTGAACATAAGAATCAGTCTCGTTTCAACACGTAAACATAAGAATAAACACGTCATAAGAATGAGCCGCGTTTGAACACGTAAACATTAGAATAAACACGCCATAAGAATGAGCCTCTTTGAAAACGTACACATTAGAATAAACACGTCATAAGAATGAGCCTCGTTTGAACACGTACACATTAGAATAGACAAGTTCTTAACTCGTGAACATAAGAATGAGCCTCGTTTGAACATGCAAACATTAGAATAAACACGTCATAAAAATGAGCCTCGTTTGAACACGTACACATTAAAATAAACACGTCATAAGAATGAGCCTCTTTGAACACGTACACATTAGAATAAACACGTCATAATGATGAGCCTCGTTTGAACACGTACACATTAGAATAAACACGTCATAAGAATGAGCCTCGTTTGAACACGTATTAGAATAAACACGTCATAAGAATGAGCCTCTTTGAACATGTACACATTAGAATAAACACGTCATAAGAATGAGCCTCGTTTAAACACGTACACAGAAGAATAAACACGTCATAAGAATGAGCCTCGTTTGAACACGTAAACATTAGAATAAACACGTTATAAGAATGGCCTCATTTGAACACGCAAACATTAGAATAAACACGTCATAAGAATGAGCCTCGTTTAAACACGTAAATATTAGAATAAACAAGTCCTTAGAAAGAGCTACGTTTGAACACGCAAACAATAGAATAAACAAGTTCTTAGCTCGTGAACATAAGAATGAGCCTCGTTGAACACGTTCACATTAGAATACGCACGTCATAAGAATGAGCCTCGTTTGAACACGTAAACATTAGAATAAACAAGTCATTTACTCGTGAACATAAGAATGAGCCTCGTTTGAACACGTATTAGAATAAACACGTCATAAGAATGGCCTCATTTGAACACGCAAACATTAGAATAAACATGTCATAAGAATAAGCCTCTTTTAAACACGTAAATATTAGAATAAACACGTCATAAGAATGAGCCACGTTTGAACAAGCAAACATTAGAATAAACAAGTTCTTAGCTCGTGAACATAAGAATGAGCCTCGTTGAACACGTACACATAAGAATAAACACGTCATAAGAATGAGCCGCGATTGAATACGAAAACATTAGAATAAACATGTCATAAGAATGAGCCGCGTTTAAACACGCAAACATTAGAAGAAACAAGTCATTTACTCGTGAACATAAGAATGTGCCTCGTTTGAACAAGTAAAAATTAAAATAAACACGTCATAAGAATGAGCCGCGTTTGAACGCAAACATTAGAATAAACAAGTCCTTAGCTCGTGAACATTAAATGAGCCTCGTTTGAACACGTACACATTAGAATAAACATGTTCTTTACTCGTGAACATTAGAAAAAGCCTCGTTTGAACACGCAAACATCATAATAAAAAAAGTTCCTAATTCGTGAACGTAAAAAATAAGCCACGTTTGAACACGAAAACATTATAATAAACAAGTACTTAACTCGTGAAAACAATATAATAAACAAGTCCTTAACTCGTAAAAACAAACACAAGTTTCATCTGAACACGCAAACATTACAATAAACAAGTCCTTATCTCGTGAACATAAGAATAAGCCTCGTTTTTAACACGTAAACATTAGAATAAACAAGTCCTTAACACGTGAACATAAGAATGAGCCTCGACTGTACATGTAAACGTTAGAACATAAAGTTCTTTACTCGTGAAAATAAGAATGAGCCCAGTTTGAACACATAAACATTAGAATAAAGAAGACATTCACTCGTGACATAGGAATAAGCCCCGTTCGAACACGTAATTATTAGAATAAACTATTCCTTAAATTGTGAACATACACGTTCACATGAGAATGAGCTTTGTTTGAACACGTAAACATTAGAATCAACAAGTCCTAAACTCGTGACCATAAGAAGAAGCCTCGTTTGAAAACGCAAACATATTAAAAACAAGTCCTCAACTCTTCAACATAAAAATGAGCCTCGTTTGAACACGTAAACATTAGAATAGACAATTCTTTAACCCTTCAGCATAAGAATGAGCCACATTTGAACAAGCAAACATTAGAATAAACTAGTCCTTAACTCGTGAACATAAGAATGAGCCTCGTTTAAACACGTAAACATTAGAAAAAAAAAAACAAGTCCTTCACTCGAGAACATTAGAATGAGCCTGGTTTGAACACGTAAACATTAGAATAAACAATTCTTTAACTCGAGAACATAAGAATGAGCCTCGTTTAAACACGCAAACATTACAATAAACAAGTCCTTAACTCGCGAACATAAGAATAAGCCTCGTTTGAAGACGTAAACATTAGAATAAAGCAAACATAAGACTGAGCATCGTTTGAACACGTAAACATACGAATATATGAGTAAACAAACATCTAATTGCAGGAACATATGAATAATCAAGCGTCTCAACGCATGAACAAAATAAAATATAATCAAGAGTATGAACGAATGAACATAAAAATCAACAATCGTCTGAATGCGTGAATATAAGACTAAGTAAGCGTCTGAAAGCATGACTTTTAGAATAATCAAGGGAACAAAAGCCCTGAACGCGGATACATAAGAATGAACAAGCGCTTGAATGCGTAAATATAGTAATTAACAAGAGATTTACGCGTGAAATTAAGAATTATTTGAAAAGTATGAACAGAACAATAATTGATGGTTTGGACATACGAACACAAGAATAATCAATCGTATGAACGCTTCACAACGCCTAAATATATAAACAATAGAATAAACAAGCGTCTAAACACTTGAACATAAAAACTGTTAAGCGTATAAACGCGTGAACATTAAATTAACAACATGAATACCAGAATAATCAAGCGTATGAACGACTGAACGCAAGAATAAACAAGCAACTAAACGTATCAAAATAGAATACTCAAGGTTCAAGTGTATGAACGTGTTAACTTTAGAATAATGAAGCGGCTGAACGTATGAACTTAAGAATAATCAAGGTTCAAATACATGAATGTGTTAACTTTAGAATAATCAAGCGGCCGAACGTATCAACATAAGAATAATCAAGGTTCAAGAGCATGAACGTGTTAACTTTAGAATAATCAAGCGACTGAACGTATCAACATAAGAATAATCAAGGTTCAAGAGCATGAACGTGTTAACTTTAGAATAATCAAGGTTCAAGAGCATGAACGTGTTAACTTTAGAATAATCAAGGTTCAAGAGCATGAACGTGTTAACTTTAGAATAATCAAGCGACTGAACGTATCAACATAAGAATAATCAAGGTTCAAGTGTATGAACGTGTTAACTTTAGAATAATCAAGCGACTGAACGAATCAACATAAGAATAATCAAGGTTCAAGTGTATGAACGTGTTAACTTTAGAATAATGAAGGGCTGAACGCGTGAACATCATAATAAACCAGTTTCTGAACGCATTAGCTTAAGAAGAAAAAAAATGCCTGAACGCTTGAATTTTTAGAATGCTTAAGTTTCTAAATGCATAATTACAAAAATTAATAAGCGTGAACAGAAAAATTAACAAGAGTCTGAACGCGTGAACATAAGAATAAACAAGCCTCTGAACGGACGAACGGACAGACTGACGACTAACCAGCCCATAGACAAACAAACGAACGGACGGACGGACGAAAGACAAATGAACGACCAAAAGAAGCAAATGAACGAACGAACGAACGAACAAACGAATGAATGAATGAATGAATGAATGAATGAATGAATGAATGCATGAATGAATGAATGAATGAATGAATGAATGAATGAATGAATGAATGAATATAAAAATACATGAATACGTTAATACTTGAATTAATGTTAGAATGAGTGAGCGAACAGGTAAATGATGAATACATAAGTCAATACAATTTTGAAGCGAATACTTTGATTCCGATTTATTATGTTAATATATTTGCATGCTGATTAAGCATTTTTTTAAAGAAAAAACATGATTACAATAAGTCACAATGACTTGTGGTAAAGTTATCTTACATGTACTTATCATGTTAAGGTAATGCAAAATTCATTGTTAGCTGGTATAATTTCATTCAATTAATTGATATGTGTGTTTATAAAATCCTATAACTGCTTCACCAGTTTAACAATCCGGGCCTTTTAAAAGAATTGCAGTGATTAATATTTCATAACTATTGATTACCTCTTGTCTCGAATGGTTTGTTTTGGCATCAAATGCTGATTTCTGAGATTACTGACTATTTTTAGAGAAGCATTTCAGGTATGTTTACAAATTAAGTGAGACGAAGATATTGTCTTGAACCAGAATTATAAAACTATCACAAAGTCATAATCGCTATCATCATCATCATCGTCGTCGTCGTCGTCATCTTCATCATCATCCTCGTCGTCGTCATCATCATCATCATCATCATCGTCGTCGTCGTCGTCGTCGTCATCTTCATCATCATCATCATCATCGTTGTCATCATCGTCTTCATCATCGTCGTCGTCGTCATCATCATCATCATCATCATCATCATCATCGTCGTCGTCATCATCATCATCATCGTTGTCATCATCGTCATCATCATCGTCGTCGTCATCTTCATCATCATCGTCGTCGTCGTCATCATCATCATCATCATCGTCGTCGTCATCATCATCATCGTCGTCGTCGTCATCATCATCATCAACATCATCAAGTAATGACAGCCTTGCATCATTATCACCACCACCATTGAATAGTCGTCAACAACAATATCATCATCATCATCATAGTTAACATTCAATCATGCCACACATGTTTATTAAGATTTGTAATTTAACCTATATCCACACTAAGAAACAAGCAGTTCTTTATTTAGTTCATACAGAGACCGGGTCCGAACCCTTCACCCTTTATAGTGAAACATTAACAGTGCACTAATAGTTTACCACTTTAGTGTACTTTGTCAAGGCTGCAATCATTCCCTTTTGTACACTTAAACACTTCGTCGTAAACATAAAGATTCAATTATGGTAAGTTTGCATGTCGTAAAATATGTCCTCATTATCTAAGAGCAAAACGTTTAACGTCTTGCAAATTGGTGTACGTCAAAACATCAAACCGGTTCGTAAAGCTTAGAATTCAATATATTTGTTACGTAAAAAAGCGAATAACAGTAAGCATAGAAGAATGACTATTTTAACTTTGATTGCAATAATTGCAAACAATTCATGACGTGAGAGCATCTATATTGAATATTATAGCATTAGAATCATTCTAGCATTTGGTGTCATGAGTTGACGTCAGAATGAGAAATTTAAGCAGACTATTTAGCAGAAGAACCGTCTGTTTTGGGCATTTTAGCTTTTAAAACATCTTCGCCACAGGTGGCTTAATTCACAGCCAGGTGTCATAACTTACAGCCAGGTGCCATAACTTACAGCCAGGTGCCATAATTTACTTTTCATGTTATGGAGCTGATCAGTGGTCTAGTGGTAACGTGCTCCTCCACTAACATTACTAATTGTTTTTCGGATGAGACGTTAAACCGAGGTCCCATGTATCAGTGCTATACACTGAGCATGGGGTGTCTCTGGAACGGGATGCCTTCTGTATCTTTCACTACCCCCACAACTAAAATAACTAATCTCTGAAGTGGGCGTCGGTCATATGGGCAACCGGTACCGACGATAAATAAACTCAAATAGATAGACTCATTTTCTCATTGAATATTTGTGTACACTGTGTCTTCAGGACTCATTTGGAAAGATTCTTAATGAAGACATACCTTTAACAAAATAGCCGCAAAACTATTTCTAATACTCAGAAATTGAGATGACATAACTTTCGCTAAACGCACGTCTATTAATAGACAGACTTTGGTTTCCGATTTTAGGAGCGAATGTGGTGCAGTGGTAACGCGATGGACTGGTAAACCAGGGGTCCTGAGTTCGATGTCACGCTCCTCCACTAACATTACTAAAAGTCTTTCGGATGAGACGTTAAACCGAGGATCCATGTATCAGCACTATACACTAAGCATGCAAAAGAACCAGGGGTGTCTCTGGAATGGGATGCTTTCTGTTTCTTGCACTACCCCGACAACATAAAATAACAAATCTTTTCAGGGGGGGCGTAGGTCATATGGGCAACCGGTACCGACGATAAATAAGTTCAAATAGATAGATCCGATTTAAAAAACAACATAACTGAAATGTGTAAGGCAACTTGTACTCATTTTGATACACATATTTGCACGTAACTAAAGCTCAGCTCGCCAAAGCTGACCAAGCACGTCAGCCTAGCCTTTTCTCCAAGTTTGCGAAATGATTTTTGATACTTGAAAAATGTTATTTCTGAACGTGTTTTTTTTTCAACCAAGTTTTACAGATAAGAAGTCCGTTGTAACAAGGCTTAGTATTCCGAGTGTAAAATAATCTTCGTAATATTTTCTCTCTCTTTATTTTCACTTTAAGATTTCATTTTGTTTGCGGGATGGCACTTGTAAATATACTGTTGTAAAATCAACAGTTGATTTGATTTATATAGAGGCACCATGAAAATAGCTTTTTTGTAACAAATCGGATTAAGCTGAGCTTTAATTTCTACTTATGCCACTGAATTTGATTTATGGCCGTAGTATATTATCTAAAAGGTGCTCGAAAGTCCTTCAATAAATCAGATTCACTTCAAGTTCCCAAAAGTAAACAAACGCAGTTTGATTTAATACTACAAAGTTAACAAGTCAGAAAATTATGTCATGAATAAGTAGAAACTGAAATTTACAAGACTCTGAAACAACAGTCATGAAAATAACATATACTTTTTAATTTGTGCTCACGTGTGTGGTTTTTTTTGGGTTTTTTTGTTTGTTTGTTTTTTGTTTTGTTTTTGTTTTTTTCAGCCATAAAGGAAGTACTTGAACAAGCTATTTTATAGCATTATTCAAAACAATAGATAAGAATGCATAAAAATGTGAATATCAAAAAATAACATCATTAACAAAGCCGAATGAACAAACATCATTTGTAAGACTGAAAACGAAACAATTGAAAATTCTGCCTAGCTCAGTCAAGACAATGTAACCAATAAAAACATTTATTAGAAATTTAATATGTCACAAATAAGATGGAAAAATGATGATAATGATGAAGATGTTGTTAATTATGATGACTATTATGACAAAAACTTATATACTACTTAAACTATACTTACGATTATGATGACGACGACGGCGATGATGATGATGATGATGATTTTGATGTTAATTAATATGATGTTTATAATGACGAAAACTTATATACTACTTAAAGTGATTACTTATACTTACGATGGTGATGATGACGACTTCGGCGATGATGATGATGATGATTTTGATGTTAATTATGATGTTTATAATGACGAAAACTTATATACTACTTAAAGTGATTACTTATACTTACGATGATGATAACGACGACGATGGTGATGATAATGTTTTTGGTGTTAATGATGATGTTTATAATGAGTAATACTTACACCTACGATAATGATATTAATAATAATAATAATAATAAAATAATAAAAATAAAAATAATAAAAATAATATATCAAAAATAGCATTATTGTCAGCCCTTCAACAGTGTAAAATAGTTAACCTGAATTTGCCTCTGCATTTGGCTGCGTGTCTTGTTGTCTAGAAGATGTAGAATCTTCAGGGCTGGTTTCCTTCTTCGAAGTTTCAGGCTTTGAGTTGCTGGTCCCATTCTGTGCAGACTGGCTGGCTGTTTCCCCTTTACTTCCGCCGCAACCCATATTGTTCGATATTTTCTTGCTGGTTCCTTTTTTATAAATTCCAAATTTTATCTTATAGAATATTCCCTCTGACGTGTTCAATTCACAATGTTAGCTGAAAAGCCTCTATTTCACAAAAGCTTGTTTCGTATGTATCTTTTATTGTTTCGCGATTAGAATGTGTATATCTTAACTTTTGTGACGAGAGTTTTTTTCTTCGGACTATATCTACAAGTTTAAGATTAATCGAAGTTTGAAAAGGTATTTAAAGTAAGATCTCCTCGATATTTATCACGAGCAAGACTGTATCAACTTTTTGGAGTGATAAACAATTGGAGCAGACGACAATACATCGTACAAACGCTTGTTTATTTCCATGTTTACCGTAGCCTTGGTAATAATGATATGACCATCTCGTGCAATTTGTATTGTCTGTCAGCAAATATACAAAACTTAATAGAAGGATTTTCAGTACTTATGTATATTTAATTAATTTAGTATCAAACGCTTTTGTTTGTAATCCTCAAACAATGGCCGTATTATTGGCATCATTATTTCCCGAGTGCGAGAAATAGTCCTGTGTCTTCACATATTTGATTTGTACCAATAAAATATTCATCCCTCGCCGGAAGTACAGTGCAGACGACTTTAAAGTCGCAGAGCGGCATTACAAATAAGTTCGTCTGCAGATTTAACTGAACCTGTTTCTGCTCTTCTGCAATATTAATATGAAATTGCTCAGAAAGAAAATACAATCTTAATTTACGTCGACAACCTTAATGAAAACAAATTCACAAACCATAAGGGATTTGAAAAGACGCTTTGAAATGGGTTTTTTTATGATAATCCAATCTGAATAAATTGGACAGGCACACGCGTTTTGTGAAATGACAATGTAGGCCGATGATTTTAAAATATGCTGCAAATACATGTTGAATACATTGTATGTATGTTTGTTTACTTGTTTACTCTCTTGTTTATTGTGTTTTGTTAGTTTGTTATCCTTTATTGATTGAAATTATGTCTTTATTTCTTTAATTATTTGGTTTTTTTGTTTGTTTGTTCTTTTCTCTGCTTCTTTGTTTGTTTGCTTCTTTTTCCTTCCTTCTTCTTTTTTGTGTTTCTTTCTCTCTTCATTTTCCGTCTGTCTGTCTGTACGTCCGTCCTCTACATTGTTTATATTGTCATCTGCAGATGATTTTTTTCATCTTCTTTTTACATCAATAATTGTAGAGGCATTAACTGTTCTACCGGGAAAACGTAAACCTTTGTATTGTGGCATAAACTGCTAATCTTTAACGAACTACCAAAATCAATTACGGTGTATCGTTGATTACAGAAAATCCAATTACCTGGAGTTACCTGAACGTAACAAAGTGAGCGTGACACAGAAAAAAGCAAGCTAGTTAATATCCGTACTGTACTTTTTAAGTACAAACCGTATTGGACGCATAGTAATATTGCTGAGAATGCATTTCAGAAAGACACTGAAGGATGTAGCAAGATTCTTAGATTTTCCGTATGTCCACATCGATTAAATTATTACGCATGCAAACATGTAAACATTATTCTTGCAACGGAATAGGCTAGGATTATGGTTTATTGAGCACTATCGGCATTTTCGGCTCGACATTAAAAGAATTATCAATAAACACAAATGGATATCGCACTAAACGTTGAACAAGATCGAATTAAACAAAGCAATATGCAAATGTCATACAGCAGTATGCATACACTGGCGGATATCCCCTTCCATACAAGATCGGCAATTGGTCTGACATTCGTGGAGATGGATTGAAAAAACGATTGTAGAGCCAGCTGGCCTGACATTCACAAATTGAATATACAGGCAATGTTATTTCCTTACATTTTAAGGACTTGTTTTAGATCCTGAATAGTCAATATGACTTTCGGTTATTCCTTACAGAGAATCATTTAACTGTATAACACTAATCATGTTTTGTTTAAGGAAAAAGATAGACCTATCTATGTTAAAATATTCAAGACATTTTAAATTTAATACCGCTTGAAAATATTCACTCTCTGTACGCAATTTTGTTACATAACTTTTATGTAAATTATGTATCTCACGTTGTTAAAAGTTGTGACAAATGTATTATTAAGAAATTGAGTGTTTGCAATTTTATCAATGTATTTCGCGTTATCAGCGAATGTCAACAATTTGATTGTAAAAATCACGCTCGGGTTTAAACAGATTCCTACATTACTGCATAAAATAACTTGCAAGTCTTAACAAGTGGAACAAAAAACAAACAAATAAAAAAATCAAAATATTTTCGTAAAAAAAAAAAATGTAAATAATTGATGGGTTTGTATGTTTGTATAAGAATATACAAGAATTTTATTTTTCCACAAATGTCGTAATTAATTAATTCTTTATTCATTCAATCTTCAGGATTTCGTCCGTTCATTCGTTTCTTCATTAACCCATTCTTTTTTTAAAAAAACGTACAATCGATTTCGGTTTTCTGAAATAAATTATTCGGCGTGATGGTATGTTTCTAGAATTCTGACCGTTATATTGAAAGAAGGAGGCTATATGTATACTGAAAAAAAGTTAAGCAAGTTTTTTGTTAAATGTTTGTTTACATAGGAACATTTGTACTCAGAATACTAATATATTGAAAAGGTGTGGCAGCCCTTGAATGACAATTTATAACTCATTTTCTGCACGCAATACAACACTGAAGTCCGTTACGTATAAAATAAGGAAATCATATGCGTTATGTGCATATATAGTGAAATCAAAAGTTTTAGAGTGGAACACAACGCATACTCTTATTACATATACACTAAAAACCGAAAAAAACAACGCACCGTTTTCTACTGAAAACAAATAGAGCGTTGTCCAGCAATGATTTTAGATCGATAAAATGCTTGAGGCTGGCATAATGGCAAGAGAGATCGCTTGCCATTTAAATGTACACGAGTGTACCATTAGTCGTCTAGATTCCTGCTGACGGGTTACGTTTCTGACGGGCTACGATTTGGCAGACCGCGCAAAACGACGTCTCGAGAGGATCACTGCATAGTGTCGTCATCACACCGTTACAGGTTCATATCTCGCTGGCAGTTAGTTGCTCGTCTAAGGAATACAACCGGAACTAGAGTTTACAACACGACCGTCAGGAAAAAAGCTATGCGCTGCATGTGTTCATTGTCATAATTCCACTGACGGCAGGCGCATGTTAAGTGGGCTCAGATTCATCGGCGCTGGACTTGTAGACAGTAAAATGATGTGTTTTTTTTTCTCCGATTTATATCGCTTTCAACCTATCCTTTGCTGATGGACGATTCGTGTGTGAAGAAGAGGGATACATCTGGTACCATCAGACGGCAGCACGAAGAAAAATTGTGTGGCAGTTTTGGCTGCAGATAGAGGACAAACCAGATACTGATACGTTCTGTGATTTTTCCTAACCCTCTGTCTTTCATTTACGGAATTCTCTTTTGTAATAAACATTTCCCAGTAATAACCTTGATGGAATTGTTGCCAATAACTTTCTTTATTGGTAGGTAGCTTTGATTCCATAACATTAAATTTCGCACTGATATTTGAAGAATCAACTGTTTGAGAGAGGGAGAGAGAGACAGAGAGGGAGAGAGAGAGAGAGAGAGAGAGAGAGAGAGAAGAGAGACAGGCAGACAGACAGAGTCATTTCTGTACCCTACCTCCACTCTGAAGAATATTCAATTCCATTAATTTGTGTTGGATTGAGACATTTTTGCTGAAGGACATGGCTCAAACCCCACTCAAGCAAAATTTGTTTCTCTAGTTTTTGGAATGTGACATTGTTTTGATTTTATAATAGTAACTTTAACTGAACTTAAATTCAATTTCTTTCGTTCTAAAGATATTTCAATTGTTAAAAAGCTTTTCAATGTAATGAAAATTGGGTATCTGTGATTTCAGTTATCAAAAACTAGACGGTAAAAATATTGGATGTTTTGTCTATTTGTTCAGAATAGTACATGAATAAAAATAATTGTAGCTAATTTGATGCCCTGAAGATTTATGTTGATGTTTACGTTGATAACATCACCTCATAATGAAGTGGGTGGGGTAAATTCGTGTCATGTTTATTATCATATTTCGTTTCTTCTCACTTTTCGCTATTCATTTTGTTTGCTTTTTGTCAGCAGGTCTTATAATGGGAATGATTGATTACATACCATGTAAAAGTTGTTCTTATGGTCAGTCTTAGAAAAAAAGATTGTGTTTCTCTATACCTTATAAACCCAATAAGTCGGGTGAGGTTTGAAGTAACAATTAGTCATTTCTTGAAACTCCCATGGTAAAAGTGGTCTGCATTTTGTCGGAGGATAGTATAGTTCTTAAAAAATTCAATGAGGACTGACAAAATGTTTATTAGTTTTCTAATACCTTAAACCCTATTTTAACTTGGCGCGATTCATGTGGAGCTCACATGAAATCTTTCAATTAAGAGATTCAGTCCCGCAGCCACCTTCGAGAGTCAAACTTTCATGCTTTAAAGCGTAAAACAATGATGCATGGAACCTCTGTTCCCCGCTTCATTCTAAAGCTGTTTGATCATTTTACAAGAGGAGCGCTAACGGCCGGTTGTCAAAATATCTGACACTAGTTTACAAGTCAGATGTTGTGCACTTCTCCTGTGAAAACCCTAAACAAATTTAGCACAGTTGTACGTGATAGCTTCAATACTGACTCTGCTTCTAAAAATACGAAACCTACTCTCATATAAAGCCACTTGACGGAGAAAATCATTAACGTTTTGCAAAATTTGTTTTACATGAAATATGTGCATGAAATATAACAGGTATATAAAAAGTACAACGATTTCTCTATAAATTAATATAAAAATGATGCTTTGATATAATGTAAAATATGATACCGATAACATATTGAAAGTTTGATCGATTTGAAAATGTCTCGCGGCGCCTTCCTAGGAAATCAATACAGCGGTTACTTCCCTTACAAATACAGTAATCTCTGCCACCGCACATGTCATACTACGAATGTCTTAAGTAAGTAAACGAACAAATATATATTTTTTATTTTGTTATACCATGTCATCTTTAATTTATAAGATATTAAGACTGAAAATTATCAAGAACGAAAAGACATAGTTAACCTAAATATGGTGTCAAAGACATTCCCTAAGTGAATGGAAGGGAAATCACTCTAACACTTTATCATGTTATCTACTAAATTGTAGTACAGTAGGCAGGGAACCGACAAATTGTCAAAGTATGTCTGCCTTATTACAAGTGCATGGATACCTTCTTCAATCATCTATGTACGCAGAATTTTACACCAATGAGTACAGTTTACACCACATTGTTATTATCATGTGTCACAGTTTCGTCTGCAGCCATAGTTTTGGATTCATCTTCCGCATTCTCTGTATCCGGATCCTCCTCAAGGGCTCGCAACTCTCCTTCATCATCTTCAAACTCTGCCGTGCTTATCTCCCTTACCGCATCTAAATCTTTGAAGTACTCGGTTATTTTAGCCGGACCCAGACGGCATATTTCAAGCGGTGGGTGGATTAATGGGTTCGATTCCAGCACAGAGGACGTGTACCTGTATCCCCAGTCGAGCTTCACAAGTTTTCCGAAGTTGTGAGGTAATTCGCGTAACCGGTTGTTGCCAAGCCACAAGCATTCAAGGTCAACAAGTTCACAAAGTTCATCCGGAAGGTGAATAAGTTTGTTGTAGTTCAGTAAAAGTGTTCCAAGCGTTTTTAGGTTTGAAATCTCTTTTGGTATAGCAACTAACAAGTTATCACTTAGGTCCAAAAATTCTAAAGCTTTAAGTTCACATACTTCTAATGGGAAGGCTTCAAATTTATTATTTGACATATGCAAACTTCTTAAATGAGGTAAGCGGCCGATTCCATGGGGCAGTGACGTCAGAAGATTGTTGCTAAGTGACAAACGCTCTAAGCTATGCAGAAGACAAATCTCTTTCGGCAGGGAGTAAAGGTCATTGGTGTCTAGCATCAGAACCTTCAGATTTATCAGCCGTCCGATTGATGGGGGAACCAGCGGCAGATGGAAATCTAAACACGCCTCCCGCTCTGGGCTCAAATCCAATACTTCAAGATCCAGCATTGTAAAAAGCACGTGTGGAATGGCCTTAAGATCTTTTCCTCGCATTTTTAATTTCTTCTGTCCATAAAACAGTGGGTCAGTTGTCTCCACCCTCAATCGAAGTTCTTTCAGAATTTCTCTTTCATAGAACGATGTACGGCTTGTTCTAATCATGTTTTTATTTCAGGTTTTTGACACAATACGAACAAAACACAAAATTCAAAATTAAATCAGTCAACTTTAAAAATTCCCGACTTTTCACTGAATATCACAAATTATGATGACTGAATGTCAAATATAATGTAAAATATTCACCTCCATTTAAATGATACAAAATGATTCTAGGCTGAGTTATTTGCAGGTCTTATGTCATCACTCCATCAAAATAACATTATGAACATTTTGTATTCTTTTCTTATATTAAGTTATTAAGGCCCCTGAATTCAATCTGGTTTTCTCAATATACAGTTAAAGTCCTGCTTAAATTGTCCTTTTATTTTCAAAATTAAATAAGCACGCCATGGGGATCCGGTGCATATTTTACGACACTAATTTAATGTTTGATTTCTAAATTTCCAAATAAAAGAAAGTGATAGTAAGTATATAAAGTTTACCTAGCTATCACTGTGTACACAAATGCTTTACTTTTCATACGAAATAAAACTGAAGCAAATAAACATGTTTTAAATTGTCAACATTCAAAATTAAACGCCCTCTGCCAATTCTGTCTCACAGGTCATTTATCAAACGACGTGCAATAAAGAAGCTATTTTGTCTAAACGAAATATCATCCGATTTTATATAAGATTTATTTCTTGAATATCTTGTCTTTGACATTTTGTTTCGCTTTTTAAAATCAAATTTAAAATGTAAAGATCAAACACAGACAAAAGAAGGAGTATTTTTACGTCAAGCTTGTGTTATGTTAACGTGAATAAAATCTGTCAAAATTTGAGTATGCCTGAGTCTTTTAGGAATAAAATGTAAAACTTATCCAATATAATGAAAAAAAAAATAATTTTCATATTCTTTATTCAGCTGAAAGAAAAATTGTGATCAAATTGTAAGATGAGATTAAATGACAGCTTTTTCTAAATCGTATAAAAAAGAGTTCAAGGTCAAACTCTCTGAGTCATATAATATCAATAAAAAAAGAAAGCAGTATGCAGATAAGAAAACATTTAATAAAATTTAATATGATTTTCCTATTATTATTCTATGTATTAATTTTTTTATTTTCATTATTTTTTTTATTTAGTTATTTTTATACATTTTTTATGTGGTAAAGGTTAAGGTCACATGAAGGTTGCCTAGGAAACAGTATTGAAATTTTGCCAAAAATACACATAAAGTCCAAACAAATTTCTATTAGCAAAACTTCCAGGAATTAAGACTTGCTCCCTCAAAACACTTACTATTTTAGCTGATTTTTTTTTGTTTGTTTGTTATGAAATGATTCATTTACTTTTATATGGAAACAAAACAAAAAAAAACAGTTCCTAAAGAAGAAAACAAAGAAACAAATATATTCTTTTTATACGTAGATTATTCCAGTTTCACTAAAACAAGGGACATGATCGAAGTTTAAAATGAGAAAACTCAAAACATTGTTATCTCCCTTGGCTAAACTTTTTTTTTTGAGTATGGCAATTCTATAAAAGCTCATTCAGAACAAAAACAAATATAAAAAAAAACCCTAAAGGATAATGTCAAAGACTGAAACTAATGACAAAAGAGAAACAACAAAGTATTTGTAATAATCAAACAGACTTGGGTGATTCCCAAACTTATGGTGGCTGATTTGTGCCATTTCGCGTTTTCGCCCCGCGACCCCGCCAAGCGAAAAGTCGAGAATTAACAAGTTAAAATGGCGGGGGCGCGGAGCGAAAACACGCTAATTAGCGGGGGCGCGGGGCGAAAAGTCGAGATTTAATTGTAAAACGGCGGGGTCGCGAAGCGAAATATTTATTGCTATAGGGCGCTAATTAGCGTGCTGTTGTTCGCGCCCCCGCCAAATTATTCTTAAAAAACTCGACTTTTCGCTCCGCGTGTTTTCGCCCCGCGCCCCCGCCGTTTCTGTAGTTAAAATCTCGTGTTTTCGCCCCGCGCCCCCGCTAATTAGCGTGTTTTCGCTCCGCGCCCCCGCCGTTTTATACATTTATTTAACCTCGTTTGGCGCCCCCGATAATAAGCGTGTTTTCGCTCCGCGTCCCCGCCGTTTTATTTCTTAAATCTCGCTCGGCGCCCCCGCGGGGCGAACTTTTATTTCTTAAATCTCGCCCCGCGCCCCCGCTAATTAGCGTGTTTTCGCCCCGCGCCCGCGCCGTTTTATTTCTTAAATCTCGTCCCGCGACCCCGCGGCGAGAAGTTTTTTTCTTAATTTTCGTCTTCCGGTTTTTTGTAGGGCATGCGCAGTTTGTTTTTTAGTGAATTTACATATTTTAAATAATATCAGTTTAAATTAATAAGATTGTCTTATTTCAAAATAATTTAATCATATAAACCTATAATTCCTCAATTATGAGGAATTTTTAGCCAAGTGAGAACTAATTTTAACAATTATAGCTTTAAAGATCCTTTAACACAATTTTTTATTTACGGTTTTAAATCATAAATATGATGCTCAAATAAGGATTTATCAATATTGTAGGTTCCAAAAAGTATTATTTATAAAGATATTACCGAATTTTACATTTCATGTAAATAAAGGGAGGTAATTAGAAATTTATTTTCTATAAAGTTTAAGTCAAATTTTACAATAAGAAATGAATGCATATATTTTTGTGATTACATATATTATGCACAAATATTTGCAGTACATATTTAACATATTCTTCGATGTTTGAAAATTGTTCTATTTGCATAATTATGTACATATATATAATTTCACTTAGTATATGAACATGTTCATGGCAATAGTTAGAACAACACGCTAATTAGCGGGGGCGCGGAGCGAGATTTAAGAAATAAAACTTCGCCCCGCGGGGTCGCGGAGCGAGATTTAAGAAATTAAACTTCGCCCCGCGGGGTCGCGCAGCGAGATTTAAGAAATAACACGGCGGGGGCGCGGGGCGAGATTTAAGAAATAAAACTTCGCCCCGCGGGGTCGCGGAGCGAGATTTAAGAAATTAAACTTCGCCCTGCGGGGTCGCGCAGCGAGATTTAAGAAATAAAACGGCGGGGGCGCGGGGCGAAAACACGCTAATTAGCGGGGGCGCGGAGCGAAAGTTAAGAAATAAAACTTCGCCCCGCGGGGTCGCGGAGCGAGATTTAAGAAATTAAACTTCGCCCCGCGGGGTCGCGCAGCGAGATTTAAGAAATAAAACGGCGGGGGCGCGGGGCGAAAACACGCTAATTTGCGGGGGCGCGGAGCGAAAAGTCGAGTTTTTAAAGTATAATTTGGCGGGGGCGCGAACAACAGCACGCTAATTAGCGCCCTATAACAATAAATATTTCGCTTCGCGGCCCCGCGGTTTAACAATTAAATTTCGACTTTTCGCCCCGCGCCTCCGCTAATTAGCGTGTTTTTGCTCCGCGCCCCCGCCATTTTAACTTGTTAATTCTCGACTTTTCGCTTGGCGGGGTCGCGGGGCGAAAACACGAATGGCACAAATCAGCCACCATACAAACTAATAAGTGCTTGAAGTTAACTCTCTTTCTTTTTGTGTATTCTATTCGCCGTTTCTGTCTTCAAACTTCGCCAATCTCCTGTTTCGCCTTATCTTCTTATTCAACATTTGCCATCTTCTTATTTGACAATCGCTATTTCCTTATTTCGTATTATCAAATCTCCTTATTCAGTGTTCGCCCATTTCCTTTTTGGATTGTCGCCCATACTCCGTCTTCTAAGGAGATGCACGGAAGTGAAATACGGAATAAGAAGACGGGAAGTAACAGATAGGGAGATTGATGCTAAATAAGAAAATGGAGGATATCGAATAAGCAGATGGGAGAAAGTGTAATAAAGAAATAACCAATGGAAAAAAATTAGGAAAAGAAAGGACAGATAACTTAATGTACCTAAATATATTAGCAGTGTATGTATTCTACAAGAAACGGGAATACTACCGACCGATAAAATTAAGTGACCTCTTTCGTTTTATGTTTTCCTGTTTTGAAATAATTGGGTTAGCAAAAGCAAACAATGCCTTAAACGGGTATTGTACCATATAGAACGAGTTGAAGAAGATTGAGGAGACACCATGGTCCAGGGGTACAGCGCAGGGCTCCTGATCCTGAGGTCGAGGGTTCGAATCCCGTTAGAAGTGAGATTCTCTAACGATCTTCACATTCCCCAACACTGCGCGAATACTGGTATGCAACCCAGGAAGCAGTCATCAAAAGTGATGAATCTAACTTGTATCGCTAAATAAGATAAATAAATTGTAAAATAAATTGAGTCTAAACTCTTATAGCTGAAGAAGATGGATAAACAACAACAACAACAAATGGATGAATAAATGAATGTACAAAATGCTTATACTGTTTATTGCAAAAATAACTAGATACTTAATATCATTTAAGAATAATTAAAATAATATTTTAAAATATAAGGTAATATTGGATATCACAACATTTTGGCACAAATTTGTTAAAGACTTAAACTTACTTGAAACAAAGAATTATAAATAAGACAAATATAAACAAGATATGACAGTTTCATATGAATAACTGATGTATGTCTGGCCTCAAAATAGATCTTCTACCGAACGGGCCTAAGTTATTTTTTCTCTGCAGCCAAAAGAAAAGGATCTATGTTAAGTGCTTGGTCAAACCAGCAGAGGTTTCTCCTTTGACACGTGTTTTCATATATAAATGCATCTAGTTACCTGATTTCAGCACCCATGTCTACGTAAATTGCTCTACATCAAAGCACTATTTTCTTAATGCTACTTTACTTTACAATCATCTCCTGTAAGGTTTGACACTACCTAATCAGTCTGTCAGAGCTCAAATCTGGTACCCACATAATGGCGGCTAGAAGTAGTTATCAGTTTTCTTGGCTGTTTTTAATTTTTTTTTTGCTAGAATCGTTTTGCCTGACTTCTTCTGACAGTGTGGTAGCAATTTTATGCACATATACATTCAGAATAGAATTCATAATAGGAAATTGTTTCAATACCCCAATTTGGAAATTGGCTCATATGTTTTGTTGATTTAATGGGTAAGTTCACACGAGCAGAAATATTTTTCTTGATTGTAATACAACCCCCACTTTTCTTGCTATTTTTCATGAGTACAAATTAAGATCTACAAGAATATGTAAGTTAAAGACATTTAAAAAAGGTTTTGCTATGTTTTACAGCCCTATGAACTTTATGAATTTTATATAGTATAAAGAAGGAATCTGTTTGATGGTTTCACACCTATAATTGTCAATTTTTAACAATTACGTCATTTCCTGCTTCACAAAGGGTGACTGTACCCACAAAGTCTATATTGGCAAGATGGCCTAACTTTTCCGCTAAGATTTACACACATTATAAATACATCACTACTGAGGTTATATAAATGCAACTGGTGACACTTTATAAATGCAATGTTGATGTATCATCATTCTTTTCATTTTTTTTTGTCACAACATAGCGCTAAAATGAGCCCAGTAGTATTTTTGAGCCCAGTAGTGGCAAGAGTATAACCTCCAGTGTCCTCAATCCTTACCAGATAGTTTATGTACTCCGCTATTAAGAAAACGTTTGAGGCACTCTTACAATCGTCGATTTTGGAGTCATTTTCTATCGATGGATCACGGCCATATACCATCTAGTTTAAAGCACATTAGCTGAAGTTTCAAATCACAGATATTATACGTGTTTTACAGCGACAACAATCTATCTAATGTCATCAATTAATAAACATGACTTATCAACATTATTTTGTTTTGTTTTGTTTTGTGTCTTAGACTGTACTTCGATGGAACGATTATATAGTAAAGCGTCCATTTATAACTTCAGCTACCGTTGCAATGAAGAAAACAACACAATGGCGATACTTTTTCTTAAAGCTTTGAATTTGACGATGATTCCAGTCAACCATACGACATATTCGGTGATGACCTCAACCGCAGTCAAGGTGAATCGCTGATGACTTAAACCAGTCGCTTCTACTGAAATCAATTTAAACTAATTTGTACACCTCTATCGACTGGTCCGTTGTCATGACGATAATTCTGTCTTTTCGTCTGTAGCATATACCGTGAGGGAACAAGGGTCTCTCTTCATCGTGTGGAAGACCGTCTATGTATTTACCATTTGGTCCTACTTTATGGACCCTTTGGGCCCCGAAAAAGCTTGCAATATGTAAATTCTTGTTTTCATCCATTGCGATACCATTCGGGCTTTTCATCCCTGTGTAAGAATAAATCAACTCATCTTCATTGTTTATACATAGGACCGCATTTTGTTTGTAGTCTGAGATTAACAAAAATAAATCGTCGTAAGTTACGTTCAGATATTTTGGTTCCTTAAAGTATGGTGTACTGTTTGCGTCAAACATGATTGCTCGTCGAAATGTACCGTCAAATCCATGAATATGAACCTGAAAATCGGGAGGCTTAGGCCAAGTTTTCTCTGAGACGGAAACTTTTACAGAAACAGCTATTCCGCCATCAAAGCAAGTTATTCCCCAACAAAATCCTTCTGTTCTGAATTCTGACACTGGAACCAGTCTTTGGTGATTATTTACCATGGAAACAGTAAAACGATGTACTTCTTTTTTATATGGCACTGTTGCTAAAATGTCGTCTGCATTGTCGGCTGCCTGGCATACATCCCACGGTGCACTTGGCATCTCAAAATCTGATAGAAATTCAAATTTTGAACTGAACAGTTTTAACTTGTTATTATGATAATCTGCTAACACAAGATCTCCATTTTCCATAAATGTCACTCCTCGCAAAGAACAAGAAGTCTCGGGCTGTGTTCTCGCATCGTGAGAATTCAGATAATTTGCATAAGTTGCTTTTGGTTTAACTGGTTCAGTTACTTCCGGTGCTGTGGTTTTTCCATTTTTCTGTTTTGCTTTCTTAGCTTTAGCGGGTACAACTGCCGTTCCGTCTTCAACACGTGACTGTGCACATCCCATGGTGACACGTGGACTTTGCAATTAGGCCATGCGTCCTCTAGAAGTATGTAAAACAACATTGGTTCAAATTATTTGTACAATGTACCTCAAACAATCTTGATGCTCCCGGTTCGATACCCAGGGCCGGCAAAATTTCGCCGTGATAATTGGTTTCAGACAATGCGTCTATAGGTCATTTGTCCCTCACCTCTGAAGCAAGTGAGGAAGAAGTCAGTCACTTGCGGAGAAATTGGTTAGTAAACTGGTTGTATACACGGGAACACTGGTTAGGTGGGCTGACCGCCGGGATATGACCTTAGCTGTTAAAACTGGCGTAAACTCCCAATAAACCCAAAACCAGCCCAACAGAAAGGCTGTATCAGAAAAGATTTTACGGCGTCATTTATGTACATTTCTACACAACGTTAAACACAGTGTATACTTAAAAGTGATTTTACTTATTTGTTCGAGTTTAAAGTGTACAAAATAATTACTGACCTACCTGTATTTCACATATTTCCACCTTTAACAATATTTATACCGGAATCAACACGTCTTAAAACGAAAATTTTATGTAAACCTTATTTGAAACATTTAAAAGATATGCCTTTTTATAGATAAATGTTATACATATCATAAATCAATTTAAGTCTACCCGCATATTTTCAAACTATAAATAGACTTTGATTGTACAATCTATCGATACATAAACGTTTATGATCAATCAATGATCTCATTATAAATACATGTAAACATGAGAACTTCAGTTCTAAAGTCGTAATCCAGGGTTTATCAAAAGCTAATCGTGTACAAACTAATCCTTCTGAAAGATTGTCGCCCTTGGCAAGTTTAAACTACGGACAGTAGGCTAAAAGTCAGTACCATTTCTTTCGATTGTTTTCCTTCCTTCCTTGCTTCCTTCCTTGCTTGCTTGCTTCCCTCCTTCCTTCCTGATTAATTTAAATATTATTAAAGATCACGAATCAATTTATATTTCAATTCTCTTTTTTTCTGCACTTCTTGTCTAAGATTTTTATTCTTATTTTCTATCTTGCTTTATCCATATCCTGATATAAAGCAAAATATTGATTACTTACTATAAAAATTGTGTGAATTCTGGAAGTTCTTTTATAAGAAATTTCTGACAGTGAATGTACGTATTGTTTGCCAAACTTGAAATATAATTTTTCAACATTACCCCCACCCAGCAAAAAAAATCAAAAAAAAATCAGTGACAACAACAACAATTATAACAGTGGATTAATCTTTTTGCATTTCCTTATTAAATCTTGACGCTCAAATATACAAGAATTAACGTTAAAAAGTTCAGAATCTCGCTGTTATAACAAAATTTCTCTTTATGCGACAGAAAGTATTCTAACGAAGCATTTAACATAATGACGTGGCTGCATCAGAATCAAAATAAATAAAATCCCGTTCAAGGTGCCAATAAATATAAAAAGGGATCAACGACCAGTAAAGTAACGTATCTTTGACCTTTTTACCATGATTTAATACACTTTAAATCACAATGATTTATTTCTGAGTTCTAAAGAAAAAAGGGTAACTTCTAAAACGGACTTAATCTGTCATACATTTCTGCCAACCTATTTAATCTTTTTCATGGGAACGCTTCGCAAAATCTACTGAGTCACAGTTTATTATTACATTTCAATAAATCAGGTACATTTATATGTATATCACAAGTTAGACAGTTTTCATTGAGGAATCGTTCAATATTTATTACACACTCCAATTGTCTTTCTGTCAATGAAAAATGTCTTCAATACCCCAGGAGGGCCATTCCATTCGTGTCGTCAGGGGAGATCGATTTGTCGTCTGCTTTTGCAGCTGTAATTAGATTTGGAGATTTAAAAGAGATTAAAGTTTAAGTTTAAATGCATATCACATATATAAAGCACAGTAGGGTATTTAAAAACCGCTAGAGTAACGGTGAATGGATAATATTTAAAAATCTTACATTTTGTTCTCTTACTTTTGTTCTTTCATTGTAAAACTTAAAAATTCAGAATGTCTATGGACTTTAGAAAAACGACATACCGTCCAACACGGACAGACAATCGCTTCAGGTGAGAACTTATTATTTAGTATTGTAATCTATAATAAGTCACAGATAGTGTTTCATCTGAATTAGCGGATATTTTTAATACTTGAATACAATAACTGAAAATGAATCTCTTATCATCCCAAAGAAACAGCAAATTTTTCTTTATTTAGATATGTATTTAAGAAACAGACAAGCTTCGAACCAATGACCACTCATTCTTTATATATCATTTACGAGCTACATCGTACTGTAATGTTTTTTGCACAGGCAAGTAAGTTAATATTCTTCGATATCTAAGATAAAGGCCTTTTGAAATCTTTAAATATCAAATTTCCAAAATAAAACCCTTGAAATCGAATTGTCTGACGCTGATAAACCGTGAAAATGTCCTATATCTACACATGATAGAGATTAAGTACAAATCAATTGGGTGAATGCGAAAAAAAATATAAAAGCTATGAAAGAAAGAAAGATATAGCTGTTTCCCACAGTCATCCATCGAAAATATTGTTCATACATTATAAATGAATTTGTCACCCTTAACCATTATTGTTTGAAATACTATAAATCTTTATACACTGATGCTGAATGGCATATTCTGGCTTCCTAGTTTTCTGTGTTAGTTATTATTTGCTTTTTCTGAACCTGGCCACAAGAAAAAAGATTCCACCAGTTTTTTTTAAATCAATCAACATTATTTGAGCAAGCTTGACATGCCACCGAAACTCGCATAGTTACATTGCATGATCTTTACAACCACTTATGCTAAATGAAATATTACGGCTAGCTCGACTTCCACTTAACATTCTGCGACATTTTGCTCGACATACTGCGACATTCTGCTCGGCATACTGTGACATTCAGCTCGACATTCTGCTCAACATTTTGCTCGAAATACTGTGGCATTCTGCTCAACATTCTGCTCGACATTCTGCTCAACATACTGTAGCATTCTGCTGAGATTCTGTTCGACATCTGTTCGATATCCTGCTCGTCATTCTGTTCGACATACTGCTCAACATACTGTAGCATTCTGCTGAGATTCTGTTCGACATCTGTTCGATATCCTGCTCGTCATTCTGTTCGACATACTGCTCAACATACTGTAGCATTCTGCTGAGATTCTGTTCGACATCTGTTCGATATCCTGCTCGTCATTCTGCTCGACATTCTGCTCAACATACTGTAGCATTCTGCTGAGATTCTGTTCAACATCTGTTCGATATCCTGCTCGTCATTCTGTTCGACATACTGTGACACCCTGCTGACATTCTGCTCGACATGTTGTGGCATTCTGCTAAAGATACTGCTCGACATCCTGAGACACTCTGCTCAATATATTGTGGCATTCTGTCGACATTCTGCTCGACAACTGATCGATATTCTGCTCGACACTCTTCTCGATATTCTGCTCAATATTGTGCTGAATATTCTGCTTGACATACAATGGCATTATTCTGGTTATTCTACTCTATATTCTGCTCGATATCCTTCTCGACGTTTTGCTCAATATTCTGCTCAACAGTCTGCTAAATATTTTGCTCGATATACCGTCCGACACTGTGATATTTTGACCAATATTCCTAGAGAGTTTGCTCAATATTCTTTGTGATGCTGCTCAACATGCTGCTCGACATGCTGCTCGATATTTTGTTCGACGTTATGCTCTATATTCTGCTCGACATTATGCTCGATATTCTGCTCAATATTCTGTTCGATATTCTGCTCGACATTTTGTTGTTCGATATTCTGTTAGAATATTCTGCGCAACATTATGCTCAATATTCTGCTCAACATTTTGTTCGGTATTCTACTCAACATTCTGTTTGATATTCTTCTAAACATTCTACGTGTTCTGTTTTTATATTTTGCTCGACATTTTGCTCAATATTCTACTCGACATTCTGCGTATTTTGTTCGATATTCTGCTGAATATTCTGTTCGATATTCTGCTCGACATTCTGCTCGATATTCTGCTCAACATTCTGTTCGAATATTCTGCTGAATATTCTGTTCGATATTCTGCTCGACATTCTGCTCGATATTCTGCTCAACATTCTGTTCGATATTCTACTCGACATTCTGCGTATTTTGTTCGATATTCTGCTGAATATTCTGTTCGATATTCTGCTCGACATTCTGCTCGATATTCTGCTCAACATTCTGTTCGAATATTCTGCTGAATATTTTGTTCGATATTCTGCTGAATATTCTGTTCGATATTCTGCTCGATATTCTGCTCAACATTCTGTTCGAATATTCTGCTGAATATTCTGTTCGATATTCTGCTCGACATTCTGCTCGATATTCTGCTCAACATTCTGTTCGATATTCTGCTCGACATTCTGCTCAACATTCTGTTCGATATTCTGCTGAACATTCTGTTCGATATTCTGCTCAATATGCTGTTCAACTTTCTGTTCGATATTCTGCTCAACATTCTGTTCGATATTCTGCTCAACATTCTGTTCGATATTCTGCTGAACATTCTGTTCGATATTCTGCTGAACATTCTGTTCGATATTTTGCTTAATATTCTGTTCGATATTCTGCTGAACATTCAGTTCGATATTCTGCTCAATATTCTGTTCGATATTCTGCTTAATATTCTATTCGATATTCTGCTGAACATTCTATTCGATATTATGCTCAACATTCTGTTCGATATCTGCTGAACATTCTGTTCGATATTCTGCTGAACATTCTGTTCGATATTCTGCTGAACATTCTGTCCCATATTCTGCTCAATATTCTGTTCGATATTTCTGCTGAACATTTTGTTCGATATTCTGCTCAATATTCTATTCGATATTCTGCTGAACATTCTGCGAGATATTCTGCTCAATATTCTGTTCGATATTCTGCTCAATTTTCTGTTCGATATTCTGCTGAACATTCTATTCGATATTCTGCTCAAAGTTCTATTCGATATTCTGCTGAACATTCTGTTCGATATTCTGCTCAAAATTCTATTCGATATTCTGCTGAACATTCTGTTCGATATTCTGCTCATCATTATGTTCGATTTTCCGCTGAACATTCTACGTATTCTGGTTGTTATTCTGCTCGCCATTCAAAGATTTGGAGAATTTAGAGCTGAATTATATTTATTAACCGCAGAGCCACTTTTACGGCTACTTTGTTTCAATACTCTCTGCATCGTTAAATTTAAAAAAATGGCCAGATTTGTTTATTCATTTACTTTGCTGGACATTTATACTACTCCATGATTTGCTTTTCCGATGCATATTTGCAGATATAAAAGTGTAGTACAAGAAGTACTATTTTATTTTTCAAGTCTTTACAAATGCAAGAATCGCACGCTTAAAAGTTTTGTTATAGTTTTAACTACAGAAAGTTCACAACAAAACAATTCTCTTATTTTAAGTGGGACTGTGTGGGGTAGGACCAGTGGAGGTGATTTCCTTTGTTGGTTTATTGTGTGTGTGTGTGTTTGTTTTTTCTTTATTTTTTCTTTATTTATTTTTTATTCTTTTTTTCAAATGACAAATAATGTGCTCTCGAAAGTTTAAAACCATTACTTTACAGTTATATTTTCTAGAAGATATGTTGATGTATTTTAAAATGACGTATGCATATTTTCAAATAGATAACATATTCTTGTGGCTTTGGACTTAAAATTTTATTTTCATTATGCCTTCTAACTCTTTTTAAACAAACTAACTTTAGTCAATATTTACCGAAACTTTTGGCAATCAACTTAAAACCCGGTTGAGTCTTCGCCAGAAATTGCAATTATTGCACGCACTTAATCAAACCATTGAAGGGAAAAGTTTAAACTATTGTTGAATTTTCTTTCTCTCGAAAAAGTATAATCCTGACTTCTTTTAATCTGGCAAAACCCGTTTTACTTTATAATACGTACATGTATGATTAAGTTTAATAAAAAGTCTAATAAAATTGAGCCTACGAGACTATTCAAGAGAAAAGAAATAAATATATATTTAACAACCTTTTCAAAGCATTATAAACACGACTGAGAGACTTCAATAGCGACAACTAAAGAAATACGAAAAACAAATACAATAAAAATGTTTATCTAATATAAAAGAAAATTTTTTTTTCACTTGATTTATTGTTTCTGTTTACCTATCGTCTGCGACGGTTGCCCACATGGCGAGTTATTCCCGGACCGGTTTTAAATGAATAGGTTGTATTCAGAAAGTATAACGTTTCCAGAACCAGCGCTAGGTATTTAACATTCTTGTTGTGTAGTACCGAATTCTCAGAGATATTGTGTTGTTGAAATGCAACTGTCGATGTTAAGAAAATTTTAATAAAAATGTTATGGCCACTTTTTGACGGAAAAGACGTACTGAAAGCCCCTGACGTACTTATTTTGCACTTCTCGTCGTATCGACGTTGCAACAAGCGTTTGTGAAATATTTATTCAATAAATTTTGTTGTAGTTGTTATTTCTTACACAGCTTACATTATTCACCATTTTAATTATAGGACAAGTTATGCTCTTATGTCACAATGGATGAACCGGAAGGGATCAGGCCAGGCCTATCGGAAAGAGCCACTTCCGCAAACCTTTGCTATAGCCATGCAAGGAAATGCAGCGTTTCCTAGGCAACAGATGTATTCAGCGGGATCAAACAGAGAACTTTCAAGATCTATGGAACAGCTACCAACACATGTTGGACCAGATCCTTTGTTGTATAATGTGTCAGCACCGCAGGCTGCTGTAAGTTTGAGTCTTTATCCTTTTGCATTAGAAGAACCACTTTACATACGCAGGTATAAGTTTAAGCGTTGTGGATACAAGGAGTGGTACAATACGCCTATAAAGCGAAAGGCTGACAGTTCGAACCCTAACCGTGACTTGTCTGGCAGGCCTGAACAGCAAGCCATCAACTTGTAAAATTTGTTACTAGTTATTTATCTGACAGACACCTCGAACATAGAATACAACTTAGGGATTGCATACATTTATTTAATGGATAAAGTGTCTGATAAGCCCAGTAGGTTGGCTTTTTATTATTTTATGTATAAACTTACAAACCTGAATACTAAACTTTACTTTTTACAAAAACAATGATAAATAAGGCTCAGTCAATGTCAAGAAATGACTCCCTAGTTTGTTTACATTAGATATGTTTCGTCAATATATTGTAGCAATATGCTTTACAAGATAAACACAAGGGAATGGTATCTAAATGTTAAAAATCTTTATATCAAATGTTTAAGGGCATTCTTTGTAATTAATCAATCAAAAGCAAGCTTAAAGTCAATAACTCTTTTCAGGATTAAAGATTAACATTGTTTAAGTACTGTTTTCATTCTCTGTACAAATCTCATGCCTACATACTGTTCACTTTTTTAAATCAAATTGGCAACAACCTTTAACCTCTTTAATATATTGCATTTGAATTAAACCTCTGACTTATTCAAGTCATTTGACTCTAAATAAAAATACGCCGGTAAAAAAATGCAAAATAAAAATAACAAAAACAACAACAATAAAAAAGCCCTTCCCTCTCTCACCCCCGCGAAAAAAAAAAACAACAAATAACAAGAAGTTAACAGAATGCAAGAAAATATATAATTTTATAATCATTTTTGTTCTTGTAAATTGTCGATCATTTTACTTAAAGGGTAATGTTAACTTTGAGATACTATTACCATTGATAGCTGGTTAATTCAATTATAGCACAGCCAACATTATAAGGGATAATCCAGATTGCAATATGCTTTCATTCGCTCAGTATAAAAAACCGCCTTGAAACTGAGATAGAAATGTTTTGATCTAGAGTTCTTTAACAAAGACTGAAATAAAGTTAAATATTGAAAAAGATACAGCTAAGCCCACTTATTTTGTTGTTTGTAGATAGATGAAAATGTTCCGGTTCACTTGCGCTACAGTGACACAGCTGGTTACGACGACTTCCACAAGGCGTTCAATCAAGTCAGCAAACAATGGCCATCTGCCAGTTACCCGGACTTCGGTCCTCCTCGGTAAATATCGCGATTTACTTCGGTCATCTTCGAGAAATGGGCAAATATGGCATTTGCTTCAGGCCTATTCGAGAAAATTTGTATCAATATTTTCGATGTCATCCATAATTGTCCCAATCTTGTTGTTGTCAGAAAGGGTATACTATCTTCTATAGCAGGTGCACGTTTTGATTGGAGATTCGGTTGGGGTAATATGTTTAGGGCGGCTGCTGTTTGAAACCATTTGGTACCAAACGAATCGAACAATTTTATCAATGACCTAATCTTGTTTAACGACAATGAACATCCATCTCTCTAAAGAC
Organism: Cyclina sinensis; assembly: GCA_012932295.1. Lineage (NCBI taxonomy): Eukaryota > Metazoa > Mollusca > Bivalvia > Venerida > Veneridae > Cyclina > Cyclina sinensis. The sequence goes on along the minus strand of JAAONU010000012.1, from coordinate 49,790,883 downwards.
TGACACAAAATTCCATTCTATCCTCGTTTATCCGCTGTTAAATTATATTTCTTGTATAAGTTCCATCCTGTGAATGTCCGCTGTATAATTTTCTTACTTCTAATGGCACCATATGCCCTTAAACCTGGGAAAATGATTGGTATGTGTGTCTGTCTGGTTGGTTGTAACAAGATTCAATTTGTTTTTCCTATATAAACTACGGTAAGCTAGTCAAAATAATAACGATGCTTTTAACGTTTAATTAAAAAAAAGATAGATCCGCACTGAGTTAAAAAAAATCTCGTTTAAGATTACGTCACGGAAGAGCAGGAGGAAGTTGGAGACATGTCAAAGAAGTTTTGCAGGCTGGAGGTTCACGAATAGTATTTGTCGACGGTAAGTACAGTTTACTATGTACACGAATTGCATTTGTCAATGGTAGTTGCGACAAGCTGGCGTTCACGAATTGATTTTGTCACTTGCTAAATAAAATTGTAAGTACGGTTTTATGGTGATACAAAAGGTGGGCTTCAGGAATAATATTAAGTTTAATGATGGTAAGTATGGTTTAATGTAATACACAACCTTGGGTTCATGGGTTGTATTTGTCTATGTTAGGTGCGGTTTAATGTGATACACAAGGCGGGGTTCATGAATTGTTTCTATTACTGTAAAGTACGGTTTAATGTGATACAAAAATTAGGGTTCTCGAATAGTGCCGTATATGTAGAAGCTAGGTTAAGGTATGAGAAAATGTGCCTTTGGGAGAATAATAATTGCAAAGTTTTAAGGGATAACAAAACTGATGAAGAGAGGGACAGCTTTCCCTATAAAGTACAGACATTTGATGATGATTTCTTTTAGATCAGAGGAAATTTGCTTTTTTTTAGTTTCTTCTTAGTTTTTCCAATTTTTCAGGGGTTAATCCAGTCAAAATTGTCGATTTATGCACCTTTTTGTTAGCTTCTAACTTTTGTTATTGCAGGGGTTGTACGATGGGCTGATGGAGTGAAAATAGAAGAGATTCCAGGGGGAAATTTAATTCAGCCGAAAGTGGGACAAATTAAATCTCGGTATATAACGCCAAGTAAACCGGAAATGAAAACAAGTGGTAAGTGAACTTATATTATATAATGTTAATTGAATTTGAGAGGGAAAAACTTATTGAAAATTGACATTGAAACAATTTATTTCTACGGTCACATTGACCTTCTCATCATCCCATGGCTTGCTTAAGATATACAACTACAGCCTGGAGCATTATTTCGCGGAAAATTAAAAAAAAGGGCTGTAAAATGAATTAAGACTTTTGCTACCAGGTTCACCGTTTGCTGAAATTTCTTCCACTTATAATTTTCACTTCGCTTTTTTAATAACACACGCTTTTTTATCACTTTATTCCGTTGCCGCAAGATCATTTTCCTAAGGGTTTCCTATTTTTATATATTTCAAACTTGTTTGACAATAAAACAGGTTTAATTACGTTTAATAAATTCAAGGCAACTTATACGTAAAGTCAGGGTTATTTTGGGAACGTCAAACCAAGAAAAAACATGAAGCCTTGAAGCAATAGGTTTGACAAATTGAAAAGATCAGACAGATCGAGAAATGCATGAAAAGAAACCACGAGGTTTTATGGGTAGACAATTTAAACTGCTCAAAGGGACATTCTTTCTCCATGTGAAAACCAAAATCAGCTCCATGAAAAAAAGTGGAGATTCAAAATATCAAGCTTTCAGACAATAACGAATATGTTTCCACGATTAAATACTTGTTGTATGTTTTATTTAGTGTGTAAGAAAGGGTATGGAATAAACCAAAATAAGTATAATTCCTTTGACATGTAGCATCGGGTTGGACGAAATATACCCTCGGACAGTATCATGCATGATATAGACTTGATCACGTGGTAATTCTATCAATTGAACCCAAAACCTACAGAAATGTATGCATTCTCATAATATCACTTTTACTAATAAAGTAACACTCAGGACATATTTATTTTATTTGTGCCAATAATAAAGTGCGCTTTCAGCTTTTTAAATATAATAAAAGAGAGTCGACTTAAGTTTAACTTTGTGCTGCTTAAAAATCTTAACAAGACTCCAGAGTTCATTATGAGTTAAACGTTTTCGTTAATTTATTCGAAATAGCAACTCGAAAAGGCCTCGGTAAAACGGAAGTTCTCGCTATGAACGAATTTCACCGAGAGAGTCCGATGCTTTGGCGAAGTAAATCGGACATGCCCGATTTTATAGCATGGGGCAAGGTATAAACTGGTGTTGCTACTGCATACAGTAGTAAGACTTGACATGTGTGCAAAACATTTCAACATATATATCTACCGCCTAAATGATTCCAGCACTACACGTCTAATTTGTTAAATTACCCACACAGTTTTGTTTTATTTGCTCACTCGCTTTTTCGTGTCCCAAAAAAGTTGATGATTCGAAGGGGTGAAACAAAAAACATCTTGAACTGTATATCTTGTTTATAATGTAAAAAAGTCAACCAAACATTAATCTTCTGAATTATGTCCAGTCTCTCGTTTATAAAAGATTTGCTTTCTTAGATATATTTATTAATATTAATACTTTACGTAAATGCAGCAATGATGTCATTAAGCGCTTTTGACATTTTGTTAGGAAAATTCTCCTGGATGTCGGTCAAGGGTATTTTAGACGACACTTCCACTTTGCTCTGCAAAATTAACTTTGCTTAAAATGACTAAGAAGTTTCTTTAAAAAAACTGACACTATTCAAAGGTGTGTATTAGAAATTGCTACAATTCAAGAACATTTTGTTTATCCCCTTCTTAGTGACCTATAACGACACAGTTTAGATCATAGCTTTTCATAAATTTTGCAGATTTCATTTCAAAAGGCAAGGACTCACGTCTTGAACATTCTCTAAATGCAAAGAATATTTCAAGATCCAAAGATATAATATATCGTAATTACTGGATTAACATACGTGTTTCATATGTGTTTCTAGCGAATATCTAAATTTACAACTGACATTCGACATTTGTTATGTCAAAAAAATGTAGATTTCCCTCTCGAGTCTTGGTCTCGTGACTACACACGTGACCATAGCTGATTTGCATTTAGTTGATGCATCTTCAAATTATTGAAACCGTTGGTGTGTGCTGCAGAATTGTCGATATTGAATTGTATTTAGCTGTTTGAACATTTGGAATTTTGTGAAGTATAAATGCTATACACAATGTAAATCACGTTATATTAGTAAAATTCACCTCTATATTCAATTATTGTTATGGAGAAATGGTCTATGTAGTTTTACCTTAGGTCTATAGTTCAAGTCAAATACTGATATTTTAAAAATGATTTTATTTTTGTTTTGACAGCATATGTTTATACGGGAACCAGTGTAAAATAGTATGTAAAAGTGTAACAAATGTACAGTATAGATGGCTTTTTCTGTATCAAAATGACAGACGTGTAGTATTAGTCGTTTGAAATAAACAGAATTGTAGATTTATATCATCGCAGTATCTTATAATACGATGAAACATGTGCACATGTCTGAACTTTGTTCATGTATATACATTTCAGACTCACTTTTCATATAACAAGGGGTTGAAAACATTTTTTAAGTTCTAGTAATGATTTAAACACTGGTGTACTGTTTGAAACTGTTTTGACTTTAGCGTTAGTATACACGACCGCAGATGCTTGGGGCCTCGACTGTTTTTTTTTGTCCCCGTATAGGTCCACATGTATCCTATAAATATACAAGATTTGAAACGGCTCAAATTCCTGACCACATTTCTGTTCGATTCTTAAAACAGGTATGACATACCCAGTTGTAAAGACGCCCGGCTTCACTCTTTATTGCTCATGTAACAGAGGTACCATTAGTTACTATTGCGAGACACAATGTGCGTATTGGGCCAGTGATAATGTTTTCCATGAAAAACGAGAACGTTTATTCTGACAACCGACGTAGTTTGCTCGAATTAGATCGCACTCTTTTTTTAAAAACTGAAGAAATAAACATTGTCTTAAAACTTTTTCTGCAACAGTTTAATTTACCTGAAGCGATTTATTCATTAAGAGAAAACATGTGTTGCTAAATTTTGATCGAACCTTTGATGCACTGAGGACACTTGTTACGCCTGTGTACTAGCTGTTTATATTTAGAAAACGTTCGTCAATGAGAGAAGAAATGCAAGATATGTCTCTCCACTACGGAATACCGATTAGGGCCATCGTGGTTAGACGTTATAATCCAGAGGGCGACAATGCGATAGTGCGATAATGCGATGGCGACAGTGCGATAATGCGATGGCGTAAATGCGATAATGCGATGGCGACAGTGCCATAACGCGATAGTTCGATGGCGACAATGCAATAGTCATATCGTACTGTCGCCATCGCATCATCGCATTGTCGCTATCGCACTATCGCATTGTCGCCATCGCACTATCGCGTTTTCGCATTATCGTACTGTCGTCATCGCATTTTCGCACTGTCGCCATCGCATTATCGCACTGTCGCCATCGCACTATCGCATTGTCGCCATCGCATTATCGCACTGTCGCCATCGCCCTATCGCATTGTAGTGTTATCGCACTATCGCATTGTCGCGTTATCGCACTATCGCATTGTCGATTATCGCCTTCCGGTAAACATGCGCACATCGTTTTTTTATGTACACAAGCGATTTTTACGAAACAAAAACAATTGCAGAAACATAAAATGGATGGCTTTATAAAGATATACTTTGAAAGAGGTTACAGTTATAATGAAATCCGATTCTTTCAAAAGTGGGTCCAACTACATACAAAAAAACGATGTGTGCATGTGTACCGGAAGGCGGTAGTCGACAGTGCGATAACGCGACAATGCGATAGTGCGATAACGCGATAGTGCGATGGCGACAATGCGATGGCGACAATGCGATGATGCGATGGCGACAGTACGATATGACTATAGCATTGTCGCCATCGTACTATCGCGTTATCGCATTGTCGCCATCGCATTATCGCATTGACGTCATCGTATTATCGCGTTATCGCACTGTCTCCGTCGCATTATCGCACTGTCGCCATCGCATTATCGCACTGTCGCCATCGCATTATCGCACTATCGCATTGTCGCCCTTTGGATTATAACGTTTAAATACGAAGGCCCTGACAGTATTTCGTACTCCACATGATGACGTATCCGTTGCTAGTTTCTCTCCAATACTCATAAAAAAGACGATATCCGTACAATAGCAAATTACTGGTACCCTGCGCGTACTATTACTAATTATATCACGAAGCCAGAAATTCCGATGTGAAGGTCCATTTCTATTCATAAAATAGTTGAGAAGACGCTGAAAACGTTTTTTTGCAAGAAAAGTTTTTCTCTCACCTTTCTGATGGGATTTTAAGTTGGTATTTATTGAAAAACACATTCCACAAAAGGGGAAATTGGTAATATGTTCAAAATTTATGTTTTTTCCCATGAACACAGGATTCTGATTTTGGACCGTTTCAAATCTTTTATATTTATAGGAAACATATACAATACATGAACCTGTACGGGAAAAAAAAGGCAAGACCCCAAACACGATCAGTCATTTACATAATGAGTGACGTCTATCCATGATCTCCTATAAAACAGCAGCGGTCATTTTTTAACATTGAAACAAAAATCTTTGGGTTTTGCAACTGCAACATATTTGTATATTTGGTTTGGAGCTTTGTCCATTAGTTTTAGGTAGTGATAATTACATAGATACTTTTCCTGTTTAGCTGAACAAAATTTCCAGTCAGAACCCACAAGGCTTCCTAACGTTCATCAAGCACCAGTATTTACCCGCAGTAGAACTGAAATGCCTGCTAGTTCATTTAGAGAGGCTGGTAGACAAAAGGTATCCGAGTGATGTCTATAGAAGGTGAAAGGAACCTATGTGTGCAAAAATACCAGAAAGAGGCCACACTACTCCATAGAAAAAAAGCTTAATATTTTTTAAATACTTTTGGAAACTTTTTTCTCTCAGATAAACTTAAAAAAAGAAAAATAATCTAATGTAATTTACAATATCTAAAACTAACTTACTATTTAAGAAAGCTCATGATGAATCTCTACAGAGTGGCTTCCCCTGATTTCTAAGGTTTGAAGCGTTTTCCCCAGACTGTGCTAGATCAATTTTTCTTGTTTAAGTCACTTTTTTAATATTTCGAGGGCCATCTTTTCGGTATTTATCATTTTAGTCGGAGAAATTCTGCTTTATTAAATGGTGAGGGGCGCTTACAAGTGGCGATTGGGTTTCATTCTTTCATTATATTCATTTTAAATACCTTTTGTTTTAATCATTATTAAAATATTATTAGTTTATCAGCAATAACTTGAAATCTACATTCTCGTATTGCTTTTTTCATAAAAAATTACGTATCAAGCCGTATCATGGCCAACTTATTGAACCAATCAAATTATAACTGAAAATAGTTTACTTTACACCTTCTTGCATTTTTTCGATCATTGTTTAAGCAAAAAAGATCAAAAGCAACAAATCATAATTATACCGAACAAAATATCCCTCTATTAATATAATAACCCATTTTAATTACACATAATTTGGGTGTAGAAATACAGGAAGACTGTTTTGTTTTTTTAAAGAATACATAAACAAAATTAAGCCTTCTCGCTTTTTATCAGGAAAATGTCAAAACTTTCTCATATATGTCTCAAGACACACAGAGCTTTCCCTCCTTACAAACCTTTTGCTTATTTTATTCGTATAGAATTTTAGTCGACACAAAATGAGTGGAAAACTAGTTCAGAGTTTTGAAAAGTTAATATATTACACAACTAAAATTGTTTGCCAGTCACGGCAATTCACACATTAAGCATTATTGTTCGAACATTCTGCACTGAATAACTGACACGTGGGTTTTTGCTTAACTAATTTTGTTTCACACACGTGAGAGTCGAACGTGTAATTCTAAACATCATCACCCGTATTCTATCTAACTTTGTTTAAAAAATCGTTAAATCACTTATTTTGCTTTTAATGCTTTAGAAATAAAAATGCAGATCTCTACAATCTGTTACTGTTCAAAATATTATTTCATTAAATCTTAACGTCAGTTGAGTAGATTAGATTTTTAAACACAGCAATATAAAATGAGCGCTTTAGCCTTTGTTTAATTTTTTTTCAGCGAAATCATCTATTTTCTATGAAGATTTCAGCACATGTACTAGAATCGTAGCCGAGACCTTGATATAAACACCACACAACACTCTATGACAATGTGAAATTAAGAATGTATATAGTCATTTGATTCTATATCGACCCGGCTTTTAACGAAACACATTTTTACAAATCTATTGCATTTTGCCTCACTAGAAACGTTCAGATTATATTCTTTTGCCAGTCCATAAACAAAGGTTTATTCCTAAACAGTTGCCTTTTCATACCATAATAAATGTCACACATTGTGTAAGCATGTTTATTAGAAGCAACGTCAGCAGAAAATAAAGAAATAGATCTTTGTTAAAATTTATTTACAGATTATTTGCCCTGAAACGTTTTACTAGATTATTTTCACCTTGAATATGTAGCAGTGTCTGTAGGGGAAGATTTTCGTCATATCTTTATGCTGCCATTTTCCCGACTTGTGACGTCACTAGATACCGAAAAACTCCGCACTCTTCGTAGAAATATGGTATCAATGAATAACAATATCTGTGCCTGAAATATGGAAGTTTAGCGTGGAAAGCTTAAATCTTTATTACAAGAATGTTTGTCATGTAAAGTTCAGCTGACGAATTCTTCAGGTGTCTAATTAAAAAAAATCTATCTTTGCATTTTTTTGTTTTATTTTTATCCATCGTCACGTGACATACCTGCTGGCAGTAATACAATGTACTAAAAGGGAAGTAAGCACTGCGTGTAGTTTGTTCAAAAATGTTTTCTAAGTATAGAAGGAAAATGTATGACAATACCTCAGGTGAACAAGTTGAGACACAAAATGCAGAAATTATCACCCGATTGATGAGATTATAATGAAAGCTTTAAAAATATTTTTTTTAAAGAAAATATCAATATTAGTTGTGTCTTTGATGTAACAGTTTTGTTAGATATTTATAACAATAGTTGATCAACACTACAAAAAAAGGTATTTTTGCGTGGTAAGCATAGTTTTTATGCATTGTCATAGGAAATGGCTGTTTTAAACATGATAAATGTGTTGTTTTTTTACTTCACAAACATGTAAAGGGTCTCTGCTACGTTTCCAGTGCATGTAATTACCGTGAATAACATGACATGCTTTATGATGTCATACAGGTATTTACAGATATCTGTTTTTGGAAAATTTTAGTTATTGTAAAACACAAAAAAACGTTTATTCTTCTAGAACATACTGTTATTATTTTAAACTTATTTTGCCTTCTTTTTTTTATTTTCAGAGTGGGCTTTAGGTCAGAAGTTTGCAACTGAAAGGAACAACTGGTTAATTATGAGATAGTCCTCATTGCTAAGATAAATAAATCACAGTATTTGACCATTTTTTTGGTCTTGAAAAGCATCTGTTGTGAGAAACATCATTGAGACGGAGTTTTGTTCATCGCTTGAGGTTTAAACATTTTATTAAGATCAATCAAGTTTTATATTGAGAACTGACAGCATTTAACAAAACATGTGTCCTATTAATTTGACCTACGACTATTTTTTAGTCGAGACATGCTTGGATTTTAAAGATCTTTCAAACAAAACAATCATTAATCAAACTTGTATTGTTATCGATGGTGTCTTTCTGTTTCTATTTTATATTTCTAAGATTTCTTTTCTTTTTGATTTTTAAACTGTAAATGTTTCTGCTCAACCGTTTGCTCAGTATTACTAGTGTATAGTATTGTAAAATATGTTTGTCAAATTTAAATATTGTTAAATTTCTAGTTCTTTAATTATAGTTCAGTAAATAAAGCTGTTCTGTTTGCAAAAATCATATATGATTCATATTGATTATATAATATTATTATATTATATCACTAAAAATTCCTATTGATATCCACTCTAAACATTTTTAAGAGCCTTGAAACCGCTTTTAGAAGTGAAATCCAACATGACCTTCAACTTTGACCTAGTAACCTGAAAACCAGTTAGAAATATCTATCCAACATGACCCACCGCGCAATGACGTATGTCCGGTTTAGTATTGGACAGGTAAAGGATAGGAAACGAGTGGAGTTGTCTATCCAATTTTAACACATTATGTCACCTGAATTCACTATATATTTACTACACTTACATGACAGGTATTGTATTTTACGCAATCATTTAGGAGGAAGCGCGAACAACATGTGAAATGTTGAAAAGATAATATTTATTGCATCATTGATGATGGAAAAATATTTATTAATCACATTCACCGCTAAGGTAAATTCCAACCAATTCTGCCGGCACAAAAGTAGAATTTACCTTTAAAAATCGAGTAGTAACCGCATTATTTTTTATATTAAAATTTGTAAATGTCAATGTTTAAAAGTGTGCATTGTTGTGTTTCTTGCCTTTGTGGTTTATTGTTATTTTTGCATTTAAAAACAGATAAATTATGAGCAGTGTGATTTTGCATTACTGTTAATCTACGTCACTGCCAAAAACAGCGACGGAAACTACCGATGTCGTAACGGAAACAGCCGAATATGAAAACTTTTTTTATCATCAAAGCAACACTTTCATAATTCTGTAATTAAATCATTTTAATCATGACGTTATGATTATTTTAATGAGACAATGCGGTATATGCGTATTTATTAACCATTTATCATTATCCACTTACAGTCATTTCTTATTACCAGATGAATCTTGCCAGAAACTATGTACACAAAAACACAAAAGGTGTTGTAAATTGATAATTTTTGTAAGAGTAAGGAAATTTTCCAAAATGGTCTACATAGACCATACATATAATTATGTGTCGTGGAATGCGATTTTGAGGCTTATTGACGTTGACGTCGTTAGCTTGAACATGCGGGAAACGTTGTCATAGTTGTCTAGTTTTTACACGATCATTCCAAGTTTTAAAATTGCTTAGTGTTGAAATATTCACCGATCAATTTTTATTATACTCGGTTGTTGTGAGATATTATCTAAGGATCATATTTTGTGGTATGCAACCCATGACACTTCTTCTTTTCCAAATAATTTGATGTTATGCACACTGCCTGATACGTCACAGCAACGGAGATTCTAGAAAGGAATGGTGTAGCGCCGATATATGTCCAAACGTCGAAAAATGTCCAAACGACGATAAATGTCCAAAAATTGACGATAAATGTCTCAATCGCCGATAAATGTCCAAAACTCCTTTAACGATAATTGTCCAAAAATTAACGAAAAATGTCGCAACAAATTAGGTGCTCATAAATGTCCAAATCGGTTAACGATAAATGTCTCAACTTTTCATATGTTAATTTGTAATTTATTGTATTGGAAAAACGTCGATTGTTGGATACTGTAACAGTCTATCTAACTAACCCGTGATTTTACCCTCTGGTTTACCCCCGACGTATCATACATTATTGTGCGTGGCCAGTTGCAGATCTGGATGGGGCGCGGGGGGCATGTGCCTTCTTTACTCACCGAAGCAATACGTTTTAGCATTGTTTGTGTTCTTCAATATTTTTGTGCCCCATATAGCGTTGCCCTTGTCCGTCCGAGTGTTCAAGTGCCCGTCCCGAAAGTTTAAGAACGCTATAGGGGCGTGGGCAGTGTTGCATATTCCTTTACTGCCTTTAAACAGACTCAGTGAAACCGAGTCTGATGATTTCTATATTTTGTTTGTTTTCATTCCTTTTAAGTGATCAACATTTGTTTGGAATTTTGTTAATATGAGAAGAATCAGCGCCGCAGCCATTTATTATAATCTGAAAACCATAAGTCAATTTCCTTGGCCAAATTTGACAGACAGGTCACAAACAGTACACTAATAACCCGGTACATCGACATCATTAGTTGATAACCGTCGATGGCGAAGCGCTCCTTTAAGCTCAAAACAAAGCAGTTAACCTGTATAAACAAACAAAGCAGTTAACCTGTATAAACCATGTGAGCTAATCAAGGGGTTAACTGCTTTGACAGTTAAAATCTGACCTACTGATTCAACAGCGAACAGTGGAGACCTTGACAAGATGACGCATTTGCATGTCGGCGGATCTGGTTCGACAATGGTCGTTATAAGCATATACGCAACACGTGTTAAATGGGTTTTGTGACTTTTCTCTTAAGTGCTGCGAAGACGGTCCTTCTCATGCTACATTGATTTAAGACATTTGTATTTGATCATACTCATCCGCGCGTGGTGGACTGAACGCCACTTCGGGGCCGCCGCCTTATAAATACAGAGTTTTGAAAGGCTCCCTACATGTATCCCACTAGTGTCGACCCAGATCAGTCTGCACGCAAATGCGTCACCAGATGGTTATACATGAATATAATGTATATATAATCAAGTAAATGTTCAACTAAATAAGGGGAAGTAACTACTATGTTACCATTTTACAGCTTCTGATTGGTTATAATTATGTCGTGGGAACAAGATATTATCTCGTGGGAACAAGATAATTATTTCGTGGGAACAAGATATTATCTCGTGGGAACAAGATAATTATTTCGTGGGAACAAGATAATATCTTGTGGGAACAAGATAATTATTTCGTGGGAACAAATTCATCAACTGTTAAGAAAAAAATTAGTTTATGTGCATCAACTGAATAAATGAATATGGTTGAAATAAGCATACCTCTTTTTCTGTCCAAAATGTTTCACATTTTCAAGTTATATTACTGTTCACTATTGATCAAACTGCGCTTTAGTCGTGAAAATAACTCAAAACCTGATTAATACATTTTTGAAAAACGTATAATAAATAAATTAATTCTGTCGATAGACTTCTGCAATTTGATGGTAGAAGCAAGAATATAATTTAAATATAGATGAATTATTATTGTACACAGACCACTTGCTCATTAGTCAACGTTTTATTCTGCAAATCATTTTCAAAAGTACATGTACAAATGATGTCTGTACCAAACTCATATTTATGATACTTTCAAATCAATACTTATCTTGAAATCCAATTGATATACATAATGAATTATGTAATTATTGTATATCTTATTGAACAGATCACCTATAACAGTGATTTTACGGGTGATTTTCTACTCAAACCTCCCTCGGGTAAGTCGAGGAAGACTTTCAACTATGAATACCAATTCTACACTTGAGTTCACCTTGACCAAGGCGTCCTCAAGTCGTCCTTAAGGAAGCCTTTCGAGAGTTTGAGTGGAGGCTGAGTTCGAGTGACGACTCTGAATATAGCCATTAGTGTAGAGTAGCGCAATGCAGATGTTAATAACTTATTTTATTTGACTTTTTTTATCGTTGGTACCGGTTGACCATATGACCAACGCCCCCTGAAGATTATTAGTATATTATTTTTCGGGGGATAGTGCATGATACAGAAGACACCCCGTTCCAGAGGCGACCCTGGTTCTTTTAAGTGCCCGGTGTAAAGCACCAGTACACTGAGCCTCGGTTTAACGTCTCATGCGAAAGACAAGTTAAAAAGTTAGTGGTGCAGCGGGGGATCGAACCAGCGACCCCTGGATTGGTAAGCCAGCGCGTTACCAATGGACCACGGATCCGCTACATTTAAAAACTTATTTCTTTTTTTCCCAACAATCAACTTATTTTCCAATACATTTTTTAAACTTTTTTTACAGTCTCACAAGCATCCCGATAGAGTCCCGGTGCGACCGGGGTACGTCCGTAACTCTGTCGGCAACGTCCGGGATGATCCGGGGCTCTGCCGAGGCTCTACCGGTGACTGTCGGCACTCTATCTGATCGTACCGGGGCTCTGCCGGGATCATCCGGGACTCTGCCGACATCATCCGGGGCTGTGCTAGCATCGATCTCAGCTTTTATGATCTCTTTGATCGAAGACTTAACAGCGTTTGAATATCGTGTTAGGTCATCCGTCGTCCACTTACTATCTGCATTATCCGTAGTTTCACCTGGACTCTGCATGGATGGTCCGGAGTTCATTGCATGGTTGTTATAAGTATGGAAATTGGGTATCGCCGTAGTGCTACCGGGGTTAGTGAGACTGCAACAATATTTTCATCCCGGATCGTCTGTGGTGGTCCTGGGCTTTGCCGGGATGCTGGTGAGAACGCACCTTAAATCGGTACTTTTAATCCCTATGGAAACCTTTATAACTGACTGATGCATTACTGTTGATCATAGAAATAAATGCAATTAACATATGAAAAGTTGAGACATTTATCGTTAACCGATTTGGACATTTATGAGCACCTAATTTGTTGCGACATTTTTCGTTAATTTTTGGACATTTATCGTTAAAGGAGTTTTGGACATTTATCGGCGATTGAGACATTTATCGTCAATTTTTGGATATTTATCGTCGTTTGGACATTTTTCGACGTTTGGACATATATCGGCGCTACAAATGGATTTAAAGGAAAGGAAAAAGTCATAAAACGCTTTTCTTGAAAGTTACTGAATAGTTTGATGATGAAGGAGTTTATGAGATAAGCCCTTAGTCTTGCTTAATTTTTTTAATTTGTTGATAATACAATTCAAGTGTATTTGGGTATACTTGGTATTTTGTGCCCCCACCCCAGAAAATGACCCTGGCAGTAGTGATGAATCAGAAAATGATGACATTGTTTCTTGTAAATGATAAAAGAGAGATAGGTGTGATTGAAGACAGCAAAGTTGGCAGTTTAGGAGTGAAACCTGTTGTTGTAGCGAGTTATGTTTCACGCTTGTGAATTTTGGGGAAATAATTGCGTAACGTGATAGAGATGACTGGTGATAAGAAAGATCCTCTTGTTTAGTCATGGGCAAGTAAGTAAAAATAACAAAGTCACTGGCTAGAAATCAAAGATGCGAGAAAGAGCATCCCGAAAATACTACTTTATCGACATTAGAGTTTGCCGTGCATTATTCTGTTTTGCCCACTCTATTTCTGAAAATGCACTGGGCAGAATTATTCAGTCATTAGACGAAGTGAGTGTTATTCCAAGAGTGCATGGTAATGAAAGGAATCATGTAAAAAAATCAAAACAGAGTATGCAGCCAAAATGCATCCATACCTGGATGTCTACCAAATGTGCTACAGAAACTGATCTTCTTCTGCGATCTGATAAAAAGATTGTGGACATTTACTTTACCTTTACTGTGACTGTGCAGTTGCAAGTAGGCATCGCTCACTGTGATTGAAAACTTTCAGCAATATATGTGGTGATCTAAGCCCAAATATATGTATTTCAAACCCTTCCACAGATCTGTGCTGTCAGTGTCAGAAATTTAATGTTGCATTCAGTCAGTTTGAAAAATTGACAGACTGAAAAAAATGACATTATTACTTTTTATAGTGATCACATACAAACAGTGCAGGGACAGAGGGCCCACTATAAGGATCAGATACCTGAAAGCAAACAAAGGTACATATGTTAAATCCAGCTAAAGGCAGATACCTTTTTATTTAGGAGTAAGTGCTTCCAAAAGCATTTATAAACCGTTATTTTTATATATTACTGAGATGTGTGCCTCTTATAAAAATCTATGATAGAAATATTATAATTAATAGTAAAATGTCTTATAATATCAATTATTCGAAGCAGTATGTTGTTTCATTACTATGTAGCTTTAAGTTTATTGTAAGTACCTTACCCAAGAAAAAAAAAGTTTGTTTTCCTGCTGATGATTTTCTAATATTTAATAAAGAAATTTTCTTGTTTTAAGTTTACAACAGTGTTTTTGTTAAGTTTCATTTTGTTTTTATAATAATGAAAGTTCTTTATCACTTCAAAATGCAAGACAGGCATTAGATGAGGAGGTATTTTATTTCTTGTTTCAGGAAGTCAGCTATGCAGTCTAAATGCAAAATATCATTGTTCATGTGGTTATGCACAACAAGTACATTATCATCACTATGCACAACAAGTTAGTCCAATATTCTTTCGTACCCCAAGGAAATGCCTTGTGTTTGGTGTATTTGCAGAGGGATCAGGTACTATTTCTTAAGCTATAAAGTGCCTAAAGGACATTTTATTGATCGTTTCTACTATGAATCGGTACGCGAATTAGTTCCCTTTTCGTCAAAGATGCTTTCTCTTAAAATATCAGAGCTATCGAAAGTAAAAATCTGTTTAAAACAATAACAATATCATAAAACTTAGCCTTTGGAACAGAGAAAGTTTGCAATTACATTTCATTCATTTATTAAAACGATAATGAGGCAATCTAAACAAACGCCGAAATACTTCATAATGTTGTTATTCTTTCATTTTAATACAGAGACTAGCAAAGAGCGGGGAGCGGATGTGGTGCAGTGGTAACATGCTGGACTGGTCAACCAGGGGTCCCCAGTTCGACCCCCGCTCCTCAACTAACATTATTAATAGTCATTTGGATGAGACGTCAATCAGAGGTCCCATATATCAGTGCTATACATTGAGCATGCAAAAGAACCAGGGGTGTCTCTGGAAATGGGATGCTTTCTGAATCTTGCACTACCCCTACAACATAAAATAACTGATCTCTTCAGGGGGCGTCGGTCATATGGGCAACCGGTACCGACAATAAATAAGCTCAAATAGATAGATATATAGGTCATAGAGGGTGTATATAACCAATAGCCACTTATTCAGTAACATACACAACATATAGGCAGTATTAATATAGAGATTTGATTTCAAGATGCTGAAAGCAATTGTCAGCTTATGCAACAAAGGCACCTGTCCCTTTCTTATCATTACCTTCAAGCTACTGACCAGCAGCTGTGTCATTCATTCTTAGCTTTACTATGCCCTAGTATACTTTGGCTTCTCTAATACCATATTTATCTAGCAAGCAGCACTTGCAAACAAATAACCTCGTTTACTCAACTTATCACCCCAGACCTCGTATGTTCATTTAGGTTACAGATGTGCATTGAAGGAACAAAGCTGGAAAAGAAAAAAAAAGAACATGTATGTCCTTTCAATACTTGGTCATTTCTGAAAGTGGCTAGCTTATTTGGCACTGTAAGTGTAAGTGCTTACTTGCAATAAAAAACTCAAGCAAACCAAAAACACCGTGAATAAAAGAAGGCTGACATGCATAAGCATCGAGCTTCCTTCGACATCCTATCTCACTCTTGTTTTTGCATATTTTAATTTCAGCTAGGCGTTCCGGAATTATACAAGAAATATCTTTTTACTCAAACGTCATCAACGCATTCCGATTGTCGAAAATCTGCATATTTTCTCGAGTTCAGAATTGTTTCTACTACCGAACCCGAATTAGTTCCCTTTATAAGCGGAATTAGTAAAAAAAATGTCTTCTCTTAAAACAACAAAGTTTTCGAATATGAAATTTTGATTAAAACCATAATAAAACTTTGCTTTTGGAACAGCAGAATGTATGCAATTCCGTTTCATTCATTTGTTAAAACAATAATGAGGCAATCTAAACAAACGTCGAAGCGCGTCGTAATGTTGTTATTCTTTCATACTTTTTAACACAAAGACTAGCAAAGGGCGTAGTGGTGTATAACCGATAGCCACTAAATCAGTAACATACACAGAATATGGGCATTACCAATATAGATATTTGATTTCAAGTCTTCGTGGTACGAAATTTGAGTCAAGAGAGGAACTGAGGTGTGCCGTGGACAGACAGCTGCGGGAGATGTCACGTGACGGGCTACAACACGTGTTCGAGTCATGGGTCGAGAGACGGGACAAATCGTGCATGGGACGTTACTTTGAGAAGGAGTAATCATTTTAGATACTTAAATTAAATCATTCCCCCGCTATTGAATTAGTTTACAAGTTTATTGATGCACCCTCGTAGCTGCCGTCAAATCATCTTCCGTGTATCTCATAATCTAAACGACCAAGGGACAAAACTTCTATATACAGTCACATTTGAATATTTGTATTATCCCCCTTAGATGTGGGTACTGAATAATGTATTATTAGTAATCGTCTGTTAAGCGATAAATCAGCAACTACAGTAAAAAAATTTAAGATATTTGTGTTTCAGCTGCATTTTTATACGCCCGTCGAAGAAGGGTCGTATTATATGAACACCCTTGGAGGGCGTCCGGGCGGCGTCCACAATGATGTCCGCTCTCTAATTCAAACAGTTGTTGTCTGATGTTCATGAAACTTCAGGAAAATATTTATGGGCATAATATCTCGGCCAAGTTTAATAACCAGCCAAATCGCTCCAGCCACCTCAGAGTTATGGCCCTTTATTTGTACAAAAAATGGCAAATTCGCCTTGTACACTCTCTAATTCAAACAGTTGTTTCCTAATCTTCATGAAACTTAAAGAAGAAGTTTATGGGCTTAATATCTAGGCCAAAGTCGATAATCAGTCAAATCGCTTTAGCCACCTCAGAGTTATTGTCCTTTATTTGTACAAAAAAAAGGCAAATTGGCCTTGTCCACTCTCTTATTCAAACAGTTGTTCTCCAATCTTCATGAAACATTGGGAAAATGTTAATAGGCTTAATATCTCGGCCAAGTTCGATAATCAGCTAAATTGGTTTAGCCACCTCAGAGTTATGGCCCTTTATTTGTACAAAAAAAGGCAAATTGGCCTTGTCCACTCTCTTATTCAAACAGTTGTTCTCCAATCTTCATGGAACGTTGGGAAAATGTTTACAGGCTGAATATCTCGGCCAAGTTCGATAATCAGCCAAATCGCTTTAGCCACCTCAGAGTTATGGCCCTTTATTTGTACAAAAAAGGCAAATTGGCCTTGTCCACTCTCTAATTCAAAAAGTTGTTCTTCATTCTTCATGAAACTTGGGGAAAATGTTTATAGGCTTATCTCAGCCAAGTTTAAAAATCAGCCAAATCGTTTCAGCCGACTCAGAGTTACGGGCCTTTATTTGTTCAAATAAATGGCAAATTCGCCCTGTCCGCTCTCTAACTCAAACAGTTGTTTTCTGATCTTCATGAAACTTGAGGAAAATGTTTATGAGCATAATATCTCGACCAAGTTCGATAACCAGCCATATCACGCTACACACTTCAGACTTATAGCTCTTAATTTTTACAAAAAATGCAACAATTGGTCTCTGCTCTTTGTGAAACAGTTGTTCGTTGATCTTCATGAATGTTTGTGGAATCGTTGGTGTCTATAGCTTTACCAAGTTTGATAACCAGCCAAATCACCACAGACACTTCTAGGCGCTAGCCCTTAAATCGTCAAAAAGCTGCAAAATTCACCTTTTTTTGTACCCATATATCGGTATAGTTGTAGCCATGCACATGTTTACTCTCATCCATGCATCTGTAAACTCATATCATTACATGGGTACAGTGAAAGATAACTGTTATACTTTTCCTTATCGTGTGGTCCTATAGATAGATGACCCAGGAATTTTAATAGCTTTGGAAACCAGGGATCACCTGACCCCTTTTGAGAATTTTCAAGCAGTCATAATCAGATCGTGGCGAGTCAGATCTTGTGTTCATTCCACTTTTCTACTTATAAAAATGCTTTTACTTCATTTTAATATATTTTCTAGGGTCAAGTATTTACTTCATAACTAAAATGCAATATCAAATCCATTATATCCTACATGGTTCCTGTGATATAATTGACACCTCTGCAAATAACCCATAGTTCTTTGGTATTAATTTGTCTTGTTATCAAATTAATTTGGGTTATAAGGATTCCTGCATGTACACACCTCTCTGTCAAACTTTTCAACCATTTACCAAAATTTTCGACGATTTTGTGGCAGTTTGGCACTCTTATTTAAATCTGATATGAATCGTCTTATTCTAATGTTAATTACATTCGTCTGCTGACATAAAGGTAAAAGGAAGCCAGCATCTTCTTTAAGGGCCTCAAAAATGACAACTTTATGCACATGCGCAGTCATAAACGTAAGTCCCCCGCGAATGTCATAATAGAAAATATAAACAAACGAGTGAAAAGTATGAAATCAATCGTAAAACCTTACCAGCTGTAAATGATTCTTGGCTGTAGTCATGAAGGTCATGGAATAAAAACAAACGGTGCGATTGATTGAAAATCGATACGATCTCATCGAATTAATTATTGATTTCGGCTATTGGTACCCTTTCGGCTATTGGTCTCAGGCCAGTCGGATTACCTATATTCCCGAACAAACTGTAACTCGTACCGATTTGACCAGTGTCAAAAAATTGCTCATGTTTTCATGTTGCCAAATATGGGTTTGTTTACACTGAACATGTGCTTTTCGTCAGCTTGGAAATGTTTACATTTCGTTACTTTATATAGAACAAACGTCCGACTGACCTTGATTAAAGATACTTACAATAAAAAATTAAGAGAGAATCAAGATTACAGCCTGGTTTTAAAAGACATAAATACATAACATAAAACACATAAATAGTGCAGATTTATTCTCCTTATCACGGTGCACATCCATATCGGTATCCTCTTTGCGAAATTTACTAAAACGGTACCCTCTTCGCTCATGCACGGGTTATTCTTTGCTGAAAATATAGCTGCGATGGACCAGAGTCAGGAAAATATACCCTCTACTGACGGAAGAAGGCATGTCATCTGCAAACGAAGTTTACCACGGAACACTAGAATGTTTTAGCTGTGTCTCTGTTTGTTGTGTATCTTGTTTTCAATTACTGCAACTCCAAAATAAGCGACACAAATCGAGATGTCTTGTCTTGACCAGCGCCTCGTTCTCTTGGCTTATATGAACCAGTGGTTTGATTATGTACATACCATACATATTACATGTACTCATTTATATATTATTTTCAAACAAATGGCAATAGATAGTCTGAAATATACGTAAAATTCATAAAACCGCCCTACTTTTGGTTTTGCATCGACACGGGTTACCTCTTTGCTGTTGATATTTTATGTCACAGGTAACCTCTCTCTTTTTTTTCTTTCAGGCACGGGTAGCCTCTTAGCACCGTGATTGCAATATATCTGTAATAACACTTAATGCAGTAGTCGAATTCGAGGTTATTAATTCAATACGATTCAAGAAAACACGTTATATCGATATATAATGCTTTAAGTCTCCTTTCTTACATGTAATTCATTTGACTCAGTTTGCATGTAGTCAGTACGAAGTCATTATTGTCGCAATAAGCAATGGCAATTTTCCGACCGTTCATATTTACTGTTGCCAAATTAAAACTGAAAATTTATTGTTTTAAATTGTTTGAACTTGTTCCTTTGTTTCTTTAACATCACGCCGACACAAAAGGTCGTATTTAATAGTGCAAAAAGATCCCATATGCCCGTCGGGACGGGGGAGCACCTGGGTAGAACCACAGACGTTCGTATTCTAGCTGTGTAATAACGTCTTCACATGAAATACATTAATTTATAATATCAATAATCACGACATCAATATCGTAGTATCGTTTCATTACATCGTACATATTGTCAATCAATACCAGCTGTTTGCTTGTAATGCTATGTCGTACTACTGCTTCTTCCCCCTTAACTCGTAACGCCCAAACTGAGCACCTTAGTTACCGGGAATATATTATATTGTGTCTTCTTGAATTTCATCATACATACATGGGCGGCATATAGACACTTAAGAAGAGGTGTTTTGTTTTGAAAATGGTATGTCTAAAATGAATCACACATTTATGCGTATTTATTCAGAATAAGTATGTTATTAAATAACATTAGTTTAATTTGCACGCACCCAGTACAAACTCGCCATTATAACCACTATTTCATACACGTGCTGCTTCATTTACAAAGACTGAATTACTGAATAAAAACAGCCGCTACATTGAGAACATTTAAGGTAGTTTTTGTACGTTTGACTTACTTAGTGAGGCATAGTGTCATTAATCTAGGAAACTTATGATAACGCCCGGTAGCCCGTATAAGGAATAAAATTATTACTACCTTGATTCTGTTGAATATTGCAAATTTGAAAACAATAGCAGAGGAGTCAGCTTTTTTTTGGGTGATGCAGCCATAATATTGAGAACCGTTTACGTTTTCTAGATCTGAAAAGAAATGAAATGTTTTAAGGTGCTATAACTTTGTTTTATACATATTATATCTTGGATTAAACAGTATTTGATGAACAGTCAGAAAATCTTAATTTGCTTATTGCAACAATGACTGCATACAAATTCGAGTTAAAGGACTTAACATCAGAGACGTAAAGCACTATGCTATACATAGATTTTCAGGCACGGCATTGAAATAAAACTAGACAGTAATATTTTTTTTAAATTTAATTTCATTTTTTTAAGAAAGGAGACTTAAAGCATTATATATCGATATAACGCGTTTTCTTGAATCGTATTGAATTAATAACCTCGAATTCGACTACTGCATTAAGTGTTATTACAGATATATCACAATCACAGTGCTAAGAGGGTACCCGTGCCTGAAAGAAAAAAATGAGAGAGGTTACCTGTGACATAAAATATCAACAGCAAAGAGTTAACCCGTGTGTTAAAGACGACTGACATGTGTAAGCATCGAGTTTCCATCGGCATCCTATCTCACTCTTGTGTTTTACGTATTTTGATTCTGGATAGGCGTTTCGGATTAATGCAAGACATATCTTTTAACTCAAACGTCATCATCACTCTCCTGTTGTCAAAAACCTGCACATTTACTCGAGTTCAGATGTATCTCTACTATGAACCGGTACCCGAATTAGTTCCCTTTATAAGCAATATTGGTCAAAAATACTCTCTCTTAAAAAAACAAGCTTTCGAAAGTGAAAATCTGTTTCAAATCATTTCAATGTCATAAAACTTTCCTTTGCAACAGTAGAAATTTTTCAATTCCATGGCATTAATTTATTGAAACAATAATGAAACAAAATATGCATACGCCGAGACACGTCGTAATGTTGTTATTATTTCATTTTGGTACAAAAACAAGCAAAAGGGTTTAAGGAGCGGATATGGTCCAGTGGTAACGCGATGGACTGTTATACCAGGGGTCCCGAGTTAAATCCCCCGCTCCTCCACTAACATAACTAATAGTCTTTCGGATGAGACATTAAACAGAGGTCCCATGTTTTGAATGTGTGCTATACACTGAGCATGTAAAAGAACCAGGGGTGCCTCTGGAATGGGATGCTTTCTGTATCTTGCACTACCCCCATAACATAAAATAACTAATCTGTTCAGGGAGTGTCGGTCATATGGGCAACCAGTACCGACGGTAAATAAGCTCAAATAGATAGATAGCAGGGTGTAGGAAATGTATAAAACCAATAGCCATTAAATCACTAATAAACACAAAATATGGGCATTATCAATAATGAGATTTGAGTTCAAGATGCTGAAAGCAATCTTCAGCTAATGCAGCAAAGAGACCTGTCCCCTTTTCCGTCATTACCTTGAAGCTAGTATTCTCAGCTTCACTATGCCCTAGTATACTTTGACTTCTCTCATACTATCTATCTAGGAAGCTGCACTTGCAAACAAACAGGCAATTTCCTTGTGCATGACGTGCAAACGAGGTAACCCTGTATTTTCATAGTGTTTATTTGACATTGCATACAAGTCCCGACAAGTGTACGGTACTCAATCTTCACTTTTACTTAAAAGACCGAACGTTTTTGACTGAATGATGGCTAATGGGAATGTAAGAAGGCATTTATCGGATGCAGAGATGCGACGGGCAGTTGAAATGGTGGAGCAAGGGACTCTTCATCGTAAGGTTGGCGAGGCACTTGGTGTGTACCATACGGTTATCACTAGAGCCTGGGAAAGGTTTAAACAGTATGGTATACCTGTAAGGTGACATGGTGGGGGCAGAAGAAAAGCGACTTATGCGGCTGATGATCGTTTTCTGGTTATCTAAACTCGAAGACACCGTGTTGCAACTGCAACTCAACTTCGTTCTGATCTTCAAATGCTTCTGGGGTCCGTGTTTCAACCGAAACCATACGCCCATGTTTGCACGAAAGTAGTCTGCTGTCGAGTAGACCATGGATATCCCGTTGTCTCGAAACCACTGTCAGCTATGATATGCCTGTGGACCATGTTGGTTGGAGCAGGAGGGACTGGCGACCAGTCCTGTTTACCGATGTGTCTCGGATAGGGGTGTTAGAGATTGGCGAAGGCTAAGGGAACGGTTTCATGCTGCAAACATTACTGAACACGACCGGTATATGGTGGAGGCTCAATAATGGTCTTGGGTGGAATCTGCTGGGATAGACGTACTGACCTCGTTGTCTTTGACGGAGGTACACTGACTGCCCACTGGTATCGAGATGAGCCAATTGTTGAGCAACATTTTATGATTACACTGCACGTGATTTTGGTTTTGTTTAAACTATCATCAAGGCTTAGTGGAACATGGTGCATCACGCGGCTGAGGAAATTTAGATACCACGTTAAGTACACAGTGACCCTAGAAGTTGTATGACCAATTTTCATCATTTTAGGACAAAGCATTTAATTTAAGAAACAGCATGAATCAGATTTTGTAGATATATTAAATTTTCTTTTATCAGTGTAAACCTGAGATATGAATGTTTACCAATCTAAGTATGCATGATCTTGTTGATCTAGTGGGTTTTTTTATGTTCTTCAACTGTGACCAAGTTTGTCATTGTTTTATAGCTATGGCTACGCTATTGTATCATTTCATGCTGAACTTTGTATTGTAATTGTTTATAATAAAGTTTCCTACTCCCACAAACCGATAATTCCCAGATATTTTTCACTTAAAAGAGACTCATACCTTATAACATTAAAAAATAGGTGAACGGTTTGGTTGAACAAACCACGCAGCTTTCACCTATACTGTTCTTTACCGTTGAAGCACTCATATATGAGTCTACCAAGTTTACATTTTAAGGGTTACGTAACTTGATATAACATTGGAAAACAGCAGGGTCTAACAAAGATATAAATAATGAATTTGATATCTTAAATCATCGAAGTGAAACCCTACTGGTAAAAGTGTAACCAACCGACAATACATCTGTTCAACATTAAAGCTCCGTTGCTTGCTATCCCCGTTCCTGTCCCCACTTCTACGGATACCATAAAAGGTGCTAGAAATACTGTAAAAGTAATCAAGCTGACATAATAGCTGATAAATATGTGGGAAGGTATTGAAAAACGCTGTACATAACTTCCTGTGAAATCTATTGGACACTTCCTGGAACCTCCCCTGTTTATGAAATACACCTGAATTTTCTAACAGACGTAATCAATAAAATTCGAACTTAAAAAACTCATTAATTCTACGATGATACAGTGTAGATCAACGAAGAAAGTTCCGTTCTTTTTCTTGAAAAAAATCATTAGTGAAAAATCTTGTAGAAAAGATGACACATATATTAAAATCCATGATCATCCAGATTAGAAAATATGATAGTAAAATATACGCCTGTACTTGATTTTAATATGTTTGCATTTTACCAATGGTCCAATAGTTAGACAGAATGTAAACCGCAGGTATAGCATTGCATTGCGTAATCTTGTTGACATGTTATTGCCAATGCACAAAAAGTAGCGACTTAAAACATGATTGATATGAAATTAATTTGACAAAACTGACGTCAAATATTTGATTTTGTTCAAATGAATCTTGATAGATATCAACAAATTGAATTTTATTATCAGTTTTCTAGATATGCTTCATAAAATCCCGATCGATCTGGTCATAAAGTTTAATAGAAATTTGATAGGATCAAATAAGTTGCAGATTTAAGACTTTTCGTTATTGATATAACCGAGCAATCTATAATGGCCAATAATTACAAAGGAAGGGATATTTGAGTTTCGATTAGGAACCTATTAAAAGTGTGATTGGAACGATACATAATTGGATCTATTTGTACCATTTGCAAAACATTTTGATACGTAATAGATAAACTTGCAAAAAGAAGTATTAGACATGTATTGATCCTGAATAAATGTTTACTGGGGAATAAATTAAAAAAAAATAAAAGAACATTCGTTTGTTTGTTTAAATGACAACTACATTTACAACACTCTCAGAGCAAAATTGAAAGTTCTCTTAAATGCTTATTCAAAAGTTTTACTACACTTTTATTTAACCCACGTGAAATTATCGTGCTAATAAGTACTGACGGAAAAATATAACTGTGCATACTTCAAGGTATAGAATTTTTTTTAATATTAGGAATAGTAACATAAAACTTTGCAAATTAGCCAATCAACGTTTTATTTCTAACAATCAATACAAACACTTCATCATGTAAAACAATTTTTACAGAACAATTTTTACAGTAACAAGGCGCAGAAGTTGACAGGTATGAAATCTGATTTCACAAGGTCAGTATCGTGTGTGGCCTCCATTGGCGTTCAAGCAAGCACGGCAGCGACGAGGCATAGAGGCAACTAAGTTGGCGATAACTGCCTGTGGAATGGTGTTCCAGATGTTGACCAATGTCTGCGCTAGTTGGTCCAGCGTGAGAGGTTGGTTACGTCTTTGACGGAGGCGTCTCTTCATCTCATCCCAAACGTGCTCAATTGGTGAAAGATCTGGTGAAACAGCGGGCCAGGGTAAGACACTCACGTTTTGCTGAGCCAGAAACCCGGTAACTACACGTGCTACATGTGGCCGAGCGTTGTCTTGTTGAAACGTCATGTTACGCCCTTGACGTTGAAGAAATGGCAGCACGTGGGGTATGACAATCTCATCTCTGTAACGAACACCCGTTAAATTGCCACGGACAATTACAAGCTGGGTCCTGCCTTGAGATGAGATACCTCCCCAAACCATTATCGACCCACCACCACCAAAACGTTGACGTTGAAAAACACAGGGATCCAAGTAACGTTCTCCGCGACGCCTGTATACACGAACTCGTCCGTCCGAACTTTCTAAGTGAAACCGCGACTCGTCAGTAAACAGAACATTATTCCAATATGCTCTTGGAAGCCTTAGATACTGTCTGCACCACTGACGTCGACGTTGTCGATGACGTAAGAGAAGAGTAGGACGTATCGCAGGACGTCGTGGAGTAATGCTGTGCTCTCTTAATCGGTTTCTAACAGTTCGTCCACTGATAGGTCTCAAGCCAGGAATTGTTCGTGCTGTTAATGTGGCCGGTTGAAATCGATTCCGTAGGTGTGTAAGCCGGATATAATTGTCTTGACGGATTGACGTCACACGTGGACGCCCTGGACGTGGTAGATCACGGACGTTGCCACGTTGCTGAAATCGTCGCCAAAGTGCTGATATGGTGTTTCGGTGAAAACCAAAACGCTGCGCAACCGCATTTTGAGCAATGCCTGCTTGGAGCATACCGACGGCAAGTAGGCGATCATTTTCTGAGATGCGTGGCATTGTCTTCAAAGACTTTAAATCCAAATGAAGGTGTTTTTCTGAACTGCTGGGTAGCTCACTATAATTTGACGGTTAA
Organism: Cyclina sinensis; assembly: GCA_012932295.1. Classification (NCBI taxonomy): domain Eukaryota; kingdom Metazoa; phylum Mollusca; class Bivalvia; order Venerida; family Veneridae; genus Cyclina; species Cyclina sinensis. Next base: position 49,764,489 of record JAAONU010000012.1, on the reverse strand, counting down.
AATAACTCGAAACAGCATGTACGAGGATGTTAACATAAAGAAACACGTAACAAGCGCGACCGTTACGGGCTATAAATTTTGCACGTGCAACTCGCGAAAAGCAGTATTATTGAAACAAGATTACCTTGTGAATTACACAAAAGAAATCTGCTGAAATAATTTTATACCTAATAAAAGATATTAAGTATTTTAGTGTGCACAGTTATATTTTTCCGTCAGTATATAAACGTTCTGCAAAACCAGCTATCCGCTTTTAATGTGTAATCATGCAAAATAACCTTTAGGTAATGAGTTCTTGGCAACTCTGACATAGCGGATCAGAATTCATTCATTCATTCATTCATTCATTCATTCATTCATTTATTTATTAATGACTGATTGATTAATTGATTGATACAGTGTGACGGCGTGGCCGAGTGGTTAACACGTCGGACTAGTAGTCGAAGGATTGCTAGCCGCATGGGTTCAAACCCAGTCAGGGTCAAGTCGTTGTTTCCTTGAGCAAGGAACTTTACACTCATTGCTTAGTACTGGTTGCTTCCAGGAACGGAGTGTATCTATAAGCTTTAAGCTTCCTGCACAATCGAACTAAAATAATTTTGGTATAATTGATTGATAGATTAACTGATTGATAGATTGGTTGATTAATTGACTGACTGACTGACTGACTGATTGATTGATTGATTGATTGACTGACTTTCTCATTGATTGATTGATTGATTGATTAAATGAATGTGTGAGTGAGTGAGTGAGTGAGAGGGTGGATGGCTGGGTGAGTGAGTGAGTGAATGAGTGAGTGAGTTATTTAGTTAGTTTGGTTGTATAGGACTATGCAGTTAAAGTGTTTTATGTATTGGAGGTTCGGATCAGTGGATCCGACCCTCTCGCAACCGCATTTGGCGAGTTTTCATAAATAATCTCACACAAATAATCAACCTTTGCAAAACAGACAAACAAACTATTCCATGCAAGCAGAGTTTCTAATTTTCTTTTCAATTTTCGAATTCAATATGAATAACAACAATCAAACAGATATAATAAATAGCAATATAAATATTCAAAATAAGTGTTTAAAAATAGACAAAAATAGTTTGCGCAGATAAATTAACATAAATTATAACCGCCTATAATGGTATATAGTAGTTCATTAATATTCTGAACACATTTTTTTAACTATAAATAATCACTTAACTATCACAATCTGGTCGTACTTAAATGGTTATCAATTCATAATGCTATTCAAACTCAAAATAAATCCTCGAGATTTTATGTAAATCCATTTTGGATTGATTTATCAGTTGGCTGTTTATTTAAGATGTTTGCTGCACTTTCAGCCAACGTGTAATTTCCTGAGATGAACAGATCTTTAAACAAAATAAGATTTAAAATCTTTAAAAATCTAGGTTAATGTTCCATTACTATTTGCATGTAATTTTTTTTCTCATTGATTGCTTTGAATCTGGATAAATCATAGAAAACATAGAAAAAATCGTTATCTAACCTAAAAAAAGTCTTCACATTTTTATGTTAAGAGGATACATTTTAACCATTAACATGCTGGAAACCCAATGTGATAAACCTTTGCCACTAGTATAGAGCCAGGCCAGCCTGCACATCCACGCAGTCTGACCAGGCTCTATACTGTTGGTAGCTCATTTTTTGTATTTTGATATTGAAACCCCTTAAACTTTAAATGGACTGTTCCAAATTCAAATCTGGGCAAATCCATTACAAAATTTCAGCAGGTTAAGGGTTAATAGGTCTTCGTTAAAATTGTGAATTTTTTTACCTTCACTGTGCCTATGTGTTTAATTATTATCTTTAAGTTATTCATTTATTGTAAACCATATTTAAAAAAAATCAAAAAGGCTGAATATATATAATACTAATTTGTAGCTTACAAATACATACAGATTACACCATGGTATAACTGTGAGGGCAATATGGTTTGAAACACTTCAGTTTCCTGGACTGCAGAGGTAATTAACATGTTCTTTGAAGTGCCCCTAGCGACATCTTTCTTTGTTATATCAAGTCCTCTCGTCTTCTCCTACTTACCGTGAGAAAAATGATTTTTTTTCTTCAAATTTTGATCTTTTTCTACCCAGGTCAGCCATTTCTTAAATCACATTTAGATCACCTCAAAATAATTCAAAGTACCTAGGGGCTTCAATAATGACAAAATTTCACCAACTTTCCTATTACATAGTGTGACGAATCCTTTCCAGTCTAAATTGTCATTTAAATCCATGATACACGTACACTATAATGTAATACTCGATTCCTATCAATACCATACGACCTTTCAAACATCTATGTAGGTAATTTCAGTGTATTATTGTCTGTTACAGAATTTTGCAGACTGTCCCAGAACGGAAGAATACTTGGAGTTCGTAGAGACTGACTAGAGATTGTCCCATTGGCAATTTGCCAGGCGTAGTTTCTTTTTCCGCTTGCATTCATATTGTCTGGGTCTAGTCTTTTTATTGTTTCTTCAACCGTACTGTTCTGAAATGCATTGAAAGAAACGTAAGATGAAGGTAGAACACTGGATAAAGAATCGTAGCTTGCTGATACAACCCGAGCCACGGATGGGGTGCTTTCCAATGGACTGTTTGTACTGTTTGCTAAGCCTGAATGATGTCCTGGTTTAGAGATCCTGAATGAGGTTGGTTGCAGCTTTGTCCGGTTTGTTAATAGTTTTGAATTATGAACATGTGCTGAATTGTTTATGTCTATCACAGAGGGCTTTGTGTCATGTTTGTAAATAACTTTTGGCACTGGTGCGTTGGTTTCAATGGATTTAGACGACTCTACTGTTGCACGAATTTCAAGCAAGCGAGATCGATTTCGTTTTCCTCTCGCAGGCTTATCAATATCTGTTTTTATTGCATTAGATTTACCTTTCTTAGTATTCCGCAATTGTTTAGTTTTAATTTCACTTGAATCTTTTTTCGTCACTTTTATTTTCTCTTTTTTATCTTTTCTGTTTACTTTTGAACGTTGTTTCTTTCTAGAAGTTGCTTGAGTTGTGTCAAAATCTACATTAACAAGTTTTGTTTTCTCTTGGGCTTTTTTAAAATTATTTCTCAAATCCGGCAAAGGTTTTCGTCTGTTTACTTGTTTGACAGCAAGAAGTTTGGCAAATGGCTTTGGTTTCTTTGATTTGCTTTTATTTTTCTTACTATTACCATTATCGTCATCATCATCGTCGTCGTCGTCTTCGTCGTCATCATCATCGTCATCATCATCAACATCACTCTCATCATCACTATCTTCGTCACTTTCGCCATAATCAGATTCTTCGGAGTCACTTTTAAGTCCTAGCATTTCTCGGTTTGGAATTACATAAATTAACACTAAGCTATCGCCTGGCTTAAATCTTACTCTCTTTTTTGTTTTCTTTGACTTCACCGTTGCTGTTGACCGATTTCTCCGCACACTGATTGCCAGGGAGCGGTAAGAAGCGGTGTCACTTGTATCATCTTTGTCATGTTCGCTACTTTCATCATCCGAGGATTCCGAACATTCTGATGACGTCAGCGTATCTTCTTCGCTATCTGACTCATGACTCAAAGTTGTCATATTTACCATTTGAGATCAGTTTGCTACTGACTTATCTTTTTTATGAATTTCTGGCAAATCACCAGCGTGTAGTTGTGTGTTTTACATTGCCATCATATTTACAGGGGCCTTTGTAAGTAACATTGTGTCTCTTCTCCTGAAAGAAAGTAAATCCAAGTTTGAAAATTCTTCATAAGAGTGCCACTGATACCATTGTAACGAATATATAATTGACGTTTCTCTGAACTAAATAGTTCATAGTCTAAGAGGTAAATCTAAAATCTACAGGTCTTTGTAAAACTTAAGAGTGCCACTTACATCAGTGTACAAGAATATAAAATCGACATTAACTTATGAAATAAATATTTCCTTGACTCGGACACCATTATCTTGGTATTACCTATTTTACAATTAACAGTCAGGAGATATAGTGGAGATTTTTATCCAAAGTTCGCGACACACGAAAACAGGTACATTTACGTAAGGCAGAACAAGGCATCCAAACATTTTTACCCCTTGATTGCGAAATGACTTTCTTTTGTTTACCAAATTGTTCAGTGTTCGGATTGTTTTGCTTCAGTTTGTTTGCATAAACCCATTACATGTCACTGATATATTGATTTGACGGCGGTCAGTTCTTCATGTCAGACTCCGCGAAATTCTTTGTTCATGAGTTTTCTGTATATTATCAATAAGTCATTAATTTTATTTACTAAACTTCGAATAATATCGGTCAAAGCATAAACCATTTAGTTCAAAGAGGTTTGTGTATAGAACACGAAAGAGAAACTTGGATCGCCTTATGAAGTTGCATTGTTCATTTCCAATTACTAACGCCACGTTTATAATGAATGAAAAATAATTGATTTTAAAACTCTGACGCCATATATCTTCTGAGAAACCTGCGTATTACCTTTGACATTTACATGTCACCATGTTTTTTTAGATACAGCAAAAATTCAGATGCGTGTTTTGATAGTATGATATTTGTCTACTGCTTTGAGAAGACACCTCGTTTTTTTTATATATAAATACTGTAGACAAATATTTACTTTCCATCTAACTGTGTAGCTTTTTTTTTAAAATCACGGAACAAAATCTGATCGCATAAGGTCAAGCTGGGAGAAAAAGGTTACTATTTTCGTCAAAACTTTGGCATATCAAAACAGCGTAAACATATAAAACCTCTAAAGAGTGTGACAGAATGGAAACAAGCAAATATTGAAACAGAGAGGAAAAATACTTTGGGACGTATTTGCAATCAAATTAGATACAAATCTATATTTGTTACCTTCTTTGCATCTGCTTTTAATACGTACACCTAATATTTACACGAGAAATCTGCTAAAAGTTCAAACACTTTACGTTGTATGAATAAAACTTCGTTAAAGCGATAGTAACAAGTCATTAAAGGAAGGAACGATCCTTTCCAAAAAATGCTGAGCAATTTCTTTGAAGTCATATTTTCCCTCAAAAGTACTCTCAAACTTTTTCAAGTCTAATAAAATACAACTGAATGTGAATTTCTTTTAAATTCTAACCCTCTAATCAAATTCATCAGATGACTTAAGTGTTGTTACCATTCAGTAGAAAAATTTTAATGACTAAAAAGATCACATTATACCATTGGCCTTTTATATTTTAATTTTCGACCCCCCCCCCCACCCCTTACAAGGAGGCATGAAGTTTTTTAACTGTCCGTACGTCATTCCGTCCGAAAACTTTGATATTGCACAATACCTTCCCACTGACATGACATATATTAATTTGACTCCTGAATGACCTTGACCTCGAAGTTCCAATTGTCAAAAATGCGTAATATAGGCTATAGAATTTAGTTCATGTTTGCACACGACAATCATTCGGAAAGATATTCCAAAAGACATGTATTTATTTTGATCTGACCCCTTAATGACCTTGACATTTCTTATTAAGTATATGTCTGCATACAAAATTCCTTAAGGAGAGATCTTCCAAATCTGATATATATATTATTATATTATTTTTTACCTTGACATCTAAATTTGTTTCTTTTTTTTAGACTCATTAAAGGAAGGAACGATCCTTTTCAAAAAATGCTGAGCAATATTTTAAAGTCATATTGTCCCTCAAAAGTACTCTAAATGACACCTAAATGACCTTGAACTTGTAGTCAAATTGTCAACAACAACAACAAAAAGACACTTCTTTTGAAAGAACAGCAGCTAAAAGGTCAAACCACCACTTTGGGGCATTGTTATCTTCCAGTGACAGTTGGCGTTCATTTATATCTATACATAATCATAAATAACGGATTTCAGATGTTCCTTGCATGCAACTTAATTTGTGTTTTCACAATCACGATAACAGTATGTTAAAAAAATGCATTGAAAAGCCGAAATTAGACTACTGTATGAGGCCACATGTTTTAGAAGCATAAAAATCCCAAAGTGGATGTATGACAATATCTGGTCAATTAAAATTAAATGTTCAAGTTGTAAACGCGTTGCATGCAAACGAATTGGTATTTTCTCTTCCATGGCAGGGTTTTAGTTTTTAAATTAGTCCAAGGTCTTCAGTATTTTAACAATCCTTTATAGTATTTGCGATCTTTTTTGTAAATCAATGAACCTTGATTGTTGCAAAAACACGTGCCAATTTTCACACTGTGGTCTAACAATTAACTTTAAGTAGATTGTTGATATTAACAAAAAGATTACTGGCTTACAGGAAATTAATATGATATGTGTAGCAAAACATATCGCAAAGTTGAAGCAAACAGATATAGGACAAAATGCGCCAGTTAAAAGGCATGCTGTTTTTTTTATATTTCATATTGAAAATAAAGCAGCAAATTGGGCCATTATCTATGCCATTCTGTAGAGTATTACGAAAGATACGGTTCGGGTTCTGACACCGACACCTTCTGAGCCATTTTATCACAAATTTGTTCTGAAAGTGAAACAGCAAAATCTGGTTTCTTTCATAACACATACAACATTTTTGCTTTCACCTCAAAATTAATCAAAAATATTTCCGAAGGTGCTGGTACCTGTGCCCGAACCTTATCCGTCGTAAAACTTGGCAGGGTGGCTTAGATAAAAAAAAATATGGATCAAACCCATAACCCCTGTGTCCGATTCAGTGAGAGATCTCAGTGGTTAGTCTTCTCTGATTTTTAATCATAGGTGTAGTTCAAACTCAGGTCGCTAAATTAAAGTGCACAGGTAAATTTTGATCCTTTTAAATTATATCTTACTAGTACTTTTATGAAATACCGGGATCAATTTAAGAAATTCTATTTTAAAATATTTTTAAAAAAGATAGCAAAATAGATGAAAGCTAAAACAACAAAATGTATAATCCGATTTCAGATAATCCAGCTGATCAAAATATCTTTCACGCACCAAAATGAATAGATATTATAGATATATATTTTGAAGTTAGGACTTTCTTTAAACTACAGACTTTGCATGAATGTGAAGATTTTTGCATGCTAAGTTAAGGCTAAATTCCTTCTTTCTTTTTCATTTTTTTTTTTCGTTAGGCTGCCTTTTTATCTTATTTTATTTTTTTATTCTTTTTTATATTATTTTATTTTGTCTTATCTTATTTTGCTGAAACCCTACGCAAAATTGTGCCATTTAAATTTTTAAAAAATCATTATGTAAAAATGCTTGAAGCAGTCACATGAAATATTAGAATATCAAGTTTTGATATGCAATTTGTGATGCAATGTGTGATGCAATTTGTGATGCAATTTATTGTGCAGTTAATTTGATATCAATGTTTCGAGGTGCATTTATACGGATACATACATCTTCAGCAGTGCATGGCATTTCTAAGTTCTAGAATCTTATACCGTTGATATTCGCAATACAATATAAAACATGCATTATGAATCATGCAATATAAATCTAAAATTTTATTCAATATATCATAAACTTACTCTAATGGTCATTTGCATATAGAAATAGTTGTAACAATAAAACTGCATGACTAATAAAAAAAAATAAAAAATGCAAATATTTAGTGTAGACCATAAAATACATGAACCTTTTTTAAAAATATTTATACAAGTATGCATGAAATATACAAACCTTTTTTATATTGAATATATATACAAGAAAAAAACAATTATAGATATATTTTGGTAAATCATACCGTAAGACGACGATCCAGTTGCATCCGGTTTTCTCAAAGAAATCCTAGGCTATTGCAATACATAAGGGGGAAATATATTCAAAATATTTTAATTCTTCTAATAATTTCCTTTCTCTTTCTTTTTTGTTCTGTTTTCCTATTTAATATTCAGATCACTGCCCGATACGAAAATAATTCTATCAATAAACTGAACCCCATTCTAATAATCAAACTTTAATATCACGTTAAGATGACTTCTCACAAGTTTAAATCCTTCATTTAATAAATCCTATTCATTTATTCCATTAAAGAAGGCATTATTGCACCAAGTTCTGAAGTCAGTTCAAATGTATGGAGAAAAACTGAGGTATTGAATATCCAAAATAATTTTCACTCGGGTAGAACTTTGACTTCATTGTATCTACCAAACCATATTATGTATTGATTTGCTGACACGTATAACCCCCCTGAAGATATTTACATTTGCGCGGTGTGTCGCTAAAAGCGTTTAAAGATAACATGTTTAAGGGGATTTATTCAATTTTAGCATGTAAACATAAGCCTTCCTGCACACATATACATCGGGCATTTTTGTATAACATTTAAATCTAAAAGTGCTAGTACTTACTCTCTTTTTAGCCTAAACAGGCGTGCCGATAACACAGTTATTTCTCGATCATATGTTATTTTGGCTGTTTAACAATATTGCATACACACTTTAAACGGTATCTTTATGACTTTATCTATACCACCGATATAATGAATAATAAGTTTTGTTCCATTGCACTAAATACTAAGTAGGTCACGTTTAGCTGTGTCAGAATGTTCAAACTTAGCTATTTTAACTCGATCTGGCAAAAGGTCAGTTTCATCTTTTTTTATTTTATTTATCGCCAGATCGAGTTGTCCAAATGGAGGACGCCTCATATTCCAGTTACAGTGTAAGGTTATAGCGTTATATTTTTGGGACACTCGAGCTTTTCTCTCTGTGCGTGCGTGCGCGCGCGCGTGTGCATGTTTGGCGTGTATGTGTGTTGTTTTCCACAGTGCAAAGCACCGACGCATGCGAGTCTGATTTGTACTTCTGATCTGAAAGACAATTATTGGTGTAGGTGGAAGAGCGGGGGATTGCACGTGCGAGCAAGACATCACATGTCTTAAGAGTTATCTCTGGATCACAGATTCGCTTCCATGTACAATTTTACATTTCGACAAATGCCCTATTTTTATGTCGTTAGTGGTCCTTCCTCCTGTCTGTCTGTCTATTTTTTCGTATGCAGGAAGAAACTTGTGGACAGAACTCTTTATAGAGATTTTAAGGATTTGTTCAAACTTACTGAAATTATACATGATATGAAGTTGTGCCTTACAACTGGAATAATATTATTGTTAATTTATTCCGACTTTTCGTCCAGCAGTTATGGCCTTTCGTCAGTGATTTTTTTTATATAATTACGATATACTAGTATTGTGAAAAATGATTTAAACTCACCTCTCAATACATTGATCTAAAGACTTTTCATTTCTGATGGTAGAATCTACAAACACATAGTGATAGATAAATTTTGCTGTTAAGACAGAATTTTGTTGAAAATATGAAACCTTTATTCTATTCTACAGAAATGTCCTTTTTCGATATTTCCCACCAGATGTAGTTTCCTCCTTGTCGCCGAACTCCCGTTATTTGTGAAGAAGTTTTGTATCACCATGGTCACAAGAATTTATGGTTTTTGAATTCCTTACTTTACATTATTCACATACCGTCTTTATTCATAACAAAGAGCTTCAATAATTTTACGATATTGAGATATAAGACGATTAAATGGCTGAATTGTTTTTATAGACAATTCAACAACCATTCATCGTAGAGATAAAAACCGTAGGATAAGACATAAGTACTAGTCACGTGATAGTTATATAAATAGGTGATTTCAATTGCGAATGAACTTAGGTTTTACTTTATACACTGGAATCATTCGTTGCCCCATCATCGCATTATTTAAATAAAATGTTGTTTTTGTTGTTGTTGTTATTGTTGTTGTTTTTACTATCATTTTATCGTTAAAGATCTGCATGTAGTAAAAATCATGGCGCCGTATTTACCGTATGCACCTTTTGCATTTTGATAATGTTTTACGAAAACAGAACGATTTAAGTCTATTCAGGCTTTTCAAATATTCCTTCAAGTATGTTTAACCAGCCACTAGTCTGATTAAATCTTCGTTTGGCGTTATTGAAAACCATATTGAAACATTTTGACAAGTAAATTCAAGTTTCATGTTAAGTTGTCATAACTCTTCGATTTATTAGTTTCGCGAATTACAAAATACCCTCGGCAAACAAGCTGTTCATGTCTTAAAGAGATTTATTTGTAGGTAAATTGTATGTCTCAAAAGTCTATTAATATATTTCAAATTTGTTTAAAGTCTGTGTTAAAGAAGTGGAAAAAAGAAGTTCTGAGTTTGTCTTGAGACATGAAAATTCTAAAGGAAAACAAAACATATGTGCAAATATGTCCTGAAATAAAAGCATCTTAATCCATTAATGACTAACGTCTACATATGTAGACATAGGCAAACATTGCAGACCCAGATCAGATACCGCAATAGGCGGCGTCTGAACAGAGTCTTCACTGTTTGCATAAACGACTTTCTGTCCTATATGGAATAGGATTGAAAATTTCTTCCAATAACCCTTTTTATTGAAAATGGACTTGTCAAACTTACCAGGATGGCATAATCAATTAGGCATAAAAGGGATAAGAAACAAAATGTGTTGAGTTGTCATCAGACTTCAGTTAATGGTCCGCACAATACAAAAGCGAGAAACCTCAGACACACGACAATTCTTAAGTATTTAATTAACTTACGATCTACATATTAGATAAATTGTAAATTTTCATACGTTTGCATCAAACGCATCGACTTTTATCCACCAGATACCCACGGTCCCGTTAGCGCTATATATATACCGCCGATGAATTGGGAGAAACGGAATGGGATAGGCGTGGTGTTGTTTTAATCATGCTAGTCTTTAGGACGTTTATCAGTTCAACCGGAAAGCAAACAAGATATCTAAAAAATCGGTTAAATTGCAGGTCACAACACTATATCTTCTTCTTTTTGTAAGGTACAGGTCCGATCTCTGGCGTAGTGTCGTATCTTCAGAGGAATTTCATGCACTTTTTATCAAAATGACTTTTAGATTATAATTTTGACAAATATATTTTCTTATTACCAAATACTCCTTAAATTTAGCATAATCAGTTAAGATTATTACTGAACAAGTTCTTAAGTGGTTTCGTGAAACTTAGGTGAAGGGTGGACAAGATACTAAAGCATTTTTTTTCTTTTTACCATTTTGCGCTGATAAATGTCATCTATACTATTAAGAACATTAGGATACTAGATGTTATCATGTGTAACCATGTTTTAGAAGCAAATAACTTTGTGACTTCTTATCACAATTGAAAGGACCATCATCGAGATTTTAATCATCACCACCTACCAACACCACTTTGTTGTCAACAGCCTCATTATTTAATATCGGCAAACCATGGGAAAAATCATCAGCGTTGTCGTTGTCTCACCACCAACACCATAATCATCATCGTCGTCGTAATCATTATCATCATCGTCGTCGTCATCATCATCATCATTATCGTCGTCGTCATCGTCGTCGTCATCAGCATCACCATCATCATCGTTGTCGTCATCACCACCACCAGCATCATCATCACTACCACCATCATCATCGCCATCATCGTAAACAAAGACGTGGTATTTTGGGTATCTTTCATCATCTTAATCTATGTCATCACCATAATCAGCATAGTAGTTGTCAGTGTTTATTTTTTTCATGTTACCTGTAATCAAATACCTGTTCTTATGTTACTGTCAGTGCTCGTACTTGGAAGTCGATCCCAACCTTATGTCATCCGGCACCGATTCTGCCCAGTAAAATCGTTCCTCAGATCTTCTCTTTATTCCGACACATATCATAAACTATTAAAGAAAATGCAGGTAACTCTTTGCCAATATTATAACACTGCCTCATATAGTTGTCTCGCCTTAGTTCTTAAAAGTTCTTATCACAAGTATGTATTGATTTATCACAAAATGATTTTCATTATTCCAGGAAGGTCACAGATATTTTCTTGTTTGAGGAAAAGGCAAACCGAAGTACACACGCAGATAAAATCATTATCAGAACAGTATAATTATAAAAATGACTTTAAAATTCTCAAATGCAAGTTTTCCAAGGTATCAGAAATCAAAACTTATAGGTCTTAGAGGTAAATTATTCGATGATTTTAATTATGTAGATTTTTTTCATTTCATTAAGTTTACTTTTTCCTGTATACATGTATATCATATCCTCTTTATTGTATCAGGGCTTGTAGATTCCGTATTGCAGACAAAACACTGAACGGACTAAATATTACCGAAATTATATAAATATACACACTCTTTTGTTCTTACATTTATATATAAAAGACATGTGTGTAAATTAATTTCACATATATTGTATCACATATTTAACATTACAAAAACAAAGCACTATCTGATCCAAGGTGTGCGTGAAGTATGTTTCTAGTAAAGGAAACGACAGCTCAATGTCAAATATGTTACCTTTCCAAAAAAAAAAAACTTTGATAAATTGAATGTGTCAACCAACGGCAGTCATGAATGCTTAATTAATAAAATGTCTAGAAAAGAAATAACTGGAGATTCTTATTACATTCATACTTATCTAATGAGTTAATAAAATTAACCACAGGAAAGGTTTATCTAATACTGCTTGACTTTTCCGTTATATTCATTTGACAATTAGATAAGTAATGCCTAAAGACAAAATGTTCACACCAATGACTCAGAGGATGAGTTTTTTTTTTTTTTTTTTTTTTTTTTTTTTTTTTTTTTTCTAACATTAGCTTATATCAGTATTGATTTAAAATCCCTGCTGGATTTTGTTGAGGCTTCAATAAAGAAATAACAGCACTAACATTGCTTGACCTATTATCGAATCGTTTCACTACGGCTATTTCACAGACTTATGATCCTTACTCCAAAGAGTATTAAAAAGGTTATATATACCTGAATACTTACTTTTTCAGGAATGTCATTTGATTGTGTATGCTATATGCTGTTTTCTATTTCTCAGAAGTTCTGTTTCTTATTCTATTTAAAACATACACTAATTTTAATTTGCACCAACAAAAAAAAATAAACTTGTGTTTTATTTTTCTTAAATTAGAAATTTCGTTCATTCCTTATTCAACTTTGTTTCTAGACATTGACGATAAAGTTGACATAAAACATAGTCTCATTGGATGACTAACGCTGAAAAACCTCAGTACCTCACTCATTCGTTAAACGTTTCAACTTTCAGAGTTTCTTGTACCTCCTGGTTTATTAATGACATCAAAAAGGGGTACTGTTCTGTTCCCTAAATTTCAATGTCATCATTATGTCTTGCAACTTAAACTTTAATATTATCATTATATCTTGGTACTTAAACTTTGATATTATGTATTATTACCTAAACGTTTATATTATTACTTTTTTGCTTCAAAAATTTTGATATTATCATTATGTCTTGCTATCTTAACTTTGAAACTAGCATTATATCTTTTTACTTAATCTTTGATATTGTCATTATGTCTTGCTACCTAAACTTTGATATTATCATTATGTCTTGTGACTTAATATTTGACATTATCATTATATCTTACTACTTAATCTTTGATATTATAATTATGTCTTGTGACTTAATTAATATTTGACATTATCATTATATCTTGCTACTTAATCTTTGATATAATCATTATGTCTTGCAACCTAAACTGTGATGTTATCATTATGTCTTATTACATAAATTTTGATATTACCATTCGTCCTCTACTTTAAAGTTGATATTATTACCATGTCTTGATACCAATTATACCATTATGTCTTGCTATCTTTACTTGATATTATCATTTTGTCTTGCTACCTGAACTTTCAGGATTTCATAGTGAACTTTGATATTATAGATATTTTGCTACCTTTAGTTGATGTCATCGTTATGTCTTACTTCTTGAATTTTGATATTTCCATTATGTCTTCATACATGAATTTTGATAGTATCTTAATGATTCTTATATAATTCAACATGATGGTTAAGAGTTACAAAATAATTGTAAGAGGAATAAAACCAAACGATGATTAATACCTCTGTAAGGATGCGCATAGCCATTAGTTTCACTATGTCGTGAAATTAAGGCTACCAAAGTTAATGTTCTTTCAAATTGCAAATGTTTTATAAGTTATAGAAAGGCTAAAAACAACTGCTGGTTTGAAATGTCACATTACTGTTTCTTCTCATCCAAGTCTATTCCCAAAGATTTATTACTTCTTTTTACAAGAATGAGTGCACTTTTAAAAATGAATAATGCTTTCGCGGAATCTTATATTAGCAAAAACTTAAGTGCATTTTAAGAAATTCTACTCGTAATGTTATATATCTTGCACGAATAAAGCCGTGTCATGTTAAATATGAGCTGCGGTTTTAAAACTTAACAGGTGTTAAATCCAAGGTGTCATGAAATTCTCGTCCGTTCCATTTTCTTTTCATCTATAAAAAATATAGCATGCAAAATGACAGAAAAGTTTCTTTCCTGTAATATATACAATGAACCAAATCTTTTTGGCGTAAGAGTATATAGGTTTTGAAATGATCAGTCCTATACAAATTAAAATCATGTCAAAACCTTTATTTTGGCTAAACTTCTCACACGAATTTATACGTGAACATATTGTTAATCACATCAAATTGTAAACACAGTCATTTAATATGCAAAGCCATTTAGAAGGAACACAATTACCGCTTATAACTGTTGAAAAAGCGGTATTTTAATATCGTCTGTTCATTTTTCTTTTCAGAGTACTGTATGCTGGCTTTAAGATTAGAACTAACGAGCTCGCTCAAAGTTGATTTATATTCAAAAGATATCCGAGTACTACTTTCTTGAAAAGATGCACGTATAAAAAATTTAAAAGTAATGAAAGGTCAACTAAGAATTGAAGTTTGACAATACTCTTGTTTTCACCAATGAGGTTTCATTTAAGCTTCCTTTTAAGCAGGATAACTCGGGTCCCTGTCTGATTCAAAACATAAATCTTGTCCGCCTTGTTTAAACTTCATTATTACGAAAGGATAAATGAATTTTAATATAACAATACGTAGCACCAAAAGCAACATACTGAAGTTCAAATAAACTAAAAATATAAATATATAAAACTATTTCTTTTAAACATAACTATTAACTCTTCTATACGACTGATAAACATTTTATGGCAACGTTCAAAAGTTTAATAAATGAAAACCAACACCATATGGCAAATTGCAAATAAAAACGTTCACACTTAACATTTTCTGTGAAAGCGTTGGATCCTAGTTGGATTTTGGTTTAAAATGTTTCTGTCCAGTTATTTTCATTCACTAAGGCTTGAACAAAGATGAAAAGGTTAAGTCACAACATATTGTTTTTTTCTACTCTTTCTGTCTAGGTTGACGCTTATCGGCCTGAAGAAGGTAATACCTGACATCTCAGTTTAGAATTATCTCCCTTTATTTTTTTAATTAATATCCAAAGACTACACCTGTTTTTTTGTTGAACAAGTTTATTTCCGGTATATAAATGAAATTAATTACTCCAATATTGGGCTGAACTGTTACCACAATAGTGACGACCAATTGTTGATGAATAATTTATTACTTCGGCAACTTTTGTAGTATCATGTTGAATATTTTGAAAATAGTGCTTCGTAATTCGATTAATAAAAGTTAAATCGCATATGCCTTTTTGGATACAGCTCGCTAAATCAAAGAGTGCTATTCACCGAGTAGAGCTATTCAGGGGAGCAATTTTCGAAGTGAACTCTATACGGTGTGGCGAAGCTTTTTTTTAACCAAAAACAATAATCATGTAAAAAACAGAGGACGTTTTACTTGACATACTTAACATATGGATACAGTAAAAAACTGCAAAATATTTCAATTTTGTGATTAAAAAAAAGAAGAATGAGTAAAAGATCGATATTTATGAATGCATTATCGACAACTTGAAGATGAAAAAAAACATGCATGGAGTACCTTTTGTATTTTAACACCAGATTGCACGTATAATGAAGCCCCGCCGATTTTGTGCGTCAGCGCTTTGATTGTATGTAAAAAGACATTTCCTATCGAAGAAATGCTGATGTCACCATATCAGCAATTTTTCCACAGTTTTATCCCTCCCGCTTCTTTTCTTTTATTAAAAACGTTGTAACACAACATGAACAGTCTGATGGCGCTTAGGTTTATCACCTTAAATCAGCAGGACACAACATGATTCCAGTAATACGATTCTGACATCTACGTAAATTATTTTTATGAACTACATGTATATATTTACGCAATGTTTTTTCATCATTCTGATGCTATGTTCATTTTCGTTCAGTTTCAATGCTTATTTTAGTTCAGTTGCAATGTTTAGTTTCTTAGACTGCAGCTGCCTGTCAAAACAGGGTACTTTATATTGTTGTAACAGCATCATCTGGTAGCTGCCGTAAGAGTTTTGACATCATTGTTGATGGTTAGAAGAAGTGATTGTTAAAACAATGATTCTTATGTTTCTTATGTTTCTAGGTTTGTTTTTTTATTTTTATCTCGAAGAAGACACTTTGCGAGCATTCTATATAACCAGTTTGTAAATTCCTCTGTAAAGTTTATTCCTCCCATTTTCCGACCTCTGATTGTCGAAATTTTGAGAGATTCTTGATTTACACTTACTTGTCTCTAAGCTGTCTTGCCTAGCTAAACAATGATAAATTGCTTTGTTACAATTAAAACCTTTTATTTCCTTTACGCTCAAAGCGAACTGCTAGCAAAGAATACCACAATTATAATTTCTAGGAATTATTTTGAGAGAAACAGAAAACTAATGTGCTTCAACATTACATCACTTAACTAGCATGGCGACATGTATAGTTTGCTTGTTTTGGTCTTTTAAAAATATTTCGCTTTCTCTTTCAAATACAAAACAAAAAGATTTGAACGAAAACATTACAAGATTTTTTTTTACAGGAATATGAACGAAAACATTGAAATTATTATATTGTTTACTGGCCTGGCTTACGTTCAACAAGAAAGTGAAAATATATATCAAATATTCGTTTACACGATAATCTAGCTTTAATACACACTTGACATAGCTTTGTTTTCCCTTTGGTTTGGAATCATGCTAAAGTTATAAATGTCGGTCTACAAAATTATAGTGTAGTCCTATTTTATTTTACTTTTTTGTCATTCTTTTTATTTATTTATTTATTTATTTATTTATTTGTTTGTTTGTTTGTTTGTTTGTTTGTTTGTTTGTTTGTTTATTTATTTATTTATTTATTTATTTGTTTATTTATTTATTTATTTATTTATTTATTATTTCTTTATTTATTTTTGTAATAGGTGAATCTCTTTTTTAATCGTCAACTTGTAAACATATTTTTCCACTTCAGCATTTCAGTGTAAATACTATTTAATTTTGATAAATTATAATAATATAATAAAAAATAACAATAAAGCGCATTTTGTATTTTTAGATTTCAAACTTAATTCGATGGGATGATCTTTGACCTCACCTCATTTTCAGCACAAAATTTTACCTATCTCGGTGGGTGGTGGTCTTTTTCTACATTTTCAATAATAGAATTTTTTTCATTGAAATGGACACTTGACATCCGATATGAGGTAATTTATGCATACACAAACCTTCTTTGACAGTAAAACAGGTTTTGATTGTGCCCCCTCATTAATTTCAAGTTAAACATTTATCGACAAAAATCAAAATCAAAATGATTAAGTTAAGTTACAGAATTAAATAAAATAAACCGTCAAATCGATGTTGGTAATAGGAAACTGAAAGTAAACTCTGAAAATGCATAAAATGGTTGACAAGACAAAATAAAGGGGCGTAATTCAAATTTCTAAACACGAAACATATTTAAAGAAAAAATTAAGAAACCAATTAGTTTATGACTTTCAGTGTAAGTTTATGGTGTACTGACATTATTATATTTCATTGAACAATATAAATAAACAAACAGAATTCTATATACATCTTCATAAACCCCAAAAAGGTAACAGTTACAAATAATACAATATTAGTCATGAACAAATTTGCAGTTGAAACATATAAGATAATGTACATTCAATAAACAACAGACATATTTATATAAATATATATTTCATAATATGTAATTTGTATTTGTAAAGACTTATATCTGAATTAAAAACATAATTGTATCTTACCTATCCAGCACTTCAAACAACTAAGGCGATATTTCAAAGGATCCTCCTTAAACGTAACTCAGAGACAAGTGTTACAATCGTCCAAGTATGAAACTCAGAGACAAGTGTAACATTTGCCTAAGAATGGAACTCGGAGACAAGTGTTACATTTGCCACAGTATGAAACTCGGAGACAAATGTTGCATTTCCCAAAGTATGAAACTCGGCCACAAGTGTTACAATCGTCCAACTATGAAACTCAGTGTTGCATTTTCCAAAGTATGAAACTCGAAGACAAGTGTTACATTTGCTAAAGTATGAAACTCGGAGACAAGTGTAACATTTGCAAATGTATGAAACTCTGAGACAAGTGTAACATTTGCCAAAGTATGAAACTCGGAGACAAGTGTAACATTTGCAAAAGTATGAAACTCGGAGACAAGTGTTACATTTGCAAAAGTATGAAACTCTGAGACAAGTGTAACATTTGCCAAAGTATGAAACTCGGAGACAAGTGTAACATTTGCAAAAGAATGAAACTTGGAGACAAGTGTTACATTTGCAAAAGTATGAAACTCGGAGACAAGTGTTACATTTGCAAAAGTATGAAACTCGGAGACAATTCTGTAACATTTGCAAAAGTATGAAACTCTGAGACAAGTGTAACATTTGAAAAAGTATGAAACTCGGAGACAAGTGTTACATTTGCAAAAGTATGAAACTCGGAAACAAGTGTTACATTTGCCTAAGAATGGAACTCGGAGACAAATGTTACATTTGCCTATGAATGAAACTCGGAGACAAGTGTTACATTTGCCTATGAATGGAACTCGGAGACAAGTGTAACATTTGCAAAAGTATGAAACTCGGAGACAAGTGTTACATTTGCAAAAGTATGAAACTCGGAGACAAGTGTTACATTTGCAAAAGTATGAAACTCGGAGACAATTGTGTAACATTTGCTAAAGTATGAAACTCGGAGACAAGTGTTACATTTGCCAAAGTATGAATCTCGGAGACAAGTGTTACATTTACCAAAGTATGAATCTCGGAGACAAGAGTTGCATTTGCCAAAGTATTAACTCGGAGACAAGTGTTACATTTGCCAAAGTATGAATCTCGGAGACAAGTGTTACATTTACCAAAGTATGAATCTCGGAGACAAGAGTTGCATTTGACAAAGTATTAACTCGGAGACAAATGTAACATCTGCCAAAGTATGAAACTCGGAGACAAGTGTAACATCTGCCAAGTATGAAACTCGGAGACAAATGTTACATTTGCCTAAAAATGGAACTCGGAGACAAGTG
The DNA here is from genome assembly GCA_012932295.1 of Cyclina sinensis. NCBI lineage: Eukaryota > Metazoa > Mollusca > Bivalvia > Venerida > Veneridae > Cyclina > Cyclina sinensis. The sequence goes on along the minus strand of JAAONU010000012.1, from coordinate 49,745,182 downwards.
TTACATTTGCAAAAGTATTAAACTCGGAGACAAGTGTAACATTTGTCAAAGTATGAAACTCGGAGACAAGAGTTGCTTTTGTCAAAGTATGAAACTCGAAGACAAGTGTAACATCTGCCAAAGTATGAAACTCGGCGACAAGTGTTACATTTGCCATTGTATGAAACTCGGAGACAAATGTTACATTTGCCTATGAATGGAACTCGGAGACAAGTGTTACATTTGCCAAAGTATGAAACTCGGAGACAAGTGTTACATTTGCAAAAGTATGAAACTCGGAGACAAGTGTAATATTTTGTCAAAGTATGAAACTCGGAGACAAGAGTTGCATTTGCCAAAGTATGAAACTCGGAGACAAGTGTAACATCTGCGAAAGTATGAAACTCGGCGACAAGTGTTACATTTGCCATAGTATGAAACTCGGAGACAAGTGTTATTTTGCCTATGAATGGAACTCGGAGTCAAGTGTTACATTTCCCAAAGAATGGAACTCGGAGACAAGTGTTTCATTTGCCAAAGTTTGAAACTCGGAGACAAGTGTAACATTTGCCTATGAATGGAGATGCCTAATGAGATAGTTTTAAATTATTTATTTATTGGCAGAAACGGCAGACTCGGGAACTTCTTATGATATATATGTGTGCCTCCGTCACTCACGTACTAGCTAGCTAAACCAGATTTTAATATAATAACAAAACATTCATAAACATGGTTTGTAAATTTAACGTGATACACGTTTATATAACAGAATAACACTATCTAGCTGGAGACGAACTTCTCTCCCGTAATGGATGGGTTATTTATAAAAATCCAACTAAATCCCTGTCAAATTAGACAATAAACAACATTTTTTTTTATATTTCATAAATACCATAGTAAACATAGCTTGACAGTGTAAGAATAACCTACTGTATAACAGAAGAGGTCACTGCGCTACAATGTATCTTTTTCATGTTATATAAGTTAAGAAATATATCATTAACTTAAAAAAAACTAACTTGATGTGTGGCTACACTAAAACACTAAATGTTTACTTTTTTTAGAAATTATTTGTTATTTTCTCATTTCGTAAAATATATAGTTTTGCATAGCAAAATACTTTGAGTTATGTCTGGCTGTGTGGATGTATAGGAAGTGAGCAGTAGCAGTACGCAGCAGTAGAAAAACGTGAAGTTGGCAGTAGCAGTAACAGCAGTAGCAGTAAAACAAAACGTGAAGTTGGCAGTAGCAGTAACAGCAGTAGCAGTAAATCAAAACGTGAAACTGGCAGTAGCAGTAGTACGTTCTGACATAATACCAAATAAAACATCAAATGTACCTTACACACACGTGCTACATTTTTGCTGCAAAACAAACTTTGAGAAGTATATGTTGTGCAATGCTGTCATAACAAATCTAAAACAATTGTTGTTATTAATATTTTAAGTTACGATAATTTCTTTGATAATGTTCTGACAAATAATACTGATCTAATTCTTTCAAATTAGCATTTTATTTCTATGGAAATACAAGAAAAGAATTGAAACTAAATACTTTAAGTAGATTATAATCTGTTTCCATTTAAACAAAACAAGCATCGGGTAGCTTCACAATTTTAACAAAGTTTTAAAGCGACTGACTCACAGAATTTTGCTGAATTTTTTTTTCTTTAAAATTTAAGAGAATTTATTATACTATGGAAAAAACATAATATTATGCTTCTATACACCATGAAAACTGAAAAAAAAGTTTTGACTTAATCAGGATTCGAACCCACGACCTTTCGGTCAGTAAAATTTAGAACGACGATCGAGACCACTGAGCCACACATCTATTTGTAACGGGGCGTCAAAATAAATGTTGTAACTAAAGTATCTACCCCGTGACTAACGGGGTAAATTTTTTACCTATAAAAGTGTGTAAAACTTTATATTTTGATGTTTTTCTGTATCAAAAAATGAATCAGTAACTTAGTTTAAATATGTTCTTCACAACTGCAGCAAAGATTTCAAGATGTAAGAACATATTCTTCTTTTTTCGTCGGCGGCCCATCTGTGAGTCAGTCGCTTTAATACCAGTATGAACATATCATGAGAAAGCTTCGTCGCTTCAGCGCTTTGATTGTATGTTGTGTTTTTTGTTTTGTTTTGTTGTTGTTGTTGTTTGTTTTTTTTTTCGCTTTTTTGCTCTGAAATGATATTTCCTGTCAAAGGAATTCTTATGTCACCATACTCGTAATCGATATTTACACAGCTTTGTCATTTCACATTCTTGCTTTTTAATTAAAACTTATAGTAGTGTTACAATATTTAACAGTATTTCGTGTTAAAATTATCAGACTAGTTTCACGATAACACCAAGTACTGGATATTTCTGTTTAGCTCACCTAAGCACAATGTACTCAGTCTGAGCTTTTGTGATCGCCTTGTGTCCGTCGGGTGTCGTGTGTGGTCAGCTTTTAATATCAAATGACATCTTGTCCTAAACTACAAAGTCAAAGTTGATGAAACTTAACATAGGTGTCTCTTGCTACGAAGAGATGTTTATTAGAATTTGATGAAAACGAACGAGGTTTTATAAATTTTCTGGCCTCGCTTAATTTCATAAGAAAGTGAAAATATTAAATTTGATCAGACGATAAAATAGAATGGTACTTATTTACATCCTATTGCTAACCCAAACTTAGTTGTGCTTGATTTTTTGGAGATAAAGTCTAAGTACATCGGAAAAATAATAACAATAATAATTATAAGTATAATAATAATGATAACAGAGAAAAATGTGTGTTGTGATGTTTTAAATATTTCGTTTTTATACTTACCTTTGGTATCATTTGTCACATAAAATGTAGATTTTGATACATGAAATGTTGCCAAAGAGATTTCATCATACGCTTAAGGTCTGTAGCAGACTGTATCAATTTTGTTTCCTCTAAGACATAAATAGTCGAACTCCTGTATAAGCTATAGACATCAGCCGTATTTCATATTGCATTCGCATAAATATCCTTGAGTTTAAACAGTTCATTTCCTTAACAAAAGTTAATACTGTCGTCAACTAAAGACAGGTACGAGTTTCTTCCCCTAGTAGTATTTTACTGTTTAGGTTTTAGCTATTATAGGCTATTTGACCATTGACCAGCTGACGTTGTAAGCGCATATTTGTATTGTTATAGGGTTAACGCTCGTTTTTTCGTGTTATGACACGAAAAAACGTGCTTTAACGCTATTCTAGCATTAAATGATCTAGAAAAGACATGTTTACGAAAAAAATAAATAAATAATAGTACAATCGCATTTAGGTTGTTATGGATACGTGTTTTAAATATGCGTTCCAGGGCGACACGTGTTTCAACCTTTCGAGCGGCCATCTTGAAACTTAAAAAGTGTCGATTAAAAAAAATACTTGGAAGGATTTCATGTGGATTTACCACTGAACAAGGCCAGCCATTGGTTTTATCAATAATCATGAATGTTTCGTCTACGTTTCGACCTGCAAAGTTACATAAACTGCCGATTTTGGGCAAAAAAAGACGGATCAGCGTCCATTATTTACAAAGGCCCTGTAACGCGCATAACTGAAAACGGGTAATAACAGCGCGTGAGTGCGAGAACTTCCTTGTTAACACACCTTAATGCTAACGTTAAACATAGGCAAAACGGGCAAAAAGAAGCGATTTTATGTTAGAATAGGAGGTCTAGTATATTTGATATATATTTTTATACAAGGGACGGACTATCTATAAAGAGAGAGTCTGCAATATTTCATACTTCAAAAAAGTGAGAACTCCTCTTCGTCTGCTGATACCACAAACATTTCTCATCCTACTTACAATAGTATGACCTTGGTAAGAATGAAAACAACATCCTTTTTTGTAAATTTTTAATTTGTAATTTCTGGTAAACGACGGAATTTTCCTAGGTCATACTTGAAAGTTAATTATGAATGTGCTTTGCGTTGTTTATATATTTTGGTCGGTCTAACAACACGGAGATTGCATTGATCCTGTCTGTAGTAAAGGAAATTGATAAAATGACATTAAAGTGGCATACAGAAACAGATCCTGAAACAGATCCAACAGGTTTAATCATACTTTATTTCGGTCAAAATGACACGAAAGAATTTTGTGACAGCAGTTAGGGCAAATAATGTTCAATTTTGTTAATTATAAAGTTTTTACCTAGGGAAAGGCACAGAGAATGAACCCATGTTTATAAATATACCCACTGCATTTTCGCTACCTTTCTGGTATACCTCTCGGACTAGAATCTTTTTTAAACATTTTTTTTGCTAATGTTTAAATAGTGCTTGAGAATATTTTACTGTTACCATTTTTCAAACGGTCAAGTGTCAACTCTTACATCTGTATCATATGAAATGTATTTTAATCATGAGTTGCATTCACAGAAAGAGAATTCCTACAAATAACGCCAGTGTCACAAAATACATCACATTGCCTTTAATCAATGTGTGTGTGTACACTCGAATGAACGCAAAGAAAAACACATAAAACACACGTTTTTTTTTTTTCTTATGAGTATTAATCTTTCTGTATAACTGCTTAACACGTTATGGCAAGGTACAAATGTTTTATCAATGGAAACGTTCACAATATTTACTGTTAGAGCCTTGGCTCCAAACAGGAGTTTCGTTGTAAATGTTGATCATTCTCTTTTCTCTCTCTCTCTCTCTCTCTCTCTCTCTCTTTGTTTTGTTCCTGTCTGTCTCTATCCCACCTTCCATTTACCAGCTAACATCTCTAAAAATACTTTTTTCTGCGGCGGATTCCGCCGCAATTTCAGCACCACTCAAAGTATAAGTACTATTATTTTCCCATACTCTGATTACCCATAATGCATCAAAAGCTGCAGTCAACACTTTACCTAGTATGAATCCGCGAGCTAATAAGACCTAAATTTGAACGTACAATTGGTAGAAACGTTGGTTAAAAGAGATTTAGAATCAAACAAATTTGCGCATGCCTAGGATTTTTAACGATTTTGGTCTGGCATAATTCCTTGTATGTTAAGGAGTAAATTATAATGGCTGAAAAATATCAAATTTCATGAACAGATTGCATGCCACTACATAAATATCTTAAATAATCCGGGAACGGAGAGTTTTCTATTTTTCAGACACCAGTTCTACTTTATATTCAGCCTCTATTTCCACTGGATTGCACTTCAAAGAATAAGAAATAGATACACTATAATGTTTCGACGTTGAACGCTGAATGCCAATAAGCAATAGGACCTTTGGTTCAACTTTCTACCTGACTAGCAACAGTCTACAGCATTTTTGCTTCGCATTTTTAAGAGTTGGACTTTTTGGAAGTCGCTAAGCAGCTTGGTGGCCGTTGTAAAACGGTTCATTCGGGCCTGTATGACCTTTTGTGTTCCTTAGCTGCTGACATGACCCTCTAACACCATCATGTCATCCGACAGGTATACCGAACTGCTTGGACCTTTCCAAAGCTCTGGTGATAACTGTGTGGTCTACATCAAGGGCTTGGGGAACCTGGTGATAGGTATCCCTATTGCGCCCCTATAACAACAGTGTGCCAAATATCGACTTCAGACAGACGACTTTTAATATTTCCACTCACAATTTACCCATTAATCGAGGTTTTGTGTTGAAAGTAAAATTGAAAGGTCCTTACAATGTTAACATGTTTGCTATGAAATGATATTTCCTGTCAAAGGAATTCTTATGTCACCATACACGTAATCGATATCTACACAGCTTTGTCATTTCACATTCTTGCTTTTCAATTAGAAATTCTATTAGTGTTACAATATTGAACACTATTTTGTGTTAAAATTATCATTTAGAGTAGTTTCACGATGACACCAAGGTTAATGAAAAGTAACTACAGTGTGTAAGTTTCAGACATGTTTTAATTGAAGCGGAGATAACATATGTGTGAGGAAAGTTTGTATCAGAGGGCTAGTAACTCCGACCTAAGAAATTTTTTTGCCATTGGAAGGACGTGTATTTAATATATAATCTATTAATTATGCAAATCGAGAAAGCTACACGTATTTTATGCTTGCTGGCGTCTTGCATTAAGCATTTGTAAAACAAAACGAAATATTTTTACTAGATTTTGAAAGAAAAGGAATGAACACTTTATAAAGTTTTCTTACCTCGCTTACACTCTAAAAGCAAATGAAAATGTTAGACTCGACCAGACGATAAAATAGTACTCATTTACATCATATGTCTAACCCTTACTTATTTGTACTTGATTGATATAATGTGTATTTTATAATTTTCAAACAGAATTATTCAGAATGAAGATGATTATTTTGTAATAAGCTTAAGAAATAAAGTCAACAGAACTTATACAGATTTTTTGAAACATAAACTTTGTTAATTTTTTTACGGTTTTATAACGGAATGAAATTGGCAGTTATAAAAGAAAACTTCCTTGTTGGAAATCAAAGAAAATGAAGTAAAGGCAAGAAAAGATTCAAAATAACTTACAGTTAATGAATTATTACCTTAAGCATAATCATAAGTGTAATATAATACTAACAACGATGAGTATTACTATTATAATAAAGAATAAATGTATTTTATATCTAGGCCATTGTGACGTTTTACATATTTCGTTTTTTTTCAGGTTTTGTTGTTGTTGTTGTTTTACTATTTATTGGTTTCATAATATCACTTACCTTTTGGTTAAAATGACTGTGATTTGTCCACAAAATATTGGACAAGACAGTTTCATCAGACGCTTGAGGTCAATAGCAAGCTGTATCCTTTTCGTTTCCTCCAGGACATAACAGTCGACCTTCTGTATAAGTTATAGACACTAGCCGTATTTCATATTGCATTTGCATGATTATCCTTGATTTTGAACAGTTAATTTCCTTTACAAAAGTAATACTGTCGTCAACTAAGACAAGTATGAGTTTCTTCCCTTGTTTAGGTTCTAACTTTTATAGGCCATTGACCAGCTAACGTTATAAGCGCGTATTTGTATTGTTAGTATATATTTCTATACAAGACTGGACTTTCTATAAGGAGAGAGTCCGCTCGCTGTTCCAGCGATAGTTCATACTTGACAATAATAAGAGCTCTTCTTTCGTCTGCTTACACCACAAACATTATTCATTGTACTTACTATTATGTGACCTAGGAAAAAAAGAGAAATATATTTGTTTTATTTAACATTTGGCCCATATACTATCTTTCAAAACTTTTCAATCAGTTGATATAATTGCTGTCACTAGTAATCGCGTATTGAATGGTAAACGACAGAATTTTCGTAAGTCATATTTGAAAGCTATAAATGTGTATTGTATTGTTTATACTTTCAGTCTAACAACGCAGAGATTGAAGTCCTATAGATTTTGTCTGTAGTCAAGCAATTAATAAAAGGACATTAAAGTGGCAACTGGAATGCAAGATACATGAGAGACCCTGAAACTTGTTAAATCGTATTTAATTTCGGTCATAATGACACGTAAGAATTTTGTGACATTAGTGCAAATAATGTTCAATTTTATTAGTTTTACTATTCTTGCCTAGGGCAAAACAGAGAGGATGAACCCATATAAACCCCTCTGGAGTACCTTTCGGACTAGAAATCGTTTCAAAACATTTTTTTTGCTTATGTTTTAATGATGGTTGACAAATTTTTTAACGTTACTATTATTCATACTGTCGCGTGACAACTCTCACATCTGTTTTTAGATGAAATTTATTTCAATCATGAGTTATATTCACGGAAAGAAAATTCGTGTAAATGACGTCAATGTCAGAAAATCCATTCTGCGTTAGTGTGTACACGCGAATGAACGCATGTTTCTTCTCCTTAGTTTATTCACAGTGACGCATGAAGGTGATATTGACTTGATATTGACTTAATAGTGTCTTGATATTGACTTGATTGGCTTGTTACTCGAGCCAGCGTTCTAAATTAGAAGTCGCTCACGCTGTGAATGTCAAGCGTTGTTGCTAAGCCATGTAACTGGATTGCCTAGTGGACGTCACTTCGTCACCAGAAACGCTTTTTCAGACGACAAAGTGCAGACACAAAAATCAGCCTCATTATGGAACGAGATTTATTGACTGATTATTTTAGATGGCTAATAAACCGTTTGTCGAAACGCCATCACTGATTTCCTCTTTATAAAAGAGCTGCGTGGATGTACTAGTGTACATGAAGGCAAATATCGATACTGTTTCTGTAAAGCAGCGTTCAATGTATATTAATATATGAGGTTTCATACAGATTATGTATGTCTGATAAATGAGATGAAAAGGCGACAGATGTCATTTTATTTACCATGTTACTAGAGCGGCACGGGCTTAAAAGATAACCTGAGGTTTACTACGAAAGGTATGTTTTTAGATACGGCTTTACCTGTGTGAACTGGCTACGTGACAGGAAATTTAGTGTGAATTTTGTTACATTTATTCAAAAGTCGACTGTATTAACTATGTCGGTATTCGTGGCCTGTAAGTGTTGGTTTTAGAGATTATATTTACAGTGAAAAGGAAATAAATATGTAATTCTAAAATACAAAAAATGGAAATTTAAATATCTATGGGATTTGCAAATTAATGTAAGGTTAGTGAAATATGTATTCATAATGAGTTCAAAAGGATGCATTACGTTAGTTTATACATGCGTGGTGGCATTTCGTAGCCCGGTCAGTGTTTTGGTACTGTGACGAAATTTAGCGTTAACTTTACCGTCGTACGTGTATGAAAACATATGCCTGAGAACGTTTTTATACAAGTGTACGGTAAATAAATTTATGTATAGATGATAAATTACTTTATTATACTTCATAACACGTCGAATCACATAGCTATACACAATATATCACATGGATGACATAACTACAATTTAATTGTGATTATACTCGAAAAAGGGAGCAAAAGATTTTAAAAGCTAAAGGTGCTCACAAAAAGCAAGTGGTCAACATCGGTTAAAGCTTAGTTTACAACGGTCCACTCGTGTTAACCGGAAAAAACAGAGTTTTATTGCGGAAAAAATGGATATAACAGTGATTCACAGTGCATGAACAGAAATGCTATAGGCGTACAACAACCATAGGTTATGGTGGTTCTCAATGGATAAAACCGGAAGTTGAAATAACAATCGTTTGTTAAGGAGAAACAGTAAATTTACGTAGCCCGAAGAAAGTAACCGGAAGTCTGGAATTATAGTGAACCTCTATCTTTATCAAGGGAGTCACTGTAGACAACTGTCAAATTGCAGTATTCTGAAGTACCTGCTGGTAAAATAAAATTATCCGGAAGAACAACGGGGCTTTTTAACCAGGACCGAATGTCGAGTCCGGTACGGCAAATGAAGCATCGGCGTCTGCCTCCGTTACCTGGCAACGTAAAACAGGGGGCATCACCAAAGCTTTCTCGTAAACATGACCATTACAATTCAGGTAAATTAATGCATTTTTATAACTTGGTTTGAATTGCTTTTTCTTTTCCTGTTTGACTTCATGAATTCCAGTTTTAACTGTTTTCTTTAATATTTCTCTCTATAATATTTGTATATATATTTCATGAAAATATCTACATGTTTTACGAGTTTTGAGAATATCTTTATATTTATTATTATTTATTTATTTGCCTATTTAAACATTTTCTGCAGTTTCTTATAGGTCTCTGCAGATGTTTTTCGATTTGATTAAGTTTACCCATAGGACAAAAAAAAATGTCTACTTTGTTCTTGATTGTTTAAAGCATTTTTTTTGGTTTCTTTTGTTTTTTACAAGTTAAAGAGTGTTTTTGTTCGTTTTACTTTTTTCTATAATAATCTACCGTTAAACTTCTGAAAGAATGTCTACCCCATGCTGTAAATGACAATCTTTTGCAGTTCTACATGTTTAAATTTTTAATATCAGCAGTTTTTAACATTTTGAGATTAACTCCTTTTAAATAAGTATAGATTATTTCTTCTGGTGTTTTGTTATTTGTTCTTTTTTTCCCCTTATTTTGACTATTTCTACTTACTTAACAGAATTTTGCATTTTGCATTTCCCTCCTTTGATTTTTTTACTGTAAATCTATTCAGAAAAGGTCTACTGTGAATACAAGCTAATTATTAATTTTAATTTCTTCCGTTCATTTTTTACTGCTTAAGGAAAAGTCGGTTTTTCACTTCTATAAATCTATATCTATTTTCTTTTTACTAGTTTAACGAAAGTCGACTTTTTACTTGTATAAATATATCTCTATTTTCTCTTTACTAGTTTAACGAAAGTCGACTTTTTACTTGTATAGATATATCTCTATTTTCTTTTTACTAGTTTAACGAAAGTCGACTTTTTACTTGTATAAATATATCTCTATTTTCTCTTTACTAGTTTAACGAAAGTCGACTTTTTACTTGTAAAAATATATCTCTATTTTCTTTTTACTAGTTCAGAGAAAGTCGACTTTTTACTTGATTAAATAGGTCAATATTTTCTTTTTACTTGTATAGAGGCAGTCGACTTTTGTACTTCTTACTTATTGAATTTTTTTTTTTAATTTTCATTTTAAAGGAGACTTGCTATTCTTTTTCACCGTATTGGAAAACTTCTACTATTTGTTCATTTTCCAGCTGTGTCGAGATTTCTTTTTCGATTTTTACTAGATTATTTATGAAACCCCCTTTGACCCGTTCAGAAACTTTGGCTTCCAATATGTCAGTTTACTTCCAGGTCAGATCTATGCTTTACGACTTATACAGTTTAAACACTTCAACTTCCATAACGCTTTATTTTTACATTTTTATTACACTTAAAATCTCATAACGTGTCATAGTCAAATGTCTGTTAGATAAAATTTACACTTTGTTATATATATTTACGTAGGTTAGAAAAATATTATACAAATAAGTCAAGCATTAATCTATTTAAGGGTTAATAAAGGTATCGGTTTTCATTATATGTAAATATTTCAAATCTGAAGCTGACACAATGGTATTTCCGCTAGTGTTTTCAATTTTTTTTGTTTTTTTTTTTGTTTTGTTTTAACGTGTCTAAGGGGTGCCGTGTATTTAGAATATGAATTTTGATCTTGACATGTAAAGGTATAACAGTAAACAGTTTTTTTACAGGAATGTTTTATAGAAGTTGAAATTTCTGAAAGAATACCGCGAAATGAGATGCCAGTCAATAGTTCACAAGGATTCAAATGAGGCCCTGATTAGGGTACTGCAAAGACCTTAAAATATGTCTTTTGGATACTGTTATCTACAGCCCACTCTGGCTACGTTACAAATAGTTCGAATATCCCATTAAATTTACTACAATGTGATTTTGCAGCTGCATAATATACATTAAAAAGCAAATTGAGTTTATATAGTTGAATAGAAATGAAGGTTATTCACTGTTAATGATATATAAATATAGATGAGGACGGGAATATTTGATATGAATGTAGGTTTTATGCCAAATATTAATGGAGGTGAAATAATTTAATACGGCTGCTTTTTATTAAAACTTGATTTAAGTTCAACAGCCTTCTGATTTGCATTCACTTCGTGAAAAAGCGTTTTAAGTAACGCTATTCAACCCTTTAACATGTTATATAATTGTGTCTGAAAGAATCGTACAGCATACGGACATGCAAGGAATTCATTATATAAGTTTTGCTCATAAATAAAAGCGTTTCTTTGACCTTGATGTCGACTTAAAATGGCAGATTTTTTTCTGAAACACTGTCTCTGCAAAAAGCTTTACATACAAAGTAAATAAGCTTTGTAAGTGAATGCAAGCGTTTCTTAGACCCTGGAGATGATTAAAATGGCGATCTTACCCAATTGCATATCGTTTTATACTAATAGGTTTAGAAAAACAAGACTTTGTGAACAAAAAACTCTGATAATAGATTTAAGGTTGTATGTGTGTTTTTGAATGAGGGACCCAATGAAGAAAAAAAAGCTAACATATGAAGTGTAAAAGCCTCCGTTTAACAGTGTTGTTTCACACAATCGCAAAACGTTGTTGCTGTTAGTGTTGTTGTTGTTGTTGTGCTTACACGCTCAACTTATAAAACGTAAGCATTAATTTCATTAAATTGCCATTTGATTTCTGTGACACACGTAAACATTGCATTTGTCAACCCAGATTTCTTAATGATAAGAGCGAAAAAAAAAGAAATTATGATAAAATATGGAGAAAAAAAATTTCAAGAATATCTCGAAAACATGGCCATTTATTATGCACAAATATTCTTCCATTTGTTAATATGTCATTATGTCGTAGTGTCATTAATTTCCTCATTATTTACACGGGCTAAAAATGGATACGGAATTATCATAAGTATGGATACGTATACTCATTTTAAGACGTTTTGAAAACGTGGTTATATTACCTAGTGAGATTCAGGTAAAATTCGTAAAAATTTGTGATTTAATGTAAAAACATAGAAATGTTTGAAAACCAAAATGTGTTGGCAGGAAATTTCGGTCCCTGATAAAAATTTAAACAGATTTGATGCCTTGATGAAAATGTACCTTAATTATTTAGTTTATCTAATAATTCCAAACTGTGAAATTCTGTGGTACCACAAGGAGGTATAATGGTGCACAGGATTAGTTCAAGAAAACGGACTGAGAGTCGCTGCACATGCGTTTGTATTTACCCGTGCACGTTCATTTACTCCTTAAACGTCTAAATTTGAAAGTGCGACTTAACGGGGTCCTGTTGTTTGTCGGTCCGTCTCTTGGTTCGTCTGTTGACAAATCTGTCTTAGCGTTTTGTACGCAAGATTTGTCGCTTGTCAATGCAGTTCCATAATTCTAATTAGTTCAAAGATTCCGATGCTAATTACATATACTTTATTACATTATGCGTTTACATGCACAATGCATTTTGTCAGGTGTTGTTCCGGCATGCGTTGTATCCTTCGGATTTGAAAACGAGGCTGAAATCCAACCGCATTACAGAGATTGGCCAGTTCAACATGCGTTTATGCCACCACTTGGTGATAATCAATTATGTTTAAGTTCACTGGTAAGGTAATATGTTGATAAATATATATAAAAGATAGCAATTTATATTTTGTCGACCACTCCGACGTTCCATAAAGTTAATTTTGTTGTGTATATAGAGACGCCCTCATACTGTATTTTCCTCTTATTAAAGACGTACAATACAAAGCGAAAATACGTGATTTGGTTTTTAAATTACTGCTATTGTATACAAAAAAACATCATTACTCGGATCAAATAAATTATTCACGCAAAAGGTTAAATTGTAACATGTAGAGAGTCGCCGTCACTGGCTGTGACGTATATTTGGCTGTCAGGAATATCAGGTGTATCCGTTACCATGGAAACTCTATTACCAATTAAATTTCTGCTTTAGATCGATCGTTGTCGATAAATAAGGACAATCTTTATTATTGCAGTCGTGTTATTTTCTCTGCGTAAAGTAGCACTAGCAATTTGTATTGAGAATTTGTCTAGTTTTTTGTCTGTAATGGTATTTTCCATGCTGGTTGTTAAAGCGACTGACTCACAGAAATTAGCTTGGAAAAAAATAGTTTCTTTAAAATTTAACGGTTAATATATTATTTAAAAAAACATAATATATAATGCTTCTATACACCATGAAAACTGAAAAAAAAGATTTCACCAGTATTTGAACCCATGCCCTCTCGGTCAGAAAAATATAGAGGGACAATATACACCACTAATCCACATGACTAGTTAATCTGAATGTATCAAAATTAATGATATAACTAAAGTATCTACCCCGTAACGAACGGGGTAAATAAGTGAGTAAAACTTTATATTGTGATGTTTTTTGTAACAAAAATTGGTCAGTAACTTAGTTTAGATATGTCTTTTTTTAACAATTACAGCTAGTATTTCTAGATGTATACACATTTTCCTTTTTTCATTGCGGGCACATCTGTGAGGCAGTCGCTTTAAGAATATAGCTAATATTTTCGTAGTTGATTAAAATTCTCTTGTATGCATCATTTTAAACTATCTTTTAAAAACATAAAGCAATGGCCAAAACTAACGACATGTAGTCTATGCAGACATGAAGACAAATATCGTGGCAACTTTTGGTCAAGTTTGGATCTGGTATAGTGTAGCTTATTCCAAGAAAAATAACATTTTATAAAATATTAACAAAATTATTTTAAAAGACATTTGCATGTTCGAGTCCCGCAGACTTAGGCCGCAAATTTAAGAACAAAAAATCCTAAAGTTGCGAGTTTCTTTACAGATTAAGCAAGTTGTTTGGAAAGTTAACATAAAATCAAAGCTCTGAAAATACGATTTTGTACAGGTTCTCAATAAAACCGTTCGAATAGAATATACCTAAAGAAAAAGACAAAAGTATAAGGTTGTTAGCCACCTTTTGAATGATATTGGCGCTGAATAGTGACCACGCAATACGTTGTTTATCAACTGATCAATAAGTCATCAACTCAGAGACCTGTGAAAAAAATTGTGTACACTTCAAATTTACTCAAGTTGTGACCTGCATTACTCTTTTCAACAGTCAAGCTTCTTGCGGCAGTTATTTTTCCTTTTAGAAATGTATTCCAACGATATCTGTAAAGGTAGATCAATGCGTAGGAGATTGTTCAACAGTGTGACTCTTATATAGGTTTGAAAAGTGAACTTTGAGTGTCCTTCATCAGTCAGCCTTTAGTTAGTAGTGCCAGTCGGTCATCTCCGGAACTTTCATTGCCAGTCTGTCATATCCGGAACAGTCAGTGCCAGTCGGTCATATCAAGAACAGTCAGTGCCAGTCGGTCATATCCGGAACAGTCAGTGCCAGTCGGTCATATCAAGAGCAGTCAGTGCCAGTCGGTCATATCAAGAACAGTCAGTGCCAGTCGGTCATATCCGGAACAGTCAGTGCCAGTCGGGAATATCAAGAGCAGTCAGTGCCAGTCGGTCATATCAAGAACAGTCAGTGCCAGTCGGTCATATCCGGAACAGTCAGTGCCAGTCGGGAATATCCGGAACTGTCAGTGCAAGTCGGTTATATCCAGAACACTCAATGCCAGTCGGTCATATCCAGAAAAGTCAGTGCCAGTCGGTCATATCCAGAACAGTTAGTGCCCCTCGGTCATATCCGGAATAGTCAGTGCCTGTCGGTTATGTCCGGAACAGTCAGTGCCAGTCGGTCATATCCGGAACAGACAGTGCTAGTAGGTTATCTCTAGAACAGTTAGTGACAGTCGGTCATATCCAGGACAGTCAGTGCCAGGTTGTCGTCTCAACAACAGTCAGTTCAATTGGTTATATCCGGAACAGTCAGTGCTAGTATATCATCTCCGGAATGGTCAGTTCTAATCGGTTAACTCCGGAACGGTCAGTTCAAGTCGGTTACCTCCGGAACATTTCGAGAGAATCAGACCAAAACATTCATAAAACAGCAATGCATTTGATTCTCCCTTCCTTTAATTAGATTGAAAGTAGTTACGACATGTTTCCATTGTGTGTCAGAGACTTTTTTTGTCATAGTGAGCTTATGGTGTTAACGTGAGCTCCACTTGGGGATTTGAAATTGAAGCAATTTCTTTCGGCTTCAGGTATGACACTTTCGTAAAGCTTATTTGGTATATCAAGGTTTGCTTAAACTGCAGTTAAAGGGAAAATGCAATTCGTAAAATGATAGTGCTGCTATATCGTCTTAGTTTCAATGTGAAAATTATCGTTGTAATATATTTTAATATACCGAAGGAAGATATGTGCTAAGGGGAATTTTCAGATGGTTGGAGACACGCTAACTTTCATTTAAGGAGTACAGGGACATCTTTGTTAAGATTTTATTTGTTCTTCCCAGGGGAGGCAATTCAGTATTCTGTATGAGGTTAACATTTTCAGTCAAGTGACGTGTATATGGAAAAATAGAAAATACCAGGTTAAGTTTGTCAGATGCTAAATCTTGATATTCTTCCTACATTAAACAAGTTTATCTTCTATGCACGCAAGAATATAGTTCTGGTAAAAAGGTTGAGGGTTAGAAAAATAAACATAACCCATGAAATCACTCGCTCTATCCCTGACTGACACAGCCTGGTAGAGAATATATTACAATACAAACATTCTGTCAAGATTTGTTTTCATGTGTGAAACAAAGTAGAAAACACAAATCTTTGGCTTCTTTAAACATTGTATAGTACCGTCTGTTTAATTAGCTGTAATATTGTTGTTGTTGTTGTTGTTGTTGTTGTTGCTATGTGGTTTGTGTGTGTATGTGTGTTTTATTTTTCCTAAGTACTTCTGTTACACATATGACATTTATTACATATAAAGGCTTAACAAGTTATTTAGTAGATGTTAGTGTGAGATCATAATGCCGACACGAAACGTTGAATTGTATAAAGAGAAGAGTTTGTTTTATACTTAATTTGTTTTGAGTTATTTTGTTTGCAATTACAATGAAGAACGGTAAAATGAAAAGTGGTTTTCACCCTCCCTCTTTAAACACACACACACACACACGTACGCGCGCGCGCATGCATCTATGATTTACCGAACAGAACAGCGGGTAGAAGAGGGAACTCCCAGGGGACGACCAGGGCTGAGTGTCTCCAATAATATTCCACATCTCACGTTTTCAGCACGAGTACTGCTTTGAACCCAGAAGATTATCTTAAAGATCCATTTGTTTCCTAACATTTGTATAAAAAATAGACTAAATAAAAAAATGAAACCCGTCCTTAACGTTTTGGACTGTTTGGGAATTAATGCCATATACATTCACTGTTTTGTTTTCTCAAAGAAGCCTTTCATGTTATACATGAACCACATGTTCCCTTCTCTGTTCAATACTTTTTAGATCGAAAGTAGTCAGTATACATATTATATTTCGACAAGAACGCAGCTGTTACGATGTGCAACTAGGCGAGTCCACTGAGAGTTTACAGATTGATACTGGCTTTTGAAAACAAAAACTCACGATTTATGATTATGATGGCTCTTGCACTTTTTCCTTATACATGTACATATATATCTATGTCCGAACTTGAAATACACATTCTTATAATTGAAAATATGTTCATATTTAAATCATATTTCTGCCGTCGTCTTTTTTTCAAAATTAAATCTTCATTTCACTTCTTTTTAAGTAATTCATGTTGAAAAAAAAAACTCTTTCCAAAAGCTTTATATTCTATGTGAAGTGAATGAATTGTCATTTCAGCTGATGGCACTCAACACTGCTGCATTTTTTTGTTTCATAACTTAACAACAAATGTACATAATCTTGTTTTAAACGTGTCTGTCTCGTCAGCTTATGCGTCGTAATAACTTAAACGCGAAGACAATTACACATGTATAATAATTTTATTACCAAATACTTTAAATAATGCATTATCTTGATAATCACGACTAGTCAGTGTATCATTAGATTAACTTTTTAGAACGTCATTTTTTACGTTCATCCGTCTTTCAGATTTTATGATTCGAAGCGGGTGCAATATATGTGGCTTAGACCCACCCCTTTGTACATGTATTGAAATGTATCGGATCTACCAACTTTTAACTTATTTTAAACTTTATCTTTTATCCGGCTTTTCCTTGCTATACTCTATAGCAAGCAAAAGGCGGACAAAAGAGTAAGTTATAGAAATTGATAATATTTTTCACTGAATTTTGACCATACCTTGTGCACGCTGGAAATAGGAACTTGAGAACTCCAATGTTTGAATCCACGACATCCTGGTTAGAGATCGGATGTTTTAGCACAAACGCCCTAAAACAAAAAAGTGTTCGTCCTTGAAAATCTTTCTTCTATTATTCATTATATTCTAGGCACCTCTTAAATAATGCTACATATCAACTGTCTACATTTGGAAACTTAAACTGACATAAAACTGTCAGACGTAATTAATTACGCTATCCTAAATGTTAGTAAATTAAGAAACAGTTTTTCTTTTACTTGATAGTCTGCCCGATCTATGCTACTTTATAATTACACACGAACATCTGTAGCATTTTTACTACATATATTTGTCGCTTGTCTTGTTGCATTTACCTAAAAACCATCATTGAAGAACTTGACCAATCGTATCTAATTAGTTCAGCATCAGTGCATGTTCTAACTGTGTATTATTCTTAAAATGGAAAACAGGAAATGGATTCCCGATTTTTTATTAGGAGCTAAAAAGGAACACTACCATTTCAGGTCATAAAATGAAAAGAGAACTTCCCTTATTGACTGTAAAGGTTTTAGTATACTTCGAACATCAACTTACTGCTTCGTTTTAACTTTATCAACTTACTGTGCACTCTTTATGACGTTTTAACATTATTTACCTACGTTTAGCTCTTGACTGCCATTTTAACTTTGTCAGCTTATGCTTTGCTCTCTACTGACGTTTTAACAATATCAACTTATGCTTTGCTCTTTACTGACATTTTAACAATATCAGCTTATGCTTTGCTCTTAACTGACGTGTTAACAGTATCTGCTTATGCTTTGCTCTCTACTGCCGTATTAACAATATCAACTTATGTTTTGCTCTTTACTGACGTTTTAACAATATCAACTTATGTTTTGCTCTTTACTGACGTTTTTACAATATCAACGTATGCTTTGCTCTTTACTCACGTTTTAACAATATCAACTTATTCTTTGCTCTTTACTCACGTTTTAACAATATAAACTTATGCTTTGCTCTTTACTGACGTTTTAAAAATATCAGCTTATGCTTTGCTCTTTACTGACGTTTTAACACTTTCAACGTATGCTTTGCTCTTTACTGTTCTTTTCTAAATTGTAGTAACTTTAAATCCAGTTGTAATGTTTTGTTGTTGTTGTTTTTTTCCCAGATGAACGTAACAGCAGGGAACATTTGTCCATTAAAGGCCATAAATTATCCTCTTTGAATCACAGTATTGGAAGCTGGTCAAATAGTAGCTCGAGACACTCCTCCGGTCGTTCGAAGGACTCAGCCGGTAAGTTGTAGCGTACAGGTTTCATAACAGTTTCTTTTCAAAAGCATTATTGTTT
The DNA here is from genome assembly GCA_012932295.1 of Cyclina sinensis. Classification (NCBI taxonomy): domain Eukaryota; kingdom Metazoa; phylum Mollusca; class Bivalvia; order Venerida; family Veneridae; genus Cyclina; species Cyclina sinensis. The sequence goes on along the minus strand of JAAONU010000012.1, from coordinate 49,726,244 downwards.
GAATTTTTTTATAATATTCTTTATTTTTTATATTTTGCTCGCTAAAATGTTTTTAGCATTAGGCTAGTATGAATATTTTGACCCCGTACTTTCTGTGCTTAAACTAAACATTGACATATTTATATGTATACTTCTTATAGCATATATATATCAATCTATTCATCGTTCAAAATCGATACATTAGTTTTTGTAAACTTGGGAATTTAGCCGAGCTGGATTACTTCCCTTTGTTGATAAACCGAACTTATGCATAGTATTGTGTTAATTTTCACTACATTAAACCTAATCTGCAAGATTACTCGACACAAATCAAACCAACGTATCACACATGTAATTCATGGGGGCTCGGATTAAGGAATCATCCTAAATATCATTAAATTTTTTAGTTGAGGAGCGAAGGGTTAAACTCGCGACCTCTGGATTTCACATGCAGCGCATTAACACACGATATCGCACGCATTTTGAAGTGCGCTACCATCATTTTCAGTATAGTTGTTGCCTGTATGATCGTCAACCCCGAAGAGTTAATTTCTGTTAGGTTATAGGGGATAGTGCAAGATACAGAAAGCTTCACAATCTGGAGGCAATTCTAGTTTTATTCTATTGTCAGTAACACTGATACATAGGACCTCAGAATTTATCGTCTGAGAGACAAATGGTTGTGTTGGTGAAGAAGCGAGTGATCGAACTAGCGACTCAAGGATTACAAATCTAGTCTTTACCGCTAAACCACTAATGATCTGTTCACTGTGTGAGCTTTCCAATGCCAGCATTGAACTTTATATCGACAGTGGCAAAGTGGTTAATCATGCCTTTGTGATCCTGTTTTCTTTTAACGTATAAATTATATAGTTATAGTTATATAGTATTAAAGTTATAAGCCATTTATATAGAGCTAGATTTGCGACTAAACTGAGCGTTTTACAAATTGACCTTCAGAAGAAATTATTTTACCGTGGTTCCATGTATCGGTGAACACTGAACATGTTAAAGAATCAGCGATGTCTCCAGAAGGAGATACACTTAACCCCACAGCCTATAATAGCTAAACTATTCAGCCGACGTCGGACTAGTCGGGAGCTGGTCCCAACGCACGATAGATACGTTTAAGTAGAGAGAGATAACTCTACCTTCAGTGCAAGGCGATCCAGTAAAGCTAATGGTTTGGTTGAATATCCGCACGGTACGAACAAAAACAGTAGATTGTATTGTAATTGAAGGTCATGACGCAATGTTAATATGTTAATATCTATAAAGAACAGACCCAGTGGACTAAAACGTTTTGATTTTTTTACACAACTGAGACAGTATCTGGGTTAAGTGCACGCTTATACATTTGTAAAGTTAATCATAATACGGTTTTGTGAAGAAAATTTAAATCTTGACGGTTCATCAATGACTTGTTGCGTTATCAAATAACGTAATATATCGGTCAATGACAATTCGGTACAGGGGTATGAGACACGTTTTGACGAGAAACAGGTCGAATTATTTAAAATTTGTAACAGAATAAAAAAGCATCATAGGGGAAATACGCTCTTTACAATACTCTATTTTCTCACATAGGGGAAACAAGGAAAAAGACACGTAAATCTCACCTTGGTAGGCTTTTATATATCTATATTGCTCTCGATAATTTTGACCTTGACCTTAGTTAAGAAACATTTTCAGATATTGCTGATCGCTGACTACCTTCTTCCTACAGTTTTGTTATTCATTTTATGTCTGTGTGTTCAGATGTTACTCTTTATTATTAAAAGTCTTTTTTTTTTGAGAACGTGACCATGACCCCTGAAGCTCGTTTAGCATAATATAATGTTTCAATTCTAATGAAATACCATATTCTCTACAAGACTTTGGGCTTAGCGCATTTTTCTAGAGATTTTAACACGCATTAAAACAATCTTTATTCCATTAGAAAAATTAGACTTTTCAGACTTTATACATTTTTTTGGCTTCGCCAACGGTTGATAGCTTTTTTATTGATTTTGTCCATATCTATATGATAGCTTCAGCAATACTTTCACATCTACCAGCTGATTTTTACCTTGACCTTATTTTTGTCACGACCTTGACACACACACACACACACACACACACACACACAAACAATAGATTCGAATTTATAATATTTAAAGACATGATTAACTTATGCACATTTTCAAATAAAAATTTGCAGATTTTAATTTTAAAAAAATGTACATCTTTGTGTTAAGTAAATTGGCTGAAAGACAACGACTTCTTTGACGTCAGTGAAATGTTTCGAACATAAATATTTGAATATGTACAAATAAAATAAAATAATATGAGAATTTTTTAAGCACGTTTGAATAACCCGTATATTTTTGCCGTGATCTTAAGTGAAAATAATATCGGCAAATTTATACTCCAGAGCGCTGTAAAATTAAACAAAAGCCGGTAAGTTTTATTTAAAAATCAACCTAACCAAACTTTGTTATCTTTGAAGAATTGGTTTTCAAGATTTTATACCCCTGTTAACAACTGGCCTGATTTTCTTTAACAATATTTCGATAATGCTTCGGACTTATGCGTACAGCTTACTTGATTGTGTAAATAAATACCGCATGTACTGCCTAAGACAGTTTAAAACTTCTCTGGATATTTTGCTCTAGTTGAATTAATGCGGCTTGAAGTGAATTTCAAGGTTTTACAGCGTTTTTACCTTACGCGTGTGAATGATACGGCTTTAAATTGTGCTTAAGGACTTGTATATGAGTTGTATTTTATACATGGGAAAACATTCGTTACATATGGAATGGGAATGTTTTCTTACTACCAAGAACAGTGTCTACCTATTCATTCGATGATTCTGACTGAGATAGTATAATTATAAGTAAGGCGAAACTGCGAAAAGTTGATACTCCATTAAAACATACCTTTCAGAGGTATTTATAATACTGCTTTAAAATCATCATTCAAAAATAAAAACGACAGCAATAAATGTCTTTTCATGTCGGAAGTTAGAAGATCATAAAATAGCACTGCAAATCTTACTGGTAAATCAAACATTAGTTGTCGAAATATTCTTACACGTCTGCTGTACTATATTACTAAGATATTTACTTTTTGTTAGATAGTAAATAAATTGTGTTTATTGTTGACTCCAAGACTTTATAAAAGGCTTGATTAATAATTAGTCTATCAAACTGTACTTAAGAAAACCTATGTCGCGAAAACTTGTGACAGTACATACTATTCCGTGACGTTTTATCATAAGAAATAGAAGTCAATTTATAAAAAAAATACAAAAAAGTATAGCTTAGTTGATACATGAATGTGAGTTAAGTTCATGCCTTGACCTATTGTGCAAGACACGAAATTTGGGATCTGTTGATAAATCATCCTCGAAACAGGTGGATCCGGTCTGCTATTTATAGAGTACAGCGCGTTTCGGTTATTTACAGAGGCATACCATAAAATGTCGAACATTCCATTTTCTTCCAATCATGTGAATATGAATGGTATTCAAGGTCCTAACCGGCTGAATGTACTAGTAAAATAGTCTTTTTAGAGAGCATTGTTGTTGCACCATGTTGGGTGGATTGCCATGTATTACAAATGCACATTTAATTTATTGCTAAACGCTTTTAGGAAAAAGAAAAAAATGAACATAGGTTCTTCTTCTATTATTTTTCATTTTAACCCATTAATGCCCTAGCGTCTGCAAAAATAGACATTAGCAAACAGTGCAGACCCAGATCAGACGCAGCAATATGCGGCGCCAGATCAGGGTCTTCACTGTTTGCATAGAGGACTCTATTTTCTAAATAGAATAAAAATTGAAAATTTATACCAGAAGCCCGTTTAATTGAAAATGGACTCGTCCAACTGACAAGGATGGCATAATCCATTAGGCATAAATGGGTTAAAGTGAATGACCAATACAGTACAAGTAAATTTCAGGGTATGCCCATTTAACAAAGGTCGAAAACCTAAACACATTTTACAGTCATATAAAAAAACGTTTTGAAGATTCACAAATTGTAGAATATTTTTTCTGCTTTCAAATACGATTGTTAGGTCAGAGTTCAATGTCAGCTCGTAACTGTACATTTTCAAAGCATAAAGTATCAGGTTTGCTTATGAGTTATTGTTATGTATAAAAAGTAAATCACTTTGTTCTATTTATTAAAATGAAAACTCTTACACAATTGAAAGTAATTTTTTTGATATCTGTCATTTTGTATTTAGGAATTACTATGGAACTTTAAAAACCTTTCCTTTCTTCAATTTTTGCAAATACATCTTGAGTACTTTTCTGCCGTTCTGTACGACAAAGCTTCAAGACGGGAGCTTTTGACAAACTTTTTTATACCTGTATGTTCAAAAAATGTCTTTAGGCTTTAAGACACATAGAAAAGTGTTCAAGTGAAATTAATGGCTATCCATCCCAAAATGCTGCAACAACAACTCTCTGTATGAAGATAACATAAATATAGTCAGTTTACCTGCTGTTCTTAGAATGTCCGACTGACATTTGGGTAATAATTCATTCAAAATCATTTATTTTTTCTTGATTTTAATAAAACGGAATACTCCTGGTTTTATGGTATGTCTCTTTTAAAGAAAGCTACTACGTTAAATTATCTCCCTTTTTGGTTTCGGAAAGAAATAAGTTCAAGATAAATGGTGTTTTTATTAATGCTTAAAGGCATTAAAAGTGCATGATGTCATAAGTTTAACATTACTAATCCTATTTATCTTACAAACTTTACCTTGAAAATATATAGGTTATTGCATTTGTCTATTTCAGTTGAATTTTATATTGAAATTGGTTTTATTTTCTGCCCTAAGTAACAATGAGTGGGGTAGGGTGGAGTGGGTTGAGAAGAACCTGTCCCACTTAGCTCTAAAGGGTTTGCTTGTATAGCCAAGTATACATTATAAAATCAAATCATTCTTGCTAACTATGCTAAACTCACGACTGATTTAGGAAATTGTAAAGGAAATGGAAAATGTGTAAACTTGCCACTTTGGAGGGGGGACTTAAACCAATTAAAGCGTTTCTTCTGTTTAAATAAAACGACATTTTAACAATTGTATGTGTTTTGAATGGAATTAAGAGCTTTTTTTTCACTTTAATGGTCTTACTCGGGTTTGTTCGATTGCAGTGTTCAATATGCAAATTATATTTTTGATCGAGTTATGATTTATATTGACTTAACGTGTTTGACGTTCTAACGGCTTAAGAAATTGTTTAATCTATTTAATTGGAAATATTCCAGAAGTTTAACAGGGGTTTTCGGATCAATTAAATACACATAAGTTGGTAGACAAACTGTATACATGTCTTAAAACTTTACCCGTCATTTTGCATTTTTTTATCCATTTCTGAAAATAAATGGGGCGTAATTTACCATAACCTAAAGAGGACACTTCAAATATAAGCTCGAGAAAGCTGTCAAGATACTTGTGTAAAATTGATAAGTCTTTTTGGTATAGTTAAGTTTTTGAAAAACTTCGCTTTGAGCTCCTGTATAAAGAATATACATTAATCAATTTTCGAGATAAATCTTTGTAGATCCATTGGTTTGTGTAAGTAGTTCACTGTATCTACATACAAATGTATATATATTTTTATAAGAACGAAAAGCAGGAAAAACTCAAAATCAGAATAAGGAAAAATGGATGCCTAGCTGCTTAACAATATTCGTAACTATGAAACAATTTTCAGATAATGGAAGTTGTATTAGCAACTGCTACAAGTACTTGCAATTCAGCTATCTATTTATGAAAATTGACAGTTTCAGGAACTAATATTACACAACTGTCAAAATGGGGTAAATGGTTAGCTGCTCAATTGCTTGCATTTCATTGTATCCAAATTACTAGTTTTATAACTGCATTTATATATTTTGTTCAAAAACTTTAAAAAAAACGAATATCGAATGTATTCGAATATGGCAAAGCAATGTTTTAAGAAAATATACATGAAATAGACTTACTGAATCAAACCAGTTTCTTTAATAAATGGGTAGAACTGTTTAACATGTTTCAGACATTAAAAGAATGCCCCTCGAAACACTAACATTTTAATCAAACTCAGAGCAGATACATTTTTCTCTTTTTTTTCGTACAAAAAAAAAGATTAATGTTCTAATCTTAAGTTAAAATGTAAACAAACCACTTTGATAAAATGTATGCCCCTGTTGCTACCAAATAGGTCACCACAGCAAATCAGCTTTACCATCGATGACATTTGTTCCAATAAGTAAACGCGAATGTCAATTTTCAATAATCGAAAATGGCGGGCTTCGATGATTAATTTTTTGGGATGTGCAAATGCGGAGATAGATGTTTAATACTAAGACCCTGGTCGGTCTCCTGGCGTCAGGAAAAGATAAGAGAAACCATTTCTATTCAACAAAGTGTTGACAACACTATGTGATATACATACAAGGATATAACGGACTTTATAGAGTATTCAAAAAGCGTAACCTCTCTCGTTTATACTTATTTAACGAATGTGAAAAGAATTGTATGATCGACTCGCTGTGTAAATATATAAAATGGGTTCGATTGAATAGGTAGATCGGTGAGGTTATAGAAGCAGTTAAATCACCAAATATTAAGAATACGTTTGAAATCTGATTTATGCAGAGAAATGAAATATGAAATCTGTCAATTGCTTCAGAAATTACGGATGTGAATGGAAATAAAAAGGCATTGCAGCCAGTGGAAACATTTTGTCACTTTAAAAGGAATAAATTTTCTATGCTTACGGTCGCAGACGTGACTGTACTGCCAAACGAGATATAAAAATGTTACAGAAATTAGTGATCAAAAAGGTGTACAAAATAACTCTTAGAACGAAAACGGTGACACACGAATAAAGTTTCAGAGAAAAACGTTTTTGCTCATGGACGATTTGTAAGGATTTGAAAAGGGCATTTCCTCTGAAAGGGGGTTTGCTTACCACTATACATGTATACGTGCCATAATTCAGTGCATTGAGTTTATTACCCCTTAGTGCAGGAGTACCTTTACTGTGAGAATAATAACAGCTATGTGATAATAACACGAAACAGACGAAACATTTATTAATCTGGATGGTTAACTGGACTGCATGACCTAAAGTAAATAAGCTAGATCGGTGTGTGCAGTTTGCAACCTTGTTTCAGTATGACAGGTAGGTACAAAATAGCCTATTTTCCTTAATTATCATGATTATTTATATTTAAAAAAACCTGTACTTTTCTATATCACAGATCACTTTGGTCAGGCCGATAGCATCTGCGGTACAGTAATTAATCCTTCTGCTCAGTTTGCACTTATGAGTGCCAGTCACGAGAAATATTGAGTACAAAACTGTGTTGTAACGATGACGTCATTAATGAAGGCTCCTTATGCTCTAATCATGGTTTCAATGTAATTAAACAATATTTAGTTATGAAGTCATTAAGTTAATTAAGCAAATAATAATTGATTTGATAAAACGTTTTATATTGCGGTATCTCAAGGACTATACTTCATTTATAGGATCTACCAATTATTAATCTATTATTTTTACAGTCCGAAACAGTCCTGTAACAAAGGGACATCAGTTTCAAATAAAAATTTGTTTTTGGATACATGTACTTCCCAATACGGTGCTAGAATCAGATTTCAACAGTCAAAAGACAAGCCTTTTAATTGGCTGCGTGTGAATCTGGTTTGAATATTAACCAATGAAATGTCAGATTCTGTAAATAGGCAAGCAAACAGCAACGTTAAGTTTGGTAGAGAAAATAATCAAAATAAGTCATGATAGAATATTTCATCACTTTTTTTATAAAGGTTGGTGAAATTCTAGATTCCAAGAACTTCAAAGTATTCTCATTTCCTTTTAATGCATTGCATGATTCTTCAGAATGTCCTAAGAAACGGTTTATGTTGTTGTTGTCGTTTCTCTTTTTTCTTTTGCAACTCGAATTCCAGACCACTGTCGGAAGTTTTCCGAAAAAAGGCTTAAATAATCTTTGAAAATACTTGTTAGACCTTGTTTCCAATTTCATTTGTCGTTATCATTCTTTTTGCAGTTATAAAATAATGGATAATTCGACGGTTTATAGCAAATCATGCTTACCATAAAAACATACACGAACGACCCATGAATGGAATTTTTATTTCAACATTACTATCTGTTGTATAAACCCTTTTCAAATGTTTTCTGCGGTTATTTGGTTAACCATTTATTGATCGAATAATGTTTAGTCCCTGTATCTGGAGTTGCTGTCCAAATAATACAGATAATGAGAAATATCATTTTAAATTCTGTAATGTCGAGATTCGAGTGCTAACTCCTACGTATTTTTTCTTTCTATTTTTCTTCAATTTTTTTTATACGACAATTTTTAAAAGCTTTTTCACAGTACATTAATATGTGGGCAGACACCACCAGTCTTGATGATAAAAATGTATTTTGAAGAATTATGTTTCTTGGTTTTATGGAATGTATACCACGTTTTTTAAAGAAACTTTAGCATTTTCTGTTTTCATTGATAGATAACACTAACTGACCAGTTGACTGAAATAAGAATGAAAAGTCACATGATCGTGATTTCAAATCAGACTTCATGATGTTACAACAAACTGTATATTCAAACCGTATTATTCATTTATGCTCGTAAGTCATTATTAGCTTCAATAACGTGACCGTTAGCTTATTTCGATGCAGGAAGTGATAATCACGTGGCAAGCCAAATAATGAGTAGAAAGTCGTGCGAAAACACGTGGCAAGCAGAATAATGAGTATTAAGTCGTGCGAAATCACGTGGCAAGCAGAATAATGCGAAAATCACGTGGGAAGCAGAATAATGAGTATAAAGTCGTGCGAAATCACGTGGCAAGCAGAATAATGAGTTTAAAGTCCTGCGAAAACACGTGGCAAGCAGAATAATGAGTAAAAAGTCCTGCGAAAATCACGCGGCAAGCAGAATAATGAGTTTAAAGTCGTGCGAAACAGGTGGCAAGCCAAATAATGAGTTTTAAGTCGTGCTAAAACACGTGGCAAACAGAATAATGAATTTAAAGTCGTGCAAAAACACGTGGCAAGCAGAATAATGAGTAGAAAGTCATGCGAAAATCACGTTGCTCGATTATTCAAATCGTTTTAACCTTCTTTTCTACACATTCAAATACTTTTTGCAGAAAAAACATTGATTTACCTTCTCGGGAACGAAAATTAAGGTAGTATTTAAATGAGTTAAAAGGTTAGTTTCAAACAGTTGAATTCTTTTTCGGCAAACTTTTTCCAAACTGCCCATTTATACACATCAGAATTCCGGCAAGGTATGTTTTCATGGTAAGTTTGTCACAAAGAAATAATCTTACTGTGCTCTTACATATTTATTTAATTCTTCGTTCTTATTTTTTGTTGTCCTACATTGTTCATTTCATAGATATACCATGACCATTTAACCTTTTACCACAATTACAGACGTGTAACCTAAATTATCACAAATAACCTAAAAACATTATCACTAACAGAGGAATACTGGACCAGATAAAGTCAACACTTATACTGAATCATCTAACAACACTCAATGGTACTTAAATGATAGTGGTATTTACTGTTCCATCTAAACGCTGATTGGTATTTGTATTTTAATTCTGTGGGATGCGTCCTCAATATAACTCGTACTTGATTGTACGCATTTTTTATATTATGGTAAAAGCAAATTCACCCCTCACCCGCCACCCCTACCCCCCCCCCCCCCCCCCCCCCCCCCCACCACCACGCCTTCAATCCCAACCACATCCCATCTCATACACGCACACACTGAGGTTCTTCAGCGGTCAAAGACATAAATTGAATATGTAGTTATTTATGTATTTATCAATAAATCTGTACATCATGGGCTCTTAGGATGTGGGTCTAGTACTGGTCTCTTGGTACGATGATAAAAAAACTCTTTGCCCGTCACAAGTCTGACAGTTAAAAGGACGTTGAACACCAACCAACCAATCAAACATAACCAACCAACCAACCAACCAACCAGTTATGCGCCTTCTCTACAAGTTCACATTTAAAGCTGTCTTGGTATAATAAGATTCAGCAAAAAATATTAACCTTGAAAAAGTTAGCACCTTGTCTGTTAACTTGCAACCAGCATCATGTGACATGCGTGGTGGCAACAGTTAAAAGAAATAACCGCTGCGTGGGTTGCCATCGATGGACCATTTTGACCAACGTTACCAAGAGACATAACTGTCTTAGGTATATATAGTTTAATAAGGCAGAAAATACCAAAGAAATATAGTAAATGATTTATGCGGCTGTAATCAGCAGTGTGAAAATGCGTGTAGAAAACTCGAAATAAAATCTACCTTTTAAAGGAATATTCTTTGTACATATGGGTCAAGTAACTCAAGTTAATTTAACTTAACACTTCTTCTCATGAAGAATCTCTACTCTACTGACATTGAAATTTGTCGTAGACACTTGACTTTCCCACGAACAGTAAATAAAGCGTGACAAAACACGATTTTTGCAGTATACCGTTAAAGCTAGATTTTCTTTAATGTATAGGAGTATTAACCGCTCTACAGAGTATAGCTAAACTTTGTTGTTGTTGTTGTGGTTTTTTTTTGCCAGATATGGGACAGTATTCCGCAAGAATACAGGAACAGTAAAAGTAGTGTAAAAAAAAACAAACTTCAAACTTTTTTCTTCAAACTTATTTCTGTTGATCATTTCGTTTGTTTCTTTTTTTTCCCTTTTTATGTGTGTTTGGGGGAATACATTAAGGGGTCCAGTTTTTTTTCTTTTACCCTTTGCCTAAGGGGCTGTTATTATAACAGTTATCCAAACCAGTTCAGTGCACAACTGAAATTTCAATGAAAACTGTCATTGCTCGACACCACATCATAGAACATTTTGTATCAACTTCTATAACTGTTTTACTGGTGAAACATTTGTTATATAAAACAGTCATAAAAATGAAGAGACTTCCTGCCATACAAACTATAAGAAACTAATAAAGCTAAACTTTACACCTCTGCCTAATTTTCATCTTTTCTTTTCAGTACATATTCACAAGAACACGTCTGATGGCTGTTTAACATTGCGATACAAATCATAAGAACTTACCAGATAAAATTACAATTAAATATATGTGAAAGAAGTATGTATCGCGTTTTAGAATACTCACAGACACGTTATTCAAAAACCCACTTAAACTGTTCATTTACATTTAATCGATTTTGTTGAAAAGAAGAAGAAGAAGAACGGAGAAAAATACGCTGTGGAGTGTCAAGTAGGGAGCTTAAAGCGAGTTTGTTTAGGAACCCGCCTAGTTTATGTTCTAAATCCAGGCTTCCGTCCCAGACACACACATGTTCACCTTCACAAAGACCCCTTTTATCAAATGAAATCAGATGAAACTCCTTTAAATATTCGCAAATATTCGTATCTGGCAGTCTAAACAGTCTATTCAAAAATCATCCGAAACTTTATCAAGTTTAATCAACTATCTAAATATATTAGTAACAATGACGTCAGCATGAAGACCCCCAAGTAGATTATTTAACCCAAATACTAGTGAAAACCAATTTGTACTAACTTTTCATTATTTGTTTCTATTTTCACACACATTCGTTGTTTAAAATTAAATGTACCTAATCTAGTTAAGCTACATAAAGTTTCCTTCTGGTTGCACACATTTTTTGCATATATTGAAAACGTTTAAAAGGAAGCATTGATTTTAACGCTCTTATTTCTGCTTTTGAATTATCTTGCATAAAATTCAAACTAGCTTCTGGCTTTAACAACTTTCTTACACAGCTAACTCTTAAACTTTTTTAATGGACTGGTCCTTTATTCAATTTAGACAATCGCATTTTTCATTCATTGGGGTATTTCTTCATAGAGTAGATTCTGTATGAAAATTAAATGAAAATAAATCAAAAGACGGTATTCTAACTACACAGGAACGTTCATCAATGCTTCGAACATGTAATAGATATTTTATTTTTGTACAACGCAAAAATGTTGTACGGAACAACAACCATGCCGGTATGATCGTGGCCTGTACTGGCACACTTACTTGTACCTTTTCAAATTGACTGTGTAAAACGAAGACCTAAGACCTCCTGGGTTTTTTTTAAAAAATAATTTCATAAATGAAACAATAATACGCTCATAGAACTGGTTTTCCCCATCCTTACCCGGTCTTGGGTTCGATCTCACTGGCTAGAATTGGATCGTCATTTCTACTTTTCTCCCTTCAGTTTTGCAAAGGTCTAGAAAAGCAATTGCTAGTATATGAGCTTACACTAACGGTTTCTTTATGGTTACCATTAAGGTCTTGGATTCGGGCTAAATTTGCTTCAAAAACAAGTGTTTAATCGTATGCTGCCATGTTTTTTTTTTCCTTACAAAGACTTCGGTGCTTCCTTTTAACGAATTTAGAAAGAAAAAAAGTACGCCTATCTATGTAGAAAGGTGTATATTGAAACAGCAATAATAAACTTTGCTGAAAACCTCTTACGTCATACCGCCTTGTTAAAATGCATTCCTTGTTCATTAATAAGAAAACTTTTGGACTTTTTCATTTTAAATGGCAGTTGTAGATTTTTTTCTTATTTTATTTTCAGTACAATTAAGTATTTGTCATCTTTCCTCTTTACAATACCTTCTTTTCGTGGATTTAAGCACAACAGCCGTCATTTTCGTCATCCCTGTCACAGAGAGTAAATAAGGTCTTTCATTCAAGCAATTTAGCTGTATTCATATCTTAACCATGTTTCTTCCATTGAACGGAAAATCAAATCAATCTTCCTAACTCGATTAAAGATGAATGAGCGTTCTCTTTTGTTCCAGATTTTAATCAAACTGGCCACCCTCGGATAATCAAGCAGGCTCTTTTGCTGGTACCCGTATTGATTTGCGTGACAGTATAGAAAGATAATTAAAAAAGACATGTTTGAAAATATAATACATCTATAATCGGCTGAATATTATTGAATGTTAATGAACGCAACGAAGGATTAGGCTATCAGACCGAAAGCGATTGTAATTTATAACTTTGATATTTTCTTCATTTTCTTTGACCTACATGGTTGATTGAGCGGCCACCAATATCAGATTAAATTTCTGTGTCAAAAGTGTAGTATTTCTTTCGGTTATTGTTTATTTCTATCGTCATTTACTGTGTTAAACGGAGATAGATAAAATTATTTGCTAAACTGAAACCTTAAAGCAGAACGGCTTATCTCGAGAAGGTCAAAATGTGTTCAGTTTAAGTTGATCAAAGAAATAAATTTTCTGAACTGTAGTGTTTCAATGAATGTAAAATGTAAATAAAGCTAGGTAAACAGATATTGTGTAAACCTGTTTCTATATTTCAAATTGATTTTACTGTTAAGTGAAACGGGTGTAAAGTTTTCTCTCTAATTAACTGTTTAATATCTCTGACTGTACCATGTTTACCAACTGATGAAATTTACACGTTGACAAGTGACAAGATACATTGAACAGTGATCATATTAAAGTTGAAATGAAAATGAATGGTGATGTATCCGAGAGAGAAAGTGAAATTATAAATAATGGAAGTGAAGATTGTAAAAAACTAAGGCTTCAGACGGGTGAGATTTTTTTAAGTAAATATAAAAAAGGAAATATAAATGTTTGTTGATACTGTGATCTTGTAAAATAGAAAGTAAAATAAATATTGTTCGTCAAATTGTAATATACACGTTTCTTTATCATGCATTTACAATATCATAGAAATTGTTGAAAGAAGAAATATGAGTTATCGGTTATCTCAAATGTTTGGTTGCAAATTTTTGCGTTTTTGATCAAATCTGATCACGTTTAGGCTAGTTTTTGCAACATTTAACACGAATTTGATATCTTGTGTGTGTAATGTAATATTCCAATTTTCTAATGCAGTTGTTCATTTTTAAACAAGTTTTAAAATAAAAGCCTTGAAGAAGATTTTGAAAATTGTGTTAGATGAAATACTGGTAATATATATCAAACTTGTATCTTCGTCAAAAATTACCATGACTGTTTTTATGTTTTGTTTGTTGTTGTTGATTTTATTTTTTGTATATGACGTGGACCATTGATAAAACAACCCTGTTTTGGTATTAAGCAAAACAAGAACAACAACAACAACAACAGTATCGAATATTTATTTATTTATTTTTTTATCTATTTATTTATAGAGAAAACCCTTTCTTATTTTTTTTATTCTTTACATATAAAACATAAATGAAATATAAAATGATACAAAATTAATACATTTTAATGACAGACTTGGGGTCGTCCGGTCGAGTACCCATGATTGTATTTAGGTTTGATAAAATCCATTAATTTGCGTATCGTATTCATTTGTATAGGTCTGTCCTTTGTAACTCTTGCGAATAAAGGCAAGCTTTGTTTTATTTTACGTCACGGGATGATTAAGATGTGCAAAACTCGGCTAAAAGGTACATGGTTTTCAGGTCAGCTTTAGAATTCTTAAGTTTAAGCACGGAGGATTATCTTAATCTCTTAATCCTTTGTAAGTGTGAAGACTTGGATGACATACACAAGAGGTCGAGGCAATCCGGGTTTATTAACAACAAAGTAATTAAGACATTGTCATAAACAGCTCATTAAGACTCGGAGATTCTGTAATCTTATGGAGCAATTTAAACAAACAAAAATCCTTTGTCTGTTAAATACGTAAATGGTACATATTTTATATTTTATATATTTTTTTTTCTTGGGCAACCCATTATGATACAAATGCGCCATACATTAGGTGTTATGTGTTACGCCTTATCTGTTAATATATATAACGATGTACCTGTGTTACAAGTTACTTAAGTTTGATAAAGATTTTGTTCTATTCTGTTCTGTTCTGTGAAAATCATCTCATGTTTGAATCATAAAACATACATTAGTTACATTGGTCCAGTTAACGGTCGAAGTTGGATAAAGCCGATTTCGTTATCTTGCATATGAACATGAGAGCAATGTTTCCTCTGTTCCATCTGGGTCCTATTAAATACTTTTAATCAATCGAATATATTATTTTCTCTGCAACAAAGCAATAACTATGGTATTCTAAAATATTTGTCTTAGAAACTTTATATCAGTAATCTTCACATCGTCTTTCTGGGGAAATGTTAAGTTGAGGTCAGATGCATTTGTACTGTGTACACTGTGCATGTTAAAAACTAAATATTGAATGGGTTGCGTTCTGTGTCCTCCCAGTTTGTAAAGTAACGGACTGACAATCCAGGCGTTTTTAGTTCAAACCCCACCATGTCTGTGATAACCGGTATGAACTTGTGCGTCCTAAGGTCATTTGTCCCTCACCTCTGATTCAGTCGCTAGCGGAGAGATCGGCTAGTAAACTGGTTTGATATACAGGAACGCGTGTTAGATGCCGTCGGTCATTTGAGCAACCGGTACCGACGATAAATAAACTAAGAAATATATACAAAAAAATAATGAACTACAGTTGTACATGAAAAGACATATTTCTAAATGCAGGATTTTTTCATGTTTTTCAGAATTAAATTCAGAGCTAGTTATTCAGTATCTGAACGAGAATCCCGATTTTCTCGAGAATTACGTGCTTTCTCACGTGAACCAAGAAAGATTGCAGAGATGGACGGCGTGGAAAGAGCAGGTCAGACGGCAACGTCACGGCGAAAATCTCAACGGTAAAAAAAAAATGTGTTTTAATGTTGTTTAGAATTGTAATATCAACATGTTCCTGTCTTGTGTTATAGAAAAAAAAGTCAAACGAATCCTTGTAATGAATAATGAGTGTGTGTATAATATTGCCTCGAAAGTTGACATAAAATTATGACTTAAGCCCCGTGATTATATAAAACCTTTTTCGTGCTAAACTCATTTTTGGAATGGCATTTGATTCATTTGTACATAAAAGAGCATAAAATTAAAAAAATGTAAGACTGAATATAATAATTTTGGCTTTTGGTCTTTGAGATATGAGCCGAGCTGAGCATGAAAACTGCTTGATAAATACGTGGCTAGATCCCGTGATGATAAAGCTTTCTCTTGCTTTAACTTGCTCTCCGTGCTCAAACTTTTTCTCAGTACGTAGTATAAGAGCATGGAGCATGGAACATATTCAAATGTTTTTTTTAGTGGAGACTATCTGCTGTTCGAAACTTCTCAACATTCTTTAATTTGTACTTCATAAGTACTTCCCGTTGCATACGAACATGTTTTTAGTAAACAGTGAATGTCAATGTGTGCCATACTAAATATATATCGTGTCAGTGCTTACTTAATGAAAATGTTTTGCAGGTATGTGTAGACAAAATACGTACATCAAATATCGGTCAATTTTTAAACGAAATAGTTGAGATTTGTGTGACGAGGGTGGTGGAATCAGTATTTTGATAGCAAAATTTCCAGTTTTATTTAATTATGCCCCCTCTTCAAAGAAGTGGGGGTATATTGCTTTGCATTTGTCTGTCGGTCGGTCTGTCGGTCCGTAGACCAAATAGTTTCCGACCAATAACTAAAGAATGCTTAGGCCTAGGAACTTCAAACTTAGAAGGATGATTGTCCATCACCAGTAGATGACCCCTATTGATTTTGGGGTCAAGGGGTCAAAGGTCAAGGTCACATTGACATTGTAGGTAGAAACGGTTTCCGACCAATAACTAAAGAACGCTTAGGCCTAGGAACTTCAAACTTGGTAGGATGATTGTCCATCACCAGTAGATGACCCCTATTGATTTTGGGGTCAAGTAGTCAAAGGTCAAGGTCACATTGAGCTTGTAGGTAGAAACGGTTTCCGACCAATAACTAGAGAACGCTTTGACCTAGTTCACCAAACTTGGTATGCTGGTAGGTCATCACCAGTAGATGACCCCTATTGATTTTGAGGTCATTAGGTCAAAGGTCAAGATCACAGGGACCTTCATCCTAAAAATGGTTTCCGATCAATAACTAGAGAACGCTTTGACCTAGGTTCACCAAACTTGGTATGCTGGTTGGTCATCACCAGTAGATGACCCCTATTGACTTTGAGGTCATTAGGTCAAAGGTCAAGATCACAGAGACTTTCATCCTTAAAACGGTTTCCGATCAGTAACTAGAGAACGCTTTGACCTAGGTTCACCAAACTTGGTATGCTGGTTGGTCATCACCAGTAGATGACCCCTATTGACTTTGAGGTCATTAGGACAAAGGTCAAGATCACAGAGACTTTCATCCTTAAAACGGTTTCCGATCAATAACTAGAGAACACTTTGACCTAGGTTCACCAAACTTGGTATGCTGGTTGGTCATGACCAGTAAATGACCCCTATTGATTTTGAGGTCATTAGGTCAAAGGTCAAGGCCACAGGGACCTTGATCATAAAAACGGTTTCTGATCAATAACTAGAGAACGCTTTGGCCCAACCACAAGCAATTAGGTGCTGCTGGGGGGCATTTATGTTTTACAAACATTTCTTTTTTCTTTTATTTTTTATAGCATTACTTAAACGTTATCTCATATATATCACCATTATGTCAGAAAAGCACAGTTTAATTTAATTTCAGTGAAATTTTCCCGAATTTTAGTCTGTACAAGTTTGATCATAAGTAATCACGTCTACCTCTGAATTTGACTTTCTTTGTTTCAAAAGTTAGTATGTAAAAAGACCCTGACAACAACACCTGTCATAACATAAAAGGTAACTTTCCAGATATTCAACAGATACTTAAATCTCAGAAAACATAACGAAGCTACATAAAATAAAGATGATGCATGAGAGTTTAGGATGGTACGATCAGTTAAACTACGTCTTATCCGATTTTAATGTATCTTTTCAGGGGAGATAATTCCAGATAGGAAAGCCACTTTGTCGAAATGGAAGGTAGGTAGAAGTTACTAGGCCAGTAAACAGATTCGGACACTTAACACGTTTCAACTCTTTTTCAGAAATGTATTACATCAGCTACCTATAGTAAACCGTTGTTCCTAAAAGAAGAACCGGAAGTAGAATCCGGCGACCTTTATAATATATGACACCATTGCGTAAAAGGGGGCTCGAATCCCAACACCGTAGAGGTTAACTTACTGTCATGAGTCAATAGTGGCCTTAACAGCTTGATCTTGAAAGCGAATAGGGTCAATGTCAGACATGTGTATGAACAGACTTATAATGGCGTTTTCATGATGTGCTTATACGGCAAATTTTTTGTGACGTCACAATATGTAAGGGCATTATTTGACAAAGCTCATTATAGCAGGATTAAAAGATTTGAACATAAAAATCAGATTACCTGTTAGCTTGTTTCATTATAGTAAAGGTTTAATAGAATAGTTAAACGTTACAAGGCGACATTGGAGCAAATGGAACGAAACTTTGCTTTGTTCTTCAATTGTGTATATTTCAGATATACGGTGTAAAGTGTGTCCATACCACGTGGTAAATGATGTCATTTAGGCTATCGCAACCAGCATTTTTTTGCCTCGATTCGGAGGAGAAAACTGTTATAAATATTTTATTTCTCCATCAATTTAAATGGTACATAGCGCATGCGAAGCCGAAAATTATGCCTTACACCTTGGCCCTGAATATTTTTTTGTCAGATTCACAAAATGTTCTAACATTCGGGAAAACTGGTGCGCTTTTCGCAATGGCAAACATATTTTTACGAACTCTGTATTTCCCGAATGTTAAGAAAAACTGTACATCTGACAAAAGAATCTTTAAGACCGATATGTAGGGCACAATTTTCCACCGCATGCACTATATCTCCTTTAAATTGATGTAGAAATAAAATACTTACAGCAGTTTTCTCCTCCGAATCGAGGCCAAAAAATGCTACTTGCGACAGCCTAAATGACATTATATACCCCGCGGTAGGCCACACTGGGTGTAGGTACATTGTATATCAAACCGTGCTCGTCAGTTTCAACACAGGCGGCGCCTTTTAGCATTTTCTGACGTCAGTCACGTCATTAAATTACACAATGTTTCAAAATATTATTAGCAGTTTTTCTCGTAGGTGTGATAATCACAGCGTGAGTTTTCGAGAAAATATGATATAACCCCCTACGACGTGCATAGAACCCGAGTGTGCAGTGTCATCGAATGTAAGAGAAAATAATTCTGTATCTGAACAGTTTATAGCATGGTGTAAAGTACTGACGTAAGCTAAATTCATGAAGCGCGCCTAAGCCTACTATAACTGACGAACCCTGCGGTAATAGCAAGGGTGGCTTTTCCCGCACAATAGTCTTTATCTGAAATAAACACAAAGAACAAAGAAAAATGCCGTTCATTATATTGTATTAGCGGTTATACTACACATGGCCTGGGCCTAAGACCTTTTGCGAGTATAAATCGCAGATATTCGAACAATATCTTGCTAGAAATAAATGTTTGATTTACCATCTTGGTATGAATATTTACCTTTTAGCATTTTACTATTCTCAGAGAGGAGTAGACTTCCCATCATCCCATCTGTTTGTGAAGAACGTAACTTACTCAATGAATACCAGCAAAATTAAAAACATTTGTCTCCCCTGTATCAACTCTGTTTTAAACAATGGCTATTGTATTTTCTCTAAATCTGGCGTTACGAGATGACAGATTTCTGCTTAAGTACCGGTATTTCGCTGCTTTGCTTTTTTATGTCTCATCATTTTTTGTGTGTGTAGGAGGGGGAAAGGGGGCATCGTCGGAAACCCACGTTCGATCCATTCCGTTTCACACTATAATGTAGTTGTGAGGAATTTGTAACGGAGCTAACCTACGATGGGGGGGGGGGGGGTGCATATAGATTTGCCCTTTTCCGTCCGCTGTTCATACGAAGACTGGTTTGTGTCGTGTGTAACTCTAAAGTTTAACTGCTAGAGTCATGAAACTTTCTAAAAATAGTTGTCAGCATGTGAACTTATACACCTAGGTGTTTTGACGCAAATTTATTGGATATCTGCACACCTATGTCCCCTCATTAAGCAAAACATAGCATTTTAAGACTCGTGTAGCGTGTAACTCCAAACGTATAACTGCTAGAGCCTTGAAACTTTTGAAAGTAGTTGTCAGCATGTGAACTTATGCACCTGGGTATTTTGACGCAAATTATTGGAGATAGAGAGAGTTTTGCCCCCTGATTAAGCAAAAATATCATTTTTGGACTCGTAAATGTTAAGGACAATGTTTATACGCACGTGTAATTGTATAGGATTTTTTGTGACAGTACAGTGGAATGTGGGGACATCCTTGTCTTATGGTCACATCTCTAGTTTGTTCTTAGAAACGTACAGATTACAGACCATATTTTGTATTGTTGTTTAAAAGTCTTTTCACGCAAGTTTATCAAACTCTAATTTAAAAGATTCATATGACAAAAAGCGTGGCTTTTACACTGCAACTCATTTAGCTGTTATTGTTGGTGTTTCAGGCGTCAATGCACTCAAAGAAATGGAGCCTTCTACAGGAGCTGACACGTGATATACACACCCACTCTAATAAAGCTCAGGTGCTCGCAGAACTTGCAAACTGTATTGCCACAGGTAGTCAATATGATTTAATATGAAACATAATGTAATTAATCTATCATTTACTTAACTGAACACAAGATTTTAAATAAAGTAAAATTCAGATCGCTTTCTTTGTTCACACGATGATTGTCCTTCGCTTAAATCTCGTTTGATCTCGTTCGTGCCCGGCTCTCTTTGAACAGCGAAAGAACTTTCTTCAAACATATTTATTTCAAACTGATGGAAGGCTGCTGTTGTTGAAACTTAATTATATGTAAATGTAAGCTGCCTTTGGTAATTTGTTTTGGTAATATTTTCACAGAAAGAAAGCAGAGAAATGTGGCATTATGGGTACAATGAAAGGTGTTTCGAACGTGCGACATTTGTATTAGGTTCTCGTGTCCAACCATGACTTTATTTATTTGTGTGTTTTCGTTGTGTAGTTTCAGTTTGCGATACGTAAGCAAATATCGGACTGTTAAACGGAGAAATTTCTTTGAAAGGTCATCTGTACCGATGACATGGCTTTACCGCTAAATTCAAGCTGTTTGTATCTCACACGTACCAATTTCACGTGCAAAAACATACGCTCTTTTCCATCATTATCAAAGAACGACAGACAACATGTTTCATGAAAGGATGGGGTCATACATAAATTTTACTGAAGGGAAATGATTGTTTTTGAATTTCAGCAACCTCAGCTGACGGACACAATCTCTATTTAGTTGACAATACACAACGACAACTCCTATACCAGAAACCTAACAATAATAACAAGTAAGTTTTGTCATACCTCTATGTTTTATAGAAATATCAAGATATATAACAGTCATTCTAATATTACAAAATTTGATTTTTTTTCACTGGCTGTAGAGAAACTTCTTGCAACCTATATTGCTCACTGGACCTCTGTTAGTCTTACGAGGTTTTAGGCAGTGCTTATGCCGAAAGGCGAAATGTGCAAATCTTGTTCAGTTCCGCTTGATGGGATTCAAACATGTGACCTCTGAGTTGAGGCGAGGGTGAGACGCTGCCCACACATGATGGTTCGAGATGGATTTAGTTTCATAACAAGAGAGAATATATACAAAAATGTTTCGTTAACAAACTCAGTTTGACTTTAGGTTAAAGGTTAAAGTTTTGATCAGACAAATCACTTTATTTGTTATCAGTTTCATTCCTTCATTTCGAAATTTCAGAAGCGAATTGGCATCGTCAGTGATCGGGTCACCCCGGTCATCTTCGACTCTTGCCGGATATGTGGCGTGTACGGCTGAAACTGTCCGAACAGGAGATATTCTGGCCGTAAGTAGTTCTGTCATCTTTACTGCATCGTAAATGTCCCACAAACAGTCTGTGAATTTGTTTAAGCAAGACAAATGAGAAAAAGCTGAAACATTCTAATAGAATGTAATTTTTATTCATTAGTCGAAAGGCAACGGCATTATGTCATGATTCGTACTCAGTTGATTACGGAACAGTATACCATTAAATTGTCTTGATCACAGACATTTTATAGTTTCCTTTTGCTCACCAAAGCGTTAACTATTTGTTTATCTAATAGTCTGATTGTCGCAAATGTAGCTTCATTTTATAATTAACGTGTTATCTTATGGTGACGTGAAATAGTTTTGTCTGTAGTGCGTTTTATTGTCTGATGTAACGGTTGTCTGGACAGACGATATTTTGTGTTCTGCTTTCTTTCTTGTAGATGATGAAATTTGCATGTTGTACTGTAACTTAAATTTTTTTAACTACACCTTATTTCGCCCCCCAAAAAATGGAAATTGTATTTTTTTTGTAAAAATGTGACATGTTTAGCTGTCGCTGTGTGGTTTGCGATCATGCACAAGGAACTTCTCGACTTGGGAACATACAACACAATTCATGCTTATTAATGATAGCGAGGTCTGATAGTCAAAAAGTAGCATCAACTGAAAAGTGTATTCTTGTAAATATGATTATTTCTGTATTTATTCGAAAATACTTGTTAAATAAACAATAATTGTTTGCCTTTACCTTTGTAAACTTGGTGTCCTGTGTTTTAGGAAAATGTGGCACTTTTGAAAGTTCCTTTTGATTTCCAGGACGATCGTTTTCCCGACGGTCTGGCCGTCGGCGGAGAGAAATGTCAGTCTGTGATGGGAATACCTGTGATAAAGGGAGACGGAACACTTACAGGTAAAAATATCAAAGTTTGCGCTACTGAGTGAATTTACTTGTTAAATCGAAAAATCAACGAAACGTTTTTATCGAGAGTATGCGTGAAAACTGATAAAGGTTAAACTGGGAAGTCGACAGTACGTTTTTCGAATATTTTTTTGAAACTTTTACTCTTATTTGAATACCTATTAGACTGAAAAAGATGATTTGCTGGTAAAGAGCGTGTGCATTTTCTACTTGCAATGCTAAACCTATATACAATTTTCCAGCAAAAAAAAAAATTAGAAAAATTTTATGCTTTGGTTAAAGAAATACTAATTGCACAGTCGACGATATATTTTAGTACTCGTTTAAAACTTCTGAAAGTCTACAATCGGCGAGTTCTTTGATACAGAAATAGTGTGATTTCTCACCGCTGTTTTTGCAACAATATGCTCTAAGTGTGCTGAAAAGGATACAGTTACTTAAGACAAACATGTTTTCAAGTTCCACCTGTCATTAAACAAACAGACGAAACTAGAAAAAAAAAAGATCTTTGTTTGCGATTTCATGTGCAAACTATATTTATGTACAATGTGTTTCTGTTTACAGCTGTGATCGAATTATATCGAAACGTAGGCGGTGGAATTTTCACACTAGAAGATGAGGAGGTAAGTTTACTGAAGGATGAATTGTTTTATCCTGAATGACAAGGAAGTTATATTTATAGAGTTTTATGTGTCAAATACGACTCCATTATACCTTGTGAATAAATTGAAAGTAGAATAACGTTTTTTAAGAATCATAATGTCTGCTAGAAGTGTTTGCATCCAAAATATTTCTCTTTCTAAAGGAAATATATAAAAGATAACACAATGCATCATTAGAAACTTTACTGTAAATTATTAACAATTTAATGAACTTTTAAATATTTTAATGACACGTAAATTATTGGATTTGATAAAGAATAACAACATAAACACTTATTTGTGAACAGTTGTTTTTCAATAAGTCAGTTTTTAAGCTTCTAAAGATTGCAAATTTACAGTTAAGCTCAGAATGAGCTTTTGAGTTTTTAAATTTACGAATATACATATAAACTTAAAAATAGCTGTTACAAATAATCAACTAAGCTTAAAATGAGCCTTTGTGTGTGTGAACTCATTTTATACAAGTCAGTATGTTGTATTCCCTTTTGTCTAGCATTCTTGGAAATGAGTTTTATTTAGCTATGTATGTTTATATTATTTTCCAGGCCAATTGAAAACATAATTGGTTATCGGTTTGCAATTATTGGCTGAACAGTATTTGGAAAAAAACAATCTAGTCATGTCTAATGAACCTGTAACTTTGTATTATGAAAGTTTATGAGCCATGCTTACGAAGATTGTATATAATTGTTTCTGAACAGCGTGTTTTTACTACACCAGACGGTCAATACACTGCCTGTCTTAGTACAAAGTGCTCAGATTAGCTACTCTCTGGTGGTTAACCATGTCCTTTGTCCGTCCGTCTGTCACGTTTTTACTTAGTGAAGTCTTTTATCTTTTGCATCGTCGGATATCCAAGGCTGGTTATTACATGTTAATGGATCAGCCGTGGGTATCAGACGATGATCTTTTGAATGAATTTTGTAGGCTGTCTGGTATAAATGTTTCGTCATCAATTCAATGTACATACACGTATTTAGTTGTACGATTCTTGGTAAGAGTAAGTATCTATATTTAGATTAAATGATAGTAAGATACATCAGCAAAATATGAGACTATTTTTTCTCTGCTTATTGCATAATTAATGTACAATTTTAGGTGGCAATATCGATGGTTATGTGGGCGGACGTATGCGTGGAATACGTCGAGGTAATGTGTGTGTGAATCACACAGTCTCCTAGTTTAACACATAGCTAACACATAGCTACCACATAGATAACGCTTATGAGAAACACATGGCTAACATAAATTGTAGACATTAACCAGGTGTTAATAGCACTGAGAGTTGCTCCAAATGTTAATGTAACCTCTTAATTTGAAATATCGAAAAGCATGTTTTCCTTTGTGAAGATGGGGGGGAGGGAGAATTCTTTTTTTCTGATAAAAAATACTATTTTCTACGACATTGCAAACGAAAAGCTCTGATGATACATGTTCAGTTCGATTGAAACACTTTCGTATACATTTAAAATTTTTGGAGCAGATCTCAAAAAAAGCTTGTTTTACAAAAGGCATTTTCAAAATCTGTAAAACAGTGCTGCACATTTCTCTGCGTTAAGCTCTAAAAATAAAACATCTGCACTCCTTCACATCTGTTTGAACAGTTTTCAAAAACAAAATCTGAAATGATTCTGAAAATGCCTTTATGGAATAGCATGGAATCTTACTGAAAGGTTTATTTTTACTTGGGATAGCTTTATAATTTCATCATTGCCGCAGTCGAAGCAAACATAAAATACGCTTTCTAGGAGAGCTGTTGCCATTTAGAATGGTGGGGTATACTTTGAGGTGTATAAATATTCTTTTTCCAAAACTTTCTTGAGAGAAATGCGAAACGTTTATGCAAGCCTTGTTTGTATCCTTCAGAGGGCCAAGTCAGTGTTAATGTGGGGATGCCTCACCGTGTACTTTGCCGAGGTATTTGCATGTTCATAGCTGTATAAAAAAACAACACTTGTTGAACAAAAATGTATCGTGATATGTAAATGTCAAAATGCATGTTTTTTGTGAAAAGATTGTCTGCAAAACTTTCTGTGTATGAATTTTCCAAAAGTGCTGAGAACTATTTTGTGTTATTCGGTTCTATTTCACGCAGAAATAGCCTTGATTAAACTGTTTAGATTGAACATTTTGCACTAAGTGTATTAGTTCAATTCTGTACGTATTTTGCCATAGCATATTTACATTGTTCCCGAATAACTGATTCATGGAATTGATCACTTTGATACTGGAATGAAAATATAGCCATTTTCTGCTTCGTAAACCAAAATTTATTTGTATTTTTTATCTTCACTGACATTTTGCATTATGTGATCGCTATCAATTTGTCAGTTTTTCTTGAATGAAATAATCATTGTTCTTTAAATTAATGTAACTCATGCGATTTATTTTAGCATGTTCCATTTTCCAGCCTTTCAGTTGCCCAGCATCTTTATCGTAAGATTAAGTACGAGCATGTCATGGTTTATTCACGTGCAAGCTCTTTGCACATAATCCGTGCAGCAAATAAAATGAAATACTTAGATTAATTTGTTTGTTTAAAACATTGTTTTCCCCGCTGTTGTTTTGCTAAACCAATGTAAATTGCTCGGAAAGAAATATTTGTGCACAGTTTTTTTCTAATTCCGTAAAATACCCCCGTTGGAACTGCTGATTGGTCAATCTTTACGACGTCTTAATTAATGTCGGTAATAGATTCGAATCTTGCTAACAACCTACTGGAGACTTCATCTGGTGAAGTGGGAAGATATTTTTCATGAACGATTAAACTTATTCTGAACATAGGCAACGTAAAATGCCCACCTGAAGAATTGAAACGTTGAAACGTCACTGTTAATTTGTGTTTATTTACAACGCAAAGATTTTGTAAAATATGCCCACTGGCAGATGGTTTATATCGTTTTAATAAATTGTTTAGACATTCCTTGCTGATATGTTTACCTAAACAGTATAAGAAAATATTCATCAAGGCTATGATACACTAAATGTTTGTATGGCAGCGTAAAATACGGGCGATGTGTTCCTTAAATATACTACCCTACCAGCTGTTAATTTTAAGCCAGTTGTAAATAGTACAATTCACCTGCAGAAAAAAAATCTAGGTTTTGAAAAATCACGATTCGCTTACGTTTTATGTAATTGAACCTGCAGTTCATTGACTTTGGAAGGCATGATAAGTATGAAAGTTGACCAAATCCTACATATATTGATACGAAACAGCGCGTAAAACTCTCTCGCCATTACCAATGCGTCGATGTAATGGGATTGCCTTTTAGTATTCCGATACGGCATTCTTAGATATCCCCACCTTGTATTTGGCTGCTAGGTAACCAATGTACGCAGACTATTGTCATGCTTAATTGGATTTAAATGAACGTGCAAATCAGAAATATATGGTCCAGAAAACTGTTAATTTGTCGTTTCTATGTGTTTCGTTATTCATCCTAAGTTATGTGCTTAATTCTGTGAGCTAGAAAACTGGTTTTTATGTACCATTTGCCGGGATTTACCTGGACTGAATTTTTCTACGCTTTAATTATGCTTTTCCACATGTTTCCAATGTCAGTGTGGCTTTACCATTATTTTCGGCGCTATCTGAAGGTACTGTTTTCATTATCTTGCTTGTTGTTAAGACTTACATGTTTTGTTTCCGAGATGTGTGTTATTGCCTTGAAAGTGTTCAAGTAACGAAATTGGTAACTTGTGTTATTTTTTTTAAAAATTAGTTTGCTATTTCTTAAATGTAAAAAACTAGTCTAGAATTTATGCTTACCTGTCATTATAGGCTTTCTGTCACGCGGTATCCAAAATTGAAATTTTAGAAATGTCGTCTGAAAATCGGAGTCATAAAGCGCTCATTGCATTTGACTCATTAAATAAACGTCTTTGAATCAGTCTATGGCAGATCTTTTCAGAATGGGCCAAAGTCTGAGTTATTCCTACTGAAGTGAATGTTTAGGTTAACATTTGTATTTAGTATTCACCTATATGTGTAACCAAAAGCTTCGGTTCTTGTAGATAAGAATTATTTCCCTTGTGACTGATCTTGTCTGCTGTTTTCTCTTGTTATTTATGTGTTATTTTACGTTTGTTGAATTGCCTCTATCTATTAGTATCTTTATTACTTACGACCATCATGGTATTCACCAGAATATACAGAAAGGTATTGAATCTTTTTTTTTATCACTTTTTATAAGTTTGAATCCATTTGTTTTGAAATACCTTCTACGTTTGCTTGACTTTAAACCTCTGATTGCAGCTGGTTAATAAAATAACAACATCAAGTCATTGACTTAAATATGCAGACTAGTGAAGTCTGCTTTCTTTTCAGCAGAGAGTCACAAGTATGAACCCTGCTACCTTGTTCCTGCAGATAGCTGGCAGGCACGATGTTTATTGCAAAAACAATAACCAAAAAAAAATATATATATATATAAACTCCACGTTGTATATATATATATATATTGTAAATAATAGTGTAGAAATTTTAATGTACATGTTCAAAATAATCTGAAAGATCCAAGTAATGCATGTTTTATCAAAGCTTTATAATCAAGTAATTAATTTTATTGCTTTGAGAAACGGTACCATTGATTATTAATAACTAATAAATAGCATATTTTGTTACATAAATCTGATTATAAAGCTTTGTAATTATGATTTCTGCTGTGTATTTTCACTAATGATTCATTTTCAAGCTATTAATGAGAATTGCAAATCACATCATTAATAAAACTACAGGAAAATCTCGACAAATATTCTGCGAAAAATGACTCTAAAGATTATGGCTGAGATGTCGAAGTATCTCTGTAGTGGGATAAATTGTTAATGCTGTTGTTGTTGTTGTTTCAGATGTACAACTGCATGACAAGACAGAGGAAGCTAAATGATTTTCTGTTAGCTGTGACCAAGTAAGTTGCTTGACTTTTTGGGGGAAAAAGCGCCCGTGACTTATCAGTAATTTACGCATCAGCATTTTGACCTGACCTGAGAGCCAACTGTATTTTCATTCTTCTCTCAGTTTAGCAATCAGTTTACCAAAAGTTTATGTTGAATTTCACCGAGGCTACGTCTGTTACATAATTATTTTGACAATATAATTCTGAGACGGGAGAAAACAAAAAAAAACAAGAACACGAAGTAGACAGTCTTGCCGGAATCTGATACGAAATATTAACGTGTAACCAAGAAACCTTGAATAAAAAGAACTTCGTACGTCTGAATGCGTCTGTATTTGATTTCACTTTCAGATCAATATTTCAAGACATTGTCAGCATGGATACAGTAATTATGAAAATAATGGTAAGTACAATTATCATAGACGATATCTTCTTTTTCGCTGATTCATTCATAGCAGCTTTGTTAAACTGTCAAATAGTCACAACAGTGTAGGTTAAAAATTTTCAAAAATGATGTTAATTAAACGGAATGCCGGAAACAATTCTGCGGTCCATACTCCGATGTTTCCCTGTAAAATGTAAATTAAGGCAAAATAAATTTATGCGCTTTACCAAAAAAAAACACCTTAATGACAAGTTATGAAGGACAGTTAATGTACTTACTAGATTTTTGTAACAACGTGTGCCAGTCGGGACGACAACAACAAAACATATTTTATTCAGCATCATTGTACTAGACATATGAAGTTGCAAACTGTATACATTCGTAAGACTAATGTTATGTATTTAGAAACCAGTCCAGTTTTCAATATTCTTCATTCAGAAACCTATCCAGATTAAGTATAATAAAGGTCTTTCAGATGACCTTAAAAAAGTTTTTTTTCTCTTTTTTTAAATCTTTGCACAGTAAATCTTGGCAATCCCAATATTTCATTCCTGCATTACAGACAAACGATAAAGTCCTTAATACTTCTTTATTTGCTGTAAGTTGGGACCCATTGGCTTTCAGTCCTCGATATCGATTTTCTTTTATCGATCTGGACATTTTTTGTACTACCACATATCCCGTTGCTTTTTTTTCTCCGAAATGTTTTCATAACTTTTTTTTCTTATTCGAATCTTTCAACACGAGGAATGAACAAAATAGTTGCCAAACCTTACTTTTCACTTTTGAAGAATTTAGCGTATAATTTGATAACCTAATTTAGTGAGTCGATGGATTTTGCTCAAAACCAATAGACAAATTTGTTGTCCACAGTTGTATTTTCATAGCTAGCTGAGTCTGAAATAAGTAATTAAGACAAAAATCTTCAGGTTCTTACCGTAGCATACCCAAACTCACAGGATCTGTTATATAAGATTTGAGGATTCTGATTGGTCAGGGTAAAATCCCACCACGTGCTATTGTTATTTGTTTGTTTGTCATCTAAATAATGAGAAACACTATTAGGGGGGTCCAGGTGGTTGGTACATAGTGGTTTTAAACGATGTTTTCACGTCGCATATGCTCAGAATGAGATGATGGAGATGTGTATTGTGGGGTGGGGGAAGGTTAAATATGAATAAGGGGTACCAATAAATTGGTAAGTAATTGTTTCACTCAACATCGATCGTTACTTGAATATGCCTGTTACAATATTTTCAATACGCATGAATTACACTAGACCCCATGACTTTACAAGCTTGAATGTTTTTACAAGAACTGACGTTAGTAAAACAGGTGTATACGTAAAATATTACCCATCAATTTTATGCTTGTGAATATACAGCACTATGCGCAGACGCTGGTTGACGCCGACCGGGCGTCCCTGTTCCTTCTTGATCAGCAAAACTTGCAGCTTTATGCTCGAATTTTCGATGTGAAACTCGACAATGAAGTCGACGAACATTGGATGCCTGACAGACGAATGGGTAGAGAAATTAGGTTTGGAACCGTGCCAGACTTTTGAAAAATATTTTGGCTACAAGGTTGCACTATAGGAAGTTTGGGCTTTACTGAACAATTGTGAAAATATTTTTTTTTTTTTCAGTTTTGAAAAGTTTCTTTCCCAGTCAAATATTCATTGCAATGAAATTCTTTAAAAAATGTTCTTTTCCATGCCGTTACGCCGCCAATATAACGGTAGCCTTGATAAATAAACTTTATAGGTTGTTACCCAAACTTCTTTGTATCATGTGTATATTACGCTATATAGCCAGTGCTTACTGTAATGGACAGCCATGATTGTCTCGTTTCCTGTACATTTTGTATATACATGTACCTGCGCATATCACACTTTGCCCTTTATCTTTCATCTATAGTCATCAGCAATTCATAAAAAATGTACATTATCCAGAGAAAAACCTCCCCCTTAATCTGTTTCCATATTTCAGAATCTGCCATTATCTCGTCGGATTACATTTAGTTGATTGAAACCATTTAATCAAGACGAAACCACGATGTTTCTAGAAAATTCATTGTTATTATTCAAATAAGTGTATAATCAAAATACCAGAAAACCAAGAATTGATGCAGGAAAGCTGTTTTTAATATATATATTTTGTCTTCCGTTTCACGCCGAAACGCTGCAATCGGAAAAATTCGGATTTTATTGTAGGGCGGAAACAAAAATTAAACAGAGCTTCAAACGCATTAGACAAGTTCGACGTCTCAGTTTCTATATTTGATGTAATAGTAATCAGTTTTACATAGGAATATAACGTTTTACTGCATAATAAAAACCATGGTAAAATTTACATGACGTAAATATTCAAACTAACGTTACCACACAATAATTTGAGCCGTGTCATGAGAGTATCAACAATAATGGTCAAATTTTACATTTTCATGTTTTTTCATTTTCAGATAAGAGATTATTTTGAAATTACTGTTGTATATTTTTAATCGCACTCTGACTACCACAAGGTACACTTAAAGTAGAAATAACAATACATACATTAATTCTTTATCAATAATTTTCACATCATGGACGACTTGGACGTCATACCACGTAACATGGATATGCGATATAGTTGTTAGGTTGTTGTTTAATCCACACCCTTGTTGTAGTAACCATTGAAGACACGCAGTTTTCAAAAACAACACTTTATGATAATTCAGAGAAGGTAGAAAACATGTGTTTGCATAAATTGTTAATTAGTGTATGACGTCAACTTTGACGTCCAAACATTAGGCGATCTTGATAAAACTGTGTCTAAATAACGATTGGACATGTCATGGATATTTAAACAAAAACGTCGTTTCTGAATGAGCACATGCTTTTAGTGGTGAATAAATGTTCGATTAATTTGTTCCAGCTAGCCCACCGCTTTCGTTTGCAGCATATTATGTTGTTTGTTAGCGCGCATGCGCACAGGCTTGTTTTCACGTAAGAAATGTAGTTCGGGTGGCTAGAGTATATGTTTGAAGCTATGTGATGTTATTTTTTCACAGAATTACGCCAAAAAGCTAGTGAATGCTGACAGAGCGTCTCTATTTTTGGTCGACACGACTACCAGTGAACTTTACGCAAGGATATTTGATACAGGAAAAGTTGACGAAAATGTACCCAGTAAAGAAATCAGGTTTGGTCCTTAGAAAATAGTCTTTTAAAAATCGTCGGAGGATGTGGCCTTAAATATATCATTTCTAACGATAACAAAAGATAACAGACTTGAGGTATTCAGTTTCAATCAACAAACCAGTTTTGTTAACTTTGATATTTGACTTTCAGAACTTAAGTTGGTTGCAGTCGATTTGCTTTCGTAATGGTGTTCGGTTCAAAGAAAATTCTAGATTGTTCAAGGAGTCTTCGGACAATAGCTTCTTCAGAACTGTTGACTGCGATTATAAGATTTGCTAATACGAACAGTACAAACATGCAGGGCATTAATTTAAATCAGAAGTCAAATGAGAATTATATTTCAACGCACTTAAAACAATTGTCATATTTTGCTAAAATCATACATCATCATACACC
This sequence comes from Cyclina sinensis, assembly GCA_012932295.1. Classification (NCBI taxonomy): domain Eukaryota; kingdom Metazoa; phylum Mollusca; class Bivalvia; order Venerida; family Veneridae; genus Cyclina; species Cyclina sinensis. The sequence continues at coordinate 49,694,076 of JAAONU010000012.1, read as the reverse complement.
AAGGACATATCTGGTAATGCATGTATTTGAACCCTTATCATAAACTGAGTTATTTGCATGGCTTTTATCCTGTAGATCTGAAAAATAATTATTTAACTGTACACTGTATTTATGTTAATTGTCTTCGCATATTTAGTCAGAGGATGCTATTTCGATGGCCTAGCGCAATACTGCACTAAAGTCTTCTCTGTTTTCATTGACTTAACATGGTTCGGCACAGGGCCATCGTTTTAAGAATGAAAGAACTGAAATAAATTGTTCTCACTCGAATTATAAGTCTTTTTATAGAGTATATGTTAAAAAGATTAATTTGCTTTTAATGAAGAAACTACTATCTGAATTCGAAGAAAAAAAGGCGTGGCTGAACAATTATTAATATATTTTCTCAGAAAGGAAAAATGAAAACTTTCATGAATTCTATCACGAAGTAATTAAAAAATCGCACACACGACAAAGTAACGCGTATTTAAGAGGTAATCAGTGTGTTTACTTTACTCATTCTCTTAGGTTTCCAATGGACAAGGGCGTTGCCGGTCACGTGGCGTCAACCGGAGAGGTGTTAAATATAGCTGATGCCTATACGGATAGGCGTTTTAATAGGTAAGCGACACTAAAGTTCAGTTTTGTGTGAATTTTGAGGGATCAAGACAATACCACTTACTTTCATTACTCTTCCAATGGTTAAGTGACAGCCAACTCCTCTCCCGCAGTTTCGACAGTGCGGACAATATCAACCTCGAAAATAACACGTGACATTATTTTATACGAAGACCGTACCTTTTAAATGTGAATTCACTTCAGTTGGGTAATTAACAACGTTTAAATATATAAAACATGTTAGAAAGCTAAGGATTTTTTTTGTTGTTGCTTTATTTTGAAATATGTGTTCCACTATTTTGGGTTATTATATCATTATCGTTTCGTAAAAAAACTGCACCAAGAGAGTGTAGTTTATTAAACAAAGTGGAACTGAGACATTTCTTAATTATTGTCAAGTTTACATGTTAACCTTGTTTATTTCACTAGGAATTTGAATTCCTGGTGTGGATATTTTTCAAATGGGAATTAACCGGCCTGTCAAAATTGGCCAAATTCTCACTAAATTAACGGGAGGGGAATTGCCCGGTCTGTCAAATTTAGTAAAATTCTCACTAAATGAACGGGAGGGGAATTGTCCGGCTTGTCAAAATTAGCCAAATTTACACTAAATGAACGAGAGGGGAATTGTCTGGCCTGTCAAAATTAGCTAAATTTACACTTAATGAACGAGAGGGGAATTGCCCGGCCTGTCAAATTTGGCCAGATTCTCACTAAATGATCGGGAGGGAAATTGTCCGGCCTGTCAAATTTGGCCAAAATTCTCACTAAACGGACGGGAGGGAAATTGTCCAGCTTGTCAAAATATGCCAAATTCTCACTAAATGAACGGGAGGGGAATTGCCCGGCCTGTCAAATTTGGCCAAATTCTTACTAAATGAACGGGAGGGAAATTGTCCGGCTTGTCAAAATATGCCAAATTCACACTAAATGAACGAGAGGGGAATTTCCCGGCTTGTCAAAATTAGCCACATTCACACTAAATGAACGGGAGGGGAATTGTCCGGCCTGTCAAAGTTAGCCGAAATCACACTAAATGAACGGGAGGGGACCTGCCAAAGCTATTTTTTTAACGAAGAGCTTTGATATTTTTACTAGTTTACAGTGGGAACGATGCCTGTTAGTAAGGGAGTCCTTTTTAACAAAACATATTAAACATATCCCCGGTAAAACATGAAGTCAAAATTTCTTTCAGTAAAGTGTGATGTAATAAAGGTTGTCTTTTAGAATCTTGCAGTTCCTTTTTTTAAGCCTTGTTTGTTGTACTTTTTACGTTTGACCTTCTGTGCTAGAATGACGTTGATCGACATTGCAACAGCACACCTTCGTCATGATTAAGAAATTAATTAACCTAGCATAGTTTCTCAGATTGAAGGTTCATCCACTGCAACTCAGTCATTAAATAAAATCCTTTATTACAAGTATTAATGTAACCTGATATCAATATGAGGCATCAAAATACGTCACAGCGATGTCGGAAACAAGATTACTATGTTGTCTTCTAATTTTTACAAGTAATTAGGGTTTTGTTATATTTTTTGTAACTGTTAGAAATCTGAATTTATTTTAACTGAAAACGTTTTTTAGTAAACAGCGAACATTAGTGTTTTTTATAAGAAAAATGAATATTACTTTAGTGATATGACAAAAGGCATTTCAAGCCGAATTATATTTATTACTTTTTCTAATGAAACCTTTTTCCCCGCTAAATGCACGCGTTTTAGTTCTGTTCGTACGTTCACTGGACATGTGCATTTCACAGTGAAGCTAATTAAGGTGAAAGATGGCGATTCAGTTACACCATATATGCTCTAATTTTATTTTACTGAAATGGAAAACAAAAAAAGGAAGGCTTGATACAATAACAGAGGCAATAACAAGAAAGGTTTGTCTGAGATTAGTAGTGTTATCTTACTAGCCAGATGGTAAATGGTCAGTAATTAGCTGTCAGGATAGTCAAGCCAATATTGCTATAATTTTCATCTCTTAAGGTTGTTTCTAAGTAGTATATCTAAAGGGTGAAAAACCCCGACAACAGTTAAACACTAATTTCGTATTGTAGAACCGAAAATGGTTATGGTACTCTGGTAAGCAGTAGATCGCTTTCTTATTTCCAAATGCTTCAGAAAAATGCTTTGTAAACTTTTTCCAATGAGTATACTTGATTATTACAGAGAGGTGGATATGCAAACGGGTTACAGAACCAAGTCAATTCTGTGTATGCCAATCTACATCAGGGGAAGGTAATGGCTTATTTTCTTATCGTCTTTTTCTTCTTCTTAAGCTCACACCACTTTCAAAGATTTATCTTTCATGTAAAAAGTAATGTTTCCATTAAGTCATCGCTGTTTTGTAAGGATGATTTATGTTAATTCTTTCGCATATGGTAAATTATTCGTTCAAAAGTTTTTTCCCTTTACGAACTCGAGCTATTCGTTAACACCAAGGGAAAAGTCCGACTGGTATCCAAAATTTCATCGGGAAAGGTCGCATGAATGAGATGTGAATTTTTTATCGAAAAAAAGGAAGAGCGAGACATTCACTATTCGGAAATCTAAGTAGAAATTAATGCTCAAAATTAAAGTGAATGTAGTTTTAGTTGAAACTATTGTTTGTTCTCTTATTTTAGTATAATTGGAGTTGTCCAGATGGTTAACAAACTGAATGGAACATTTACGAAATCGGACGAAGAGTCGTTCGAAACATTTGCAGTATACTGTGGTCTAGCATTGCACCATGCCAAGGTAAGACAGGTTTTTGATCCGTTTTCTTTCATATTTAATCACACACTGTTGTTATGCCATCGTCTCTTTTGACTGTTAGTGTAAGCCGTTGACTACCCTGAGTTCGAGCCCCGCTACAGACATTGCTCTTTATGTGAAAAGCCGGACGGTTTCTCAACGATAACAATTCACTGATTGTAGCGTTTTCGTTCGGTCACCGATACCGGCGATTTTTTAATGTGACAACGTAAGCAATTTTAATCGAATGATAAGTGTTAAGTCCAGGATTTTCAAAATGCATGTCTATATAACTTAAACTATATTTGGGGGCTTTAAGCAAAACAATACCAAAGCCTAGTCAGAAACAGTATTAACATAATGTTTGCCATCTGTTATGTGGTCAAAAAACAAGTAGTCACATTTCCGGGAAAGGCTATCAAGGCACAGCACAAGCGTCATTGCGAGATTGGTAGCCACTGAGCAAGTGCAATAAATCCTATCGAGTGTTGGTTCTTTTAGACACGCCGGCGTATTGCGTAAATGAGAAAACAATAACGATAATTGATTCTGTTGAGACAGTTCGGTGTATGTCTCTATACAGTGTGTTAGGTAATGGTCGTTTTCCGGCAAATAAGTATGAATCTTACAAGATTTTCTTAAATGTATGTAAGCTGTAAGTTGTTCATACAAGATGGCCGATTTTCTTAAACATTCCTAGTTGAGAAACTTTATTTTTGATTTACAGTAGGAGTTGTTTTGACAAATAGTCAATGTATTCAAGAAATCAATTGCAAATTCTTTTTTTTAAGTTGTATGAAAAGATTCGACGGTCAGAACAGAAATATCGGGTAGCTTTGGAAGTGCTGTCGTACCACAGCCAGAGTTCAGAGGAAGAATTTCAGGTTGTCAAAACCACCAAAGTGCCAGATAAAATTCCAAATATAACACAGTAAGTTGACATGGCTGAAGACTTCAACCAATTTAGATCTTCTGTTGCAAGTTGGTACGGAGTGGAATAGAACACAGTTTGTAGTTCAAGGAAACAATGAGCGTAAATTTTAGCATTTTCGATATCAGTTGATATATCTGTCGGCAAATCTTGCTAGACATTATCTACATTAAAAGTAAAAACATGTTTTTTGCAAGGTTCGACTCTGCATTCTTGAGTTATCTGGATTTATATATTAAATTTTATATAATTTTGTAAGTACCACAGGGAACATTTTATTTAACGACCTCAAAACAGTTTTCATCCGTTTGAAATGATAGCGTGTATCCATTAGTTACCATTTCTATCAAATTAAAGTCTCTATTGATTTTGTTTTAGTTTCAGTCACTGTTATTCTCAGAATTTTAGTTATGATACCAGTAACCATTTTTTGTCAGTGCGGAAATTATCTTATTTCAAATTCACTTACTCTCAGATTCATCTTTAAATTTAATTCAGTAAGTATTTATTTCAATCTGATCAAAATCAGCTCCTAATAACACTCTGCTTTTAGGGTCTGAACGTCACCAAAAGAAGGTCACCTTCCCATGACCTTTCAATCAGCTAATCAGTGCCTAGCTTTCAAGATTTTGAAAGCGAATCAGTTACTATTTTTAACCATTTGAACACGTGAAAATCTATATTTAACTGGGATCCCAAATTACTCAGTCGTTTTTAGACACGCTGGCGTAAAATATTGAGACAATTGAATGTGTGGGAAAAAATTCCCGTAGTTGTTGCCATTTGATAGATACTGCATGTATACTAGAATTAAACAAACCCGTTTACTTGAATATTTTCGTCACCATTCTCATACGCTAATTAATATTCATTTAGTAAATACAAACCGAAATTTTAATAAATTTATATTAACCGAAGGAGAATTCATTTATCTTACGAAACAAAATATTTTTTAAACTATCCAGGATGATTTAAACATGCTATAGAAGTTTACACACTCAACATAAACACTCAGCATACACACGCCGTGTGTACAGGCAAACCCACCATCGGTTAGCCCCGGTACATATTCCGCACAACTACATTATGCACCGTGGAACTGCAGATTATTCGTTTTCATGAATATTAATTAGCAAAGGGAAATAACTCTTCGTCCAATGAGATTCCGCATAACAAATAGATACTCTTCAATGTGGAGAGTAGGCATAACGACATGTTACTTAAAATAGACGGATTTCCCTGGATTTAAACATGGCCGCGAAAGGCAAATTGTAACGAGTAATTTGATTGGCTGAGTGAGCGCAGTGGGAACCTTTCGGAAACCAGTGAAAGTAGGTAATTAATTATTCATGAGTACGAAATGTCCCACGGTCGATAAATATGGATCAAACGTGGGTTTCCGACGATGAGGTAAACCATAAAGACGTGTCATAAGATGCAGTCTCATTGGCTGGGATATAAATAACAATACTGGAAATCCGGATTATCCAGAAGATAGAAATGAATGGGTCGTTTTCAAATCTAACTGTAGTTAGATATTGTACTTCAGTCAGATTTTATTTCTTTCAAATGGTCGTTGAATTTATTTCAGTTTGCATTTCTATCAAGTGGTCGTTAAACTTAATTCAGTAAGTATTTCTCTCCAATGGTCGTTCAATCTATTTCAGTTACCATTTCTCACCATGGGCGGTAACAACGATGGAAAAACCAGTCTACGTCCTCTACATGTTTAGGGACCTCTTTAGTCGGATCAACCGGTAGGTGACGCTAGTGTGTAGTCTTTAACCATACTAGTAAGATACAGCTCTGTCTTCTATAGAAGTCTAGATGTTTTTTCAGGTCACTTTTTGCACACAGATTTTGATAAATGTAAGGTATCTTATGCATAATTCTAATGAAGTACATTTCATCAAGTTCAACATATATTCAACAAAGTAAAAAATTTTAAACTCTAAGCAAAAGTTATATATTTGACAGCTAAAATATATATTGTTTTTTTTTTCTTATCATTTCTTTGGTTTTTTTTTAAAGATAAATTCATTTTAAAAGTAAATAAACATATTTTGTATTTTAAATACTAGCTAGGACATACTTTAAAAGTTAATATATGGTCCCTTCTATAAGTATTAACTTAACAAAATGAATGTCAAAGTAAATACATGATTTTCCCGCATCATTTACTTTAAATCGCACAGTACGCAGCTTTTAGAAGCCATCTGATTATTTGTTGCAAATCTGTTCTTCTGACATAAGATGTTTGGGGATTTATTGATGCACTTATTCATTACCCATCGCTCTTCATCTGCTTAATCTACCCTTAAGTTTCCAATTCCAAGCGTCTGTATAACCAGGAAGCAGAGCGCCACCTATGTCAGATATGCAAATTTAATATAGAAGTACAACACAAGATATCTACCAATACTGATTTTAAACATTTTGAACAATTTCTCGTAACAGCATTCAGAGAATTATATAAAAAAGTATCTAAGTTGCCTCTTTTCGCATGTATGCACATGATTTATCATTTTGTGTTTTGTTTGTTTTGATGCTTCCGCCCCAGTCGAAGATTAGAGGGGCATGTTGTTTTACAAATGTCGGTCGGTCGGTGGAGGTTAGTCATGACCAGAAGATGACCTCTATAGTTTTTCAGGTCACCAGGTCAAAGGCCAATCTCACAGTGGCCTTGAAAAGCAAAACGGTTTCCGATCAATTACTATAGAACGCTTGAGCCAAGGTTCCTCAAAGTTGGTTTGAAAGTTGGTCATGACCAGTAGATTACCTTAAACTAGTTGTTTTCTGGTCACCAGGTCAAAGACCAAGGTCACAGTGACCTTGAAAAGCAAAACGGTTTCCGATCAATAAATATAGAACGCTTAGGCCCAGGTTCTTCAAACTTTGTATGTAGGTTGGTAATGACTAGTAGATGACCCCTACAGCTTAACAGATCACCAGGTCAAAGGTCAAGTTGACCTTGAAAAGCAGAACGGTTTCTGATCAATAAGTAAAGAATGCTTGGGCCCAGGCTTTCTTAAACTTTTTAGGCAGGTTGGTCATGGCCAGAAGATCACCCCTATAGTTTTTAGGGTCACAAGATCAAAGGTCAATGTCATTTTGACCATTAACAGAAAAGTAGATTCCGATCAATAACTAGAGAACCTTCTTACACTGGCTTCACAAACTTGCTATGCAGGTTGGTCTGTTCAGGAGTTGACACCTATACCTTCTTATACTTTTACGGCTGCCTTTAGGGATAATGCGCTAGGGGGCATATATGTTTTACAAACATCTCGTTTTACTTAGAAAATAAAGATAATTAATATATTTATCTATTTATTTATATGCAGTTATTCCAGATGAGTTGTTTCTGCACTTAATGATAATATCACTCACATTGAGTCTCCTGTTTTTTTTTATTTCATTTTTTCCATTTCTTTTATTTCCAAAATCAACGAAAAATAATGTTTTTGCTTACTTACCTTGCAGTATGCGAGAAAATGAGAAAAGGTGAATATTTTTGTCAGATATTTTCTCTCGGATATAACTGTGTGATATCGGAATAGCACTAGTACTATACCCTTACTAATGCAAGTGAAATTATTGAAAGGTGGTTACTATAGAAACTTATATCAAACACGAATGACTATTTCGTCGTTCTGGTCGCAAAAGATTTTTAATTTATTTAATTAGTGAGTTAACTGGTTTTACGTTTAGCATTAAGAGGACGAACGTCTATGCTATATAAACTTTGCCTTTGTACAAGGAAGAAATAGAGAAAAAGACTCTTTTACAATTGCTTTAACGTTGGTTCTGTTTAAGTTTACAAAAAGGCGAGGATATAAGAAAGAAAAACTTTCTTCGGTGTTCTCGATTGAATCTGTCTTTAACGAATATGTTATTCATCTGTGACAAGAACTAGTCAATGAATTCATATATAATGATCAAAGGAACCCACATATGCTCTCGCTAAAATGTGATTTCTTTTGTGAGAAAACTGGGAAGATTTTTCAGCTTTTAAATAATCCACCAGTTTATTCTCGTGGTTTCTGAAAAAATTGATAACTAAGTGATACATATTAAAAAAATAGTTTACATGTAAACACTGACGTCACTTCCTGTGACCCAGGCAACTATATCTGACGACACGGGTTTTCTGGAACCATAATTCAGTTTTTCGTTCTTTTAAATGCTTATATTCACTTTACTTTCATTGACTGGAATCAAAGTCAAAGCAAAGGCAAATTTAAGATGTGAAAATTACATTAATTTGTGACGGAAGAAAAAAACGGCATATACTAAGTAGTCAACAAAAAAATAACGGTTGCGCAGGTTAATTTTCATCCTAGTTTCTATAAGGGTGGAGATTGCATAGGAACAGAGAACAACAAAAAATGCAGTAAGTGTCTAGATTTTGTTAAGAAAACCATCTTTCAATGTTTCACTTGCCTTGACTTGCCTGGTATCGGAATTTCATCCTTTTTAGAGAACACGGTTCTATAGAAAACTACTTCATTGAGTTTTAACCAAGGATTTAATTTGTATATATTTTTACAAAAACAGTATTTTTCTGTTTTGTTTGTTAGTCCAAGATACAGAATGATATACATGTACTTATCTGAAAGAGTCACTGACGTCACTATAATCGTCACGCACTAACGTCACAGGAGTTTTTAATCAGACGTAACCAGGTTTTGTGTCCACTATACAATCACTTATGAAGAATAAATCTGATGTATAAGCCATGTAATTATCAAATTGTGAACGCGAAGCTTGGAACTGTAATGACTTAATGCCTATCATATACAGAATCAATTATACTTGCGCTGTACAATAAATATTCATTACATGAATAATTAATTTAAAACACAGCTGTTAACAGTAAAATTAAATCATTACATTAAAATGTTCTTTGGCGTAAAGGCCACGTAATAATTTGAGAATTGTTATTGGCAGTGCAAAATCTCCTATGAAGACATATTAATAAGGGTAAATGGACCTACTTGCATGTGATGAAAAAGAAAAAATGAAAGTTTCGTCGGGATAGTAGTCTAGTTGTTGCTTCTTCCCAGAGTTTTAAGTTCTCATAACTTAAAAGCTGTTTAAAGTCGTTCAGCCGAAGAAGAACTAAGTTGTAAGCCCGATCTTGGTATTACCTAATAACGTTTTTATAAAACATATTGACTCTTTAAATATCATCTCATTCACATGTTTAATGATGCAATAAAACAACTAATCTCTTTAATTTGAGCTCACCTGAGCTCAACAATAATCAAGTGAGTTCTGTGTCCCACATATCTGTACCCATTTATTAGTTGTCCTTAAATTCTCAGTTATGAAGTTGTTGTTATTTTTTCACTGCCAGTTACTGATAAGAACGAACGCGACTGGACATAATTAATAAAACGTTAGAAACAAGGTAGGCAGGTCAATGTGACACAGTTTTGCGAGCTGTTTCAAGTTCCCAATGCTTATGCCATTGTTAAATGTTACAAAAAAGAAACAGGTCACATTTTAACAAAGTAGTTAATACTGAGACTTGATGCAGGCTAATGTCAAGGTTAGGTCATTCGAACCAATGATAAACTTTTATTTTTTCAAGTTGTCAAGACAATTCCAAAGCTCGTTTGTTCAAGAGAATGTTGGAAATAGATCTTGAGCATAGATTGGTCTAACAGAAATAATACTTCTTATGACACTTGAAAAATACTATACCTTTAAAGTGATAAATTTCTTTCGACGGTTATTTTATAGGAAGTTTTCATTGGCTTAAGAACTAGGTCACCATATCAGAATAAATTTGTACAGCAATGACTATTTTCTTCCACGGGGAAAAGGGCAATTTTTTTAATAAGTATAAAATATTTGTATGTCATGATGAATTGTGTCATTTTGCTAATTGTTTTAATAACTAGATTTGTCTATATTTAATCAGGTGAGCAACTTTAGGCCAAGCTTTTTTCATGCATAGATTTATGTCTTTATTTACATGAAATCGTTTCAGTCAAAACTTTGTTTTCAAGTAGGTATCTCTAGAAATACTTCTATGATATAATTGTAAACTTTAGAGTTCGCTCATGCCAGTAGTCAAGACAGTAAGCTTTGTATTACCCGATGAGCGCTTAAACATTATAGTGGTATAAAAATAGTTTGGCAACGTTTACAAAGATTATTTTATTGAAAAATGTTTTATGTAGTATTTGTTAAACTATAATTGGTAAAGTTAACATCGAAGAAGTTTTTTAGGGTATCAGAATTAGTATTCATAATAAATATTTGCTATCGCCCTAAAGTCATCAGATATAAGTGAAATTTGGCGCTTTTGTCAAATGTTTATCTTTGCTAGCTCAAGTCCTGCTCAAGAAGCCATTTTACCAGACATTGCCAGTTTCCCATTTGATATGTTAAGTACAAATGCATTGCCAGCAATGACCAGTTGGTACACGCTTTCCCGTGCTGGAAGTCCAACATCTCCTACAGCAGTTTTATAAAAAGCGAGGCATTGCAGGAATGCATTGAGGAATGCTTTCCCATCCATTTTATTGACAAACAAATACTAAACTGATCTAAAATTCACACTCTCTGATTACTTACGACACTGAATATATGAACTACTAACACTAAAAAGCGCACGAACCAAATACATTCAGCCATCGTTACTTATGCGCATGCGCAGTCCAATAAAATGAAATCTTGCAGTAGTTTAGGTCTGCAATTCAAGACTGGAATGCAGTTGCAACTAAAATAAACGGTTCCATTTAAGTATGGTAGAACACATTATCTTTTGTCATAAAAATACGTGTATAAATAACCCCCTTTATCCTAGAGTATTCCGAAATATTAAAACTAGTGCCATTTCTGAGTGCTGTATCAATTAACCATTTCTCATTTTCCAACATATTCTAATTCCTGCTTTCTTAGCTTGCGTAGGCACCACGTGTTTGCTTAGATAGAGTTAGACTACACGGAGTGTATTTTGTGATATTTTCTTTGCTTTTTGTATTGTTTATATAGACACAGGTAAGGGCATAATCGCCCATCGGTCGTAAAGATCTGCACAAGGCAATATTGCATGTCGGTTATAAAGACCTGGACGAGAGCAATATTGCCTTACAAGATTTAAAAACCTCCACGAGAGTACTGTTGATTTCCGGTAAATAAGACATGCTTGAGGGCATTATTGTTTGCCCTTATATATCTGCGCGCGGGCAGTATTGCCTTTTGCTTATCAAGACGTACTATTACAAGGGCAATATTGCCTCTCTGTTATTAAAATCTGCATGAGGGCAATACTGCCTCTCGGTTATAAAGACATGCATAGGGACAATGATGCCTGTCTGTAATTAAGACTAGCTCGCGGGCAATATTGCCTTTTGGTTATCAAGACGTACTTTTACAAGGGCAATATTGCCTCTCTGTTATTAAAATCTGCATGAAGGCAATATTGCCTCTCGGTTATAAAGACATGCATAGGGACAATGTTGCCTCTCTGTAATTAAGACTAGCTCGCGGGCAATATTGCCTTTTGGTTATCAAGACGTACTTTTACAAGGGCAATATTGCCTCTCTGTTATTAAAATCTGCATGAGGGCAATATTGCCTCTCGGTTATAAAGATATGCACAGGGACACTGTTGCCTCTCTGTAATTAAGACTAGCTCGCGGGCAATGTTGCCTTTTGGTTATCAAGACGTACTATTACAATGGCAATATTTCCTCTCTGTTATTAAAATCTACATGAGGGCAATATTGCCTCTCGGTTATAAAGATTTGCATAAAGGACAATGTTACCTGTCTGTTATTAAGACTAGCTCGCGGGCAATATTGCCTTTTGGTTATAAAGATCTGCACGAGGGCAATGTTTCTCATCGGTTATTAAAACCAGCTCGTGTGCATTATTGCCTATTGATAACAAAGCACGACCAGTGTTATCGATAGCTTGGTACAAGACTATGGTAAAATCTGCTTTTTTTTCATTGCATTATCATAGTATTGGATTGAGCTATCCTAAAGCTTTGTTCATGTGCACATGTTTTTATAAATGCATTACTTTATTCGTTATGATGTCTTTGTATGTTCATTCTTTGTATGTTCATAGTAAATATGTTTTCGTCAATCTGGATGGATCTTGGTACACAGTCTGTATTGGCAGACAGGTCAAGGTCTTACCAGTTCCTGTCATTACGTGATCAAAAAGTAAGAGTGATCAGTTATGTATATGTGCTGTTAGAAATAAGACGTAGTATACTCAAGCCGTATACGCCACTGTCACTGCTCCGTATACGTCACTGTCACTGCTTGTTGTGTTAAAAATGTCCTGTTCGACATATTATGGAAACAGATGTTTAAACCCAATATTGTAAGAAGTTTGCTGTTTGATTTAGTTTATTTTTCTTTAAAGTATTACTTTTTTGTCATTTTTTTGATATTCATTATACTTTTATAACGTCATAAAATTGTTCTGATTTATGGACATGAACTATCTAGAATCAGGGCATTTCTGTCAACAGACAGACTTGTTACTATAATTAGCTATCAAATCCTACTAGGGCGGGAAAGTTTTCCTTGTTCGCAATGAAGATAATGACTTTATATCTTGATTAAGCCACATATGTCTCAGTCTGGTAGAGGGTGTTAAACTCATTCAACAACGAACATCATCATTTGTTTGTGCCGTTCCAAGTTTTGTCTGTTAAGACACATTGACTTTGTATAGTGATAACGTACACGGTAAAGGGCTCTGGCTGTATTACTGGTACCTGTACCCTATAACTGTAAAAAACCTATCATGTTACTAGCTGAATATTGAAAAATTCACTATGATGGCTGACGGATATAGAAAATATCATTTGTTCGTAGTCATCCACACGAGTTATACTACCATATCTGTCACTATAGGACCTTTCATCCTCGCTCAAAGAAAAATGAAGTAACTTTAATTGCATATTAAGATAATTTCATATTCTTATTTCATCTCTCTGAGACAATGTTACTTAATAATGCATAACAATTTTATGGGTTTTTTTTCAGTTTGTATAGTTTTTAAACATATTAATTGCGGTTATTTTCAACTGATTTTGCTTTCGTTTTAGATATGACATGGACAGTCTGATTAGATTCACACTAACTGTCCGGAAAAATTACCGCAATGTACCGTATCATAATTGGGACCACGCTTTCTCCGTGGCTCACGCTATGTACACTGTTGTAAAAACGTCGAAACACCAGTTTACTCCACAAGAGGTAAGTCCACAAGATACAAAGAAGTCTGGTTTTAATCAGTCCATGGACAAGAGATCAGCTCATTCTGTCATGAAAACTATATTGGCATTTAAAGAAATGTTAAGTCGAAAACCTGTTGGCATATAATGATCAAAGTTTATTTATACCAATATCTTTTTCTGTTTAAATGTTGTCATGGTTATGCAAAATTTTAGAAACGGCAAACTATATTTTCGAAGTTAATGATCCGCAATGATGAAATGTAAATACCTTTGGAAATCAAGATATTTCCAGAGGAGCTAATGTTACCATTTTCATCTTACTTGTTACAGTGTTTGGCATTATTTGTTGCGTGTTTGTGTCATGACCTTGACCATCGAGGCAAAACCAACGCGTTCATGGTGAAAAGTGCGTCCCCATTGGCCGCCATATACTCGACCTCAACAATGGAACACCACCATTTCAACCAGACTGTTACAATACTGCAGGTTTGTGTCTCAAGTTTTTTTCTGATTTTAGAAAGAAAGTTAATATTGATATCTTGAAATATGAAAAAAAAGTTTTGACGTATAACGTATCACAAAGAATTCAGTGGTCAAGTGCAAAAAAGCGGGCGTTAGCATACGCCCAGTGAATACCTCAATCTAAAACAGTCCTAACTTTTATTAAACAACAAATCTTTAGTAAATCGTTTAGTGTACTTTTGAAGCGCTACAGAACAACAATAGAAACGTTTTGTTAGAAATTTATAAGATTTCATTACTGTTTGTAAATTCGAGGGCACTGTGTAAAACTATTTAACTACATGATTAATAAGAAGGAGACGCATTGCACTGAACACTTGAGACACGGTTGCATTGCACTATAACATTGAATTGTCTACGTACTCCTATATATAAATTTATCTATCTTCGGTACCCGTTGCCAATATGACCGACGCCCCCTGTGGAGTTTCAGTTATTTTAGCTTGTGGGGGATAGTGCGAGATACAAAAAGCATCCCATTCAAGAAACCCCTGTCTTTTCTATGCTCACTGTAGAGCACTGATACATCGGACATCGGTTTAACGACTGATATGAAAGACAAATATTAATGTCAGTTAAGGAGTGGGTGATTGAATTCGCGAAACATTGATAACCAGTCCAGCGAGTTACCATTGGACCACCGATTCGTACGACGCAAACTAAAGACCGCTTTAGGTACTCGGGGCCTACATGTACAATGACTAGTTCTCATCTCGTGTACTTGTATAAACAATACGTCCTCAATCTCGGTTTAGTTTGTTTCAAAATTGTTAATTTTTGTTGCTCTTTTAATTGCAGAATGAGGGCCACAATATATTCAAGTACCTGTCATCGCAGGATTACAAAACGGTAATTCAGTGTATTCAAGAAGAGGGTCTGTAGGCAACAGGACTGGCTCTAAAATACACAGTATCGATTTAACCTATAATTTTACATCGAAGTTGTAGCAACTCGCTTTCATCTTGCTCGATGACTGCTTTCATGTTTCAGACCACTACTTGGGCCGAAAGTATTGAATGAGGAAAGCCACTGAAGATTTGCATCTCAGATGAGATTTGAAACGGCACATACATATATACAAAATATTTTTAAAAGCAGTTTTCATATTTGAACCCTGAACTCTAATGTTAAACAAAGAATATTGTTAAAGGGGCGGTCGACTTGCGTACATGTTTACTGCTGTAATACCTTTCAAACGCAACCATTGAAAGCTACTGATTTGAAAAGACATAAAACTCCCGGAAAAAGTGTTCACAAAAATTATAAAGCGATCTGAAGAAATTCATTTGATTCATATTGATATGGTGTTTCTCTTATTTAAATATTCGTATTTTTTGTAGATGCTGGGGGATATCCGAAACTGTATCCTAGCAACGGATCTGGCATTATTCTTTGGCAACAAGGCCAAGTTGAAGGACATAGCGGATAAGAATGACTTGATGTGGGAGGATGTGGAACACAGGTAAAGCCTTGATAAGTATGATACCGACAGTCACAACCTTGCTTTAAATGATTTGTATACATGGTCAAATTCAGTACATAGAAACAGTTGCTTTTTTTCTTTATTTAAGTACTGGACAGCACATATTTGATATTTTATCGCTGTATGAAATACATTTGGGCAATTCAGAGTGAATACAGGCACTCAGAATTAATCCGCTGGATTTTAAATATCGATAAAACACCAAATTAACAGTTTATTCTACATATTAACATTAAGTTTCTGTATGTTTATTAAGTGATGTACCTAAAATATTTAAAATTGATCGTGTCAGACATATACATGTATATCAAAGATTATGAAAGTGTAGAAAAAGGTAGCTGAAATATGATAATCACAAATTTACCAAATTATTTTAAAAAAGTGAAGTGTTTAAGCTCTTTGTTGTTGGGAATTTATTTAAATCTATCGCAAAAGTAAAACTTGAAGCAGAGATTAATAGAATAGAGAAAAAGCACGACTGAAGGTCTGTACGTAGTTTCCTGTTGTACCTGTGCCTGTTTCACACTGACTTGTTACAACTTATATACATGTATATAATTGTGTGAAGCACATCTCCAAATGTTTCAAAGAAAATGAAAATTAACATGTATGAGTCGATGAACGTGGAAGAAAAGGCAAAGTACAAACAAGAGTTTCTGCAACCCAAGACAAGAGTTTCTGTGCCCAAGCCCAGTTCCAGCAAACATTTAACAAATTTTGTGTACATATTTTCCCTGCTTGTTTCAAGTAAATTGCTCCAAGAAAATCATCATTCAATTCTTCTATATATGTGACATGGTTGTAAGACAGTCATTTGTTTTGCATTCAATATTTTTTTCATTTCTTATTGGTAATTCTAATTTTTAGCATTGTATGAAATATTTAGATCTTCTAACATTATGAATAGTTTGGTTACAACATCTTCGTTCTTTTTTCTGTTTTGCTCTTGTTTCGAACTGTCACTCATGGATTTTAGTGTAGATATGTCTTAAATAGCCAATATGAGTAGGTCCTGTGTATTTATACTTATTTTTTCTGCTTCTTTGCAGTTACGTTCTAGACATAGTGTTAGTGTTGCTTTTAACAATTATGTTAATAAAAGAAGCTTCAACATATCTTTAAAGACATTTCGTTGTACAAATGGATGTATCTGTGGCCTTCACATCTCCATCCAGGTCTTAACAGCACTGTATATTTTCTTTCCTACAGTACAGTTGTATTTTTCAAGCATGAGACAGAAAAGGCTTCTGTCGTCACAAACTACTTACAAAATCTGTTCTTGTCGGACATAAAGCACTTTCTGGTCTTGTATCTGTTTGAAAAATGATCACCACGTGTTATCAAATCGTTTAATTGAATAATGAGTCTCTTTATTTCAACAGTTCTTTCTTTCTCAACTGTTTTTATTTTCCTCCTCTGTATTTTTCAAAACAACACAGCTTTCTTTCCTTTCTAATGAAATTCAAAATCACCGATACATCCGTCTGTTCAATCTAATTAACTTTTTTCTGCAGAGTCAGTTAGTAAGTTTCCACGGGTGCACAGCCATTTTTTTTATTTCTATCACATCTACGTCATTTCCTGTCCTAACTGTCACGTACACGTGAAGTCACAAGCCTCCTAGTAAAACAAATGTCATTTGTCAAGTTTACAGTCTCTTGTACAACTTTAAATCACGCAAACTTTGAAATATTTTTCCTTAAATAATAATAATAAAAAAAACATGGGTATGCATAGAGACTTGCAAATGGAAACATGCATATCGAACGACAAAAGACATTTGTTCTGAGGGATTGTTTTATTTTTAGAAGTATACACGTTCACTGTAGAAAGTATGATTTATTTCTTTCTATCAAATACCTTAACTCCACAGACGGCTCGTTCACACAATAGTTATGACCGGATGTGACCTAGTAGCGTCTGCTAAACCCTGGAAAATGCAGCTGGACACAGTAAAATACATATTTGAGGAGTTTTATCAGCAGGTAGTACCCGACTAAACCGACCGTAGCGTGGTTGCCATAGATGTACCAGTATAATTTAGTGTTGTTTAACCCATGTTTGTCACATGACTTTGGTACCTTTTATAAAGCAAGTGATATGAATACTTTCCTTAACCAAGAGAAAGTTAATATCAGTCTAAAGATAAATTAGACGATTTAATAGTGTGACCTGGACTTTTATGCTGTTAATTATGTATAAATATTTAAAAGTTCACATCAAACTGCATATCACTTTGTTTTTCGAGTACAGATTGTTATGTGACGAACAAATTAATGCTGTAACCTAACTAGAAAGAAGAGATAACCAGTCATTTTGTTTGTTTTGGAGATGCTTCATTTCCTCTTGTCTTTTCTCTTGCTTAACCTCTCCAATGTGTTTTTCGGGATGAATTTCTATGTTTATAGACAGAAAAACTAGAAAAACAAAATCATAGTAAATAGCATAGCTAAAATGAAAGCTAAAAACTGAGAACCGATGGTATAACAAGACAGTAGCTATCTCTTCTTGCACGTGTTTCTTCCTTAATTGTTCTAAGGCTGTTCTTTTCCTGCTTACTGTGATAGTAAAGCCTAGATCCAAGCTAGGGACACTCCAGCGGGTCACGCACTATATTCACGCCTTTGTTATAGATGCACGTGCGTTGCGACACGGGCACAACCTGCACTAACACCGTTATTAAACATTAACTATGCGTCATCTGTTTACAAATAATATCTGACATTGTCAGAAGTATGTTTAACCCGAGTCAATCCTTTACTTGCATGTGATTGCCTTACCGGAATATGTATATGTAAAATTGTGTTTATTTCCCACAGAAATCTTGTAATGGCCCTTAGCATGACAGCATGCGACCTTTGTGCTATGTACAAACCTTGGAATACACAACTTGACCTAGTTTTTGTCATCATGGAGGAGTTCTGGCAACAGGTATACATATACTAAAGCTGGCACAGCACTTCAAGTAGCAGTTACTTCCCTTTAAAATCATTGCATAAGAAATAACCAGCTTGTTAGAATCGTAATTTACGTTTTTGTTTTGGTTTATCTGAGGTGAGCATTATTAGATTTACAAAACATCTTTGTAAGATTGGTTCGTTTTGACTTTTAGTATACATATTCCGTAGACTTGTTGGTGAAAGTGCACATGCTCAACAGCATGCTAGTTTTTAAGACAAATAGAACTAACCCTGGTTTGTTTGACACTGTTGTCTAAAGGAACTTGAGATAGCAGATTTGCAGCCAAGCGCACCTTTATTGAAACCTCGAGTCAAAATCGAACCAAAACATAATGACATCATTATAGATATTTTGCTGTTGATAAATTGTTGTTTGTACAATAGGTTACCTGCTCTTGAAGTTTATACCAAACAAAGCTATGATACAGTGTTGCAGTATCTCTCTTTGCTCTCGCTAAAGTCATCCTATTTGTCCCTGTGTACTGATTGAAATTTTCTTGGTGTTTAAGCATTTCTGCTTTGAATGTCATTCTTGCTTGCTAATAAAAAGCAGTGAATATCTGTTAATAAACATGTAAAATTATGTTAAGTATAATCTAAATGTTGGAAAAATGCTGATGTATTTACCTTTTCGTTACAAAAACAACAAATTTCAGACTGTGGGTGTTACATATAAGAATCAGCGCTTATTAAATGAATATGTTTTGTAATTCTTCTTATGAGCCCTTGAATACTGGCACTTTGGTATTTGCAAGAAAAAAAGGCCAGCAACAACAAAAAATAAGTTTGTTGGAAGGTTATTCAGTCCCTGATTACTGTATACCAGTTGCAAATTTACTGTGTGGTTATATGATGTAGCTTGTGTGTTGATTGATCAGCAAATCTTAATGTGGAATGTGCCGGTTGCCCATATGACCGACGCCCCCTGCAGAGATTAGTTATTTTATGTTGTGGGGAATATGGCAGGATACACAACGCATCCTATTTCAGAGACACTGATACATGGGACCTCGGTTTAACGTCTCATCCGAAAGAAAATTAGTAATGTTAGTGGGGGAGCGGGGTATCGATCTCGGGACCCGTGGGTTACCAGAACAGCGCGTTACCACTGGACCACTGATCCGTTCCCTGAGTTACAATTTTAACTGACACGCCTTTAAATCGTTAAGACTGTAGATAAGAGGAAAAGGTGTGATTTTCCATTAAATGATATTTTGCAAAGCTAGAAAAGAATAGTCATGTTGCTAGCTTCGTTCTCTTTCGCTAAATTCTGTTAAGTAATGCATGGAGATCAAAGGGAAAAAATTCAGATGAAATATATCTTTAGATTTGTAACTGAAGGAAGCAGCGTTATGCAAAATGTTTAATCGCATATGATCGACGGCACGAGAAAAACGGAAAATTCGACAAAAAATGGATTTTTAATTTTTAACACATCTTGAAAAAAGTGATATCTAGCAATTGATATTCGAAATATTCAGCTTCTTGCATAGAGCAGATAGAAAATAATAGCTTGCAAGATTGAAACTGGACAGGCAAATCGATACTCTTAAAAACGACGTCACGTACTGTACTTTGACGTCAGAATCTTTATTATCGCCGTTCCTGAACGGCGATATATACAATTAACAAGATTTGAACAGTTTTGCCTGTACACCGCCTGCCTTTAGCCAATCAAAGCAAAGCATTTCATATCACATGATAACAAAATGGACGTCAAAATTCTTCTGCAAGGGGTGCGAAATGGACTCGCCCAACCGCCATGTTTGTCGGGTTACTTATTCTTACAACTGAAAAATACCATCATGAATGTACGATCTCAGTACCAGTCTTCAGGCTCGTGTAGGATAAACACAGGATAATCGCAATATTTTTTGCTACATGTCATTTTTAACTAGAGAATGTAATCGAAATAAGAGTATGGTTTGTTTGTTTTTTCCAAAACTTGCACTTAAAGAAAAAAATAAATGTTTGCTTCCGGCCGGTTCTAATCAGGATACAAACTCCCCGCAGGGGTTACTTCCCCTGATTAGTACAGTAAAAGTTTAACCGGTGCGAGGAGTTTGATCAGGATTTTTATATATGCTTCATTAGGGTTAGGGCGATATCGTATTTTTTATTTAAAATTTATTCTGTTAAAATTGTACATATAATATTCTTATGGTATTGAAGAACTGTATCTAGCTTTTGTTTAGTATACATTTTTACTAATAAATAAAGTTAAAAAACTACGCAAATAGTCAATTAATTAAGCGTAGACTGGTTTACAACAAAGCAATATTTACAAGGTTTAAATGCTGCAAATTTTAACATGATGTATAAAATTATTGGGATGTTTTTCATTAAGAAGCCAAATCGTCTTTCAAAAATAGTCCAGCTACAATAAAATTACAATGTATATTTAATCTACTTTATAATTTCTGTGTGAAAATTATCAAATATAACTTCGCTTTTCAGTGCAAAGCATGTTGTAAGATTATCAAATTAATGAATGAAGAACATGAAATACATTCATCTATGGATAAGACGAAATGCATGGCTGAACGGCGATTTCAAGCATTTTTGGAAATGCTAATACTTGTTCGTGTTTGCAGTTAATTAAAATAGTAGATTTTATGTATTTAAATGGTAGTAATTTCGTTTTAAAGGGGCTGTGCTCCAGATGACACAAAAAAGAAAGTTTTCTTGTATTATAAATTTCCTGTGATATTTATGACTAATGCTTAAAAAACTGACTAACTGACAAAAATAAGTCAGGTAATCACATTATAAATTGATTTTTTCCCTTTCATAGTGCTATACCGTAACGCGACGGTATAACTATATTGTATAAGATTTAAAGTAACAATAGTTATTTAACATGCGGTGAATAGTGGTGACAGTAAAAGCGTTGTTAATATTTTGTTAACATGAGGGTCCATGGTTCAAATCCGGCTGGAGCGAATATTTTTTTGTTGTGCTATTTTGACTTTTATAATCAGTTTTGAAGTAAAATATCATGTTGTTATAATCTCACGGCATCTAGATATTTAATTTAAGTAAAAAAAAAATTATATCAAATCTGGAGTACAGCTTCTTTAAAATCCCATAACTTTTCAGTGTATTCAGTATTTTTACAAAACTATTAATGTTCTTTACTCAGATAACACGACTTTCGTATGAGAAAGAAATGACTCCAAAAACTGTTGCCATGGAAATGTTCGTCAAGAAATATGATACAACATAGACTTTATTATGAAGGACAATATTTTGACTATCATTTGTTTGCTGAAACCTTGCATTTCAAGAGGATGAGAAATTTACCATTTTCAATTCACTGTATTTCAATAGTTTAACAGATGTCTCAATGCCCACCTTTTTCCCGTGCCGTCGGCCATAAGTACAACTATCTGTGATGAAGTAAATACTGTGTAACATTTAACAGAAACATTATTCTGCTCGAGTTAAGTTTAATACTCAAATATACCGTTATATAACAGTATAACACCGGTATGTTGATAACAAATCGATTAGAATCGATTATACCAACGAAAGCCTACAGAATCAATTCTCATTCAACTATCGCGATTTTAAAGATATATTTAAAAACAATAACATTATTTCATGGCCTTTGATAATTTCATAAACTTCCAGCTTCGATTTCTGTAGGTATAGATATATTTACAAGATACAAAATACAACTTATTTTAATTAGGGTGATGAAGAGAAGGCAAAAGGAATCACACCACTGGCAATGATGGACCGAGAAAAGAAACATGAACTCCCGCAGTTAGAGGTACGGTTTTCTGTGGATTCAATTTTTTTTAAATTAATAAAAGTAGTTAAAAATATTTTATTTTCATTTTACATATGTTTGAGTAAGCTGACGGTTTGTTAGCTATGGTTACATTACCTTGAGCGCAGCTTTCAGATTTCGCAGTGGACTCTTTACCTGTTCAAACAAGGAGAGATCTGATTGGCTGGTGTAGGTTCACTTATCACTGAGAAATCTGATTGGCTCATAATAAGTCATGCGAATTTGTAGTCAGCTCCTTAAGTCTTTCGTTTCTTAGTCAGTGATTCAAAAATTGACAGTAATCATGTTAGGCTCAGCAGTTATTAAAAAAAAAAATAATTGCATGATTTTTTATTACCTTGAGATCATCGGAAATCATTCGGGCTGGTGTCTGGAAATTGTGGCACTTAAATAATTACCACTGTTGGAACTACTGAGAACTGTTCATTGATTTAGTAGATCCTTTGTTCATAACCCTATCTAAATATGGAATTGTTTTGAGTGAGATAGATCTGAACAAACGACTGATGTAATTTGCTTGATAATAGTTGTTGTATTTGGCGTTGCTACAAAGAAAATTGGCGGTACAACACTAACCACTGTCTAAAGTTAATTATACCCCCACCACAAAATGTTGGGGGGCTATAATGGATTCGCTTTGTCGCGTCCGTCCGTCGGTCGGTCAGTCCGTCCGTCCGTCTCCATTATCGTGTCCGCTCTATAAATCCTGTACTAATAGAAGGATTTTCTTCAAACTTGGCTGAAATGTTCACCTCAACAAGGGGATGTGCAGAACCCATGTTGCCCATGTGTCAGCTCAAGGTCAAGGTCACAATTGAAAGTCAAATATCAAACAATCAAATATTAGACATTATGTCGTGTCCGCTCTGTAAGTCCTACACTAATTGAAAGATTTTCTTTAATCTTGGCTCAAATGTTCACCTCAACAAGGGGATGTGCAGAACCCATGTTACCCTTTTGACGGCTTAAGGTCAAGGTCACACTTGAAGGTCAAAAATTGACTTAGAAAATATTCTAAAATTTTAACATGTATTTGAATATTTCTGAAACTAGAAAACGTATTTGCTTGAAACTTAAAAGATATATGAGGTATCACAAGTAAGATATGCAGGTCAAGTTTCATAACTCTGTATTGCATTTTACAAAGTTATGCCCCTTTTTAAGTCTTCAAATTTACATACAATCAAATATTAGACAATATGTCCTGAATCTTATACTTATGGAAGAATTTTCTTCAAACTTTACTCAAATGTTCAACTCAACAAGGTTATGTGCAGAACCCATGTTACCTTTGTGCCGGCTTAAGGTCAAGGTCACACTTGAAGGTCAAAATTGACTTAGAAAATGTTCTTAAATTTTAACATGTACTTGATGATTTCTGAAACTAGCACCGGTATTTGCTTGAAACTTAAAAGATATATGAGGTATCACAAGTAAGATATGCAGGTCAAGTTTCATAACTCTGTATTGCATTTTGACAAAGTTATGCCCATTTTTAAGTCTTTTAATTTACTTACAATCAATACTAGACAATATGTCGTATCCGTTCTATAAATTCTATACTAATGGAAGGATTTTCTTCAAACTTAACTCAAAAGTTCACCCCAAGTGGGCAATGTGCAGAACCCATCTTACCCTTGTGCCAGCTTAAGGTCAAGGCTACACTTGAAGGTCAAAAATTGACTTAGAAAATGTTCTGAAATTTTAACATGTACTTGAATATTTCTTAAACTAGAACAGATAATCATTTGAAACTTCAAATATATACGAAGTGTCGCAAGTAAGATATGCAGGTCAAGTTTCATAACTAAAACAAGTGGGGGGGGGGGGGTTAACTTTGTACTGTATTTTGACAAAGTTAAGTCCATTTTTATGTCTTTAAATTTATTTCCTATAATATTTCTTAAACCAGAACAGATATTTACTTGAAACTTAAAATTTATATGAATGGTTACAAGCAAGCTCAGATGACGAAAATTCTATTGAATTATGACACAAGTTATGCCCCTTTTAGGCTTAGAAAATGTTCTGATATAACCATTAATACTTAAATGTTTCTGAAACTAGAACAGATATTCACGAAAATGAAAGGTTATTTGTAACTGTTTCGAACATGATTTGACAATATATATTTATACTATTACCTGTACAATTTGTTTTTTTTTCACCAGAGATAATTTCTGTTTGTGTATATGTATTTGTGCCACTAAAGTTATTCCCTTAACCACCTTTCCATGTGGTCTTCTGTCAAGGACATTGGTGGGGGTATGAATCGCATTCAGCGATAGTTCTAGTTCTGTATGAAATGAATGAATAAGCAGAAAATGTGAAACACCAATACATAGATATTAAACTTTAAACCAGTACTTCTTTGTGAGTGATTGTTTATGTAAATAATCTATTACCATTATAATCATATACTAGTATACAAATTATCATTGCAAATTTAGTAAATGTACCCTTTTTTCAGGTTGGCTTCTTGGTTGGTATTTGTCTCCCTTGTTACGATCTAATGACTCAAGTTTTGCCGGAAACTAAACCAATGAAGGACGGAGCACTGTAAGTTACTGATGAGATTATAATAGTTATAAAATATTTGCTTCATCTAGAATATTCAGATATTAAACATAGCTTTTTTTTCTTTTCTGTTTTTGTTTATTTTTTTCAAGAATATTCTAAGGCAGTTTATATGAGGGAAAATCGGTATGACGTATATGGCATGTTTTTTTTCTGGACACTGAAATTGCGTTGTGTAACTTTGTCAGGAATTCAGGAAGGTATTTTACCTTAACTATACGTGATGTCAATTTATAATTCAGGTCTAATATGAAAAAGTGGAAGCAACTGGCTGAAAAACCACGTGAAGAAGTGGAAAAAGAATTGCGTATAGACATTTCAGACCGGCGGCATAGTTTAATACAATATGGTGAACACACGGACGAGGAGTTATCAGACTCATCGGAAAAGCTCGAAGAAACTCCCGAAGGTGAAAGCTTGGCAACGGATGGAGACGCGGAAACTAGATCTATAAATAGTAACAGTCCGTCCAGAAACGATGCTGATGACGAGCGAAATAGTTCTGCTGAAACTGTTCATGAAAAATATGATGAAGAAAACATCACGCCGGCTGATTGAAAAACATGTTAGGACACGGGAAACATATTTAGGAGATAAACATAACAAACATGATTCAGATTTTTGAAACACTACATGAGAAACGTCATTTGAGTTGATTGGTAACATGACATGATAGACTTGACTAAAACTGTATAATATCACCATGGGAAACGTGAATTGAGAATATTGGAAAAACATGACAAGATAAACATGACGAAAAGTGTATCACAGCAGATGATTGAAAAAAAAACATGACAAACATGAAACAAAATGCGCAAAGTGAATTAGAGGTGAACTTGTTGTAAGATGCAAATAAAAAGTCAGTTTAATCTTTGTGTATCAGTGGAAAGCTGCCGTGTCACATGCTGACGATGTTTGTTGGCCAGTTTACGTGAAAATAGTGCATTGTTGCAGGATTAAAGGGGCATTGAGAAATTGATCGTCTGTGAGGAAAAAAAAAGCTTGCACGGCTTGTTGACAGCCGAAAGAGTGTAGTTAATTCTACAGACCTGGTTTCATACATGTTAAGAGTGTATGAATGGAAATAAGAGGAATAGTGTTATCAGGAAAAAAGAATCGGACTTCATTCACATCTATCAATGGTGACCACACGTTTAGAAATAGGTTTTGTTTTTATTTGTACTTGAATATTTAATGTACATTATTAGGGCAAACTTCAAAGGGCCTCATTCATTTTTTGATGCTATATTTTTCAAAGAGCTATTCTTTGCTGAAATATCGCTATTGTAGTTAACATGCAGGTTAACTGTTGCTGAAGTAATGTAACATATGTTACATAAATGTCGCTTTTATCGATAAAACATGCTCGGAAACAAGTTCCTTCATGTATGAACATTTCAAGAGTAATAATTGGGAGAAACGTGTTTGCAGTTGTACAGAGATGAGCGATATCCCTCCGCAATGCCGTGAACTTACGTTGTTTTGATCCAAGTCTTACAAAAAAATATGTTATTTTCTTCAGAGCAAAATATACACACAACGGATTTTTAAAAAGAACATCTATTATTTAATGTTTGTTGTTTCAGCCAAAATAACAAAGTTGCATAATTTTTTCTTGGTTATTGTGAATATGGTTACCTCTAATGTATTGTGTGAACAATGATTTCACGTAGGAAAAAAACATTTTTTAATTTTTTTTTGAACCGTTGGTTTTAGTGAACATCACTTACTATGTTATTGTCACGTGACCTGATAAATGTGTAACAACGTAGTTGAGAATTTACTCGAGCTTAACCAAGATTTTTATGATAGATGCATAATTATCCCAATTATATACTAAATACATACATATATACTGTTATTTTTCTATGTATGAGTTAATGTAAATATCTCTCTTAATGTTATTTATTTGTTTTAGATCATCACATGTACTTATACTATTTATATGTATAATTGGTTTAACAATTACAATATAATATATTCACCATTCATGTAAGAATAATACGCCAGTGCATTTTGGTTTGTAAAAAATAAAACAAAAATCTTTGAAAAAGTAACACAAACGTATTGAAAGTCAGTTAAAATATTGAACCTTGTTGATTTTCAAAGTTTTTTAATAAATGAAAACTTTGTTGACAAACAAATTTTCTTTTACTCTTTGGTGGTAGTTAAATGGAAAATTTACATTGAAAAAAATGTTTCCATCATTTGCAGACAATTAGCCAACGTTTCTAGAACAACTCCCTTCTCTCAAGTATAAAAAACTTATATTACTGTTGTCCACTTTTATCATTAGAAATGCCTGCTCTTCTTCAAAATAAGTAATGTACTAGTTTTATCAAACAGTGTTTGAGTGTATATTGTAGATATATTTTCATTTTGTACTACAAACATGTAGAATAAATACGATCGTTGAAAACTGATAGCGTGTTTCTATAATTTATTTTCAAATCTCACATAGATTTGCTAGGGTCAAACATTACAGCAGATGGTCAGTTTTATTGTTTTTATACTTTTTTTTCAACCAAGTGAAGATCTAATTGGACTGTTGAAAATTGGGTGTGTTATACACTATTTACTTTCATATCCCATTCAGATTTGTCAGGGTCAGACATTGCAGCATTAATCAGAGATTAAATATATTCCAGCAAGTGATGATCTAGAAGATACACATGGTCTGTTATCCTCAATGGTTAGGGTATTTCCATCTGGTACTGTGTTCAAATCTATGTCAAAGTGCCAGGAGGTATGTTGGTCTGCAGTCTATGGTTACCTTTGCCAAACATTATACTGCAGACAGCTGGGTTAGCAATAGTTACAATATATATTGGCTGTATTTCTCATAATGGATTTATTCCATGACAGTAAGGTCTTTTAATTTTAAATGCAATGTAATGTCTCACAATGAATGCAA
Source organism: Cyclina sinensis (assembly GCA_012932295.1). Classification (NCBI taxonomy): domain Eukaryota; kingdom Metazoa; phylum Mollusca; class Bivalvia; order Venerida; family Veneridae; genus Cyclina; species Cyclina sinensis. The sequence continues at coordinate 49,666,338 of JAAONU010000012.1, read as the reverse complement.
AGAAACTAACTCTAAAGATAAACAATTTAGTCAGTTTGAAGTTATACTCAGGCCTCTAAACATTTCTCTCTGGAATGTTTCCGTTAGTTGTCACACAGAGTAGAAAAGTGGAAGTCACAAACTGCACATACTCACTATCCAAGTAGGAAACTTGACAATCTACCCCTTCAATAAAACTCTTATAAAGTTCCAAAGTGGGCATTACATAGGCACCCTGTTTAGTAAGAATAAAACTAGACAATATCTGATGCACAGTGCAAGTGTGAACTCTGCAACAATAAAAACAAGAAGCAAAGAAACAAATGAATTTATTTATTTAGTTTCTTCTACATAATTTGATTCAGTTGCACATGTACTTCTTTGTTTTTCAATGGGTGTGAAAATCTGAATATTTACTCATGGTCATTTACAAGAAAATGTAATACTTAGAACACCTGGTTGTGTTCAGGGTTGTGTTCAAAATTGTTTGCCAGCTTATTTTTGCTAATTGTATTATATCCATTTATTTGTAACCAACTTTCATATAATGAAAAAATTAGAACATTATTGCTTTAAACTCAGATGTCCCTTTGGAGCAGTTGAAAAGAGAAAATATATGTACTATAAAATTTTCTTGCAATAATGTAAACACCAACAGAGGGGGTGAATGCTTGAAAGTCCTATCTGCTTTTGAATCTTATAGCACATAACTTTTTTTGCATTTACCCCTTAAAGCGACTCACTCACAGAATTTAGCTGAAAATTGTATTTCTTTAAAACTTAAGAGAAGTTAATATTTTATGAAAAAAAAAAAATACTATGCTTCTATACACCATGAAAACTGAAAAAAAAAGTTTTGACTTTACCAGGATTCGAACCCATGTCTTTTCAGTCAGTAAAATATAGGGCGACAATCTAGACCACTGAGCCACAGGGACTAGTTATTTGGTGGCGTCAAAATTAATGTTATAACAAAAGTATCTACCCCGTGACTAACAGGGTAAATGTTTTACTGGTAAAACTTTATATTTTGATGTTTTTCTGTAACAAAAAATGAGTCAGTAACTTAGTTTAAATATGTTCTTCACACTTACTGCAAAAATTTCAAGATGTATGAACATTTTCTTTTTTTTCATCGTCGGCCCATCTGTGAGTCAGTCGCTTTAAACTAGACTTTCTTATTAGCTCCTCACAGATATAAATATATAATTACTCGTAGAAAGTGTAACATGCATAGCAAAAAATATTACAGAGCACTCACAAATATTACTAGCACTTTTATAATAAAAACATTTCGAAAAATGTACTTTTCATCCAGCAAAGTGTCTTAAAAAATGCGTCTTAAACATATCTTTATAAAAATTCACGTTCACTTGGTGAGTAAGTATAAAGTTATGATGCAAAGTTATGAAATTATGTTGAGCACAGTATAAGCAAAATAATATTATCATCAGATGACACAGCCTTCAAAATACATAGAGGATATTTAAGTTGTTTCTATAAATACGGGATTTATTTTCATCAAGTGGTATGAAAATGAATATTTCACAAGTGGCGATAGCCACGAGTGAAATATGGTAATTTTCATACCACGAGATGAAAATAAATCACGTATTTATAGAAAAAACTTGAATTTTCTGTTTATTATATACTTTCTCTCTTTTTTGACCTTAGGATTCGGAAAAATGCCTTTAATTCAGTAAAGGGATGATAGAAACTTTGCAAACTAACAAGACCTCAAATGCACATCAAGTTTTAAAATTCACTACAATTCATCATGGACATCTTCCCCTGTTCTTGACGGTGGTGGCGTACATCGTGACGGTGTCTCAAAATCAAAGGCATATTCACATCGACTTGGTTCAGATGCACTAGTAACTTTATGTTCTGTGCCACATTTAAAAATTACCTGAAACAAACTACAACTTTCAGAATTCTTGATCACATAATTAAAATTAGAAAAGCATGCTCAAAACTCCGTACTCATCATCTGAATGCTTATGGTCTTTTTTTTTATTTTTGTTGTAGCATATTTAAACAATGAGGAATTTTTGAAAAAAAACAAGACTTTAATTTAAAAAAAAAAAAATGCAAGAAATTTGTTAAGTTTCCTAAAGCAAGCAGAAGAACTTCAATAAAAACTTTCAGAAAACCCTTTTTTTTAATTATTTGTCATCTTCAAAAAATTATTATTCAAAGTTGAGCAACGGACACAACTTTAACATTTTTAAGACAAAAACTCTTTTCTTTCAATTGTAAAGCAATTTATAAATTTCTGACCAACCGTATTCCTAAAATGCAATCAATGTAGATTTATTATGAATTCATCTTAATAAATCCCTTCAACAGTATTTAGGTTTAAGAAAAGTAACAGTTAACCTAAGTACTTTTCCAAGGAAATACCATTACTAAACACCTACACTTTGCAAAAAACAGTCACCTTGACTATTGATCAACTATAATTTAGACTTTGTTCAGACATTTTGATTATTTGCATCAGCACATTTTTAAAACGGCAGGAGAAGGGGGAGTAAAACAGAAATGCAGTAAATATCCAAGTTACCCTGACAGATCTATTTGGTCCATTCCAACAAGACTGTCCATTTTCATATTTCTGGGCAGAATATTTGTCTTCAGCTGGGCCGTCCCATTTTCCCCAGTTCCTGCAAATGTGATAAGACAAATTTCAGTATCCTTTCCATAATTGGTACTTCTCATAACAATAAAGAATCTGTCTTTGCTCTAAAAGTTAGCAGGTATCGTTATCATTACCTGTGCACAATACTGATATGTTTACAAATACAAACAAGTGGCATGGTAATTTAGTACATTGACAGCAAACCAATCTCAAGTCTAACTAAAGCCTAATCTGGCTGTAAAATATATCAACCTGTAAATTACTTTAAAACCTGAAACTATTTCCTTGTTTACAGAGGCTGTGATGGCAGATTTCTGAGTGTGAGAAGCAGAAGTAGGTAAAGTTTGCCTTTAAAACACAAACCAGTTATTCTATGCAATGTATGCTAAAAGCTGCAGACTTAAGAGCCAGTTTTAATGATTCATGTACTAGTTCAGGAAAACTGTTAATATACAGTCAAACCTGTGAACAAAGGCCACCCAAGGGAGAGACAAAAACTGGCCTTTCTCCACAGTGACCTTTGTTCAGAGGTACATTTGCACTAATAACTCAATACCGGTTTCTCAAAGTCTGGCCTTTATTCACAGGGTGGCCTTTATTTGGAGGTCGCCGCTAACACAGGTTTGACTGTTTATGGTTTATGTCCATAACATCTTATTTTCACTTTGTAGTGACATTTTAGTTAAAGACTGAATACTATATAATTTATTACCTAATAGTACTGAACAGAGCTTGCAAAAATATTCTACTGAAAATTTGTCCGTTTTAAAACTCTTTACAGAGCTACCATACTTGTAGTAAGTTCTGACTTGCGATTGGTCAGTTTTGAAATTACTCCTAACCAATCAAATAAGCTTACTTCTCCAGTAGCTTACTTGATGCTTAATGAAGGAAACATTTATACAACAAATTTCAAAACCTACCCTAAAGTAGTTTCATGACCCCCAGATTTTGGTCGCTGTGTGGCCCTATCAAAGGCGCATAGTTTATATGTATATTCTCTGTCAGTATATTCATAACAGTTTCCTTTTAAGACACTAAATTCATCATTGGGACCCAAGTCTAATCCAAAATAAGACTGTAGATCTCTGAAACAAATAACAAAGTAGGTATTCAAGAAAATTGTATATCAAATTCATGCAAGTGAAAGACATTTTATTTTGATTAAGAAAGTGGGTGCTTTGCTGTACAATTCTTAAGAACCCATTTGAAATTCAAAACAGGATTTTCAACTAATTTTTAAGCTTTAAAACTGGAGTATTATTTTTCCTCCATCACATTTTTTGCAGAAAGGAAGTTTAGTACATTCAATACAGAATAAAACCACTTCTATCACTCAGATGGAAACAGGGAGACAAAAAGACTCTCTTTCATCAAAAATCCTCTAGAAACAATTTTTTTAAATACTAGCTGGCCACCAGTATATTGTACATATAAATGTATGTTGAGTGTTTCATACCTGATTTTATTTTCTGTTTCTTTCAATTTTGCATCTGCATCATTAAATTGTTGCCTAGCTTCGTCTGCCGCTGAAATGATAATCAGGCAAAGTTTAATCCATATATTTAAATAAAGCTGCTTAAACCTTCACCTGCCTTAACCTTCACCTTATCATAACCTTTGCATTATCTTCACAATGACTTAACTTTCATCTTACAAGTGGCAACTGCTTTAACCTTCACCTTGCTTTAACCTTCACCTTACCATAACCTCTGCATTACCTTCACAATGACTTAACTTTCAATCTTACAAGTGGCAACTGCTTTAACCTTCACCTTGCTTTAACCTTCACCTTACCATAACCTCTGCATTACCTTCACCATCGCTTAACTTTCAATCTTACAAGTGGCAACTGCTTTAACGTTCACCTTGCTTTAACCTTCACCTTACCATAACCTTTGCATTACCTTCACAATGACTTAACTTTCATCTTACTAGTGGCGAGTGCTTTTACCTTCACGAAGAGTCCATGCAGTTTGGACCTGGTCAGTACAGTTTGTCATTTAGTCAATGTGTTCAGTCAATGTGTTTAATCAATACCTCATATAACTGATAGATCAATCTGTCTGAACTGAATAATGTACCAGTCCATTTTCAAAATACAGCAGGGTACGGGTTCAGTGTTTCCTGAGAAATACACCTCTCAAAGAGAGTTTAGGGTCACATCCAAGGACACAAGCTTAATTTTAGGAGTAGTGTTTTATTCAATACTGTTCATATTTATTTGATAGTTTATCAACATCAAGTAATTTGACCCAAAACATGAACCTTTTAACCCTTAGCCTGCTAAATATTTTAAATGGACTTGTCCATCTTTCTATCTGGACAAATCCATTAAATTTTACAGGGGTTTGTATTGAAAATTTTCCACTGAATGACGAATAGTGCAGACCATGATCAGACTGCACGGACGTGCAGGCTGATCTTGGTCTGCGCTGGTCGCAAAGGTAAACACGATTGCCGTTAGCAGCGAAGAGTTAACTACACAAAGATAACCTTCATGCTGACTTACCTGCAATTAATGTTTTGGTTGCTTCGTCATAATCAGGCATTTTTTCTTCATCTTCTTCTTTTTGCTGTTCAGTTTCTTCAGTCTTGGTACCTTCCTGCAAGCAAAAACCATACATGTACAATCAAGTGAATGTCTAAAGCTTCAAATAATTTATAAGCTCACATGAATTTATTTAAATGTGCTTTGTAGAAATCCACTAGATAACTTTATCCTAAAAATATTCAAGCTATAGTCATTGTAGTGTTGCAAGACTGTGCAAGTTTTTATCTCAGCCCCAAGGCCCTTCCTGTGCAAAGAACCCAAACAGCCTAAACATTTTTTTAATTCAATCATTTGGATGCTATCTTAAATTTTGGGCAAAATCAGCAAAGCAGTTTATGAGAAGTTTAAGTCAACTTAAAACAATGTGACTGTGGTTCATGATTTGAAGATTTCTACTAAGGGATGGAGTGTTTCAAACGTTAGGCTAAAGAAATTTCTGTTAAAGAGGAGAGCACTTTTTTAAGCTACCCCTTAAAAAGACTATGTAAAAGCATATGAACATTTTCATCAGTTACTGGAGTGCTGGTACAGCACATGTACTCAGGTGAGGTGAGTGAAACAAATGTAGATATTTAGATAATATGACCAATCATGCAGCTGCAATGTAGTATGACAAAAAAGGTCACCATGATCCCATTCCTATATATACTTTGTGCTTGTAGAAAAAAACTAAAATAAAACTAACAAACCACAGAAAGATTACAGCAAACAAAGAACAAACTTTAAAAGTACCCAAAAAATCAATATCCTGTAAAAAAAAAACTTTTGTCATACCAACTAATGAGAAAATTGCTATATTTCATGTTTACTCAAGCTACATAGCATTACACCTTATGCTACTAATATAATTTAGCTAGATCAGAAAAGAGTTATTGCAGGAACATACATATTGTTACACAGTTAATATATCAACTACATTAACTACTGAAAAAGAGAACCAGATTCTGATAATGCACCTGTACCAAAAACTGAAAAATGAAGTATTCCCAGCTCATCAAATAGCTATACTAGGTCATTATATATTTAGACTACCGGTATATATATTCAGACTACTAGGGAATTAATTCACTACCTTCTTTGGTATATAAAGGGCAGGTTCACCCATTATGGTTGTACCCACAGGAGGCCTCTGAAGAGGATTCCAAACATATCAAAGCTGAATAATTTACAAACATTCTCTACAGCTTACCTATTATTCCATTTAAACTAATGTGCTTATCATTTCCAGGGGTATTACCACCAGAAGGTCAAGGTTAAATGTCTGGACTGCAAGCATTTATGCCCACTGTATGATGTTGTAGGCTCTTATGCAGGATATTCATTTAAATTCTTCTTTTTTTCTTGAAAGCGAAACTGACAGATGATACAAAAAGTCAAAGTCAGAACACATAACAAGAAGTCTTTAAACCTTCAGGAAGAATTTAGTTTGGTTGGATTTTAACACTTTGATAAGATAAAACTGTACATTATGAAGAAAATGGTTACACAGAACATCAAATGTATTACTTACATAATCTTCATATTCTTCGTCATCATCATCATCGTCGTCATCATCATCGTCATCATCATCACTTCTTGCAGGTTTTGGGATATCTGGTAAACCAGCCTGTAATTGATATATACCACATGCAATTCTATGTCATGAACACATGGTTCATACAATCATGTGAACTCTACTGGTTTTTTAGTATATCTACTGGTCCTATCAACTGGTAGTGCCAAATTTACTGCTTTCAAGAACATAATATAGAACTGATAAACTTTCAGGAAAATGCTTACTTTTATCCGATACTTTCGTCTGCAAATAAAACATGGCCTGTAATCTTGTCAGTCATTTTTACTGGATGAAGTTATCAATGAAAAGTAGAAGTTAACACAATTTAAAACTTGATAAGTGGAGTCCAAGTTAAAAAGGTAAATGACCACTACTGCAACACTGCATTAACTCAGTGTGAATGGATTGCTAGTCCTGTACTATCAACTGATAATTTAAATACTCTATTTGTTTGTTAAATGGAAACTTTGTTCAGCTAACAAACCGAAAGCAAAAACCAAAGCAATTCATAAAAGATTTGTAGATATGATGAATTTTACATTTTATGTTCTGAAAATTGATCTCTCACTGATCTTGGGTTTTTAGTGAAGCATAAGAAACTGAAGATTAATACTGTAAACAAAGCGTCTGAAAATATGATTTTTGACCCCTTAAAAACTCAGAAAATGATCTGAAATCTGATGCTACTTACATGTCTAGATGTCATACAAATACAAAATTGCTGACATGCAAATTTTTTTTCTTAAACTTATTGTTATTTAAATGCTTGCAAAATGGTAATTGTATCATTATGATATAACTGAGGACAAAAGATGCCAGCAGGATGAGGTAAAACATTAAAGACTTTTGATGTGATAACTAGCTGTACCGATTTCTGTTAAAGAGGCAAGGGTGTGTACCAAATTATATCACAGAAACTTCCTATGTGAAGGAGTGTTCTAGTGTGTTCAAATCAAGAGGTATCAAACAACCACTTAACAGCATGCACAGAGAGATGAAAATTAAATGGAAGACAGGCATGTTCAAAGCTTCTAGATTACAGTCAAAAAGTATGCATGAAGATAGGAACTTAATGAAAGAAACAACTTCACAACAGACACGTGACTATCACGATATTTTACGATAGTGAGATACCCTTTGAAGGAATAACTGTCTTTGTCTCTCTATGGCAGGGTTTTTATGTCGAGGGAACCCTCGTCTCATAGGCGGTGGTAAAACCTCAAAAGTTCACCAACAGAAGACTTATTTTTGTGTGCAATTAATGCTTTTAGAGACAAGAAAATTGAAAAAAAGGGATTTTTTTTCTTAAGAGGTGTTCACTTTTTAAAGTGTTAAAATACAGAGAAAGATCATGTTGCAGATTTCTGCAACTTTTATTTCAACTATACATGAATATCTCCTATATTTCAGCAGCTTTATGTTTAAAAAGATAATTAAATTTGAGAAGAAAAACTTTACAGCCATCCAATGCCTACCTCTGGTGGTTGTGTGGCATTTTCCTCATTATCTCCCTTTGCTGGCTCTTCAGTGCCTGGAGACTGGTAAAACTGCTTGATATTGGGCCACACTCTCAGGGTAAATGTATCCAAATCCACTTCCTCCTCCCCTTCCAAATGTTCCTGAAACACAAAATATCTTACTTTTTGTATTACGGTAATCTAAAACCCACTCTATTTCTAAAATGGACTACTTTTTTCAATCTTGACAAAACCTTTCACAGTTAAGGATTTTTTTAACTGAAACTTTAGGACTACTTTGGGAAAACTAGATATCGCATTCTGTCCACAGGGATATGATGGCTGATTTGTAGTTTGTACTGGCTGCAAAAACATACTGTAAGTAGGGAGAGTTAATACAAAAGAATTCTATCTACTACCACATGGTTTTAATAACAGTAAGTCAGGAAATACATGTACTTTCCTACAAACAGCCATGGTTGTAAACTAAACCAATTCTAAAACATGCAAGCAGATCTCTTGCTGAACAGCAAATAATATCTTTATGATGACAATTAGTTATCAGTTAGATAAATATAAATTTAGCAAACTTTTAAGACTATCTTTTTAACCTTAGCCTTGCTAAATTTCTAATTAAAAATGGATTCCTGCAATATTTAATTCAGACATCGCCCATTGGGGTATTCTAAACTCACTGAATAAATAGCAAATGGTGCACATCATGTTAGAAAACACTGCCTCTGTTTGGTAAAGGCAGACTGTCAACCAGACTTTCAAAAAATATATGACAAATATAGGATTATGAAGGAATATTGGACATGGTTGACAGCCTGTAAAGGTAAGTACAGAATCCCATACCTTAGCCTCTTCATCGCTGACTTCACCATTGGAATCAACATCAAACATAGACAGTCCTTTGATCTCTGATACATCTATCCTGTAGGATAAAACAACCTTTTAAAGGCACAAGAAAGGTGATCTATAAGAAATCTGAAGGTATGACAGTGAGGACTGAAGTGATCTGTAAGCCTTATCTCTTTTCAGTAAAGATTATTATTTTGAAGACCTTGTACAGATAGTTTCTAAAATGTGATATTTAAAAAAAACACTTAAAACCTTTCTTACTTTTCTGCAAGTTTAACATTTTATTCTAAACTTAAATAAAACAGTAAAGTTACCTATCAAAATAGAACACATTATCCAAACTTCATAACTGAAATTTCACGGTGCATAACCATATCGGCAGTCTCTCTGCGAAATCTGTCTTTTTGGCGGTCTCTCTGCGTCGGTACCGGTTATTCTCTGCTGTAAACACAGTTTGTGATGGAAGACCGTCAGAAAAATCGGACAGACATCAGTTCAAACAGCTGAGTTGCTTAAAATTAATAAGTGCACGGAACATTAGAATATCTTTGCTAGGTATACGCGTGTCAACTTTTCAATTATCAGTCACTGCGCTCCGAAACTCGGACAAATTGTTCAGTGGTGTATTAACTTGAACAGAACTTCGGCACTTCCTGCAGGCTGAAACGAGTTATTACTTAGATAACGCACATAACAATCCCATCAAACATATTCACTGTTTAATATTCTTCAAGAAAATACTAATAAACTGGTCCCTATTTAAATAGAAATCTTGTACACCCTCTACTTTCGGTTTTGATGGTGCACAGGAGGTCTCTCTGCACAGCAGCTTTTAAAGCACAGGTAGGCTCTCTGTCTGCGATAGATCTGAGCAGGAAGGGAGTCTTCTATCGATCATTGTGTTAATTACAAAAAGTGCGACCTTATATCACTATGCCACTTACGCTACATGGTGTTTCTTAAATATTTTTTTTCATTCTCTGCAATGCAAGAAGCACAACGTAATGTAGTTTGTATGAAATTGTTTTCGCAGTCTGCCGGTGTACAAATTTACCAAATATTTTTATGGTAAGTTTTGTCAATTTTAGCTCTGAATTTTATCAATAACAAGTTTTAAGATAAATATTGTCTGTGTTACATTAACAATTATAAACTGAACTAAATGACTAGGGCTCGAATTACAGTTTTTCCATTCAGAAAAATGCAAGTTTGTAAATATTTTTTTCGTAAATGTTAAATCGTACCTGCATTTTTTAATAAAATGCTGAAGTATTAAACAAAAGCCTGAAAAATAAGTTATTCCCGGTTCTAATTATACTTTATTCAAAAGAAAACAGAAAATATACTACCGTTGAAAAAACATGTGTACATGTCTGATAAACTGGCAATATATGATGTAATGAATAAAGGTTTGCGTTGATGGATAGACTGAAGAAAAAAGAATGAATGAATACTTCTATTACAGTGCCTCTATCTACTCATTTATTTACTATACGATAAATATACGGTAGAAATCTTATACGTCATGTTTTTGAGAGCTCTTCTGCACCATTTAGTAAACGTATAGACGTCATAGAGGTCTCAGACGTTTGCCCGTGGCGTGAATTATAATTTGATACTGACTGCAAGACAATAGATCCATGGGTAAACACCCTGAAGACGTTCAAAGAGCGTGTCCTAAACAGAGCAAATTCTCGCATTCGCAGTACTTTCTTCTGTTACAGTGCCACTATATATGGCAATGGAACGCAGGGAACAGTTCGCTCGTTCTTTCCTATGATTTTCAGCTACATGCTAAGCGCAGTTCTCTTCGGTTATTCCAAGATTTTAACTATAATTTCCTCAAAAGAAAAAATAAGTTATACTACCGATAAAAAAAAAAACCTGTGTACGCCAGCTAAACTGGCAATATATGATTTAATGAATAAATATTTGCGTTGATGGAAAGACTGATGAAAAAGGAATGAATGAATGCGTCGATAAATGAATAATAAATGAAAGCATGAATGATTGATTAACTTAGTGAGTGAGTGAGTGAGTGAGCGAGCGAGCGAGCGAGCGAACGAAGGGTATAATTTTGGTAATTTGTCAAAGCATGACCACCAGGGGCGTGTCTAACTTTATAAAATAAGTTGTAAAATAGAAGTGGTAATTTTATAGAAATATTTCATTATTTTGATACTTTCTTCTCTTAAAGACATCTCATACTCGACCAGAAGTACTTAAAAACTTAAAAAAGACAACGAGATTCCTTGTAGAGTCATCAAACATTACAGGAACATCATATACCTCATTGTAGTCAATTCCAGCGACTGGCTGAATTTTTTTTCTTTAAAATTTAGGAGAATTTAATATACTATGGAAAAAACATAATATTACGCTTCTATACACCATGAAAATTGAAACAAAAAGTTTTGACCTAACCAGGATTCGAACCCATGACCTTTCCGGCAGTAAAATATAGGGCAACGATCTAGACCAATGAGCCACAGCGTCTACTTGTACGGATACGTCAAAATTAATCTAATAACTAAAGTATCTACCCCGTGACTAACAGGGTAAATTTTTTACCGATAAAAGTGTGTAAAACTTTATATTTTGATGTTTTTCTGTATCAAAAAATGAATCAGTAACTTAATTTAAATATGTTCTTCACAATTGCAGCAAAAATTTCAAGATGTAAAAACACTTTCTTTTTTCTCATCGTATCTGTGAGTCAGTCGCTTTAAGACGTGAACTTTTAAGTTTGTGCATTTAACTATTAACAAAAATTAAGAGTTCAATCTAAAAAAACAGCGATTGCTTAAATCATTCGCTGTCAGAGAGCCTGCCTGTGCTGTTTTGCAGAGAGCCTACCTGTGCTTTAAAAGCTGCTGTGCTGAGAGACCTCCTGTGCACCATCAAAACCAAAAGTAGATAGTGTACAAGATTTCTAAATAAAAAGCGACCAGTTTATTAGTATTTTCTTGAAGAATATTGAACAGTGAATATGTTTGATGGGATTGTTATGTGCGTTATCAAAGTAATAACTCGTTTCAGCAAGTAGAAAGTGCCGAAGTTCTGTTCAAGTTAGTACACCATTGAACAATTTGTCCGAGTTTCGGAGCGCAGTGACTGATAATTGAAAAGTTGACACGCGTATACCTAGCAAAGATATTCTAATGTTCCGTGCACTTATTAATTTTAAGCAACTCAGCTGTTTGAAAAGATGTCTGTCCGATTTTTCTGACGGTCTTCCATCACAAACTGTGTTTACAGCAGAGAATAACCGGTACCGACGCAGAGAGACCGCCAAAAAGACAGATTTCGCAGAGAGACTGCCGATATGGTTATGCACCGTGAATTTTGGATAAAGCATACAAAATACAAGAATCATGACAATGGTATTTAAACTTCTGACAAAGCCGTGACATTAGAATATTAAATCTAAAATGAGTGCAATAACTGACTTACTTTTTATCACCATTTTTGTCCAGCTCTACAAATGCAATCTCTGCTCTCAACCTTTCTTTCTCAGCCTTCCTTCTCTCTACCTCTTCTGTAGCATAAATCAATATGAAATAATTAATAAAACAGAGAATAGTAAAACAGAGAATAGGGTGGGGTTCAGCTAGGGGTCAAACATCACACTCTTAGCACTCTGGTAAATGATTCAGATTTCTCTGGGCGAATCTGACTGTGACATCCAACGTCTTTAAATAAACTTCATTCATGATTGTAAATACTCAAGAAAACTTTCATAAGCACTTAAATAAACTAAACATAGAGGAAATGCTTCAATCACTGATGTAAAATAAATAAGGTATGATTTTGTATCACTACAGTTTTTACATTATTTAATATTTAAAGAAACTGCTGTTGCTTAAAACTTTTCAAAGCTAGGTATCAAAGTTATCACTTACATGAGCATAATCACCAGAAATTTAATCATACTATGAACTAGTTAAAATCTTGTTGGTTTTGTTTTCCATTTGATTTTAATGGGGTTGATGTCCATCTCAAAGGTTTTTTAGACAACAATATTGGCAAGCACTGACAACAACTCTTGGGAAGGACCAGTTCTAGACTCTCATTCTTATTAAAGAACTTCCTACTTTCTCCCATAAACATAACTGGAAGCAGGTCTTTAAATCATGACTTTCAGCAAGAATTATTATGTAATAAATGGTTGGTATTGAAACTAAGGCTAACAGTCCCTCTATCAATGACAGATTGAATGCTGGTAAGTCAGCATCCACAACCTGAGAGGCAAACACAGAAGACTAATAAGCTTTGTATAAAAATGCCAACCCAACAACATACTTCTGTCTAAAAATGCCAACCCATCAACATACTTCTGTCTAAAAATGCCAACGCAACAACATACTTCTGTCTAAAGATGCCAACCCAACAACATACTTCTGTCTGAAAATGCCAACCCAACAACATACTTCTGTCTGAAGATGCCAACCCAACAACATACTTCTGTCTGAAAATGCCAACCCAACAACATATTTCTGTCTGAAAATGCCAACCCAACAACATACTTCTGTCTGAAGATGCCAACCCAACAACATACTTCTGTCTGAAGATGCCAACCCAACAACATACTTCTGTCTGAAAATGCCAACCCTACAACATATTTCTGTCTGAAAATGCCAACCCAACAACATACTTCTGTCTGAAAATGCCAACCCAACAACATATTTCTGTCTAAAAATGCCAACCCATCAACATACTTCTGTCTAAAAATGCCAACCCAACAACATACTTCTGTCTAAAGATGCCAACCCAACAACATACTTCTGTCTGAAAATGCCAACCACACAACATATTTCTGTCTGAAAATGCCAACCCAACAACATATTTCTGTCTGAAAATGCCAACCAAACAACATACTTCTGTCTGAAAATGCTAACCAGTTAACATACCATTCCATTTCTGTTCATGTTTATCCTTGGCTTCTTTCTCTGGGGCCTCTGCATCATTTTTCTTAGCTGGAAAATATATCATACTAAAGCTATTTCATGTAATACTGTGTTTACCTAAGTAGTAATGCCTGTTTATACTTAGTCTGACCAGAGTAAAAACAAAATCTTCTTGGCAGGAAAAAACCAAAATCATACTGTAAAACATCTACATGTTATCAGGTACAAACAAGCCGAACTTTACTCCACCATTAAAGATAGGCAAGCTTTTTTTCAATCAAATTATGAAATGATTTTTTCAAATATTCTGACAGACTCAACACTTACCTTCCATTTCAGTTTTCACAGCTTCCAGCTCCACTTTAGTCTTCTCTAACTGCTCAAGCTCAGTCTGAAGATGAAAAAAAAAACATTCACTACAAGTCAACCACTCCTCTTTAAAAGCATTACCACAGTCATCAGAAGTTTTCTTTTAAAACCACCTTGTTTCTGTTATCATAGAGAGATGACTGCCACTGTTGATTTTGAATCCACACATCAGTAATCTGTATACCCGTACATCATCAATTCCTTATCCAAATCCTATATATCCCTAAGACTCTTAACAAACAAACACTCAGCTACAAACAATGAATCCTGATGTTAAATAACAAGCAGGGCTGACCTTTATTCTTCAGTGTGCCATAATAATAAGTAATTAAGTAGAAACAGCAATTAAGAAGTATTACATAGTAATTATATAATAATTAAGTCCTAAGAAATGTAAGCACAAGCCTTCCCTCTCAGCTACTGGCCTTAAACTTGAGTATATTAAACCCAAAAGAAATCCCAATCAGTGTCTTCATACCATCTACCTAGGACAACCAAGTGTCATCTCAAAAATCTCTTTAAAACTGAAGTAAATAACCAGAAACTCTTTTCCTTCGATTGTTGTTAAAACTCAAGTCCATCAAAATTCATCACTAACAGAGTAGAATACACTACCTTTTTCTGTTCTCTGGTCTGTTTACCTTCCTCTATATATTTCAACTTCATCTTGTAACCTTCGTCCTGTAACTGTCTTACTCTCTCTGCTTCCTCTCGCATCTTCTTACCAAGCTCTCTATTATAAAAAAGAACATTCAACGCTTTTATTACAATACCAATGTAAGCATCTGAAGTTTCATGTCTACATAAAATTAAAGATGATGATGTGATAATTCCCACTCAAACCTAGCAATGTAAAAAAAAAAAAAAAAAAAAAAAAATCTTCAAAGCCATTCTTATTAATTTTTTGTTATATTTTTTATTTTATTTTGTGTATCTCTATGACTTCCAAATTTTAACTTCAGGAAATTCTGACTTGTATCTGCACAGCTGAATATCCTCTACCTCAATAACAATGTTTTAGCTTGTATTTTTCTGTTTGCTTAATTAGCTAGCAATTATATTTTTTAACATCTGCTGTGGTTTACAAAAGTGATGACACATATAATCATTCAACATCATGAAAATTAATCAGTATCAGTTTTCAACATCTGTTAACATTCGTTATTTCTTCATTTTTATCAATAAATCTGATACTGACTTCAGACCATTTTCAGAAAAACAATACATACAGTTTGTCAGAAAAAAAAACAGTTATATGTGTGTAATAGCATTTTGTTTTCATTATTACTGCATTGTTCTCAATGAAATAAATAATGTGTCTGCAAATGGTATCAGATATTCTGAGACACCCTGTAGCTGTTCATAACGATTTATATCACCCAACAAACAGTTAGATAAAACAACACAGAAATTCATTTGAAATGTTTGAAAGAATCGGACAATCAACTGAAATTCAATGGGCAAAGTTTCAATTTCCCGCTAAACCACTGACATTACTCACAATAACTTTCCGGCGTGACTGAAACTATAATATCTTTAACATTGACCATGCTAACGAACAAAGAATGTTAAAGGAATGGAGAACCTTTCTGTATGTTCACTATACCCTAATGAGGTTCAATGGGCGGAGCAACCAATGAAAAGTACATGTAAAAAAATTATTTAAACTGCACAAGTCTTACTTGCAATTGTTGACGCAATCAATGTTTCCATCCCACTCGTCTGTGCCATCACAACAATCTGAAGGTACACAAGATAACAAATACCAAACATGCATTTGACTAACATGCATCTGACTCATACCTTTCACTCTCTACTGTCTAGATGTCATCTTAGACAAATTCGTATCAGATTTCTGTCCAATATAAAAAGTCTTAGCCAACCTGATTTCAGAAACCTAAGTTGCATATGTTACTGACTAAAATCACTAACACTCAGACTGTTTAAAAATCTTATTTACTATCTAGTGATCACATTCTGAAAGTTGAATGAGTTGAGAAAGACTTACTCAGTACCCTTCAATTCAAAATATCTTACCATGTTTTTCACATATTTTGCGGATTAGGTAAATTTTGACTTGAAATTGCCACTTTTACCATTTTTTAAAGAAATAGTGAATATCATTCTTGCTTACCACAAATACCATCATTAACCCTTGAGGAGAGGACATTTAAAGGTTTGTATCCAGCATTGGTGCAGTGAAACTTTCCACCTGGACAAGCTGAGGTTCCTGAAAACAACATGGGTCAAGTCACACAACTGCAAACAACATACCAGTATTAGAAATCATACAGTTTAATAATTTCTCATCAGGTAACCTAATTAAAGGTAATACTTATCTTACAATGAAGCTTATATGAAAAACTTACAATAAATTACAAGTAAACATCTTCCAATCTCCAAAGGTTACAAATTACTCTTTGATCAGTCAGTTAAGGAGTTACAGATCACTAAAAGTAGAACAGTTGCTAGCATGTACATTAGTAGTTCTATTTCATAAACCTTACTTAATCTGAAGAACATATGTCTACTCTGTGAAAATTAAATGTACATACTTTGACAGTACTTTTATTATAATTTTGGGTAAATACACCCCTTTCACTATAGGAGTTCTAAATCACTTGTGTGTATTCCAGATCACTAGATGTATTATGCCATCTCTGCACTTCGTGTCATAGGTGAAGGGTCATGTTAGTGTCAAAATAACTTTTAATTTCAGGGTAAAATGTTCAATTTTACTTATAAAAGTATTCTTGTGAAAATGTCAGAGAAAAAATAAGTTATCCTTGCTTTAACCAAACTGCTATTCATCTGCAGTAAAATCATTTTGTGATGTGTAAATTACCTCAGAGGTAAACTACAACATGAGTTTAAATGCAAAGTAACTAGAATGCACACAGCAGCTCTGCAATAAATTATAAACTGAAACTAGTCACTGTTAAATTTTTTCCTCAAAAACCTTGTGTTTATCCTACAGCAATTACTCAAATCTGCAATGGGCAATCAGTGAGTATCTAGAGGAATCTGGGTCAAAATGACCCATTTTACAACCATTTTTAAGTTCAGAGAACTATTTTCCGATACTGTTACACCAAGAAGTTTTTGCAAGAACAATATTTATTTATGTAAATTCTGCAGACAGGTTATATCACAACATTCAAAAATCATTTTATATTTACTGGAACAGTTACAGAATTTGATACTTTAAAATAACATTGGTGATCTTATCTTTATTCACTGTCTCCAATATATCTTTTTTAATTTTTGAAATTCACCCTTGTGAGGCAGAATAAGCTGTGATCCAGAACTCCTGAACTGACTGTACCAGTTCACTTTTCATTTTCTCAATATGTCAGTATAATAGTTAATAACAAATTCATTTCAACAGATACTCTTAACATACATTTGTACATTTTGTTCATGTACAATTTCTGTGTTAATTTGTACCACAAGAAATTGCCTTCTGTTTTTTACCTGGCTCATCTGAACCATCAGGACAATCACAATAATCATCATTTACATATTCAAATGGCACTTCTTTACTGCCATCCAGACAACGAAATGGCACATCAGGCCGATAGTAACTGGACACTGAAAAACAAAATACACAATGAATAATGAACACCATACTGTAAAATATTTCCAACTGAAAATTGATAGAACTTGTTTGGCATCAATTATAAACACTCCTCAACTACTTTCATAATTTGCAATACCTGATTATTACATATATACTTTATTACATTGTTACTTTTACATACACCCATAAGCAAATTTAAGAAGTGGTTGGCCTTTTTTAGAAAGATAACCCTGGCCTTATCTATTTGTTAACAAAACTTTAAAGTTGATCATTTGTAGCAAGAATACTAACTTGATATAGCCACGCCCCTTGGTCTGGGTATAGTTGATAGACATGCCGAGAAAAACGAGCAAAGGATTAGCACTTGCAATGTCATTTTGCTTTCGTGTGTGGCAGTGTAGTCCGTAGGGAGAAATTTGCCACAACACCGGTTACCGGCACGAAGTTAAACGCGATTGGACAAGAAATATCAGTTTCACTGTAGAGCATACTGAACTCGACTTAAGGTTCCTTAAGCCCACTTAACTAGCGTGTATCACAGAGATGCGCACACGGAATTTTGTACAACGGGCAGATGGTTTTATTTTGAATATTTTCTTTAATCAGGCTGGCCAAGAGCAAGAGTTGTATTGTTGATGCGTTCCGATCGGCTGATTTTTAGTAGAGTAACGAGTGTAGTTACAATTATTGTTGATGAGTTCCTGTTCAGTGATTTTCAGCGAAGATTTGGGCCTTGATTTTTCCAAATTTGAAAACATATCCATGGGACCACTCGTCTGATTTAAACACTTCACAGATATGATTGTTAGCAAGTATAGTTAGCTGATTTTTAATTGAGTTGTGGGCCTTGATTTGTCCAAATTTGAACATTTATAGGCATATTTCCATAACCACGAGTCTGATTTTGACAAAACTTCACATGATTAATGAATGCAGAGACGTATATATTACATACGTCTCTGATGAATGTTAGCCAGTGTAGTTACAAGTATTATTGATGTGTTCCGGTTTGCTGATTTTTAGTGGAGTTATGGCCCTCGATTTGTCTCAACTTGAATACATTTGGGCATATATCCCCATAACCACTGATCGAATTTTGAGGAAAATTTACAGGAATAATTATAAGCGGGAGAAGTTGCGCATTTTTTGTGTTGTTCCAGTCGCATGATTTTAAGCGAAGTTACGGTCTATGATTTGCTCAATTTTAATACACTTGGGCATATCACCATAACTCCAATTAGACTTTGATAAAACTTCACAGCAATGATCATTAGCATGTGTAGTCAAGCATAATAGTACTAGTGGCTTATACTGGATTGATGATTTTAGCAGAGTTGCGGCCCTTGATTTGTCATAATTGGAATTATTACTAGAGCTCTTCATGGTAAATGACGTATGGGGGAGACATAATTATGTTTTTATCAAAACCTATCTCTAGTTTTAATTGTTTTACTAGAAATGTTTGACTGTAGATCTTCAGAAAAGTTTTTTTTTTTGTATTTAACATCCGTCCAAGATTTTGAGACCATGTACTTATTTTTCACTGGAAATAAGTTCTTGAATTTAAATGTCTGTGAATTGTGTGATATTTACACTAGAATTCATAAATGAAATATGATAATCTCCATATCAAAAACAAAAACAACAACAACAACAAAAAACGCAGTTTTTTAATATCTACATGTCATCAAAATAAATTTGAAGCGGGGTCAAAAACATGTAACCTTCAGTCTTGGAAATAAAAATACTGTTATTGATTAAATAAATAACTCTATCGCAGTCCTAGTTTTATATTCTTAACTTGAGAATGTATATGAAGTTCAGAAATTATATTGTTTATATCAATATTCTTTGTAACAACTGTTAAAAGTCATTTTATTATCTCTGGTTCTCTGAAGCTAATCAACGTAGCTTCGAAATATAACAGTATATATATCTATGATATGAAATATTGTTGAACAAATTACAATTTCCTATATCACAGTGAACTCCACTTCCTCTTGTTTCAAGATGCATGATATTTCATATACATATTTTAGGTAAGACCTGCGTTAGTAGCTAAATGGTAGAGCTTTTTCTTCGTTTTCGGTAGGTCGTGGAATCGATTAATTGTCGGTCGCATTGTACAAAAGACTAATGGTACTGGCAGCTTCCATCATTGGCGCTCAGACTGAATTTGAAGGCAGTGTCAGAAAAGTAAAGTAAAGCTTACAGGTTCTGAGAAAAAGTAAATAATACTTGTTTTTTGTCGGGAACAAATAGCCAAATACGTTTATGTTGTCTGTTTCAGTTATGTGACGTTTAATATTCAGTGTTGTTATAGCTGCACGGTACTCGCTTCGTCTCCCTTATACCAGACAAATCTAAGGTGTGTCAATTCTTTGCACTATGGTATAAACATGTATTTTATTATATTTGCGATTCAATAAAAACACTAGGGAATACGGCCCTCGTGCACGCATAAATCTC
Organism: Cyclina sinensis; assembly: GCA_012932295.1. Taxonomy (NCBI): domain Eukaryota; kingdom Metazoa; phylum Mollusca; class Bivalvia; order Venerida; family Veneridae; genus Cyclina; species Cyclina sinensis. Next base: position 49,645,966 of record JAAONU010000012.1, on the reverse strand, counting down.
ATATAGTCGAAAATGCATGCTGTAATTTATAAGTCGTTAAATTACTGCGTAAGCAGGAAAAGAATATTAATAAAAATAGACTTAATTCAAAATTCTCCAAAATTCCTGCAATTCAATGAAACATACATATTGTATCATCAAAACTTTGTATTAGTAAACAACTGTTATCAAAATTGCTAGCACTGTTATCATAAATCAATGAAAACAAACTGAAACCGTTTATACGTGTTGAAAGAACGGGGGCACCCATTAAGAACTACGAAATCAGAATTCGTAAGGAGACATAGCTGTATCTTGTATATAATTTGAAAGACCTAGTTAAGTTTTGCTCTGAGATATCAATTGTGCATAAAGTGCGACAAAAAATATTGACTTCAGAGAGCTCAATAAAAAGTTTAGATGTGTTGCACTTTATACAGGTGATGAACGAAGGAATTATTACAATAAATCAAAATGAAAATGTAAGGTTTCCTCTCTATTCTTCTTTAAAAGATAAACTATTTATAGATCTATAACTTAAAATGATATAAGTCTTCAACAGTACAACTCGACTGGTTATAATTTGACTGTGATGTCAACAATTAAATCACAAGCATCTGCACAAACCTTACAAAATGATTTGCACAACCTTGAAATATGGGAAAAAGAATGGTCAATGGAATTCAACCCTGACAAGTGTGAAGTTCTCAGAATACACAGGAAAAAGAAACCGGTCATCTTTCCTTACACCCTACATAACACTAAACTGAAAACCACAGAAAATGCAAAATACTTAGGAGTTACAATAAGTAGCAACCTAAACTGGTCATCCCACATAAACAATATCACAAACAAAGCAAAAAACAGCTTAAGGTTCATCAGACGAAACGTCAAAACACAAAACAAACAACTCAAAGAAGCAGCATACAAAACATATGTAAGACCACAGGATGAATACTGCTCAACCATATGGCATCCATGGCAAAAATATCTCACACACAGAATAGAAATGGTCCAGATGTCAGCTGCAAGGTACGTTCATAATGCTTACCACTATACAAGCAGTGTAACAAACATGATCAAAGAACTAAAATGGTCAACTTTAGAACAAAGGCGAAACCAGCATGCCAGCCTGGTCATGCTACACAAAATAAAAAACAATCAGGTCAATGTAGATCACAATCACCTTACAAACACAAGAAACAGCAAATTCCTCATTCCACAATCAAAAACACAACATCACATGAACTCATTCTTCCCAAGGACTATACGACTCTGGAACGAATTACCGACCGAGATTAAGGCTACCCCAACTGTGCCAGCTTTTATCAGTGGACTAAACAAGTTTTATAGATTTTAAAGTACTTAAAATAAATGTTTAAGTAAGATCTTCAGTTAAATCTTGTTTTCTTTGTTATTAACTTTTATAATTTTAAATGTTCCTGACATGCGCCTGCCTAGTATAGTCAGTATTGACTTTTGGCAGTATTAAGTTGAAGTTGAAGTTGAAGAGAGCGTTGTAAGATAGTCTTACGCGTACATATTCCAAAACTGTAGATAAAGGTTATCGTAAAATTGAAAATGGTACATTTTACGGAACAGCAGTATGTTACTTAGTACAAACGAAATGAGAAGTTAAATGCCAGGACAGTTTAATTAAAATACAAATGAATGGCATTGATATAGATGCGACATTGAAATTACCCGTCATTTTCACTTACGGCTTTACGTGACGTCACACACTTGCGATACGCCAGCTTTACTGGCATAATAAATGTATTTTATCGACTTGAGGCTTAAAGATGTCTGATTTCTTCAAATCAGCATTAGGGTTTATTGGAGGTGGTTCAGCCACAAGGGATGAAAATGATTTTGTGGGCCAGATTGTCGAGCTTGGTAGTCAAAAGCTCAGAGTAAAAAGGAAAATTGCTGAAGGTACGACACCCCTCCCACTTCCAACAATAATTTTGGCCTTATTTTAAGACGTGACGTAGACCTTTAACAGTAGCCACAGTAACACTCACATTCTTTTGTATTTTTAACACAATTATAAACTTTAAGTTACAGAATTAGCCCCTTATAAACTGATAGAACAACTATGAAATGATTCTGAAAATTAAAATGGAGAAGTGAAATATTTTTGTTTTACAAGAACATTTAGGCATTTTACATCTACATCTACATCAATACGTCAATCTGTCATACATTTGACAATACTTTGACGGTGCGCACAGAATAAAGAAAGAAAATAATACAAATTTATAGTGATAGTGAAAAGTTAGGAGAGTACACTCAAGAATATTGGTACCATAGTAAAAAGACAGAAATGGAAATAAAATAATACCAGTTACTTTTCGACCATCGAGGCAAGACCAATTCGACTTCCGTGGCGGTACCAGGGTGCAAAACCCCGCCGACATAGCTCGAGCCAGTCATCTGATTTACTAAGTAACTGGGATTAATGCCCCATTAGAAAGTCAAGTTGGAGAGCCCACTCTTGAAGGATACCAAGGAGGGGGCCTCAGCAACGGATGCTGGAAGGCTGTTCCAGAGAGGGATACTTCTCGGGAAAAAGCTGTATCTGTAGCTGTCAGTTGATGTAGAGTAAGGCAGGAATCTTCTAGTATGTGGTGACCGTGGCATGGTTTTTGCTGGTGTTAAGTAAGGTTCAGGGTCAATAGCTACTAGTTCATTGATGATCTTGAATAGCAAGGCAAGCTGAAGTTTTTGACGTCGAGACTCAAGTGATTCCCAATTCAACGAAGAAAGCATGTCAGTAACACTGCTGGTATTGTGATACCGGTTAGTGGTGAAACGGGCTGCCCTGCGTTGGACCATTTCAATTTTGTTGATTAATGTCTTGTGATGGGGATTCCATACAGTGCAACAGTATTCAAGATTCGGGCGGACTAGGGAGATGTAGGCCCCTGTCTTCGTTTCCTTACTAGTGTTGCGGAGGTTTCTGCGTAGGAATCCCAACATACTGTTAGCCTTTTTGATTTTCGTCTCAATGTGTATCTTCCATGCCAGGTCAGATTGGAGTTCCACGCCCAAATATTTTGATGTCTTCTCTTCAGCAAGCTGGATGCCTTTCAGGATATATCGAGACTGAAGAGGGGATCTCGCTCTAGTCACACGAAGGACGCTGCATTTTTGGGGGTGAAAGTCCATACCCCACCTTTGTTCCCATCTGGCTAAGGAGTCCAGATCAGCTTGTAGGATCAGTTGATCATGTTGAGATCTGATAGGACGGTATAGAATGCAGTCATCAGCGAAGAGGCGTGTCTTAGATTGGAGACCTTCTGGGAGATCGTTGATGAAGAGGAGAAAAAGGAGGGGACCAAGAACTGACCCTTGAGGGACGCCGCTAGCAACTGGAGCTTCCTCAGAGGACTCGCCTTGGACTAGGACTTGCTGGGTGCGGTTGTGGAGGAAAGAGGAGATCCAAAGAAAGGTATGGCCCCGGACACCATAGTGGTGGATTTTCTTCAGGAGACGCTGATGAGGAACCCGATCGAAAGCCTTGCTGAAATCAAGGATGATCATATCTGTCTGGATGCGTTTGTCGAGGGAGGAGGCAAGCTCATGGACTAGTGTTAGAAGCTGTGTTTCGCAACTCCTCTTCGCTCGGAAGCCGTGCTGACAGTCCTGAAGAATATCGTGCTTGTCTAGGTGTTTGAGGGTGTTGCTGACGATGATATGTTCTAAAAGTTTGCAACATAGGCTGGTGAGGGATACTGGGCGATAGTTTGCTGGATCCTGCCTTGAACCCTTTTTGTAAATTGCTGTGACGTTGGCATGCCTCCAATCGTCTGGGACCTTCCCTTCTTTCAATGAACGGGAAAAGATGATGGAGAGGATAGGGGCTAGATGCGAAGCGCAGTCCCTCAGGATTCTTGCAGAGATGCCATCTGGGCCGGAGGCTTTTCTGGGATTCAGGTTAAGAAGTAGTTTCCGGATCCCTTCTTCGGTGACCTCTATCTCTTCCATATCAGGGAAGGGTGAACCGGTGGGTGTAGGGATGTCGCCATCAGATTCATGTGTGAAGACGGACATATACTGCTTGTTCAGGATATTCGCCTTGTCGCGAGCTGCGTTAAAGAGTCGACCTTTGTCTTTGAGTGTCTTTGAGTCTTTTACTAGTGTAGTATTATTTCTTGCAGCACAATATACCCATATACACCTGAAATATACTTCTCGTACTGATGAAAGACCACTTTTAACAAATACTTTTTGTCAAGTTTGTTTCTGCAAGGCTCAGATATACTAGAAAATGAAAATTAACAGCTGAAATTTTAGATAATCAGTCATAAATGTCAATAAATATTAGCCAATTTCAGACATCACCTATCATAAGATTTACGCTCTGCCAAAAACATATTAATGCAGGTTGTTTCCCTAAATTGTCTAGAATCGTTTTGCAGTTCAAACTTTTAACTCATTTTCCGTTAAGATTTTTATTCTTATTTTCAGAGATTTTTTTGTTTATATTTCATATTTTTGATATAAGGTATTATAGTTATAGTAAAGTAAAGTGCTTATTTATTATAGTGTCACCCATACTGAAAGGGCCAGCCTCCTGGGCTTATGAGACACCTCTATTAGTGTTCACATTTACTTCCCGATTCCTTATCCTATATGCCAGGTAGACAAGCAATCGGTAACCATTCTTTAACTAGCTGGCGGCTCACCAACTGGCTGCATCAGAACAAGCCCCTGATGGGACTCAAACCTTCGACCTTCCGCTCCGTATGCGGACGCCTAAACCACATGGCCACGGAGATAATACCTAATGAGTAATTATCAGAAGGTTTTGTTTTCACAGCATCATGCATGAAAAGAATCCTGAATATAAACAAATGAGTATTAACTGTAAAATAACTATTAAAACTTACATTTTCTCATCAAATGTTTGAAGTTAAGTCAATAGTCTTGCTTAACTTATTAAAAAAATGGTAAATTAAATGATACAATTCAAGTAGTGTATTTAGGTTTATTTGGGTATTTCGTGCTGCCCTATTATTTCTGAGATCATTGAAGGCAGTTGTTTTAAAGTGAAGTATATCAAAGATTTTAGATAGTTTTGATTCAGGCAGAATCTGTTACCTTCGAATATTGCTAGGACCAAAATAATGGTGGAAATCCTATATGCTATATATTTGATATTTGGTTCAGTTTTTCTAAATATCATTTATTGGTAGAGGAGTAACTAAGGAAAAGTAGGACCATAGTCATAATGGTCTTTATTTTACTTTAAAAATTGAACATTCAATTTTTTTCAGTGGCCAATAAAATACGTAATATTTTGTGCAGTATATCACTGGTTACTTTGATGGTACATCACTTAAAAAAAAAAATTTTAAGTGCAGTGTTCTTCTACTCGAATCTTCCTAAATTTCTGGATTAAGTTGCCTTCTAACTTTAGTGACTGTGTAAATTAAAAATGAAAGCAATTTTATCAGTAATGATATTTGTTGGGATAAGTACTGTGTCACAGTGACAAGTCTAACTTATTTGTTGTTCAGCTGGATGGGTGTAAAATTGAATTGGAAGCTTTGAACCTCTACATTTTATGCAAGTAACAGAACCAAAATATCATGCATGTACTTATTATGCATGAAGTTTTGGTTCTGTAACTTGCATAAAATGATGTATATCCTAGACTAAGAAAGCGTGAAGTTTTGAATTCTTTTATATTTTAAAACAAGAGAGATTATAACCCTTTAGTTTCTCAAGTAGTGGAATGGTTAGATTTTTTTATGTCTTGGGTAACAAATTAAAAAGAAATAAAAATAATAATAATAATAATAATAATAATAATTCATCAAAATAAGTTTCGGTATAACTTTGATAAGAGATTTCAGCCCCATTCATCAAAATAAGTTTCGGTATAACTTTGATAAGAGATTTCAGAAAGTAACATAGAAACTAGAGAACTTACCTTTTTTTTCAGGTGGTTTTGCATTTGTGTTTGTTGCCCAGGACACTTCCACTGGCAAAGAGTATGCTTTGAAGGTAAGAAAAGACATTTATTACTAACAAAGTCTATATCAAGGTATACATGTATCTACAAAGTACCAGTATTTTTAGTTTCTATCAAATGTATTGTTAACCCTTAAACTGCTGGAACCGAAAGTGATTAGCCTTTGCCACCAGTATAGAGCCAGGCCAGCCTGCACATCCGTGCAGTCAGTCTGACCAGGCTCTATACTGTTGGTAGCTCCATTTTTGTATTTTGATATTGAAATCCCTTAATCTTTGAATGGACTGTTCCAAATTAGAAGCTGGGCAAATCCATTACAAAAATTCAGCATGTTCAGGGTTAATATTGTAAGCCTGTTTAACTCTAGCAGATTTTAAGCAAGATTCTTTATTTAAAAAAATGATATCAGTAATTTTTATTTTCACTTGTAAAGACTGTTTTTATACTAGTAAAGTTATGAAACCAGTGTTATAATTTCAGAGGCTTCTAGCAAATGATGAAGAAAAGACCAAAGCAGTGGTGCAAGAGATTAAGTTTCTGGTATCCTTTATTCATCCAAAATTTGCAGTACTATTGCGTTATCATTACTGTAAAATTAGTAAGCTCTAGGTTTATTCTGTGTTAGCATTACCTGTAGCTGAAACCAGTAACGGCTACTAAAACTTCTGAAATTATTTAATAGTGAAACATATTTTCATAAATTCTGATAAAATTATTGCAAAATCACATGTATTTATAGCCAAATTGAAAATTGGGGTACTAATTTTATTTCTCTTAGGCCTGTGTAGGTATCATGTATGAAAATAAATTTATATACTAAAAAAACATCAAAAGCGTGCATTACCAGTTTTACCTGTCTGGCAGCTGTTACGTATAATAAGTCATGATGATATTACATGTATATTTGTGATGGTGAGATAACGGGTATTAATTTTAGTGAGGAACAAGTTAAAGCAATGGCTTGTCAAAAATTTGGGTTGTAAGATTTTGATGAGACAAACTCACCTCTCCCCTGATAAAACACTTTAAAAAAAAAAGATGAATATAAATGTGAATTAAAAGTGAGGAATATGTTGCATATGATGGAAAAATGAAAATTCATTTGTTATCAGATTTTATGTATAAGGCTATTTTATTAAAATAATTGAAGCATTAAAATTGAATAGTGAAATAAATGCAGTTTAATTTACCTACATGTAGCAATGTACATGTAGTATTGTTTAATTCATATTCAGTAAAATATATGTTCAGTTGATATTAGCATGTCTTAAAGGTTGTGTAGACAAGCAGAATTTTGAAAAAAAAAAAAAAAAAAAACTTTAAAAGACAAGGTATGGAGTGGGAAAAAAACACAAACAAAAGACAGACTGGCACTTGTATGATCAAATCAAGAGTTTTATTCCAATGTAATGTACAACATCTACTGAGATTTGAGATTAAAGTCATAACTTTTGAAATTACAAAGCAGTATCATTTAAATATTGAAAAAATATCTGAAATGATTGAAAGAAAAGGAAATACTGAGTTATTTCACCTTGACAAATATTAGAAAAAACTGACAGGCCATCCAAATATAGTACAATTTACAGCAGCGGCTTCGATAGGAAAAGAGGAATCTGGACATGGCCAGTCGGAATATCTCCTGCTTATGGAGTTATGTTCAGGTACGCATTCTGACTTAGAAAATATGCAAACTCTGCAGGTTAACAAGGGTGATTGACTTAAGTTTTCAGTATAATCCCCTACACCATAATTTACAAAGTTCAACTTTCTTTGTTCGACAGTGTGTATTTCAGATATATGTACTGGCACTGCCGCAGATACATATATGTCCAGTTGTGTAAGATTCCTCAGTTATACAGTTATAGCTTGATACTTCCTACTTCCTGATCTTTATGTCACTTACAGCAGTTTATCTCAATTATGCTGATATAATGGGTACGTTGGCCTACACACTTTATGAAAGTATAAAGTACCCATACTCATGATGAACATTTGCTAGGTAAAAAGTCTGTGTAAGCATAACCAGTACATGTAGCCAATAGCTACTACTTCAATTTTCAAAATTATATGAAAATGACAAACATTTATTTTTATATATGTTATCAATTCTGCTAAAATTATTGTAAAATGACATGTATTTTGGATGAAATGGCTGCTAAATTTTATTTGTTAGCACCAGCCTAGAAAATGCTATAAAGTTTTAACCATTATTTTAAGTGGCGATATCAGTTTACTTGGCGTGTAGGTGAGGAAGTGGATGCCTTGCTGTAATAGCCAGGTCCTGCTTTTATACCATGGCCATATGCTACTGCATGGTGAATCAAATATTCTCTTGAAGAAAACTTCTTCGATAGTGTAGAAAAATATAACATAATTTTTTGATATGAATGATTGACTTGTATAATGTTTAAGATAGATTGCCCAAGTATGTATCATAATTTATGTTTAATTGTAAAAAATCACAAGCATGTAAATTGTTAACTGATAAATACTAGAGTGATACTTGTTGTCGTTGTATTAATTATTTGTTTTAGAAACTCTAGTAATATTGTGGGAATAGTTTCGAACATCTAGTTTGCAGGGATCCTTTCAAAATATTCTATAAAATACATTTACCCCTCGCACCATATTGAAGCTGTGTTGATTTGTTATAGATTTATTTTTCTGTTCTAGGTGGTCAAGTTGTGGATATTTTAAACATGAGAGAGGAGCCCCTACCTTGCCCGCTTGTTCTGAAGATCTTCTATCAAACATGTAGAGCTGTGCAGCACCTACACAAACAGTCCCCACCCATTATTCACAGAGATCTAAAGGTAACTTCAAGTCATTCTCTTCATTCCAACAAAAGTCATTTTCATCATAACAGTTCATGCATAAAAGATGTGGCCATCTCATGTCAAAGTTTTTATATTCCTGAAATTTTCTTAAGCTGTTACAAAGAAAAGATATTTGATGCTTTTATAAACATCTCATTAATTTTAATGTTGCGCAATGTGAGTCAGTGGTACCAACAAATGTATTTTATTTAGGACCAATCCAGTAAAACATATTCCACCCAAGGTAGGCAAAATTAGGTGGTCTTTTTAATGGGTTGTGGGGTCTTTTCTTGTCAGACTTCTAAAGGGGGTGGGCCATTTTGAGTGTATTGGGATATACTATGTTTTAATGGAATGCCCTTACGAATATTGACATTGTACTATTAAGAACATTTTTGATAACGTCAGGTGGAAAACCTGTTGATAAGCAGTAAAGGTTTTGTCAAGCTGTGTGACTTCGGCAGTGCCACAACAGAGACCCACTATCCTGACGAAACTTGGAGTGCAATGAGACGAAGTCTTGTAGAAGATGAGGTTTGTACTCAGAACTTTTGTACTCAGAACTTTCCTTGTATTGGTTTCATACAAATGATACTTTATCCACCCACTTAATTTGTATTTATTCATTGGCTTAGTAAAATATTTATGCAAAGTTCTTGTTAAACTGTGAATTGTCTAGAATAAATCCTCATGAAAATTTGCTCCTCAGTACATCTGATCTGTGAGAGAAAGGTTATAGATTTATTCATATTCATGTTTAACCTTGAAATAGTTAGATAAAACTTGGCAAGTTCATTGTATGAGCATTTATGCAAATGTGATTTTTCTGTTGTCTTTTTCAGATTACGAAAAATACAACACCAATGTACAGAACTCCAGAAATGTTAGATTTATATCAGAATTTCCCCATTAATGAAGCTCTTGATATATGGGTAAGAATGACAGCTTAAATGTTTATCTTGAAATAAATCAAAGACTCCATGTACAATATAAGGGATGTATGAAAATACGTTTTAGTAATTTCTTTTGATAAAAAAAGGATTTAGTGTCTTGAATTTGTGAGTTTTTTTTTTTTTTTTTTTTTTTTAAATGTTTTAAAATTAGTGACAAAAATAAAAACAAAATTAGCAAGTTTCTTGTTAGAAGCACCTTAGAAGTACCATAAAATTTTTGAGTTTCTTAACACTTCAGAAATACCTCCATGTCAGTAATTAAAAGATGAAGGTATAAAGGGATAGTTTCAGGTCTATGAGTTTCTTTTTTAAAAACAATACATGAAATAAGTGTATTTGTTGTCTAAGAATGAAGGTAATTGATTTCACAGACTAATAGTCTGAAACAAGACTTACTATTATAATTACTTTTAAATCTCTAGACAGTTTGCAGTTTCCTGTAGAGAAGTATCACACTGGTTCTGCTTTGAAGAATAGGTTCTGTTAGCACGGTTATTCATATTCATGAAATAGTTAAGAAAATGTTTAAAAATCAAATTCACTTTATGGAGTTGTTAGTGCAAAACTGTTTTATCTTTTTCTTATTTTTTTGTTGCTATCACAGAAGTTTTGCACTAACCCCTCAATACATAATTTCATTCCAGGCTTTAGGTTGTGTTCTGTACATGCTATGTTTTGGTGTCCATCCATACGAAGATTCTGCCAAATTACGAATTATCAATGCCAATTACTCCATACCAGAGAATGATACAGAATACACCATCTTCCATGATCTCATAAGTAAGTACTTCACTGAATTCCATGATCTCATTAGAAAGTGCATCTTTGAATTCCATGATCTCATTAGAAAGTGCATCTTTGAATCCCATGATCTCATTAGAAAGTGCTTCACTTTACCATGATCTCATAAGTAAGTGCTTCACTGAATTCCTTGATCTCATTAGAAAGTGTTTCACAGAATTTCAAGATCTCATAAGTAAGTGCTTCATCGAATTACATCGTCTCATTATTACAACAAAATTTTTCAGACAATTTGAAATGATCTCAGAAAATTAATGCTTGGTAACATAGTTATTAGACAGTGCCAGAAAACATTTCTTAAATTAGTCTAATCTGTTAGGATAGTGCTAGAATACACTTCTTTATGTGTATGTTAAGTAAGTGCTAGAATACACTTCCTTCATTTGTCTGTTAAATTAGTGCTAGAATAAACTTCCTTCATTGATCTGTTAAGTTAGTGCAAGAGTACATTTCTTTTATTGAGAATGCATTTCCTTGATTGATCTGTTAAATTAGTGCTAGAATTTACTTCATTGACCTGTTTTGTTAATGCATAATACACATCCTCCGTTGATCTGTCAAGTTAGTGCTAGAATATCTTACTTCATTGATCTGTTAAGTTAATGTTAGAATACAGTTCATCAGTCTGTTAAGTTAGTGCTAGAATTTACTTCATTGAACTGTTGAGTTAGTGTTAGAATACACTTCCATCATTGATCTCTTGAGTTAGTGCTAGAATACACATCCTTCAATGATCTGTTAATTTAGTGCTAGAATAGACTTCCTTCATTGATCTGTTATATCATTGCTAGAATAGACTTCCTTCATTGATCTGTTTAGTGAGTGCTAGAATACACACCATTGATCTGTTAAGCGAGTGCTAGAATACACATCCTTCATTGATCTGTTATATCATTGCTAGTATAGACTTCCTTCATTGATCCAATAAGTCACTGCTAGAATACACTTCCTTCATTGATCTGTTAAGCAAGTGCTAGAATACACACCATTGATCTGTTACATCATTGCTAGAATACACTTCCTTCATTGATCTGTTAAGCGAGTGCTAGAATACACACCATTGATCTGTTACATCATTGCTAGAATACACTTCCTTCATTGATCTGTTAAGCGAGTGCTAGAATACACACCCTCCATTGATCTGTTAAGTTAGTGCTAGAATGCACTTCCTTCATTGATCTGTTAAGTTAGTGCAAGAATGCACTAACATAATCTCATAAGTACTCGAGTGTTATTTTCTTGCATGATCTCATAAGTGTTTGCTCATATTGTCTTAGTTATAGGTGGTTAGAGCATTCTCTTACACTATTTGAGACTTTACATTTATGATTTTAGTAGGATTAAATTAAGATAAATTCAGTGCCCAATTGCAAAAAAGTTGTAAGTGTAATACTTTTAAGAAGCATTTACAGCCTTTTTGCACTGGGGCATGATTTTTTTCAACTAATGGTTAAAGCATTCTGTCTTCATTCATCTGATCAGTAAGTGTTGCAAAACATTTACATAAGAGATCTTGATCATATGCTTATGTTTAAATTTCAGTGGGTATGTTCAAAGTGAACCCAGTAGAGCGGCCCACAATAAATGATGTTATAGAACGTTTGGAGGAGATAGCTGAAGCAAAGAAGGTCCGTCTCACAGATCCCCTACCCCAGTCACTTCTAACGGAATCACAGTCTCAGCCAGGTAAAAGCAAAGTAGTACTTTCCTATTAGTAATGATTTTCGAGTTCATAATGTATGTCAGATACAGATACCCTTGAGATGGATGCGTTATACTCTTTCTTACTGTGAAAAAGGCAAGTGTTGAAAAACTGCAAACATTTTAAATGTTGTTAAAAAACAAATCTAGCTCACTTGACTCAGAGCTTAAAAAGAGCTTGTTTTTATGTAAAGAAGGCTTCAAATACTTAACAATTTACACTCATTACAGGAGTTTTCATTAAAAACAGATGTCAAGGTAAGTTACGTAATGCATTTATTATGTGTTATGTTCAATTTCGTCACATTAAAATCTAACATACTCTGTGTAGGCCAGTAGTTTGACTTGCAAAGTAAAATGATCCATTTTACAGCATATCCGCCTAGTCCTGCCAGGGACCCAGCCATTGCCGGGCAACAATCTGGCTCAGATATGTCAGCTGGTTCCTTGTTTAGTTCACTGAGGATGGGAGCTGGTAGTCTCATGAAAAACGTGAAAGATGCCTCAGCCAAAATGGTGGAAACAGTCTCAGCGTATGTTGAATTTTTTTTCTTTAACAAAAAAATGAAGTTAGAGAGCAGAACCACGTGAAAGTAGAAATAAAAATCTATGGAATTTGTGAACGTTTATAAAAGCCTTGAATAATTATATGTGGCTGATCACAATGGGTTTACAGATGATAGTTTTGGTGTACCATTTTGGGTTCTTTACTAATACTACACATTTACATATAGACCAAACACACCACCAGAACATTTATTTGTTAAATACTTGTGTAGCTGATTTCGACAAAATAAAGCAGTAGCGCATATTGTCACTGATGCATCAAAATCTTGTTTAGTTCAACAGCAGTCTTATGGTATTTGAGTGAATGTGTAGTTTTAAAAATGTGTGCAGAGGTGTCTTAAAATTCAGCCATGATTGAACCCTACCAAAGTGATGGTTTAAATGTAATGGCCATTTGGAATATATCTATATAGTTTTCCCTTCTAAATGAAAAGCAGACAAAGCCAGGAACCATATATGATGTGAAATAAAAGGTAGGTACCATTAATTGAGCAAATACATGCTGCATCTTAGATAAAAGAACTGTGATGTACAATGGGAACTCAGTACAACATTTCAGGACAACATTTGTCATTACTTGTACTTTTCTGTTTCAGAATGAACAAGTCAGAATTGGATATCAGTTATATTACCTCAAGATTAGCAGGTAAAACTGAAATAAATATTCACTCAATGTGTTATTTTCCAGAATAAATTTTAGTTGTTTTCAAAGGCATCATATGATTTTAATAAATGTTTTAGACTTGTTAAATGTTGTATAAGTTAAAGTGAATATTTTCCAAGGTCATTGGCCCTCTGTTTGCCAACTCTGTATAGATATATAGGTAGATACTGCTTACTGCAGCCTCCACCCCCTTTCCCCTCCCCCATACCTCACCATCTGTTAGCAGGAGTATGTCAGACTTCAGTTCATTAATTTATTTGTATAAGTGGTAAATCAAAATACCTGGTACATATGAAAACTCAGCTAATTGAAAAGATTTTAGTAACTTTGTTCATTTCTGTTCCTGAAGTAGTTTAGGCCTCCCAGACTTGCAAACCATATCTGCTGTCAAAATACAGGCTCATTGATTTAAGACTGGCTGCAAACCTGTGATAGGAATTTTGCAGCTTCTTCCTAAGGAAAGGATACAGATTGGATGGAGTCTTTCTACCGTCTTTTTTCATTGAACATATAATAATTATTCATTAGTGTGAAGTTCACTGTATTGCCCTTTGTACTTGACTGTATTCTTGTTCCCTTTTTTTTGCCAGTCATGTCTTTTCCGGCAGAGGGTGTGGAGTCTGCAATAAAGAACCATATCGATGATGTAAGGAATTATTTGGAAGGTCGCCATAGAAACTCTTACGCTGTGTACAATCTCTCGCAGAGACAGTACAGGAATGTGAAGTTTGAAAATAGGGTAAGAAGTTGTAATATACATGTAAAGTCGAAATGCGAGTTTTTAATTGCCAGTTGACCTGATGATCTTTTTGTGGTGTCACATTTTTATCTGGTATGGCATATTTTGTTCACAGCAGAAGGCCAATATTGAAGGGTCATAAGAATGTTTTCATAGTACACAGTAATTTCTTTCTATTGCAATTCATTTTATGGCTTTCTTGAAAAAAATGAGTGTGTTCATCTTTCAATAAATGACAGGTTTAATTTCTAGTTGTATGAAGGGTCAGTTGGTGGAATAATTTACTCTGCCATTTTCTTTGATCTAGTTGTCTAGAACCTTTTCTTAACAGTTCTGTTCAAGGCTGTTGCAACAAGATAGAATTTAAGGCACTTCGGCACCCTCAAAAGAATTTAAGGCAATTCCTCACCCTCAAAAGAATTTAAGGCACTTCCGCACCCTCAAAAGAATTTAAGGCACTTCTGCACCCTCAAAAGAATTTAAGACACTTCTGCACCCTCAAAAGAATTTAAGACACTTCTGCACCCTCAAAAGAATTTTAGGCACTTCTGCACCCTCAAAAGAATTTAAGACACTTCTGCACCCTCAAAAGAATTTAAGACACTTCTGCACCCTCAAAAGAATTTAAGACACTTCTGCACCCTCAAAAGAATTTTAGGCACTTCTGCACCCTCAAAAGAATTTAAGACACTTCTGCACCCTCAAAAGAATTTTAGGCACTTCTGCACCCTCAAAAGAATTTAAGACACTTCTGCACCCTCAAAAGAATTTAAGACACTTCTGCACCCTCAAAAGAATTTTAGGCACTTCCGCACCCTCAAAAAATATCTTCAGTATATTGCAAGAATGAAATATTTATTTACATGTACTAGAGAATTGAGTTGCTTTTTTTTTTTTTTCACTGTGTGAGGCAAATACATTGCCTTTACTTAAAATACTCTGTGCAAAGTTAAAGTCTCATTCATATGGCAGTTTTATTTGTTCAGATATTAAAGGCTGACATATCTTGTCATTTCTAGGTTTCAGAATGTGGATGGCCTCCTAGAAAAGCTCCAACTTTAGCCAATTTGTTTGCCATCTGTAAAAATATGCATCTGTGGTTGAGACAAAATCCAAAGAACATCTGTGTAGTGCATTGTCTGGTAAGTGACTTGCTCCTTGTCTTCAAAGTTACTTTGAGCATACTATAATCTTTGAATATTGGCTTTCAGTGAAGGATGGATCTGTTTCATCCTGAACACTTCTTGAACCCACTGAAATTCTTAAAAATACTTATTTCAACAAATTTTAAGCAAAATTATGTCCGATTAATCGGTAATTCTTTTATTTCCTTGTTACTGCCAGTTTTCTTTGAATGCAACCATGTTTTTACAACACGCAGCCAAGTAAAGTTGCATTTTCATATGTACAACTCAGAAGACTGTTCTCTCAGAAGATTGTTCTCTCAGAATAAACACTAGTATGGACATAATTTTGCTTAAAATTTGTTGAAATAAGTATCACTGTACAGTTACTGTCACATTACAGGATGGCAAGGCGTCTTCAGCGACTGTAACAGCGGCATTTCTTGTTTTCTGTCGGCTGTTTGATGGACCACAACAGGCATTATCAATGTTCAGCAACAAAAGATGTCCACCAGAAGTCTCACCTTCACAAAGAAGGTACTTTGTTGATTTTTTTTGAGATTTGACTGTTCTGTAATTGACTATAGAGACTGAAAAATATTTCAGTTTCCTTCCAAATAATAGCTAATATTCTGTCCATTAGTTATATGATTGGAGCGTTTATGTAAAAAAAAGCTCAGAATATGGAGTGACCTTTTACGGAATATTTTAGATATGATAATTAGTAAAATACTGGTAAATGAATGTTGTTAATGGAAAATACTTTGTTCCCCTATCAAAAGGCATGAAAAATATTAATGAAATTTTATTGGTTATTTTCTTAATGATAAGCCTGAGCAAAGGTTATTGATCAGTTTGAAAATGGAAGATATAGTGAATTGACTTTAGAGTTTAGAGACCAGTTTGTTTATATTTTTGTAAGGTTGGTCTTTTCCAGTAAAAAGATTTGGTTGCATTTTTGTCTGTGGGAAACTTGTTTGTTTGTTTGTTTGTTTGTTATAACTTCAGTCTCTTTAGAGTCATTATATTTGTTTCAGGTACATAGAATATCTCAGTGAGATGGTGGCAGATGAACCCTACAAACCCCATACAAAAGCTGTCATTCTGAATAGTATAACTTTAGTTCCTGTACCACTCTTCAATAAAATGAAGTAAGTTTTCTCCCCTTTCTGAATAAATTGTTATTTATTTTAGGTTTGTTCTGGATATTTCTGCTTATCAAAGGCTATGCATTTTAACCTAGCAGAAATCTTGTCTGTGGGTCAGTGGAATATTTTTAACCCCCCCCCCCCCACCCCACACACACACACACACACACAAAATCCACAAGCTTACTTATAACTTTGGACTTACAGGTATTGATTCTACTTGGAACATAAAAAAAAAAAAATTACTGGTTTAAATGAAAGGTTGCCGTTGCGTTGTACAAAAGCTCCTCATTTTGGTTATCTGTAATTTCTGTTCTGTTCCTGAAGCCAGCCAGACTGACCGTCTTTGTAGACTGACTATGTTGTATTACAGCATGCATTTATACTGTAGAAATGAATTTCAAGCCAGTAATGGATATATATACATAACACAGAGGTTGGAGTTTGAAATCGCCAGTTTAACTTGGCCAGTACTTCCACTTTCCACATTAAACACAAATTTTAGAAGTGTGTATGGAGAGTGACTAGTACATGTGCAAAGTAATGACATTTTTTTAGTACATACTTGTATAATATGTTATTTTGTAATATATTTAGCATTTTTGTACCCCCAGAGGGAGGGCTTATTGTTTTTGGTCTGTCTGTTTGTCACAAAACCTTAACATTTTTGAGTCCCTGCCAGGGGCATGGCATTATTTCGAATGTAGTGCTTGTTATTGCATATAATTATTTTGTGTTCAACAAAAAGTGTGTTCTATTTATCAACAAAGATATTTTTAGCATTTCTAGTTCTCCAGCTCATTTAATTTTTTTCTTATGGTAAAAAAGTCATACTTAGCTTCTTTATAAACAACTGCAAACTATTTTTCAGAAATGGTTGCACACCATTTGTAGAGATTTATGTCGGAGAGGATAGAATCCTGACGACATCACAGGAGTACGAGCGAATGAAAGGTTATTCGGAGGCAGAGGGCAAGGTCACTTTACCGCTGAACATATCTGCAGCTGGTGATATCACAGTCATTGTATATCATGCACGGTCAACATTTGGTGGCAAAATACAGGGAAAGGTAAAAAATATACTCCCCATCCTCCCCACTAAAAAAAAAAAAAAGTCTGTGGCTTAGAGGGAAAATACTTGTTACTCTTTCTTTGTGCATTTTAGGGTACACTTTCCATTTTCTATTTGATTCTGTTAATCAATACCTATAGATTTAAATACTTGTGTCTAAGAATCAGGTCAAATTTCTGTCATTTGTGTCATGTTTGGTTGCATAATGCAAGAATGTGGTCCTTGTGAATTAAAAAACTGTTTTTTTTTAAAAGAGACCTACTTGGCATTTTCTGAAATGGTTCTCAGATGGCAAACTTATGTATTTGGTAGGATAGTAAAGTTAGTACGTTTAAAAAAATATGCTAAAAAATGGTTCAGTATCCAGGTTGACATCTCTTTATATCATTTCAGATCACGTCAATGAAGATGTTTCAGCTACAAATCAACTCCGGCTTTGTGAAACCTAACAGAACAAATTTAAGATTCACACAGTAAGTTTAGTAGGTTTTTTGCCCGACCAGTTTTAATAATACCTGTATTTTGAACTGTGCCATGTGGCTTGTGTAATATTTAATTTTTTTATGTCATAAACACAATTTTTGCAAACTATGGAAAAAGAACACATTTCTGGACATTTTTCTCAAGGTTATATAAAAGATTTTAATTTTGCATTTTTATTTGATGTTGTGATTATAATGTTCATTTGACTGTTGTTTAGGTATGACCTTGATCAGCTGGACACCCCTGACAAATACCCAGAGAAGTTTGCTGTTATTCTCAATACAACAGTGTCACCCAAGGACCGCCCACCTGAACAAAACTACCCTTGGGCCAAATTTGATGTTCAGAAGCTCTCACCTAAAATTCTTTTCTCAAGTAAAGAGGAATTACAGGAAACCATGTCAGACTTTGGTATGCATGGAAATATCTCTCATAAGAGTTCAACTTTATTGACCCTCACAAAAATTTGGAGCATAGTTATAGCATTGCATATTTCTATTATTATTTAGGTGTTTTATAAAATCCTTGCAAACTTTACTGAGAACATCTATAGATCAGTGTTTTTTTTTTTGTTTCTTCAATTTTCATAAAGATTGTCTGTTCTCTGTGCTCTTCATACTATTAGAAAGAAAAACTTTTTTCTTCACATCATTTTGTCAAAGTGATAATGCTTGTACCAGTATAATAACCAATTCAAATTCTTAAATTGATTCCTAAACAAGTATGCATTTCTTAACATTGAATTTCAGTACTGTTGTCTTTCTGTTAAAACAGGTATCTCAGATCGAGGGAGAGCTAGACTAGCTAGATCTTCAAGTCTCAGTTCGAATGAAAGTCCCAGTCATGTCCCAAACGATACAAATAAACAGCCAGTCAGTACCAGCAAAGATGATAGAAAAATTCAGAACCAGTCTCCTGCCACAACCAGTCAGCCAAAACAGGAAGTTCCTACTGCAAGCTTTTTTGAAACTTTAGACTGGACCACTAATGAAACAGGAAGTGAACCAGACCAGAAAGTGAAAATTCCAACAGAAGCTGAAAGTAGTTTGCTGGAAAATACCAGTGATGATGAGGATGACTTTGCAGCTTTGACTCAAGAAAGAGTGGGTGGGGTAAATGAAAGAAAGTCTCCACAACTAAGTGATAGTGGAAATGTGCAATGTAGTGAACAAAAAACTGATTCCAAACAGTTTGAGGCTAAATTTGACAACCAGTCTGAGACCAAAACTAAAGAAGAGGATGTTGATTTCTTTAATATAAACACCAGTGATAACCTAGCTGATAATATAGACCTTATACATATAGAAAAGACTCCTTCAAATGTAGACTTGCTGAGTGGGGCAGATAGTTCAGTAAATTTGGATGTAAAAGGTGGTAACAAAAATAATGACACATTTGACCCCTTCCAAGCATTTTCCAGTAACACCAAATCCCAGGATCATCCACCAGTCACTGTGACTGCCCCCAAAGATGAATTTCATGCATTTGACCCATTTGGAACTTCAAACGGAATGGACAGTTCACATGATAACATTCCAGGAATTAATAAATCTAGTTCATTTAGTGCAAAACCTTCAGCTGCTGATAGTTCTGGGGACTTGATGGGCGATTGGAATGACTTTGTTTCAACAAATTCTAGTCCAAACATATCTAGGAATAGCTCATATTCAAATTTAGGGGCAGGTGGCAATATACCTTACAACAGCAGTGGAACATTCCAGCCAATGGGGGCTAACATCCCTCGTAACAACAGTGGTACATTCCAAGGAGTACAGATGGGAGGAAACATTTCGAGAAGTAATAGTGGATCATTCCAGACTATTGGAGGGATGGGTCCAAGTACAAAACCTGCTGGATCAGTGATGGGTGCTGGAAAACCAGACCCTTTTGCTGAGTTTGGTAAGTAAAACTTTTATGTAATAGCCTTTTACAAAGTTTAAAGAGGATATACTGAAATCTCCATAAGTGGTCAAGCATATAGTTTATAATGCAGTCTGTATTGCAACCATGTGACATACATTGACAAAAGGATCATTTCTTATAATCATTTTGAAATGTTTGTTGGCATGAAAGATTATTTCTTTTGCACAGATCTATGTACATGTATGATTACTCATCTGTAGTCTGTAGCTAGTACTTTTCAAAGATGACATTTTGTCTAGATTTTAGCCCTTAACCTGCTGAATTTTTGTAATGACTAATGGATTTGTCCAGCTTTGAATTTGGAACAGTCCATTCAAAATTTAAGGGATTTCAATATCAAAATACAAAAATGGAGCCACCAACAGTATAGAGCCTGGTCAGACTGCACGGATGTGCAGGCTGGCCTGGCTCTATACTGGTGGCAAAGGCTAATCACTTTTGGTTCCAGCAGGTTAAGGGTTAGTACAGAACTGAAAAGAGTAATGTCCAGTGAGATGTTACATGTATATTGGGCTTGTTCCTCCTCTTTTCAAGTTTACGGTCCTTATTGCATGAAATCTAGATGTTAGGAAATGATAATGAAAGTAGTGCATCTATTGAATGCTTGTAATCGTTATAATCCTCCCTTTTGAGAAATCTTTTTCTATCAGAGGACAGTTCTTAATCATGTAAACACAACAAAAACATTGGGCAAGCTCAGATTTATAAACAGAATTCTCTTTCAACATATATCTTTCATTTTATTGAGAAAAAAAATCATAGATACATATAGTTTGACTTTTTTGTCTTTATAATATCATTAAAGGAGCTTTTGGAAAACCTGCATCAATGCACCAAAAGCAAGCCCAACAACAACAACAGCAGCAACAACAACAACCAGGCAAACCTCCAATGGGATCTGGTTACATGGGTATGTAGAGTGGTATTTTAACCTGTTAGAATGATAGTTTAGTTTAAACTTATTTATTTTACATTGATTGGGAAACAAGTTCTTTCAGCTTATATTAATCCCTCTCGATGACTGCTTCCCGAGTTCAAACCAGTACCTGCGCCGAATGTGAGGAAATGCGGAAAGTTACTGTAGACTTTCACCCCTGGTGGGATTCGAACCAGCAACTTCCGTTAGAATGATAATGGTTATTCCTTGTTAGAATATAGTCTTTTATGAAGATTTTAGAAATGTTGTTAATTTTGTACCAAGTTGTTGGGGTTTTAAGGCAGTCGAGAGATTAATCAGTCTTGTTAATGATTTAACCTCAGTGGAAACAGTTAAACAAAAAGTTTGAAAAATAGCATTTTGATTCATGGATTGAATTTGATATTATCATGCTGGTTATATGCTAATGGTGGTAGTTACTTTTTGTAATAATATGAAGCTTTTATCTTGCTATTGACAAACGTAATTGCATTTAGATTGTATTACTGTGATTTTTCATCTAAATCAAAACTACATGCATATGACATGTTATAGATTGGATCTGCAGTCATATGGCACAGGAAGATTGATTAGATAATCTCATTTTGTTCAAATGATTGAAACAGTTGATGCAGAATATGATTTTAAGATGGTCATTGGTTGTAAAGAAATAAAAAAAAGCAATAAAAACTTGATTTTCAGATGGGTTAGTACATGTAGGCTTATTAGAAATAATTACAAGAATGAAAAAAGTACATGTGTTTATGGAATATGGAGAAAAAAAAGAGTAGATATCAAAGAATTATCGAAACATGCTGCACAATAATTAAACATTTAATTCAGATGTAACTGTTTCAGGTGGAATGCAACAACCTCGACCACAGCAGCCAGGTGTTGGTGGAAGGGCAAGTCCAAGCACCACAGCCCCACCAACGAACCAGGCACCCAAGAAACCCAACTACTACCAAGGCAGTGTCTTCCGAGATCCTAGTGGCAGTTCCAAAAAAGGCTTTAGTAAGATACATATATTCTTGAGGAGTTGGAAGTAAATGGGTTTTCAATAGAGATGTCTGATAAGCCCAAGAGGCTGGCTCTTTCAGTAGGGTTGACACTATGATAAACAGGCACTTCACATTTTTCTTGATTTTCAGTCTCCACCAACTGGACATTGTAGAAGGCAAAAATGTTAAATAAATCTGATTCCGTTTTCTGCTTCGAAAGAAGCAATGTAGGGGTTTTCCTTAAGTCTGTTTATTAATAGCCTGAGAAAATGAAGTGTCAAATGTAGTAAACAAGAAAACAACATTGCAGACTAGCAAAATTTTATGTTTGCAAAAGTGGCAAATTTACTGTTATGAATTTTATTCATTTTGAAGGTTAAAGTACTGAGTTGACTTTTGTTCTTTTCATACAGTTTTGTTAAGACTTTCAGAAAAAGTATCTTTTATTTTAATATCAGCTGCAGGTGGAAAGACACCATTCCACAAAGCCACGTTTGATGACCTGATGCCAGATGACTCACCATTCACGAAGAAAGATGATGGACCAAAGACAATTGGTGACATGAAGAAAAAAGTCATGGCGGAGGAGATGGACCCTATAAAACTAAAGGTATTGAAACATAAATAAAAAAAAAATCTTCATGGTAAAGAAGTAAAGGCAGTCAACAGAAAAGCTTTACTAAATAGGTCAGGAGTCCAATTGATTTTTTTTTGTCTTTAAAGTTGCTAGTTGCTGTGAGTACTCTACTAGGCCTTTCTAGGTACTATGGATTAGAAACAGCCCTTCAAACACAAGGGTGTGAGAGACTTAGATTGACTGTATTTGTAATCTCTCTGTCTTGGTGCCCATCCAACCATCTGTTTTTTTGTCCAATCTGCATGTTGTCTATCAATGAACAGAAATTGATAAATGTGCTTATTTTCATCAGGTAATGGAATGGACAAAAGGAAAGGAGCGTAATATACGAGCATTGTTGTGTTCTCTACATACAGTATTATGGGATGAGGAAACAAGATGGAAACAATGTGGTATGCATGATCTTGTAACTGCTGATCAGGTGAAGAAAGTATACAGGAAAGCAGTGCTCTCTGTTCACCCTGATAAGGTAATGCTTCCACATCAGTCATTTTGTAATGTCTCCTCATCACCTTATCAGACATTTGTAATGTGTCAACATCAGGCATTTTGTAATGTCTCCACATCAGGCATTTTGTAATGTCTCTACATCTGTCATTATGTAATGTCCCCATATCAGTCATTTTGTAATGTCTCCACATCAGTCATTTTGTAATGTCTCATTTTGTAATGCCTCCACATCAGTCATTTTGTAATGTCTCCACATCAGGCATTTTGTAATGTCTCCACATCAGTCATTTTGTAATGTCTCTATATCAGTCATTTTGTTATGCTTCCACATCAGTCATTTTGTAATGTCTCCACATAAGTCATTTTGTAATGTCTCCACATCAGTCATTTTCTAATGTCTCATTTTGTAATGTCTCCACATCAGTCATTTTGTAATGTCTCTATATCAGTCATTTTGTTATGCTTCCACATCAGTCATTTTGTAATGTCTCCACATCAGTCATTTTGTAATGTCTCCACCTCAGTCATTTTGTAATGTCTCATTTTGTAATGTCTCCACATCAGTCATTTTGTAATGTCTCTATATCAGTCATTTTGTTATGCTTCCACATCAGTCATTTTGTAATGTCTCCACATCAGTCTTTTTGTAATGTATCCACCTCAGTCATTTTGTAATGTCTCATTTTGTAATGTCTCCACATCAGTCATTTTGTAATGTCTTTACATCAGTCATTTTGTAATGTCTTCACATAAGCTGTTAATTTTTTTTTAGACCTTTTTTGGTACAGAATTCTTTGTTCCTTTTACTTTGGTCCATATCTTAACTGCCATGCTGATATATATTTGTGATGTGTATTTCTGTGTTTGTTTCAGTTGTCGGACTCTCCTCACCTGCCATTGGCTAGAGCTATATTTATGGAACTAAATGATGGCTGGGCTCAATTTGAAGAAGAGGGAATGAAGTCATTGTATTGAGACAGCCAGAGAGGGATAATATTGTCTTGTCTTGACACTAGATTTGAGATTTTTCTATTTGACTAGAAAACTTCATGGGAAAATATTGTCTCGTTCAATGAACAGAATGGATTTGGGATTTTTCTGTTCCAGTGACTGTAAAAGAAGAAATTCACCAAGGAAGATAAATCTACAATGGATAGAACCACCATTTCTGTGAAAGGAGATTCGAGATTTTCATTTTGCTACATCACTACCTACATTGTATGTACTAGGTAGAGAATTATTGAGGAGGGGGAAAACCACGCATTCCTAACTATGTTTTAGGGTTTAGTTGAGATGTAAGTTCTCAAATATATGCAATAATTTGAGAGGGCATAATCTGCATTTTTATGTTGTTACCATTACAATATATTTGAAACACAGTTCTTCGAATTTGGGACATACCTTTTCATATTGTTGTAGGATCAAATTCTTTGTTGTATCACAACTTTGTATCTAGCAAAAAATACACATGGAGCCAAAGAGTATTTTTGAAGTACACTGTAATTTTGATTAATAATGATTTGCTTGATTGTGTTTATACTGTACTTGTTGGTCTCATATTTATGGTAGAACATACATCTTTATAACTGAAATCATGCTTTTTCATACCCCTGCAAATTTATGTTTGCAGGGTATATAGGAGTCATCCTATAGTCAATCGGTCCTTTGCAGAATTTTTAATAAGACTTTCTACTTCTACATATCTAAGACTATGACTGACTTGAAACTTGGTATTCATGTTCACCAATAAGTGAAGATGTGCATGACATGTTTTCCATGCTGGCCAGTGCCCGCTCTGTGGTTTTATGGCCAATCATACCAAAATCTTGTGATGCAAACTACTTCCATATTTCTAGGACTATTGATTTGAAACTTTGTCTGCATGTTCACCAGTAAGTGTAGATGTGGGCAGTGTTTTTCATGCTTGCCAATGCATGCATGCACTGTGGTTTTATGGCCAGTCATATCAAAATCTTGTGACATGAACTTAACCTGCTGCTGCATTAAGGGACTATTGATTTGAAACTTAGTGTGCATGTTCACCAATAAGTGTAGATATGCATGATGTGTTCTGTTTTCCCCTTTTCCTCAGATAAGGCAGTATTGCAGGGGTATTAACTGCGTTCAGTGATAGCTCCATCTGCAATACATTGTTTATTTATTGCATGTTGCCAAACTTTGACATAATTTGTGTTCATTTTGTGTATGAGAAAGTTTATGTCTAGACAAAAGACTGTAGTATTTTAAATAGTTTTGTCAGATTAGGAAAATTCATGACATTTTCAGTTTTGTTTATTCTTGACAGATACACAGATGTTTATTCAGACCATAAAGACTGGTTTTTATTTCCCCAGAGGGAGGGCATATTGTTTTTGGTCTGTCTGTTTGTGTGATTGTTTGTCACAAAACTTAAACATTGACCATAACACAGAAGTCCTTCTAACTACAGCCTCAAAACTTCACAGGTGCATGCTCCTTGATGAGCTCTACCTGGCAGACCCACTTAGAGGTCATAGGGTTAAAAGTCCATGCATCCACGGGGGCATGGCATTCATTCGAATGCAGCGTTTTTTTGATCTTATACACAATACCATACTCCATTGTTATCTGTTTGAGAATTTAATCTGAAGTGGAAATGTGGATTCGTTCACCTAATATATTGGCACCTCATATTTTTTAAATGGCAATTTATGTGAATAAAACAGCTATTGATCAAATTAACTGCCCCAAAAAATAATGAAATGATAGAAACATGGTTTTGTGTGTTTATCCAAGACTTTGCTGTTGGCCATGTGTTCCTGTGTGCAATATTTTGTAATAGATTTCCTTTATTGTGTATGTACTTCCAAGATTGTGTCTTGAAATGTTACATGAAAATACATAATCTGTTGTGAATTTAGATACAGATAGATTATAGCACATATATATGTACAGATATTGCACATAGTTTGGTCTATGTTTTTAGCTCACCTGAGAAAATTAAATCATTCAAGTCGAAGTTATTCCAGACTGAATTAATCTAATGAGGGTTTTTTTCTTTTAATGTAAAAGCATGCTAGTTCTTTTAATTAATGCCAGAATTTTTTTCTGACACAATTTTACAATTTTTTCATGCTTTCAAACATGAAATATTAATATTCTATGTTTAAGGTGGCATGATTTAAAATTCAAATACTGTTTGGAATTGGTATTTTTGAAATATATATCAGTAAAGTTTGAGTATAGATATATATGCATGTATGTTGAATATATACTCAGTTGAGCACTTAAGGGCCATCAGGGTGCTCTTGTTTTCCAGTTTTTAAAGATGAAAATAGGCTAGCCAGGATCTAGAAAGCTCAGAAGAATCTTTGAATAATTGACGAAAATCGAGGTGTCTATCAACAAGGTAGTAAATTTATCATCTTCAAAACACTGGTTACAACTACTCCCCTTTAAAAAATGGTTCCATTTGAGTAAATTTTGAAATAGCAGGTTGTTGATAATATCTTAATGGTGTTAAATTAATCTAGATTCTAACTTTGTCTTTGACATTGTGAGCATTTACCGGTAGTATATGCAACTAGATTTTTTTGTGCATGTACACTTTTCGATATGCCTTGTAGATATTTGTAGTAAATCGAGATATAATTGTTTGAAATGGTGATTTTTTTTTTCAAACAAGGAAAGTGTTCAGAAAATGTAATTTACATGTATAGAAGGCAAGTCATTTCATTAAAAAGAAACATGTTTTTATCATTTGACTTTAGAATTGCCACCTTGTTTCCTGTAACAGTCCATATCAAATAAACTGAATTGTATAAATGAAATGAAATAAGTGAAATAAAAAAATGTAAAAACATTAATTGTACATGCAGTTGTAAAAAGTCTGTCTGAATTTAGAAGACTTGATGTTATCCATTTACACATGCAATTAATTAAGACATAATTGATAGCATTGTTCATGTGTTTTTTTATATATACATGTAGTTATGTATGTTTTACAGATATCTAAAAATTCAGCTGAAACTTTAAAAGAGTAAAGTTTTTTAAAATCTTTTTCATATACACTTGAAACTGGTTTCATCATGACATCAGACTAAATGAAGAGTTACTTACATGTATAATATAAAAACTATACATATACATTTAACAGATTAATGATAAGTTTTCCGTTGAGTTACTGGTAGGTTTGGCATTGTTTAGGGGTTGATTTTAACATAATGAAAATGTTAAGCAATAAGTGAATACGTATGGCATAAGACAGGTAAAACAATTTGTTTATGGGGTTACAAATGTCCAGAATCCAGTAAGAAAGATTAAAAGGGAAGGCCATATTTCCATAGCATCATGTTATTTGGTCTTTTTTTGCTTACTGATAATATAAATATCTTTACCTTATTAAGAAGATTGTGGAGATTGACTTTCATAAGTACAATGTGCTTCATGTACAAAATCCTTTGCTTATGTTAAGGTTTTTATGTTCATGTAATTTTGAAATTTGAACATTGAATATTACATATGCATTAAAAATAAATATGTTTAAACTAAACTGTGTAGTAAATTTGTGTAACAGAAATTCTGTTTTGATAGAATGTGAGGTAATGGGGCTATTTGCATAGTTTGAAGATTTACATAAGATTTTTGATTGCCAGAACAAAAGATGGCTATGTATTTCTCTTATTTGTCCCCAATATCAGCCCTCATATTATCCTTATATGATTTATTTCAACCCTCAAACTCCCCTCTGAGGCTGATGAATGATCTTGGGGATGATACAGGGGCTATGTCAGGACTATTCAAATTGTGTTGTGGTAGATAGCTTGAGAAATTTGAGTAAGTACATGTAGTAATTTAAGATAGTACACATGTAGTAATTTAAGTTAGTACACATGTAGTATTTTAAGTTAGTACATGTAGTAATTTAAGTTAGTACACATGTAGCAATTTAAGTTAGTACACATGTAGTAATTTAAGTTAGTACATGTAGTTATTTAAGTTAGTACACATGTAGTATTTTAAGTTAGTACATGTAGTAATTTAAGTTAGTACACATGTAGTAATTTAAGTTAGTACACATGTAGTAATTTAAGTTAGTACTCATGTAGTAATTTAGGTTAGTACACATGTAGTAATTTAAGTTAGTACTCCTGTAGTAATTTAAGTTAATATTCATGCAGTAATTTTAGTTAGTACTCGTGTAGTAATTTAAGTTAGTACTCATGTAGTAATCATTGATAATAAGTAGTAAACATGAAGTAGTTTTAAGTGTGACCACAAGTTATCTGTGATAGGGGTTTATTTTTATTTCTGTGTATATATTCTAGCACTGATTTGTATATAGTGTAGGAAATATTGAAGCATTTAATGAATTTGTGTTTGTTATGTTCATACTTACTACCATACATGTATTTCTGTGTAAGGATTGAAATTGTTCATTGTGTTAAGTAATTGCGGACATCTGAATCTTGAAAAATTTGAGTGTTTTTCATTAATTCTTGTTCTTTTTGTATTATCAAAGAACCTATATGTTGATTTCCAGGCTATAACATTCCAGAATGAAACAGATGAGTTCCTTAATTGTTTTTCACATTGCAGTTAGAAATTTCATAGTTTCTTCTAATAGAGTAGAGAATTTAGACCACCTGCTCAAAGAAAACTTAAAAAAAATGTACCATCACCATTTTCTGTACAGCTAGGCCCAACACTTTACTGTAGTATGGAGTGTAATGGCGGATTTTGACAAAGTGTGATATCAGTAAATGTATTGAGAAGTGTGATTTACATATAAGTAATTAATTTGAGCTTTTGTTTTTTGAAATAGCATTCAGATTTGATTGCAGTTTTTGGTACTGGTGTAAACCATTTCATGGCACTGATGTATTTTTTGTTGGGCTTTTGTAGGAAGGAACTTATTTGTGTGTGATTAAAGTATGATACACTGCGTTTAGATTTTATTGGCCCATTCTTTATAAAATGAAAAATTATTAATAATGTAAAGACGAGTGTAATTACAAACATAATTTCATCTTCAAGCCGTTTAGACATTGAGAATGTGTTCATTTGCAATACATCGCTATCCACATAATCATTGTACAACAAGTCTTTAGAAGAAGATTGATATAAATGCAATTAGTTTACTTCCTCGCACTTAGAATTTATGACTGACACCTTGACAGCAGGTAATAATTTATTCAGTATTATTCACTTCCATATGATTTTGAAGGAAATCATTTTTTAATGGAATCCCCTTTTTATGAGTATTTTTGGTTTCTCTAATTTTTGTTTTTTCTTTCTTCCTTTTATGTCATTCCACACTGGGTTCTGTTAGGAGTGACAAGAAACAGGTGTGTATTCTAGAAAATATATAAATATATGAACAATTCTACAGAAGCCTCTCAGACTAATAAGTAATGAAGTGATGGGTTGTACACGAACATTTTTTTCTTGTATAACACTTTTTATCTTGATTGTGTATGCTTAAAATTGATCTTAATGGCCTGTAGTCTCTTTTTATGGGGTTGGAGGGGATGTATTAGGACAGATTGACTCATGTTTTGATGAACATTATCTTATGACAAACTCTTACCTTTAACTTATGTTTAAAAACATTATCTGAGGAAATAGAATAATCGTATACAGTATCGATATAAAAGGATTAATTTGAGAAAATATATTACATTTTATAGGATTGAATTCTTGGGTAATGTTAAGGACAAATATAATGTTTATGTCTGTGCAACAATGTTTTGTTGATTATTAAATAAAAATAAATTGTGTTAGCAATGAAAGTTGTTTCTATGACTTTGTGGTTGTTTCGGGAAAAGTTAACCTGCTAATCTGAAAAAACAGACAAGTAAGAATTATTGAACCATTTGTTAGTCATCAATGGTCAGTGTTTGTCCATAGTGTAATACAGCATTACTGTAAAAAAACGTTACAACGTCTTTGTTTCTGTCTGTTAACATAACGTGATGCATAAACGTAATCCCCATGGTGTTGGTAGGCTTATACAGATGTGTTGGCCTACCGTTCCTGGTTTACATCATTTTCTGAATGACAACCAAAGCTTATCCATTGAATGAATAATACCATTTTTATTCATTCATTAATTAATGGTACATTAAATGGTTTTGAAATAAATTTGAACAAGTGTTCACTACATTAAGATAAAGCAAAATATAATCCTGTCTTTTTTGTCATTTCTACCACCTATTAGAATATGTTTGTATGTCTACGCCTCTATCTTTAAGTGACGGTGCTTTTAAATATGTCCTAAATGTCTGTCTGTTTGACAGTCATGCCAAAAATTAAAAAAAAATGTTGTCTCTGTATTTTTGTGACCTCTTTGTAAGTCAATGGTACATGGTCTTTTACTCTATAGGACGTGATATTCGCGAAATGGAATTAATATTAACCTCGGCTATCTCCATGATCAAAATTCCATCCGTTTGGTAAATATCTCATTATTAAATTACATGTAAGTTTGTTGGTTTTCTACCAATGTTAACACATCTGAAACTTGATCATTTTTAGCTCCATGTTTTCAAAGAAAAAAAGTTGACTTGTCATGACCCTCACTTCGGCGTCAGAGTTGCGTTGGTTTACCTTTTTGTTAAGGCCCATTTCCTCAGACACTTTGAAAGCTATTCAATTCAAATTTGGAAAACCTGTTCACTGTTAAAATGTGACACAATTTTTTAAGGACAGGTAACCCTCAAAATTATGCCCCTTACAATTTCTTGGTTAACCTTTCTAACTCACCTGAGAAAATGCTCAGGGTTAGGGTTAGGATTGTCATCACCCTGTGTCCGTCGTCATTCGTCAACATTTTATTTAAATGACATCTCCTAAACCACAAGGCTATTTTCAACCAAACTTGATAGAAATGTTCCTAATATTGCCCTTTTCTAAAATTGCTAAAACCGTTCCGCTCAATTGCACATAAAGGCAGCAAAAGCTAAAAATAGAAATAAAAAATTGAAACATCTCCTTCTAAACGGCAAGGTGATTTCCACCAAATTTCAAAGAAATTTTCCTTAAATAGCCCTCTATTAAAATTGCAAAAAAGGTTTCTCCTAAACAAGGTGATTTCCCACCAAATTTTACGGAAATGTGACTTACAGAGCCCGCTATTAAAATTGCTAAAAAGGTTCCGCTTCATTGAACAAAATGGCCACCAGAGCTAGAAATAGATTTTCGTCAATATTTGGCTTCAAATGACATCTCCTCTCAAATCACTAAGTCATTTTTCTTAAGACTTAATAAAATTTTTCCTGATATTGCCTTTTTTTAAAAATTGCTCGAACCGTTCCTCTACATTGCACGTAAGGACTGCAAAAGCTAAGAATAGAAATAAAACATTCAGACAACATCTCCCTCTAAAGGATAAGGTTATTTTCTACCCAATTTTACAGAAATGTTCCTTACATAGCTTTTTATTAAAATTTGCTCAGATTGTTCTGCTTCATTGCACAAAATGGCCACCAGAGCTAAAAATAGATTTTCCTCAATATTTGGCTTCAAATAAAATCTCCTTTCAGGCTGCTAGCTCAAAATTGCTTCTGCCCCATTGGTTTTATTAGCTCGACATTTTTTGAAAAAAAAAATCCAGTTATTGCTATATTCATGGTATCGTTGCCGTTGCCCTTCCCATCAGAAAATTTTAACATAGATCATTTTTTTTATTCCTAGATGGATTATCTTCATACTTTGACACAACAACCCTTGGGACAAGACCTTCAAGATGACCTGACTAAACTTGACCTTGACCCTTAAATGGCCTTCACCTTCAAGGTCAAAATATTGAATTTTGCTAAAATTGGCCATAACTTTATTATTAATAAGTGGATTGTCTTCATGCTTGGGCACAACAACCCTTTGAATAAGATCTTTAAGTAGACCGGACTAAACTTGACATTGACTCATAAATGACCTTCACCTTCAAGGTCAAATTATTGAATTTTGCTAAAGTTTGCCATAACTTAATCATTAATAGGTGGATTTGATTTATACTTGGGCACAACAACCCTTTGGACAAGATCTTCAAGAGAAGCAGACTCAACTTGACCTTGACTCATAAATGACCTTCACCTTCAAGGTTAGATGATTAAAATTTGCTAAAATTGTCAATTACTTTAGTATTTATGGTTGGATTTGATTTATACTTGGACAAAACAACAATAATGACAAAACCAACATATTGAATAACTCGGGTATGACCATAACCTAAAAATGACCTTGACCGACAAGGTCAGATGATTGAATTTTGCTTAAATTGTCATACCTTTCTCATTTATTTTTGGATTTGATTCAAACTTGGACAAAACAGCAGTTATGACAAATCCGACATTTTGATTCTTCCAGATCTGACCTTGACTCATAAATGACCTTCATCTTCAAGGTCAAATTATTAAATTTTGCTAAAAATGTCCATAACTTAATTATTTATTGTTGAATTCGATTTATACTTGGACAAAACAACACTTATGACAAAACCGACATGTTGAATAATTCAAATATGACCATGATCTTAAAATGACCTCGATTGTCAAGGTCAGATGATTGAATTTTGCTTAAATTGTCATTACTTTCTCATTTATTTATAGATTTGATTCATATTTGGACAAAATAACACTTATGACAAATACAACATTTTGATTCTTTCAGGTCTGACCTTGACCTTTAAATGACCTTTACAGTCAAGGTCAGATTATTGAATTTGCTTAACCTGGCCATAAGTTTGTTATTTGTGGTTGGATGTTAATAATACTTGGAAAAAAAAAACAATACTTATGAAAAAGCCGACATGATAAATTATTCAAGTGTGACCTTTACCTTAAAATGACCATGACCGTCAAGGTCAAATTATTTAATTTTGCTCAAATTGTCATAACTTTTGTATTTATTTATGGATTTGCTCATACTTAGACAAAACAACAATTATGACAAATCCGACATTATGATTCTTTCATGAATCATCTTTACGTTAAAATGACCTTGACCTACAAGGTCAAATTATTGAATTTTGTTACAATTTGCCATAACTTTGTCATTTATTGTTGGAATTGATTCATACTGGGGCAACAGGTACCGACTGTCAAGGTCATTTTAGGGTAAAGGTCATACCTGAAAGTGTTGTTTTGTCCAAGTATGAATCAAGTCTAACCATAAATTACACAGTTATGACCAATCTTAGGAAAATTCAATAATTTGATCTTGCTAGTCAAGGTCATTTTATAGGTCAAGGTCAAACTTGAATCAAAATGTCGGATATGTCAAAAGTATTGTTTTGTCCAAGTATAAATCAAATCCATCAATAAATGACAAAGTTACGACAATTTAAGCAAAATTCAAACATCTGACCTTGACGGTCGAGGTCATTTTTAGGTCATGGTCACACTTAAACATTTTAAAATATGTCAGCCTCTACTCCACCCAGATCAATTTTCTTGTACATACCTTCTGTATCATTTAGAAATATTGAAAAAAGCAAGGTCGATAAGCACTCTCCTTGTCTTACCCCAAACTTGCATTCAAAACTATTGCTTAGTTTGTGCATGTTTTTAACCTTTTTATGTTGCACCATCATACATAGACCGAAAAATATTAAGAATGTTACTCATTAGTCCCAATTTAATCATTATCGAGGCAAATATAATCAAAAGCTTTACTAAAATTAACAAATGCACACATGAATTGACCTTCATTAAAAATAACCATGCAACACAAAATTATTATCAATGGTACTCATTTTTGCCCTTAATCCGGTTTGAGCTTCAATATATATATCATCATGCTCTGCTCAATTGATGAAGCTTTTCTATGTAAATATTCTTTTAATATTCGTAAAAATTTCAAAACTTAACAATAAATGCACGAACTTTATTATGGTGTCGGTTGAATTTTTTACTTTCGTTTCCCAATAAGTCTTTTACTTAATAACCTTGTAAACAATTTGCTTAGTGTACTTAGGAGTTTGGCACCTCTGTAATTATCAACATCACTA
The DNA here is from genome assembly GCA_012932295.1 of Cyclina sinensis. NCBI lineage: Eukaryota > Metazoa > Mollusca > Bivalvia > Venerida > Veneridae > Cyclina > Cyclina sinensis. Next base: position 49,612,019 of record JAAONU010000012.1, on the reverse strand, counting down.
GCATTAACTTTTTTCTGTTGAGGGATAACGTAACCTTCGGACCGTACAGTTGGAAAATAACCAATTTCATATATTTTATCAAATCATGGGAGAACATATGTATAACCTCTTTGCCATTTATGAAAAATGTGTTTAAGTACACTTTTGTTAATTTTTAACTGACTCAAAGACTTCAGTTCTTCAGTATTTCTAAAACGTAAGTTTAATTTTTCGAACATAATATTAGACTATGTTTCACCACCACTGTAGAAAATACAAAACATCGTCATCGGGTGTAAAAAAACAGTCCTCTCGATTATTGAGAGCTTTAAAATATTGTTCAAACATGTTTAATGGTATACTTGTATACTTACAGTAATTCATGTAACATCTTTTAGCATTTTTACCATGAAGTGTTGCGTTATATTTCCTGGCTTCTAATTACTTTCGTGTTTCATTTGTGTCATGGTCATATTTTGTTTTACGTAAACATTTTTTGTGTGATCTTTTATCAACCATCTTGAGCCTATCTAATTCAGTTTTTATCAGATATATACAAATTTAAAGAACTATAAAATGTACTACTTTTTCCTTCACACTCGAGAGTGTACCGTTTGCTGTCTGCAAAAACATTTGGACTCACCTTATTCTTAATACTATGCTTAAAATAAGGGAGACAACTTTGTCAATTATATTTGATAATTCATTAACGCATGTGTCAATATCTGTTTTGCATGAAAAGTTTCTAGCGCATTTCTTAAATTCTTCTAATTCTTCTAATACGGTTATAGTAATTTTAAGTCTTTGAAAAAAAGATCAGCTTTCCAAACATATACCGACATAACGTTTTCGTGTGTAGAATTTTGTTCAACATTATTGACATGAAAAGACGGAAACTATAAAGTAAAATCTATCATACAATGATCAGACAGTATTTTCGGAACATCTACATTAAAGTATCTATCTATCTATTTAAGCTTATTTAACGTCGGTACCGGTAGCCCATATGACCGACGCCCCCTGAAGAGATTAGTTATTTTATGTTGTGGGGGTAGTGCAAGATACAGAAAGCATCCCATTCCAGAAACACCCCTGGTTCTTTTTCATGCTCAGTGTATAGCACTCATACGTGGGACCTAGATGTGCTTCAATTATGTGTAATGCGTTTATTCTCTATCTATTTGAGCTTATTTATCGTCGGTACCGGTTGCCCATATGACCGACGCCCCTGGAGGGATTAGTTATTTTATGTTGTGGGGGTAGTGCAAGATACAGAAAGCATCCCATTCGAGAGAAAGCCCTGGTTCTTTTGCATGCTCAGTGTATAGCACTGATACATGGGACCTTGGTTTAACGTCTCATCCGAAAGACTTTTAGTAATGTTAGTAGCGGAGCGGGGGATCGAACTCGGGACCCCTGGTTTACCTGTCCAGCGCGTTACCAGTGAACCACATCCGCGCCTTTCGTTTATTCAATTCAATTTCAGCTTAATACCATTTGGTGTTTGCCACAGACAAAATTTAGGACGTCCTATTGTCAGATCGGTGTATTTTATATGCATGACCACCTTGATATTTTTTTCAGCACGGACAAAATGAAGAATTTCAATACTGACTGGCTGACTGACACCTTGACATCAAATAATGATATATCCGACATCATTCAGATTTAGAATGGAAAGTTCTAATTATTAAGGTATGTCTCTTTACTATGTTATCACAAATTCGAGGTTTAGCTTGTTGTTCGCAGTCATATAGTTGCTCTTTTTGTTTATAAAACTTACCTCGCTAAATTGTCAAAAACTGACGTTCATCAATTTTATCAAGGTACTTGTTACTGTCTGGATTGTTTTCCTGTTCCTAACTTATCAAAAACCAAGGATTCATAAATCAAGATAAAGTGTCAATTCTTTGTTTGCAAACATCGGCTGTACTTTGATCGATACAACACTGCATATCTCGGTTTTCTGAAAATGGAATGCACTGATAGACACTACCCCGGTAGACTTAATCTTTTGCACAGTTATCAGAAATGCACAAGTTGACTTCTGATAAATGTGTTGTTATATTTTTTTAAAAAAAACTTGCGAATTAGAAACACATAGCTGACAGACGTTTTGGAATTCAATAAGGTGCTTGTAAATTTGTACTCTCCGGGGAGCACATTCTGTAAGATCCTGTAAGGTAAGTACATTTTTTAAACTGCCGTTTCTTTTTGGGCGTTTTCTTGTTTTATCTTTTTTGACTGAAATGACTGAGTTATGTGTTTTATTTGGTTTTTCTATGCTTTGCCTCCCCCAGCATTATCTCAGCTTATTACTTAAGTTTTCTCTGCCTGGCAGAAACGGAACTATCACAGAATAGTAAAAAATGGAATAGGTGATTCTGTAAGTGATAACTAGATAACAATTAATGCATTTCTATATGTTATTGAAAGTGTGGTATGCATGTGATTAATGTTTAGAGCAAGTGTAGGTTAAAAGTCACTTGAATTTCTTTTCAGCTTTAAATATTTCGAAGCGTACTTCTAATGTGTTGGTTTAAAACAGGTTAAATCCGTTATGCGTGGAGATAATGTCCAACAATATAGGTGAATAATTTATTTATTATTATCAACATACTCAGTGTGGGCAAACACTTCCGCGTTCCATCGTTTCTCAGGGAACCAAGTCTTGCTCGAAAACCGCTAATATTTTACACCTATAGACAAGCATCGTATACACACAATTGTTCAAATAGAAGCTGAGAGGAACACAGTTATGCCCTGTTTATCATCGGAAGTAACTTTGAATATGGAGTGATTGTATGTGTGATTGCTTATATTCATCTAATGAACTACTCGTGAATAATGACATGATGCATATTTGAACAATATTTTACAATTACATGATGAAAATGTATAAATAAAATCAGACCTGATTCCAAATGGGAGACGAACTCCTCCTAGTTTGCTTAGAATTGCTCAAGAACAAAAAAAATACATTTGAGCATTGGTGACCGCAAGCTTAAAGTTAGACATAATGCGATCACAAAATTTACACTAAGCTCTGTGTGTAAGGTGGGCTGCCCATACAGGCCTGAATGTTACTTTGACATGCACAACTAGCATTCTGTAAAGGAGTCAAATTTCAGTCCAATAGAAATCACTGACAAACGTAAGCGTTTGAAGTTCTTTTAAAATTATATGTTTTGTCCAATCCTTATTGCGTTCACTGTTCTTCTTGTCATATTTTTTTGCATTTCTACGTTCAGCTGTAAAATTTAGATATGATACTTCTAATTAATTATTTTCCCACTGGTTATCCCTACATATAAACAATTCCATAGGTTATGCTTTAGCCACTTTCATTACGACGATCAATTGACCTTTCGGCCGTAACGGTACTGAAAACGCATATTAACGGTGAAAAAAATCGTCAGTGAAACACTGTGTAACAAGATAAACTGCATTTTTTATAGGTTTGATTGTTTGTCATTCTTATGAAATTTAATTTTTTTTATAAGTATTTCGTTGTATTTACGTTCGTTATTGATTCCCGTATACAAAGCCAGAAGCCTGGGGCTACAGCGTAGTTTTTGAACAATCAAACTGACGTTGCGCCACATGCGTCAGAAAGTATTTTTACAGTAAACAATTGCATCAAATATAAACAATACGGCAACTTTATATCTGTATTTTGCCCAAATTATGTACATCCCGGAATTTCAAAATCTGTAAAACATTTCAGTATCCTAACTATTTGCTTACGATGAAAGAGCCTGGTATTTATGTTACATGCTGAATTAAAGCAGTTTTAAAAGATGCTATTGTGATTGAAATTATATTGTTATCAAATGGTTTAAAAGATAATTATGTTCATGACTTCTGATGGCAATAGCACGGTTTTCCATTTTTTTTAGAAAACTACTTTTTATGATATCTTTAAAGGTAATAAATATTATTTACGTAATTACCATATTGCCTTAGGTGTATCTTCAGCACACTTTAAGAGCCAAATGCGGCCCAATTTTCTTTTCCGCGCTCCCATGTGCTGTTAAGACAGACATATGAAGAGAAATTATTCTTACCAAACATACACTACGGTGATCATTTTTATAGTATTGTACAATTTGAAGTAAGCTTCCAGCGGTGAACATTGTAATAAACAAATGTATAGTTCAAGTAAACAAAGCTGCTGTGGTTATTCCAATATTTTTTTGAGATCTGTAACCATGTTTGCGTATAAACTCGACAAAAGGCAAATTTCACCTAAGTTATATATATTTTTTTTTCTCAAAGCCCGTCGTTATAAGTCACAGTTTGATCGCGTTTCTGCATGAGGAACAGAAACCACCTTACGTTTTACAAACATGTTAAAATGTGTTAAACATATGTCATTTAAAGTATGAACTTTTAAGACTTTTTTGAATGAGGCTATTTTGCTTTCGTTACATGAGTTAATGCTCTTATTTGTACTTGTTATTTATGACTTTTAAACATGTATCTAAAATCATTGATTCAAAGTATTTCAAATTCATATATTAATACTATATTTGTTTCATTTAAGTAAAAACAGAACGTATTCAATACATAGTTTTCCAACTGGGCCAATATTTACAACATGAAATTATAACGGTCTTTATGGTTCATAATTATTTCAGTTATCGAAAAGTTCAAAAACCTGACTCTTCAAATGGTGTCGTTTCTACACTTTAGGTATATATATATATATCAGGCTTGGAGCTGATTACTTGTGTTAGTAACTGATTACATTACAATTCCTTTGAAATTTCCTGATTACAATTACATTGGATTACTTTAATGTTTTGATGGTAATTGATTACATTACAGTTACTTGTGGTCAAGTAATCAGATTACATTTGATTACTTTCAATATTATTTCAAACTGCAAGACAAATTTTCTAGGAGAAAACATTAGATAAATCAGAATGGAAACTTTATTTAACATACATGAAACAAATATTATTTGTAGAAAAAATACTGGCTCAGTAAAGCAGTGAAGTTTTTGTCTAACACACTGAGTCACTAATCTTATAAAGGAAGATTCACAATGTCATTCTGTTCGAATCATATATATTTAGACATCTCCATTGCATTTAATCATCATCAATTTTTGAAAGTTTTCATCAGAAAGACGACATCGTTCTGGTCTTATAAAAGAGGTTCTGAATTCTTTTTAGGTTAACAGTTAAACTGATGTAGTGCAGTATTAACTGATATTTTTTATTTTCCCTGGGGCAATGTCTCACTATAATTCATTATTATTAAGATTATGGCTTTCACACCTATTGAAGTACAAATTCACAATTGTAGCAAAGTAACCTGCAATATGTGTTAAGAAAGGTGACACAATAGATCATTGATCCTTATAAAGAGCACACAAAGGAGACAATTAACATTGTGATCAATATATGTTGTAAAAGAATATTTTTCTTAAGGAGATGAGGTTGCAAATATAATTAGCATATTACTTATATCTAGCAAAAGCAGCATATATTTTTATCTTTTGCCCCAGCTGTTGAAATGCAATAAATGGACTTATCATCTATCCAATGTCCTTTTGCAATCAGAATGTAATCAAAAGTATTCATGATGAAGTACAAAATTTTGTCTATGTAATCGATTGAATTACATTACATGTAATCAGATGTACGACAGTAATCAAATACATTTGAATACTTGCACTTGAGTAATCAATTACAGGTGATTACAATTACTGTATTCGATTACCCCAAGCCTGATATATATATATACATATAATAGTAGTCACTTGCCAATTCTCACCGTAATGATGGTCAGTGAGATATTCAGGGTATGTAATCAATTAAAAACTAATTTCTAGAAACGTCTACAGGCTTATAAATTAAGTAATATACAGATAACAGCCAACAGATGGATAAAACATCAATATCACTTCATTTGACAGATTTTTCCTTTTTTTAGGATTCTCTTCTTATGATGTAAACTAAGACATATATATTTTGTATATAAAAAGCAGGTGTGAAATATGAACAAGGCTTTACTTTCTATTTTCTTAATTATAAACATTTATCTTTCAGAAAATTTTTCATTTTCATGAATGAAATAATTAAAATCAAAAGAATTTGTATGCATATAAGAATCAGTTTATAATTCATTGCTAGGCGGTTGGTGCCGTTCGGTGCGGGTTCGAATCCCACTTTGATTATTTACAAGCTTCTAACACGCGCTTTTCTAAATGTAATTGGGATAACACTGCATGTAATGAAAATAATTTTCTGAAAACCATAATATAGATGCACCACTTTTTACATGAACGTCGGTTTAAGGAGTTTTATGGAAAAGTATAGGGAACTAGTTTTACACTGTGAGTATTTTGACTTTAAGTACCCTTTATCTCGCCGAATGTTTGCGCATGGCAAAAAAAAATGTTGGTTTCTTTCATGGCTCACGGAGTGTTTTTTTTTTATTATTTTATTTTCTACTCTACTATTTGAAAGGAGCGCTAAATCCTACGTTTCGCCATTTTGGTATGGCATTAGCCCCAACAGTCACTTAGTCATATATACTACTAGCATAGAAAATTCTACAAAGATTCATTATTATTTAATCTTGTTCTAGTGGACTCGTGGTTTAATTTACCAAAATAAGACGAAAACTCGTCTTAATTATATCGTTTTCTTTTTTATTATGTTAATTTAGTTTAAGTTTACATGTTTAAAAAACCTGAATATGTAAGGAAAAACAGAATTAGGTACATTTTCCCCCTTTAATATGAAATTAAGAATGAGTTCATTTGAACAACTATCTATATGACGAGTTTGGTTTTGACTGATATCTTGAAAGCAAGTAATGATTTATACAGCATCATTCAAAACAGAACGCTTTATTTCATAATTGTAAACAATGAAGGCTTTATTTACTTACAAAGGTAAGATTAAGCAGAATAGGTTTTTCTTTTGGAGAGACTCAACAACAAAAGTCTAGACTGTTTAGACAGCAAATAGAACGAATGTTTCCAATTACCATATATTTTGCTGTTTCTTTCTTTTCTTCAGAACGTTTTTATATTTTTAGAATATATGAACGTTTATATGGAAACGTCTAACACTAATAAGTAATGTATTTCTTCAACCTGGTTATACGTGTATATTTTTGTTTTAAAGTTTTTTTTATCTAAATTGTGTATGTTTAAAACTTATCTACAACCTCATTGGTGTAAATAGAATAACAGTGTATTTATGAAATGGATTAAATGTTTGAGAAAATTTGTTACATTTTATCTGACCGTTTAATTTTGTAATTTAATGAAAAATATATGCTTATATCTGTACAACCGCATTTTCTTAATATACATAAAATAAATAGTCAGCAATGAAAACTGTTTCAATGTTGTAATAGCTATGTTGAAAAAAAAACACGCAATTTTGCTGGAAAAAGGTTAACAACATTACAACTATTGCCTCATGAACAGAAAATCAGCAGTAACAGTTTTGCAAGTTATGAGGTATTAGCCTCAGTGTAAAATGTTCCTACTTGATATCACGAGTTTAATAGGCCTAGCCCCAAGACTGATGGTTGGCTCATAGGGATGCATGGATCCACCTTTTACTTGTGACAGGGGAATGCCCTCCTTATATCTTTTAATCTTTTAATACTTAGAATCTTAAAGGGGCTGTGCTCCAGATGACAAAAAAAGAAAGTTTTCTTGTATTATAAATTTCTTGTAATATTTATGACTAATGCTTAAAAAATAACTTACTGACAAAAAATAAGTCAAATAATTACATTGTAAATTGATTTTTTTCCCTTTCAAAGTGCTATACCGTAACGCGACGGTATAACTATATCGTATAAGATTTAAAGTAAATATCCGTAATATCTCATGCGGCGATGGTGGTGACAGGAAAAGCGTTGGAAATATTTTGTTAACATGAGGGTCCAGAGTTCAAATCAGGCTGGAGCGAAAACATTTTTTTTTATTCTATTTTGACTTTTATAATCAGTTTTGAAAGAAAATATTATGTTGTTATAATCTCACGGCATCTAAATATATAATTTATGAAAAAATTTTTTTTATGTCAAATCTGGAGTACAGCCTCTTTAAATAAAGAGGAAACTTATCAGCCTCTTGTGCCAGTAAACTTCTTGAGGAAGCGTGTTGTAATTATCGATTGAATTATCAAAACTAAGGTTAACAATTTTCCAACCTGTCGTATAGATGAATAATTCTATAATGCATGAAACAAGAAATACTAAAAAGTCAACCTGATCCAATTTACACTAGATTTAATGTTCTAACAAGTATGCACCAAACTATTCAAAATTGCATAAAATTAAAAGATACATCAGAGTAAAGCTGCATTGAGGCATATAACAAATAGCGTCAAAATTATTGATATAAATATACTAACTATATATTTGGGTCAACAAAACCAGTAAACGTCTCCAACAAATTGAGATTCCAAACACATATTTTGATAAGCGTAGTACGCTTTCACACACATACACCTTTTTCTCATGTGACTCGGTAGAGAAAGGAGACAACCGTTGTTGCCGGAGAAAACGCCAGAGATCATCCAAAACTTCACGTCATGGTGAACATTCCAAATGTTACCGGTAATCTATAGAATGATGTACCAGCTGATTGTAACAAAATTTAATCAAAGTATGATCAAAAGAGGAACGTATGTGTCGTAATTCAGCAGGCCGTTCGATCCCCAGCTGATCTGATAAGACGTTTAAAGGAGATCCAATTAGTTGGTGTCATACATAACATTTAAAAGAACAAGGGTGTCTGATGCATCGAAATCTTGATGAATCTTACCCTATCTCTAACAAATTATAACTATTCTTCAGGGGATGTCGGCCTTATGGCCATATAGTCCAAACTACAGGTAACCCTAAATAATGGTACTTTATCATTTAAAGTTTTGACAAAAATAAAAAAAAATCATTTCTCTGGTAAATGACGTCTTCGGAAAGAAAAAGGTATTCTTCAATAGTATTAAACAAATCTTTCAAAGTAATATTTTATTTTATATAATTATGGTAATTTGAAATATGAGAGAGTGTTTTATGCTAAAGTGTGTACCAATACCTTTGAATTATGCCAACGAAGGAGGGTTTATAGTTTTGACCTGTTCGTCTATCCATCAGTCCGAGAAAAAATAATCAATTGACTTTCAATTATGATACAAAACATGTCAAAATAGTATTTCTGTTTTGGACAGGTTTCAGGGCTGTTATATTGTTTAATATTATACGTTCTTTTACTCATTTATCTGTATTTCAAACATTTCTTGGCGCTGAAATAGACGTTCATTTGTATGTAAAAAATCATAAGCAAGAAGTCAAACAGATTAATTTTTCTCCATTTTTGTCAAATCAGTTTTCATAACTCTAGTATAATTTTGATGATTTTTCCCCCTGAAGTGCGTAACTGACGTCACGCGCACCTATATTCAATCAGTAAATTTACAAAATGGCGACGCTCGCGCACTTCATCAATATCGAAAAATCAGCAATTTATTTTTTTGTTATAAAACTTTAATGCCATTCTTTTTACGCTGTATTAGCGTCTAGTATTACTTTTATTTCTCAGCATTGCCTTTCTCTTTAACCAGGTTCTAGGATGCACCGACCTCACACTTGCACCATCAAGTTTTCATCAGAACAAACAAGTACAAGTTGTCCTGGTGAACTAACTCTATCCGACCCATCAACTCAACAATATTGTATGCAAAAGCACACAAACATATAAAACAATGCTAATGGCATTGTAACGTGAAAAGGGTAGGTACTCAATAACCTTACTGAGACCAGAGCACTTGGAATCAATTCAGCAAGAAAACAATGGCAGGAATGAAAGACACTGATCGAGTTTTTACGTTCTTTTCAAGATTTCCCTAGAAACCTTCATAAACTCTTAAATTCCTGCTTCTGCGTGCAAGCAAATGGATAAGCAAAGCAATCAACTATAGAAGGGTTAATCACCAAGCAGAATGAGCGCTGCAAAATATTATGTTGGTATCCTTTCTTTATGAATTAAGAGATTATGTTTAAAAATAACATGGAGAAATGAATACCGCTTTTTTATTTTCTTTATCAATCAAATCTCCTTAAAACACTGGTTGAGAAATATCTTGTTGCAGCAAAGATTTTAAACTGCAATTGTATTTATGTCTTTAATCTGGGTATCGGCGATAAAACTTGCAAAAAGTGTTCTTAATTTGTGGTACCGATACACCTGTTTCAAAAGTTTTTTTCTGTTATACGAAGATTACGTTCGTTGAAATCGTTAACATTGTTACAAGCTCTAGAAAAGCGACCAAGCTGTGAAATATAAATCCCAGAAGATGTAGCACATGTGACAATGCTTTATTAAGCTTAAGAACATTTGGATAAATTTTGATGACCACAGATGAAAAATAATTATTATCTATATTTAGCAGATCGTCAAGATACCATGAGGCGTTGTTAAGGCTGTGGTAATGTCATCTTTTTGTTCACTAGAAAGAGATAACGTGAAGTCTCTTTCATAACAGTATAAAAACAAATCAGCAACAAGGGGTGCACAATTAGTACCCAAGGAGATGCGTGCACAATTAGTACCCAAGGAGATGCGTGCACAATTAGTACCCAAGGAGATGCGTGCACAATTAGTACCCAAGGAGATGCCAACCACCTGTTTATAAATGGAAGTGCCAAATCTAAGATAATTTTATATAGTAAAGAAGAGAGCGACTCGATCAAGTCTTGACAAGTCCATAAACCATAATTATCGTAAGAACAATATTTAAAAATGCCTTATGTTCATTACAAGCGATATAGGTTTTATGTTCTCTTGCAAACGTTTTTTTCTTCACTGAAACTGGTGAGCGTTTCTCTTATCAAATTATGAGGAATTGAAATGTATACTGAAGAAATATCATGCGTAAATAAAGAGAACACCTGAATGTTTTTAGATTTAAGCTTATTTAAAACGTCACCCGAGTTTTTAATCGACCAAAATATATTTTTGCCAGTGGTTTCAAATTTTTTTCTTTATTGGCTGTAAGACAAGATGTTAAGAGCATGGATAATTAGTAGTTGTGCAAGAACTGGAATTAGCTGTAAATCTTTATGTAGTGATTTGTGCATTTTAGGCAGCAAATACATTGTAGGTACTTTATCTTGTTATTCTAATTTTAGAATTTGTAGAGTGTGTTCAGAAACTAAATCATTCTCTGATTAAGAAGTCAATGTATAAGCATAAGTAATATTTAGCTCTTTGGTTTGAATATTAATATAGTTCATCCGTCATACAATGACAAAAGTCAAAACTAGGCCGAGGTGGTAATAAAGATATGTTATAATGAAGATTTTGTCTTTTCAAATCAGAAAGAGCATTAGGTTCTCCTTCAGTCTATTTATTACAATATCATCTACAATACTCGGCGATTTCTGCACGAAAGGCATTGAAATTAATTTCCTATGGAATTCCATATTTGGGACCTTTAGAAATTAAAGCAGCTCGTTCGCAGTTGAACGGTTATAATTTTTGTTACTACTCTTCCTCGTTACTGTTGGTGAAGTCTTAGTTTTCTGATAAAAAACAAAAACAAACAAACTCGGCTCGAGTAGGTCACATTGCACGGGAAAACGCATTTTCCGTACATGCCTCCCATGGGAATTCTGGTTAAATATATATTATGCTCAAGTTTCAGATACAAATATCTACTACACCTTTTCTATATAAATATAAAATAAACGAATGCGAAGCCTCTCAAGACTGTACTTACCCCTACCCCAGTCCCTGGGAAGGATCTCTGACCAAACTACACGACCATCTGGGAATTTATGACGGGTGAATATGAACAATTTTCGAATGTTTCAGAGGAATGTGGCCGAGGTCGTTACCACCACAATGACAAATAACATAACGGGGAAGCTCCTGCACCTGGGGAAGAGTTGCCAGCTTTGCCTCGGCCCTTTTCAATGACAGACCTCCATACCTTTGCCACCAAAGAACAGCAGGAAGACCCATACTCGAACCCTCCGGATGGCGGACTGCAGTCACAAAAGCCCTTTTCACTATCGAACTCCCAAATAGCCATACCAAAGGGTAACTTGAAACAACTTTGAGGTTGTTAGGTGGAGACATACACCTGATTCAAACACAACTAATTGCATTCTAAACTATATGTAACAACCTGATTGTTTACAATTTAACACTTAATGCAAGTTTAACAAATTCCTACTACTGCCAGAAACATGGATATATAATTTGTAAGCATCTGAGGACCACCGACCGGCTTCTTTAATTTGCTCTACTGTAAAACCTAATTGAGCCGCCACTGTTGCTGCCCCTATACGCGATTTATAACCGGTTAAGTTTGGGTTTACTGCCCGTTGTGGCTTCTGTAGAACCGCAGAAAACTGAGCGCGCGTTAGAGGCTTACACCATAATGACAAAACAATGGAACAGGTACCCTAGACCTAACCATAAAATAACATTCCATCCGCTGAACCGGGCATGGCGCAGTACTACGTCTGGGTATCCGCAGTGTAATGTCATTTCCATGCTGATCGGACATGAAAACACACCACCTTACCTACCTCAACCCCTTTGGAGACCGTTATTTCCCCAACCCTGAAAAAAACAAAGAAGGCAAATGAAAATGCGGCTGCAAAAAGATTGACTTCATATTGATCCCGGCAAACTGCTGAGAGTACAGTCAGAATGTCCGTCAACAATCCCAATGTAATTGGTAGCCTCAACATTTTCTCTGTATTATCTCTTCTAAGACCATCCAGGACCTTGTTCAGTAAGAAATGTTTAGTACTGTCGATATAACCCAACATCTTGCATTGATAACTAATGGCGCAAATGTACAAACGAAATTTATTATACCGCAACTTCTGAATGGACAAATGAGATACAAACAACATAATGTGGTACAATGGAGGAGGCCAAACAGCAGGCAACATGTTTGAGGTCCTGAATTTATTAAATTGTGACAACCCCACCCCATACGCATTGGTTGTGTTAAGAAATAGCATCAGCGATGTTATTATGTTTTGATGAAATGTGAACTGCTTTAAACCATACAATGTATACTTAATTTCATGATAAGCATGACAAATGGCCGGACTAACTGCATTATTTTGATTTAGCACTCAGTTTATTCAGAACTGACACTTAAGCTTCATCATCTTCCCTAAAAGTAATGCTTTTGTTCACCAACTCCCTACCGCTCATTTGTATACCAAACATTGTCAGGGATATACGATACAGCCTTAAACACCTGCAAAAATGCCCTCCAGACTTGCATATCCTCCCGTAGTTCCTTTGTAACCCTTTACAGGTAAAATGGTTTCCTAAGACGAGACATTGCATCGTAAAACCTCCTAGTAAATGCCCTGTAAGATCTAATGACCTGACCAAAAAAGTCAGTTTACCAACCAGTCTCTGTAGCTCTTTCAAACTATTCTTCTTTTTATTCATAATTTCTGTGATTAATCTCATTTATTCATCCACTTTGTGAATTCTCACTAGCATTTCATTAGTGTCAATTTCCAGCCCCCAAAATACCATGATTGTTGATGGACCAACTGATGAAACCTCTGCAATAGGGATACCCAATTCATTGCAGAACACCAAAATGGCTGAAACTAAGGTGTGACAGTCATTAGACCCTTTGCTTCCTACAAAAATAAAGTCATCTAACATGTGATCGAGGGTAGCTATCTGAGTTGAGACTGCCACTAACCAATGTAGAAATGTGGAGAATTTTTCAAAAGGATTGGCACTCTGACTCAAACCCATAGGCAAACATTTATTCATGTAGAAACTATCCCCTATTTTCAGACCAAAACGTTTGAATTCACAAACAGCCAAGGGCAAAATCCTATAAGCAGTCTTTGCAATTAAAACCGATATCCCCAATTTAAAAATCATTTTCGTTACTTTATCGATAGATGTGTATCGAACGCTACACAGAGACTCATCAATCACATCGTTTACACTACTGCCTTGTGGGAAAGAGAGATGGGTGATTAAAGCCAACACCCATCAGATTTTGGCACAAGCCCACTGGATACGTCCTGAATTGGGGAGCGGTGGTTCCTGGAATGGGCCCGCCATACTGCCTAATGCTACCTCCCGATCGACTTCAGTTTGAAGAGCTTCAGGGTGTGTGTATGCCGATTTTAAAAAAATTCAAATATACCATGATTACTCTTGGGCTTCTGCAACCTATTTTAAATACATACAAAAACTCATTCTTTAAGATAGTAGCATCACTGCGATTGTCGTTAAGGTCTAAGTACTGTAATAAATTTTTTACATTAATGGGCGAAACTGCCAAATCTAAAGAATAAAGATTTAGAATCTACTAAGGGGACCGAAGAAAGTAGGTCAGAAACCCGCTCCAGGTCTGGCTAGACGGATCTGACTGAACTGCTGTGGCGCACTCTGAGGGGGGTGCAGGGGCACGCACTTGGCCTGGGAAGAAGTTTGCCATGCCTGGACGTCTACACAACTTGGCTGGGTGGTCACCACTACAGTACAAGCACATATATCTTAAAGTACATAAATTTTTAAAACAGGACCTATAATTGTTGTCGAAACATTTTTTTCTGACTGTAAGTGTTGTTAGCCATATTGGAAGGGCCCATAAAAAAGAGCCACAGATCCTGGTCTATGTGACCAAATGACATCCCGCCCGGGCTTGCCGTTATACGTAGCCTAAATTGGACGTCATAGCTTTTCCAGCCTGAGCCTAGATGTCTTTTCGCGGCTGTATGAATTATACTGAAGTATTTTAAAATTTCTTGCATTTGAGTTTGGTGTGCTACCAAATACAGACTGGCAAATATGAGGAAGGCATCTGACCTCTCCTTGATAGTATAAATCTGCTTAAGATTTGATTGGCTTACTATTAGTTCCCCAGTCTGGCTTATTGAGAAATTACGTTTGACCTCTGCCTCAGGTCGGTCCGGATGAGGCAGTAGAATGACAAGGTCGACATATTGACCCCCAATATCTTATTTTTTAATGCTTGAGACACATGCAGCCCCAGCCCGGCCTGTACAGTTGGTACCATTTGTGGTTGGCCGTCAGACATAACTTCAAGGTTTGGTAATGTAAAACCTGTACCTTGATCCAGCATCCCGTGCGGGTGCTCATCTACATTCCCCCTCCCACCCTTGGTCCTGGTACCATTGTTGCTTGAATGATTACCGCTTGAGCTGCTGGTATTGGTGCAGCTTGTTGTGGTACCACTGGAGCTGGTTGGGGTATCGCCTGTGCTGGCTGCGTTGCATGGGTGGTACTGAGCTACAGCTAATCTCGGAGCAAGTAACATTCCCAATTTGCAAAGTTATGTGCTACATATATCATATCATATTGTTTCCAATAAATGCCCTTGGAACGTTGCAAAAATTCACATTGGGATTATAAGAACCATTTTTGTATAATGATGAAATTACTTACGAAAACGGAAAATTATGATACAACCTTTCCACGATACATATGTTTTTTTAAATTATTATTTAGCCTTATTTATTTACCCGAAAGGCCATACCATTGTTACCTTCGAAGATTAGAGTAAACATAGAAAGATCACTGTATTGATTCCCATGAGATTGCAATAAATAGAATAATTACACTCTCTGATTTCCGTTTTCCATGAAATTCGAAGTGCTCCGAGATTTTAAACTACAAAATATTATTGCAATACCTCGGCTATATGCGTTTGTAACTGAAAGATAATGATAGTATGATATTTGAAGTAGGACACATCATTTTCCGAAAACAAAGATATCAATTTTTGTTTTTATATCTATTCTAGCTGGTGTATTCTTTATTTAGATTACACGCGAACTTAATGGATTATGCATGTGATTCCAATCAATCGTGATAAAACGTTAACATCGGTAACTGAACAATATTCTATTATGTGTAATAGGTTACCAGACACTAATAAATAAATATCGACCCCAAACAACCCGTCCCATTCCTTAGTGAATGGCATCCATTATCCGATACTTTTAAAATTTTACACACTATAGGTAAACACTGTATAAATACATAGTGTCATTAAAAACTAGCAGTTTTTGTTAAAAAGCATCAACATAACTTGACCTGTTATAGGGAATGCAGTTTCCCATAAATAGTGTGTGTATTCTTGTAGCCTAATTATACATATTCAGTAAGAATTTCCTAGATTTCAACTAATTTCTGCAGTAAAAGTATCTTATGCAAAAATGGGCATAGTATAGAATACGGAATCCCGAAGCAGGTGCTTGTTGTACCACGTGACATATTCCGCAACATGGCGTCTTCGCCAATTACACCTCAGGCATTCGTTTCAAGGATAGATGTCACGAACCGTAATACAAAGTTCAGAAGTTCACAAGAATGAATCTGATGGTCACTTTTTTTCAAACAGATTTTCTTTAAGCTGTCAAATGCAATGCAACTCTTATTTTCCTGAAAGCTAATTCTTTTTTCCTAAATATAGCAATCAACAACTCCATTCAAAGTGAAAACATATTTTTCGACGTGCCTATGATTTCTTTCAAATGAAGTTCATAGCTTGTTTATTGATCTTTTCGTGACACCACTTCCGGTGTCTTACGCAATTAATAGGAAATAGATATTCAATTGTTGAACATCTCAATCAAGTTTCAGATTTATTGTTTAAATAAACTAGTCTTTAGTGGACTTTATAATTTTTGTAACGGATCCTGTAGATAAACTCGAATCAGCTGATATATTTTCATTTTCAATATTATAGCAACACTTCGTTAGCGATGTTTGGATAGAATTTTTAAATCATTTTAGAAGTAAAGTGACCCCAGGTTAGTTTTATGAAAGTTCGTGCCTTGTGTTGCTTAAATAATTGTTCGGGGCATTTATCCATGAAACGAATGCCTGTGGGTTTTGGTCGGATGTAATGTGAGTCTCAAAAGCACGAAGAGTGAATGTGATCAGTCATGTGACGGCACACGGAAATAGAAATTTTTAATTTATAGGTGTTATACTGTTCGTAACGCTATAGCCTTTGATGGAGAAACTACCCTATTTTTAAATTCACAAAATGCTGCATTTGGTGACAATACGTCTGTATATGGATATTGATAGACGTAATACACACATACAGTTAAAATCAAATTCTTAGTCAATGACAATCTGTGAACGAGATGCGTTAAATTACGGATTCTATAGTCTTTGATAACATGAAGGCCTCCGGTGACGATATGACCGGCAGGCTAATATCGAAATTTGAAGTTCGAACATTCTCAAGATTTTGATGTATTCTCAACAATCTGTAAATCAGAGGTAACTTATTAAAAATTTGTTCCTAGAGGGTTTGTTCTATCTATAAAAAACGACAGGTGATTTTCATTATTCTTAAAATATTTAGGTACAGCCGATTTAACCGTTTAACCTTCAAATATACATGTCGATAAAATCAATTCCTTTATTTAAAAAGAAATGTTCAAGAGATGTCTTTAATGGTTAAATTGCAAGTCATAGTGTGGTTGCAAAACATGCTGGTCGTAACACTGAATAAAGTGGAAGAGTTATTATGACAATGGCAACGGCTTCCTCATCCAGGCTCTACAGATTTTATATAGAAATAGATGCTGAAAGTGAAAGCATAGCTTGTCTGCCAGATTGTTTCAAAACAACTTGAAGTTCGTATGAATTGAACAAAGAACACGTGACTTTCTTTTGATATCGCCGTTAGTCCTTATTTCATGCGACCTCGATAAACGTTTTCGTTATTCAAGTAATTGAAATATTATAATCAGGGTTTTATTTAATGTCGTCTTTTTGATAAATGTTATTATGTAAACCAAGAAGACAAAGTGTTTTAATTCGTTTATGTTCCAAAAAAAGCCACCATGGCTTTAAATGCCTTAGAGCGTAATTTTTGTTTCCGGGCAACACACATCCCTACTCTACGAAATACAATTATTTACTCTCTCGTTTTCAGGTAGACGAGACTCACTCCCTTGCTCCCCTTGGACTCTCTGCCGGAACCTTTTCCGCTACAGATGTCACTGACCAGATTGCTACTGTATGGGACCAGTTGATTTCATGATCTTTGTCTACTTCCACGAGAAAAACCTATAACAGATTCTGGGCAAGATTTATTACAATTGTTCTCTCCATCTCCCGCATTCTTCTGCTTTCCATCTCTGACACCATTTCTGCCTTAGTGTCTCTCCTTGTCCCTCTCTTCAATCAGCAGCCTTCTTTCTGCGTTCTCTTATACTTCATTGTAAACTACTCCGGACCAAAAACTACCGGCTATCCTTGCTCTCACCAAATTTTCAGAACTTCTTAACTATGTTTGCCCATTTTACAGTTACAGTTTATACATACAACGGCCGCATTCTACTAGCATCCTCCTTGCCTTTCATGGGGTTTTCTGTATAGGCGAACTCCTCCCAGCCAGTCCAAGCTGACTATCCAAGTATGACCTATCCGCCTTAATGGCACATTATTTCATCTATTTCTTCATCGATACTAGACTCGCAATACAGACAAACCAGTTTGCATACTGATCAAGATTGACACTACATCTAGCTGACCTCAAACCAGTTTGCATACTGATCAAGATTGACACTACATCTAGCTGACGTCTTGCTACTATTTATCTGCTTACTTAGATTTACGGGATTTTTGTCCCCGGCCCTCTATTTGTAACTACTACTAATGAACTGGTTACTCTGTCCGCCTTACGAACAGTTTGTCACGAACTTCTGACTATTTCCAGTCTGTCCCCCTACCCAATTCAAGTTACAAAGTTTCCGTATTGGTGCTTGCTTTCAGGCTTTTTATCAGGTATTCATGCGGATCAGGTACGGTGCCGTTGGCGCTGGCGCTCTCAAACACATAAACGCATTATTCATTTACCTGGCATTCAACTACTCATGGCTAAGTAATTTTCCTTGATTTCCCATGCACATTTTTACTCATTTTGTACATTGGGATGTGTTTACCTTTGTTTCAATACCATGTCTTATTCATGCCCACATTCAGCCGCAGGGAAACATAAAGGTCGATTTTTCTATTATTTTTCTACATCTTTGTACTTAAGATTACGTTGATTTTTAGTTTGCTGACTTTCACATCATTCCGTTAAGTAGTACTACATAGTTCTGCACTTGCTCTATTCATTAGCTCTCGTAAACATTGGGGTATTTGTAATGTAACTCGTTAAAATTTGCCCTTTTTCAATTGCAATGTATGTAGTCGTTATCGTACTGTCGCGTTGTCGTACTATCGTACTATTGCTTTGTTGTAACTTTGCACTGTTGCGCAGTCGTACTATCGCCTTCCAGTGAGCATGTGTACGCTCAAAAGGAGAACAACTTCATTAAGGTATGGACGAATTAATCAAAACTTATCTTGAAAGAGGCTATGCCTACAAAGAAATACTTGTTTCACTAAAATAGGATCAGGGATTGATATAAAATAAGTTTTGATTAACTTGTCCATACCCAACATGAAGTGCTTCTCCTTTGACCGAAAAGCAATAGTACGACAGCGGACAGTACGATAATACGACAGCACAATAGTATGACAACGCGACAGTGCGATAACCAAAACGTGATAGAACGATGGTGACACCACGACAGTGTGATGATGATAATGCAACAGTGCCATTACGACGCGACAGTACAATAACATAACAGTACGATAACGAAAACACGACAGTACGATAACAATAATGAGACAGTACGGGAACAGAAACTCGACAATCGATCGCATTATGATTATCGTAATATTGTACTGTCGCGTTGTCGTTATCATACTGACGTACTGTCATTATCGTACTGTCACGCTATCGTTTTTGTACTGTCGCTATTTCATCTTTTCATTATTGCATTGTCGACCTCGGGTTTCAGAGCAACACACTTTTAGGCGATGGCCCTAACGGTATTTCGTAATACATGTTAATGCGTGTTACTTCTGAGTTTACTATGGAAGAGAGCCTTTACTTTGAGCATTGGTATTATAATGCAAGCATTAGGGTCAGTGCAAACATGCTCTTCAAATAATGTCGACGACTCAGGTTACCACTGCTGTTTAACCAAACGGTATATTTTGTTTTTGCACACGAATATTCCTTTAAACATTGTATTTGTGAACACTATTAAATTTACTCTAAGACTTGTACTAGTTAATTTTCGCCCGTGATATAGTTTGCCTCTTAGCACTCACCTACCATCAGCTGTTATTTCCATGTTTTTTTGTTAACCTTTATATACTGCAAAAGGTATGCTTGTAAATCTTTTATGTTGTCTTGTAAATAGTGCTGTACATTTGTATTTCTTATGCCAATACTTCATTTGTTTACACCATCCTTAGTGTACATAGGGGTGTGCTCTACATTTTACGTTACTTTTTCTACGTGTCACGTTTTGAAGATGATGGCGTTCTTTTATTTATTAAAAGTTTTTGCAGTAGTTTTTGGATTCTTCTCCACCATTCCCAACTCTCGTATGTTCCTGTTTCAAGCTCTTTTGCCCGTAACTGCCTTTTTTTAATCATTTTACCAGTCATGATTTGCTTGTGCAACTTTATATCACAAGATGTTATGATATTTGCGTGTTTATTGTTAAAGGACTTTTGGCTTGTCCAACTTCTTGTCACGAAAATAATTCAATTCAAATCTTTATTATTAACTACATGGTTGTATGCCATCATGTTTATTCCAATACCATTGTTGTTTTGTTTATCCCGTGACATAAATTAACTTCAGAAGCAACAGGATTAAATATAAATACATATTTAATCGTTAAAATAATCATTTCCGATGTATGATATATAACTCTTATACAGAAAACTCTCTTTCAGATAATACGTTTTGATGCAAGAGACTTTTGATGGATAGCCCCTTTTAATGTCCCGGTTGTTTTGTGTCGAAACACTATCTCTAAGTAACCTCACAACCATTAACGAAAAGAAGAAACTTATATTTGCTTCAGTTGTGTGTAAGTTTGCTTAATGCCCTGTTGGCAACAGACAAAGTTTAGGAGGTCCTATGATCAGAACGGTATATTTCATGTACAGTACCACATTAATAATTTTTCAGGCTATGAGGGGGAATACGAATTATGTAATCCTTGCAAAAGAGACAATTTCAATCCACTGAAACTGACTGAAACTTTGATATCAGATAATGATTTATATAAAAGAATTCAGATTTATATTATATTGAAAGAGGTCTCTTTAACAAGTATCACAATCTCAGAGTTTAGTTTGTGTTTCAAAGTGCTATTGTCTCTTTTTTGTTGTTTTTTTTTTGTTTGTTTAATAAATAATACTTAATATTTACCCCGCTCAATTTTAAAAAACTAACTTTTATCAGGTCTATCAAGGGACCGATGTTTGTTTACCTGTATTGAGTAACCATATACCAACTAACTGATTTCAAGGTTTTATAACACGATATCAGATTACAACAGTAGTTGTGCATTGATCGATACATTATTCCAAATCTCGGTTCTCTAAAAACAGTATGCCCTGATGAACACTTAATGTACCTGTATTTTTTATTGCACCGTTATCAGAAATGCACAAGCTGACTTCTTAAAAGTGTTTTGAAATATTTAAAAAATAGCGAATTAGAAATACATAGGTGACAAACGTTTCGGAATTAAAAAAGGCGCTTTTAAATTCGTACTCTCTGGGGATTACATTCGGTAAGGTTAGTTCATTATGTTTTTTTAATTGAAGTTTCTCTTTTGCGAGTTTACAGATATAACGATTTTGACAGAAATGTCTAAGTTACGGGTTTTATTTGGTTCTATGATTTGCCTCCTTAAACATGATTGTATGTCAGCCGATTATCTTAAGTTCATTTTTTTTTAATTGCAGTTTCTTTTGTTACATATTGAACATTTTTGACAGAAATGACTAAGTTACGGGTTCTCCTATGATTTGCTTCCTCAAACATGGTTGTATGTCAGCCGATAATCTTAAGTTTTTCTCTGCTTGGCAGATACGGAAATAACATTTAACATTTAATAATAGCATCTATTACTAAAAATGAGATAATAAAAAATGCATTTATTTAAATTACTGAAAATACTATATGCGAGCAAATACAAATTAAAAGCATTACAACGTTAACTATTGTGCATGTGATTTATATTAAAAAGTGTAAGTTAATGGTCTATCACCTGAATTTCTTTTCAACTTTAAATAGTATAAGGTGTACTTCTAAAGGGTTGGTTTAAAACAGGTGAAATCCGTTACGCGCGGAGATATTGTCTAAAAAATATAGCTAAACAAATTCCTAGACTATAATCAATATATTCAGTGAAGGCAAACACTTCGCTTTTTCCACAACTGCTTATATTTTACGTTGTTTTATGTCTGTTGCAAGGACTGGATCCTTCAGCAATCATAGGAACTTATTTCAAAGTGTTGATTATCTTCAGAATTGTAATTTGGGATATTCGAAATGATATATTATGCATAGAATTAAACATTTTATTCCGGTTATCGTGTACCGTCTACTAATTCGCAGAAAACAGTATTCAAGTTACCACCCAAAATTATTAATGTTATTTAATTGAAACTGGTGACAATATGTAACTGTTTTTAAGGGTATAATTGTGAACCTTTGAATATTGGCAAGGACCTTAAATACTTTAGACCTTTGAAATCGGTTACACTTGCTAAATAAATTTTGGCATACATATCTTTACCTGTTGATAACTTTGAAACTGATTTTAAGATATCAAAATAATCATCATGCTTATGAACCACTTCGCTACGTCTTAAGTCACTCCCATAGTGCATGATTGAATCTAAAAAACTAGTGATATCCGCGTCAGTCTTATAATTTTCAAACTAATCTTTTAATTTCGTTGCAATTTAGTAAACGTGTCGCACTTATGAACCACTTCGCTACGTCACAGTGCATGAATGAATTTAAACAAAGCTAATGATATCCGTGTAATTGTTGTATCTTTTAAACTAATCTTTTGATATAAAAAAATCGCTTGTTTGGTAAACGTCTCGCGCTTATGAACTACTTTGTTATGTCAACGCGTCAATTAATCCTTCAAGGTGTATTTTCTTCTTACAAATAATAGGTTTAAATCTATTTCCAATGTCCCATTAACATTTGATATGTCTGTGTCAGACCTGGGGTAATTGTAATCAGTAATTGTAATCAGCTGTAATGATTGCACTGTTTCCAAGTAAACAGATGTAATGATTCCAGTGGCTAAATCTGATTAAAATTAGTGTAATTTAATCATTAATCAAGAAAATTTAGCTTTAATCATGATTAATTTCTGATTACATTCTGATTTCATATACATATATGCAGTTTTTATCTTAGCAGAGAAATAGATTAAAATAAAACAGATAAAATAAACATCATGCATCTCTGAATAAGTTAATGGTTTTAATTTTAACTAACATCAAAAAAGATTCCAAATTGAGCAAACACATGCATTTTCCAACAATATATCCAAACCTATGGTTTGAACTATGATTTAGTGGGCCAAATCAAGCCTCAGGCAATATTATGACAAGGATCTTGTGTAAAGATGTATTGAACTCAATAATTTGTGTGATAAATATGTTTTCACCTGCAACTGAAAATTGAAACGTGTCAGTGTGTTCACCTGCAGAATTTTAAATTGTGATTAAAACTTTTTCCAATTTGTGAATGTGTCAAATTGGTCATTTCATAGTTTGTCAGTCATGGCAGCAAATCTATGGAACTATTTTGAGCTGCCTGAAAATGCAGAAGGTCAAGTTAAAGGAAAATGCAAACACTTTGCAGGCAGAATCTTTAGACCAGACAGATGGTCATTAAATTCTAAAACATTTCAGCAATCGATGCCTTTTAAATGCAACTCTGGTGTTGGCTACAAATAGTGCAAATTGATTTTAGCATTTAGTAAACTCTAAGATGGCTGTCATTAATAGATCTGAAGTAGGGACAAAAGTGCTCTTTTAAAAAAAACCTGAGGCTTTGTTGTATGACTGTTTGACTGACTTTATTTCTGTTTCTTCCTCGTGGCAATAGGGAGTGTAATCCTTTCCCGGTGTTTAATTAAACAACCATAAGTTTCCACAAAGTTGAAAAGGCATGGAAACAAACCCCGTTTAACAGGATTTAGTTTCTTCCAGGGGACTTTTCAACTGAAGCAACATGACGTATGAGTTTTTACAAAGTTGAAAAGATCTAGGAACAAACCCCGTTTAACGGGATTAAGTTTCTTTTAGGATGAGCAACAGGAGCAACATGACGTCTGCCGAACCTGAAATGTCCCAGTACTGTCTGGACAATGTCTTTCAAGGCAGTATCTCAACAAAATATGTTCATTGGTTTCTAATACCAGCGGTAAGTTGATAAAAATGGACACTTTTATGAAATTATACGAAAATTTCTACCGACGTTCGTGTCATGAATTGGGGAAAATAAATCTTTGACAAAACGGATATCGAGGGTAAAAATAGATCTCTATGGTGATTTAATCTCAGGTATGGTATGACTGAACTAAATATATTTCTCATGTTAGGAATTCTGAGTATAACTTGAAAGTGTCTGCAATAAAGGTCTGTACAATTCTGTAGTACTAATTTTGGCATCTAACCGCCTTGTTTGAAGAGACTGACACCAGACACGAAATAATTTAGTAAAAT
Source organism: Cyclina sinensis (assembly GCA_012932295.1). Lineage (NCBI taxonomy): Eukaryota > Metazoa > Mollusca > Bivalvia > Venerida > Veneridae > Cyclina > Cyclina sinensis. The sequence goes on along the minus strand of JAAONU010000012.1, from coordinate 49,587,382 downwards.
TAATCTTTGTTAGGTTGCTATTTTGATAGTCATCTTATTGGAAATGGAAAAGGGTCGACAAAAGAAATACAATAATTTTTCAGGTTGCTATCGTGATGGTGTTGTCCTTCATGGAGAAACGGAAGGCTATTAAACCGGAACTGTTGGGTGGTCGACCTGCCCTTTTAAGGTAATTACTGACGCGACATTTTTTACAGACTTAAGAATTCCATTTAAGTGAAAGTGTTACATGTATTCATTAAGTATTGACGTACGTACTAAAATAAGAAATTATGTTGACTGATACGTGAATATTTACAGGCAGTTATACCTTCAAACCTTGAAAAAAGAGTATAAACAATAAGGACAAAAAAGATAAAACAATCATGCACATATATGGTTATTTGCATAAAACGTATTAACAATAAATTGTCACATTTAACTTTTGCAAATATAAATAGTTTCCACATTGAAAATTCCCACTGAGCTTGTTTTGACCGACTTTCTTCCTTGTTAACAATTTATTACGCAAATGACCTAAAATCTGCCAGATATCACCTACTTGATATTTCAAAGTGTAATCGCGCCTCTGACCTCACTTCTAGAAACGCCCAAGCAGTTTGTTTATCTTAGGCGACAAAAGTTTTCAAAATTGTCTAAAATGGTGTTGCATGATAATCAGGCTGTAAATAATTTAGATGTAAAAAGTTTTAGATAAGGGAAGATATCAGATAAGGCGGATAGGTCGAAATGGCGAGACTGTTTAAAGCAGTTGACTCTTATTCTGTCTTCCTGGTCACCATTTCTGGGCAGGGCCAGTTCTAGAAATCTTTCCTTCGTAAGAAACTGGCAGCTATATAAAGGATATATATTTAAAAGACATTGTAATAACTTGGGTCATTCTTAATCTGAAAACTTTAGGTATAGTAGACTGCAATGTAACTTTTTTTGCAAGACCACTCAGTTTCCTCGATGAACCGAACAACCGCTGGGGTATAATGTTTGTATTTGGATCCGTGACAGGTAACATAATACAAGTTTCGCAGAAGGCATTATCGGACTCTCTGAACTTTCCCGTCTGGGCTAAAAGTAAGTTTTCTCTCATACTTTTAATTACTCCTATCTGGGATAATAATTTGTATTGCATATTATCGAAAACTGATCAAATATATTTTAAACATTAAAAAAAATATCTTCTTTTTACATTCTCGTGAGAATTTCGCATAATATAGCCTACTTTTCAACAACAAACTTCACATGTAGATAAACATTAATAATCACAATTAGCCATCAAATATCGCAATTTCACAAAAGCCTGATGCTTCATGCCAATTGGCGAAGATACCGGCCGGTAATACATGTTATATTCAAATCTCAATCTTAAAGTTGTATAGTATATGCTTGTAGATTAAAACGTCAAAAATTATGCGTAGGAATTTATACTTTATATATAGAAATAATTTAATAAAAAATATGTGGTGTACAGCATTTCTTATATTTAGTCCATTTTTATTTCAGTTTTTATGGTGTACATCTTATGCTTGGAGACTAGTGTCATATGTTACCCGCTATTTGCTTGTATGACCACAAGGCATAAACTTGCTGGGGCTATCACAGGACTTCTGTACTCATTAGGCTGGTAGGTCAGGACTTGGGTGTTAATCTTAACCATGTTTCATAAAATAAATATCTAGGGTATAAATGTTAAATCTTACTATCTTTGAAAATAAAAAGTGACTAAATCAGGTGAAAACAACAGCAATGAAAAAAACATGTGTTCCAAGATAAGAGTGTTTTTAATTCATGTGATCAGAAGCCTTTTATCTGTCACTGCAGCTTTTTAAGTACGATATTTTCTGTTATAATTTTTTAAATCCTATATTTTGAGAGTGATTAAACAAATGCAACTATGACGAAAAATCTCCTCTGAGAGAATTTTCGTGATAATTAGGATTCTGCCTCTTACTGAAACGACGACGTATTTTTTCTAATTTATATTACCTGTTCATTAGATAAATATATTGTACGAATAATTATTTTGTTAATTTACAGGAACTACTTTTGCACCAAAGACAGTTTAATTGGCATGTGGTCCGACCTTTCAAACAAATGGGTCACTTTCGTCTAGACGTATTTTATAGAAGAAATAACATTTTGATTATAAGTTAAAGCCTAAACATGTTCATATGATCTACGCGAAATTCAGTTAATCTTGTATTTTACAGTTATTCTATGAATATTTCAATATACGATAGATCTATACATGTAAATGATTATTAAACCTTTAGGTATCTTTATCGATTGGTCAGGGGTCGTGCACGGAAGCTAGAAAAATGTGTTGATGCTCACTGTATGTGTCTTTTTTATTTACAGGTTAATTTTCGAGCTTTTTATCGATATTCAGATTGGAAGATGTTACGAGAAATTCACAAATCCAGATGTAAGTACTGAATTTTTATTTTCTGCAAGTAGTAGTTGCATAGAAATACTATATTACTTCATGTAGCTGGCTTAACACTCAGATATAATATATTGTTTAGTCAGAACTTGTTCAGCTTTAGATTTTAGGATTGATGAAGATCTGTCCGTCATTCATAAAAACTTAACTTTTATATATTGCTTATAGCATTTATGGCCATGAGACTTTATAGACTAGTATTGAAAAGTCTTCAAAGTTTGCATGAAACCAGGCAATGAAGTTTCATATATGGCACACAAAATTGCTTAATGGACATTTTCAAATAATGCTCAGTCTTTGCCCGCAAAGTCCGTACTGTCCTCACTCAAAGGGTTACGTGGTTCGAGGAAAGTTTTTAAAATAATTATCATTTTGACATCAAATGTTGAGGAGATCTAATATTTTATCTGAATTACGAGAAGTGTTCAAGAAGGTAAACTATCGTGTTCGACGATGACTATTTGCATAGTAGCCTCAACATATTCACCTCAAGTGATAATCAATTTGATCTTACCTACATTTTTTTGGGTAGATATACACTAGAATATCGTAGAACGAAGGTGTATTCGTTTGAAAATGTAGAGGGTTAGATGTCAGTTTCGAAAACAAAAAAAGTCACAAGGAGCTATGTCATGCATATATGGTAGGTTGGAAACCTACATATAAGTGTAAATATATAATTGATGAGTAAATTTTTCTCCTTTTTATAAAAAAATAATCACGAAAACCTTAAGGTGAGGCAAGGGAAATGACAAACCACGAAAATCAGATTAGTTGGTAAGAATAAATGAACAATCGTCAAGATGTGTTACTTTTCAATTTCTTTTTTGCACACCTGTGTGGAAACCTTTCAGTAAAATTGGCGAATGAAAAATATCAAAGGCATATACTTAAATATACTTAAAACGGCATCGACTAGCTGAAATCCTTTTATCATATAAAAAGATCTTATTTTGACATTCAGTTCATTACTGCATTTGTTACGCTGAACTTGTTGGCATTTCTATTAATATCAATTATTATTAACTATCAATATGTGAAAATATAAAAATATATAAATGGGATTTAATGAACCAATGCCTAAACAGATTGAAATGTGATAGAGAAAAGATAGGGACCTTTTTTCAAATTCTGTGTAAAGTATAAAAGAAACTTGTTTTAAAAAACTACTGTCACAATCCAAACATCCTAGAGCTTTGATATTTGGCATGAAGCATTATCTTGTTGTTTCATTTTTATTCATTTGTTTTGAATTGAACTTGCTATTCTGAGCAAGTAAGTGATTTTCGGTTAGGATGAACCTATTGTTTTAGTAACTTTTTTTGGTCATGTTTAACACGTACTGATGTTACTTCCCTGTAATCAAGCTTTAATTTGATACTTAACAGAATTCAAAATAATTATATTTTTTCTCATTATAGTTGAATGTTAACATTGCGGCCCACATTCAAATACAAGAATTGCCTGTTGTCATTTGCGATTTACTGGTTGTGTTAAAGTTCTGCTGGAAACTTTACAAATGCTTCAAGAGTGGCGTGTATGAAGTCGGCTACGAGGTAATTGTTCTATAATTGTTGCCAACAGAAACACGAAATTCCGCAAACAAAGGTCTGTTGGTTTTTTTTAGATGATCCAATCTTAAAGGTAAACATTAATACCTAGATCCAAGGTGAAGTATTTCCTTATTTCCCTATTTAAGATGCACTGTAAAAATTGTTATTTTGGTTATAATAACATGCATGCAGCAAACACGTTTGTACGTTACTAATGTTTGTTCACGTTACATTCAATTATTTTACACACGATCGGTTTTATACACGCATTTAAATTTTTGTCAGAAAGAACCGAACTTCAGTTTGATATCTACAGAAGAAATGGAGTAAACAAAAGCGATTTCTGAAAATTTGATATCGATATCTACCTCGCTTTTTTAATTTGTATATTCTGTTCGAATAAAATGTTCCATGTAAATTTCAACTATAGGCGCTGTACGTTGTGTTACTATGAATCAAACCATAATTTAACCAATTATAATCAGAAATGTCATAAGAAAATTTCGTGTTTCTGATGCAGACTTTCAAAATCAAACAAGAGAATAATAATCTCTTACATAATCGTAAAATGTGCCTTTTTCTCCGAGTTCTGGATCATTGTCCCGTGCAAAGTGGATAACGTCGATATGTGCCTAAACAGATAATGTTAGAATGGACATCGCTTTCGATATTTGATTGAGATTTGCGCTACGAAAGATTGTGGACTCGATTTTATCATAATCAAGAGATATTTTGTAATTATATAGGCGTAATAAGGCACAAAATTGAAATTGTTTGTACAAGATACAGTAAGCATCCAAATACAGAAACACAACTGTTTTTTATTTATTTATTTTTTTATTTAATTATCTATCTATTTATTATTATTTTTGCATGTAAAGCATCGATACATAGGCCACCGGTTTCAAGACATCTATTGTGTTTAAGGATCTCGAGATCGGATACGTATCACTGGATTATTAGTTCTGTGCGTCAAAACTCGACCACTTATCCGTCTACACATCTACCATTTATTAGTTAAAACAAATGATAGAGATGATTCTGCTTCAATTCCATTAGGTTAGAGTTCACCTAAGGGTCATTCAAATCAATAGCATTGCTAAAACAACAGTGTATCTCTTTACTTTAATGGCAACGGTGATGAACAATACGACGTTATTTTTTCCTAAATATTATATGTAAGAGATAATTTATTTGTCTTGGTACAAATTGAATCCTTGTTTTCATTGCTAGGATCAAGTGAAACTGTGTAAAAATTCTCATATGACGTATATGAAATACCTGTTCAACAAAAACAAAATAGGAGACAGCACAGAAAGGTTAGATGCTTTCCGTCGTTTAATTAGGAACTAAAAGAGTACTTTGATTATAAGGATTAACTTTTATAAAGAACCACTTTCTTTACGGTATCAGTAACCACTGCCAACAATTAAGAATGAGCCGAAGTACAGGTACGTGGTTCATTTTTCCTTTTCTTTAATTTGCTTTATCAGATCGTTTTATTTGAAGATATCTTGGTTACTTATTGAAATAAAAAATGCCTTCAAATAAGACGATATTTTCTTTATTTACATCTTAAGTTAATAAAACTGGACCGAAGCAATAAAAGAAATAGGTAAGGAAAAGCTCATCTAAAGTACTTTGGCTCAATTCCAGCCTCCTCTAAACATGACACCTCGCAGTGGATAATACCCTTTACAATAGAGATATTCACTACTAGTACACCTGTCATAATATAATAATGATAGTATTTTTATTTCATTTTTTATTAAATAAAGGCATCTCACAAATATATATATATAAATATATAAATTATTCTTGTATGCAGTTTTGATGCAGTTTTGAATAGGAAAATAAGATATCTTTGGTTACTGATACGATATGGGTAGTAAATCCGCAATGAGATTGTACACGCCGGGGGAGAGTTAGATAAGATGGCAATGGATATGACTTGGTAAGGTAATGAGGGTGTTACAAAAAGGTGACTCACTGAATCAGAAAGGTAGGCTGTTGAGAGTAGAGAATAGCTCTTTGACTGAAGAACAAATGAATAGACAAATATCTAATCAAATGAGAGAGGGTGTGGAGCAAGTTCGAAGAAACGCGATAGAGTAAGTAGTAAGAATGATGTTTTACGTTCTAAGATTAGATTAAATGGATCATATAACATTTATTAAGTTGCGTCTCTTCTGTCGATATGACTGCTGTTAGTGAAAAAAATGTTTTCGACATTTTTAGACACACAATTAGTGTACGTTGACACGTAATAGTAAATAATTCAATGCCAAATGCAAAACCTAAACTTGATTTACGTGAATGGTAATTAATAGCAGCAAAATGTTCAAACTAGTTCCATCAATTGCCAGATTGTTTCTTTTGTCTGTTACAGTCTTACATGGAGGCAGAAAATACAGCGGAGAATTTTTCACCCGATCCCCGGGTTCAGATTTCCTATATCGATACTTATCACCACGTTTATGTCAGGCGTTATGCTATACATGGTAAGTTTTTTGTCCACCGTTCTGCCGGCATGTTCCGGGTATTTACACTGGCTTTTGCGATTCGAGAATTTTGGAGGAGTTATTGCCATTTGTTCAATATTATTTAATATTTATTTTGTGCGGAACTCCATCTACATTTCCTATTTGATTTTCATCACACTCCCACAGAATGATCATTATCAAGTCGCAACGCATATACTCCGAGTTTTTTTATATTCGATTATTTTCTGGCATGGAAATTGTCATCTGTTCTTTCTTACTGTATATTTCTTCTGTGCTCAACTCCTACAATTCGCATATGATGTTTCCCAAACTTTCACAGAATGATCATAATCAAGTGCCACAATGCATTTAAACAGGTTTTTGCGATTCGATTATTTTTGACATTGTTATTGCCTTTGTTAATTTAACTTAATATGTTTTGTTTGTGCATGCACAATTCCTCCTACAATCTTCATATGATGTGATGTTCACCATACTTGTACAGAATGATCATTATCAAGTGCAACAGTGCATGTTATAAGGCTTTTTCAATTCGATTATTTTTGCAATTGTTATTGTCCTTTGTTAAAATTAAGTTATTATTGCTTGTGTACACAACTCCTCCTTCATTTCTTATTTGTTGTTCGCCAAACTTTCATGGAATGATCATTATTAAGCGCGACAGTACATGTTATCAGACTTTTGCGATTCTATTTTTTGTATAGTTATTGCCCTTTGTTAAATTTCATTGATACTGATTCCGTGCACAACTCCTCCTACAATTCTTATATGTTGTTCACTATACTTTCAGGGAGTGATCAATATCATGTGTCACAGTACATATCAAGCTTTTGCGCTTCGATAAGTGTTTGCGTAGTTATTACCCTTTGTGAAAATAAATTTAATATTGCTTCTGTGCACAACTCCTCCTTCATTTCTAACGCAGTTTTCACCAATCTTTCACAGAATAATCATTATCAAGTGCCGCAGCGCATATACTCAGGCTTTTGCGATTCGACCATTTTCGGCATATTATCGGAACTAAATTTTTGATTTTGGTGTTCAACTGGAGCATAAAAATCTATAAGTTAATAGGAAAGAAGCTGTTTGAAAACACTGATATTCTGTAAAAGTCATGTGGTAACCTATGGGTTCAAAACAGCAGTTTTGGAAATTTATTAATTTCACCAGCAATACAAATAGGTAAAGGACATATAATAGACTTACCCCTCGAAGTATAGGTGCATTGTCCACGTCACAGTCTGCAAATATTTTTGCATAAATTATCAAAGCAACACCAAGTTGTAAGTGATTGTGACCATTCCAATGTTTTGGGGGCATTTGTGTCTGTGACAATTTTTTTTTTTTTTGTCGTTGTATATAACAGCTATGCATTTGAGCGTGAAGGGGCAAAGATCAAGCACGTCATGAAGTTTGTTAAGATGCGTCCGATTGCTGAGCCACTTTCTTGTTACGAAAAGGTTACTGATTGCGGCTAACGTTAAAATAGTATCTGAACAAAATGGAGATGGTGTTACAAGAAAAGGTTTTCTCATAGGCCCGATATGCAGATAACTTTTATAGGTGTGGCGGTATGTATTATGCATAATGTACACACATTTTATCCACTTGCTTCTCTTCACTTGCGAGAGCTCAAGCACTACTAACAGTATTCAGTGAATAATTCCTACAAAACAAGTTTTTCAATGGAAACTAAACATAATCGAACAGTATGTACTTTGTACTGTAGGTAGGACTGTATTGTGCCGAGTTTATGGAGATTGAAGCTAAACAGAATTTCGCAGAATTTGTGGATCTTTTACAAGGTATAATCTTATCTCAGAAATTGTGTGATCGCTCGACAGCATTTTACTGATATTTTCATTATACCTAATGCTGTGAGGTTTTCATTAAAATCAATCTCAAAATTTAATGAAATATAATTACGTGAATGTTTCTACCTGCTGTTTGGCCACCTCCGTGACTCGAAAGGTCTTGCTTCAGAATCATAGCCGTACATTGACAAAAAAGTGAAAAACGCATATCGGTTAAACAAAAAAGCATATCTTAAAAAAAGAGTAAAGAAGCAAAGCCTTGCTACACAGTCAAAAAGTAATTGAAAAGATTGTATAAATTTATTTACAGATCAATTAAAAAGACACCTCAAACAAGTGTCATTTACTATTTTGATTTCAGCAACGAATGTTATCGCTACTATTATAACAATACTGTGCGGAATCAGAAACATCTACCTTTTTCTCATGAACTACAGGTACGTATATTCATTTCATTCAGCCGACAAATTTATTGTTTGTTTACGTTATATCTTTTTATGAACTATGCCATAATAAACTTTGTAGTTAAACATTTTATGTACTTGATAATCTTTTGGATAATCTAGAGCAAAAAGTGTTGTTGTTTTTTTGTTTTTGATATACAGGAAAGGAAAGGGCATAGGATACCGTGGGACTAAAATATCTTGAAATCTTGTTATCCAAAATTCATTTAGTGGGGGAAAAGATTTTTCTTAATTCTGAGGAGTTACTCTGAAAAAAGAAAATTATCATTTAGGAAATGAATTTTGGCAAGTATTTTCCAGTGGGCCCTCTCAGTCCGCCACGAATTTCTTCAGATATAATGCCCCTATATGACCCCTAACCCCCGACACAACACTGATACGTGCATTAAGGTTTATCATGTTTACATGAAATAGTATTTTTACAGTCGTTTTTTTGCAGACGAGATATGCTTCTCATGTTTAAAGGAGACAGAAGTTTTATACCAAAGACAGTTCAGACGCCGTCACCTAATGTTTACATGGTAGGTAACAAAACACCTTGGCTAACATTACTTAAATGGGTTTTTTTAAATGGTGTAAATGGGTCACAAGGAATGGGTGGTACAAAAGCAAATTAAACGCTTTTAGTATAGTATTATGTGCTGAATATGAAGGGGAGATCAATATGAACGAAAACTGTCCAGTATATAGGCATACTACATGTATATTCAGTTCCCATTTCGCAAATCAGTTATTCATTTAAAAAGGATGTAAATAAAACGAATGCTTTTGAAATAATTATTTGTCTGTTCCCGGTTTGATTTGTTTTATTAAATCTGTGCAGCAATCATTTCATTAAACCTGAAAAAATCCTTTAATTTCTAGTTTTTAGTGTAAAATTTCCTGCTGCATTGCTTTAGTTTTATATACGGTTGCTTGTGTCTACCTTTCATACTTGTTTTCAAGAATTCTTTTATCTTTTCCGTAGTTTGTTTCATAGGTTTACTTAATCTTTCCTGTAGTCAGTTTGTTTATTGTATTTTCTTCAAGGCCCAAGGTATGAGATTCATTGGTACAGCCATCGTGGGAATGCTTTGGGGTAAGTCCATGTAGTATTAAAACTTTGTCAGTATTTAAACGTGATATTTAAGGCCGTTTTAAAGCCCGTTTCAAGAGTGATTTAACTGATATAACGGACGACATCTGTTTCATATTATCTGTAGAATCACAGAAATATGAAAGGGTTAACATAGTTTCTAGGAGAAAGATTAATAACATTCCCGTATCCATGTAACGAACTGCCACCAGAGACCGTTGTCTCAAAGAAACCTTTAGAACTTTCATTGACTGGCCAGGTTTGACAATGTTCTTTGTGACTGGATCAAACCCGTACATTCAGCAAATAAACAGTTTAAAGCAATGGGTAAAAGTGTTGGTTTCCGCAATGCCAGTTAAGATTGATATTTTATTTTTAGTTCTAAAACTATGTGTTACAATAAAATGCTGAATGTGCGCTTCTGTGTCGTAGAAAATAACTAAGTCGTTCATCTTGTATCAGCCTTTGATTTGTTTTTATTTTGAAATTAAAAAATTCTAACTATGAACAACTTTGTACAATATTGTTTGCATGACCAGTTTCTGAGTCGTCCTTGTAGTTTGCTTTTGTCGTTTTTAGGAACCGTATTTTGTTTCTTGTTGGTGTATATACCTCTTGGACTGATGATGATAGTGATCCGGCTTCTAAAACAAGAAGGAAAATTAAATAACATGTGGGAACAATTCCAGTGGCTTGTGTAAGCCCTTCTGCTTTGACTTTGCTCCTTATAGAACTAGACACATGCTGCACAATTGCTAGGTTTACAGCTAGTAAACTTCAAGAAAAGTTTTGTTTTCTTTCTCTAATGTGTCTTACATTTATTTGCTATGTCTTGAAGTAATTAGAAAAAAAAACATCCAGCCATTGTGCAAATATGCATCAAACTGAATAAAATATTTTCCTTTTGTCAAGACACTTTGACCATAGAAGTAATCCTCCTCTTTAATTGGACCTAGATATTTCTCAAAAAAGCTAAGTCATATCAATTTTTTTTTCTATTCTAGATACCCCTTTTGTATGATCGTAATTTTCAAGGTGCAGGTTTTCTTCATTGGAAGATTTTTCATACAGCCCAAATTGAATAAGGAGGATAAGTATAGGCCTTTAGCTGTTGACAACAGGTACATTCATTATCTATCTATCTAAGTTTATTTACCGTCCGTACCATTTGCAAGTAACCTTCCCAGAAGAGTTTAATTTAGAATAGTGCAAGATACAGAAAACTCTCCTGGATCATTTACAGTCTATAGTATTGGTTTAATTTCTCTTCCGCGATATCGCATAATATCGAACCTGTCCCATACATTAATAAGCGAAAGAAATATCATATGTTATATCTAGGATGATTTTAACTAAGAAAGTGTCTTTAATTATTGCTAAAATTTGTGGAAATTGGCAGTATTGATGTCATTTTTTTAAAATTTTGATTCAGTTAAATCTATTCAAGGTATACTGAATGAGATTCTTTCTTCTAACGTTTTTACCTTAAACCATTGCTATTTATTTTCTTCTGATATGTAAAATATTAGGTATTTGAACGTATTTCTTCACCAGTTTTTTAAGGATTAACATTTTATCATTTTATTTCCTATTTCAGAAACGCATTCGACGTTTTCAGCTTCTTTATGATATTTTTAAATGCCAGTATCGGATTATTTGCATTTCTGAAGAGAATATTGATTGGTGCCTTTCTTGGCGTTTTTCTAATCCCCCGTATGGATCGAAGCTTGCTGATGAGGGGTTACGAGGCAATGGATAAGTGTTCGTCGACTTGTTTCTTAAAACCTTTATATTATTTAATAAACCCTAACCTACTTAACGGTAAGTGGCTAAGAGCTGTTTAGTCGCCTAAGCATTTAGGAAAGTCTTGATGCATAAATCCACTATCTCTATATGTACTTTGATGTGTTACTTAAACCCAACTTGGATAATTGCGAAACCTAAATAAAATGTACGTGTCTAAATGTATATAGATATCAACAATTCAAAATTCCAAATAGGGAATCAATTTACTTTCTAAACTCTTGTAGTTGTGTTCTCAAAAATACTCTATTTGTTTATCATAATGATAATCTTATTGTTTTATTTTTAAGAAAAATAATGTCTTTGCTTTCAAAATATGTCCGTTTCAAAAAGTGATCTCATGTGTGGCACAAGACATTTTTGACAGGTGGGGCTATTTATATAAGGTTTGATATTTTTTATACTTTCAGTCTATTCATAAACTGGAATATCGTAGAGTTAAAATTTATGATTATTATTATTCTGCCTGAAAAGCAAATAATGTGCTTCAAATATCTTCTGTGCCGTTCGAGAGCCTCTGCTGGTCAGCCATAAATGCAGTCAGAGGCAAATGTACAGACAAAAGAGAACAAAACTTAGATATCTAATATATTCAATCATTAGTAAAAATATTTTAAATAACTAAATATCTACTTTTTGTTATATTTCAGGTTATGTCAATTACATAGGTATGATTATGGTGGACGTTGCGCATAATCATCCTGTCATGCGCGCGTTTTGTTTTCTTGTGAAATCTGAAGTAGAAAACAGGCGAGACAGAAAACCTTTACAAACTGCTGTGGACAATGTTGAATATGGAGGCTTAAGTTTCTCTCAACATATTCCTGTTGAAACAAGTAATTTTAACCTTTTTACTATGGCGTTTAAAACTTTTTGGTAAACATAATGAAAATATATTTTGATATCTTATGATGTTATATTTTATAGTTGTCATCATAGTTGATAAACAAGAATGAAAAATCTCAGTTTCTGTTGTTCTTTTCCTTCTAGGTAACAGCGTTGCAAAAAGAAGATGGTTGCTTGCGATGACTCTCATTCGTAACCCATCGTTAGTACCCTTAAGAGTCCGCGTGACGAAGCATGAGTCTGTACGATCAACTCTAGAACTTCAAGAAATTCAATTCAGCGAAAGCACCACCATTGTCGACAAAGACCAGTCAGAAGACACTTGGGGTTTCTCGATTTCTTGCAAAAATTACAAGTTCAAGATTCCGCCAAATATAGTTACTAATATAATGGCTCTTATTGTGCTTCTGTCAATTCTCGTTATTTACACTGGTGTCCCATTGTTATTTAAGGACCTTGCAAATGAGGTTGCTCAGAGCTTGTGAAATAGAAACCATTGAACTTTGTACATGTGTTTCAGCTATTTTGCTTTTTCAATTCAACTTTTTTTTCAATGCCACTGAATTCGTCAGTGCCATTTTAGAATGTCAATTATAATGCGGCTTATTGTTATTTTTTTATTGAACAGTTACAATAGATTTTATCTAAAGTATTTTTCATATAAAATGTATTGTCTTGTTTTGATTTAGTTCGGTGCCACAAAGCTTGTTTGTTACTGTAAATGATTAGCTAGAGACAAGTTTTGAATATAAACTACCGTTCAGTTAGAATATGACAGGAACATAGGTATGCCCTGTTTATCATCAGAAGTAACTTTGAATAGGGACCAATTATATGTGTGATTGTTTATATTCTTGTGTGTGTGTGTGTGTGTGAATGTTTAAATTTCCAACAATATTTTACAACTACATGATGGAAATGTTACATAAAAAAACAGACCTAACTCCAGAGGGCAGAGACACCCCTGCCAGTTGGCTTAGAATTGCACAAAAAAATCATATAAGCATTGATGGTTGCAAGCTTAAAATTACACATAAAGCAATCACAAAAGTTCTCACTAAGCTCTGTTTGTAAGGTGAGCTCCCCATACAGGGTTGGATGTTACTATAAGATGCACAACTAGAGTTTCTGCTAAGGAGTCAAATAGGGCTACATAGAAATCCCTACCATATGTAAGCAATTAAAGTTTTTTCAAAGTTATATATTTTGTCCAGTTCTTATTACGTTTACTGTTCTTCTTATCCTATGTTTGCATTCTTACATTCAGCTGCAACATTTATGATACTTCTAATTAATTATTTTCCTATTAGTTATTCTTTCATATAAACACTTACATAGATTATGCTTTAGTCGCCATCATTTCGACGGTCACTTGACCTTTTGGTCGTAACGGTACTGAAAACCCTTTGCAACAGTGAAAACATTTCAATTTTGAAACACTGTGTAACAAAATAAACTGTATTTTTATAGGTTTGATTGTTTGTCATTCTTATGAAATTCATTTTTTAAGTATTGAGTTGTCTTTACGTTATTGATTCCCCTATACAAAGTCAGAAACCTGAGGCTATGACATTTTTTTAAATCTAACTGATGTTGCGCCACATGCGTCAGAAAGTGTGTTTACAGTAAACAGTTGCATCAAATATAAACAATATTGTGCCTGCAACTTTATAACTGTATTTAACCCAATTCTGTACACACCGGAATTTTAAAATTTGTAAAACTTTCCAGTATCCTATTTTTTATGATCAAAGAGCCTGGTATTTATGTGACAAGTTGAAAAAAAGCCGTTTTAAAAGATGATATTGTGATTTAAATTGTATTAAATTATCCAACGGTATAAAAATTTATGACTTCTGATGGCAACAACACGGTTTTCCATTTTTAGAAAACTACTTCTTTTGATATCTATAAAAGGTTATAAATATTACTTAATACGTAATTACCATATTGTCTTACTACGGTTATCATTCTATATAGTATTGTACAATTTGAAGTAAGCTTTCAGCGGTGAGCATTGTAATAAACAAATGTATATTTCAAGTAAACGAAGCTGCTGCGGGAATTCAAGTTCAAGATCTGTATCCATGTTTGTATATAAACTGGTCAAAAGGCCAATATAACTTTGTTTATTATTTTTTCAAAGCCGGCCTTGTTTGATCACAATTCCCCACGAAGAATAAAACCAACCTAAAGTTCAATTTGTTTTAAACATACGTCGTTCAGAATAAGAGCTTTCAATATTTGTTTTTTTTTTTTTTTTTTTTTTTTTTTTTTTTTTAGTTGGGGAGGGGGGGTGGGGGGTGTTTTGAAAGTAGGTATTTTACTTTCGTTACTGGAGTTAATGCTCTTATTTGTACTTGTCATTTATAACATTCAAACATTTATCTAAAATCATTGATTCAAGTTATATCAAATGCAAACTATAGTAAACTTCACTTATAGCGAACACTTTTATAGTGAACTTCCGGTAAAGATGAATTATTTTTTGGCGCACATCTTTATTCAATATAGAATATGGTTATAGCGAACACGGTTATAAGGAGTTAATGCTTATAACTCATGTTTTAGTCCCAATTTAGAAAAAAAAACCCAGAAAATTACATGGTTACAACGAACTCGTGGACAACCTGTAAATAGATTCTGTATTTTCTACTTTGGTTTTCAACGGGATGGATTAAAAATTGATCGAATGTATTTCCTGCTATTTTGGTACAACTATAAAATAGAATTTGTATACATATACTTTTCATTTAAAATCATCTTTAGCATGAGTTCTTGTCATCAAGATAATTAAATTATTTCAGCTTTTCTTTATTGAATCAATGCAAGGGAGATGACAATCACAAACTCACGTGAGTCATATTTCCTAATCAAATACTCTTCAAACATTGAGGACGATGGTAATCATTATCGGTCAGACAGTTGTGAGTCAAAACAGGAAGTGCCTCTGCGTGTTATCACATAATCCCTGACAATAAATAATCCGATGCTTTTTATGTTTTGGGAGTTTTGTGGGACTGTTCGGGTATCAAATATATGTTTTTTTTCGGCATTCGTGGTATGTTGAAAACACCCTGTTACATTTTTTTTATTTGAAGATACCTTAGATGATATGTGCTTGTTGAAAGAGACAGCAGTGGTACGGCAAACAACATGAGTCACAATTTTGCAATTTTCACGGTACAAGGGGAAAATACTCTTTTAGAAGATAATGAATTGTTGTACTCTTCTTAAATCTGAATAGCAGTGGCAGTAAGCTTCAAGTTCCTGTAAGTTATGGAAAATCACCTGGTACCAGCTATGGTTGCCGGCCTGCCATTTATTTAACATTGCGGTCTATAGGAGAACCATTTACATTTTTCCAATGTCTTGGTTCGCTATAAAAACTTCTAATATAAGGGAGTAATTCGATATAAGGAACAAATTTGAATGTCCCAGTGAGTTCGCGTTTAGCATGGTTTACTGTATAGTAATAAAGCTGAAGATCACCTATTTGCTTCATTTAAGTAAAAACGGAAGGAATTCAATGCATGGTTTTCCAACTTGGCTAATATTTACAACATGACTTTACAACGCTATTATTTCAGTTGTTATGTATTTTCTATTTCTTTCATCAACAGAATCAAAGATTTCCTTGTTTAAGGTTAATTAACAATGTAAACAGGTGTTATAGACTTTCAAACCTTGATTTCACATTTAACATCAACCTTAAGGGTAACAACAAAATACAGTTACTTTGTAATACAAAAAAGTAGAAATAAAACAAAGAAGTAAAGTAGATTTTGTATATTATATTCAAAACTAAAAGTACAATGCTAAACTAAATAAAGATGTGATAAAAATATACAAAATGTGAAGATACAAATATTGACATTTTAATGACAATATCATTGATTCTATCTGATTTTCATAGGTACACTGACACTTTGTTTTGTTCATACGATTTTTACTATGATTTCAATTAGTGCGTGCATTTTGTATATTCTGTACAATAAATTGAAAATGGCTTATACAGTTCTCATTTGCAATGCCTTTAAAATGTTCCAAAGGTTGTCTGGGTTCAGATTTCGTCATACAAAAGAACCTCCCCAACAGTCGTGTTGTGAATGATGTGTATGTATTTGTGGAACCTGACAGTGGTGCAGATGTGAACGTAATGGATGAATTTCAGTTTAGAACATTTCAAAAGAAATCAACTATACCAGTATCACTTGTTAGGAGTAATAGAAAGTTGAATACACTTCAGAACAAGCTTGACGTAATTGGAGAATTTAAAGCAATAGCTAGGAATCAGACAAGAGGGACAGAAACCAGATTTGTAGTAATTGGGGGAAAGATTAATTCAGCACCTTTATTAAGTCGACAGACATTAATAGACTTAGGAAGGCTTATGATAAAGCCGGATGGTTCTCTGAAGAAACAAAACGAATATAAAATACCAAACTATGGTAATATCAAATCTGTACTTAATACACAAGAAGTAAATTATGTTGAACAGATAATAACAAAATATGAAGACGTTTTCAAAGGAATAGGAAAAATTCAAGACAAACAGACACAAAAAGAGGTTGTGGTAAAATTTTCTATGAAACAAGATGCAACACCATTAGCACAAAAGCCAAGACCAGTACCATATTATTTGCAAGAACCTTTAAAGAAATGGCTGGATGAATGCGTTGAGCAAGATATTTTTGAGTATGTAGAAGCAGGAGACCCCGTGACATGGTGTTCACCACTGGTGGTACAACCAAAACCAAGATATTCTCAGACGGATAAAATGAAATTAGAACCACATATGATAAGAGCAAGTGTTGACCTCAGAGTACCAAACAAATCTATGGAAAGATGCAGAATTTTACAAGCTCCTGTTGTCGAAGATTTTGTATACAAATTTCACGACTGCACAGTTTTTTCAAAAATGGACCTAAAGCAAGGTTATCACCAACTTGTTCTTCACCCAGAATCAAGGAACATTGCAACTTTTAGCACACCATGGGGGAATATGAGACCAAAAAGACTTATATTTGGGGCAAATCATCACAAGACTTATTTGATGAAGCCATGTACAGGATATTTGGAGACATCCCAAATTGCCTCAACCAAAGGGATGACATATTGATTGGAGGAAAGACTTTAGAAGTCCACAATAAAACACTAGAAACAGTGCTCGAACGAGCAAGGAGATTTGGAGTAACTTTCAACAAGGAAAAATGCCAATTTGGAGTTAACGAAATAGAATTTTATGGATACAAATTTACCAAAGATGGTCTGAAACCAACAGAAGGAAAAGTCAAGGCTGTAAAAGAAGCAAAACCACCAAACTCAAAAGAAGAGGTCAGAAGTTTTCTTGGCATGATAGGTTTTTCTATCTAAGTTTATACCAAACTATGCTGTCCTAACTTCCCCCTTGCGGAGACTAACAAACAAGATATTCCGTTTAGTTGGGGGCCAGATGAAAATATGGCATTTGAGAAGCTAAAAATGTGCATAACGGATGAAAAAACAATGGCATTTTTTGATCCAGGAAAGAAGATCATTGTGCGTGTTGAAGCAAGTTTTAATGAAGGTCTATCAGCAGGACTATTTCAGAAAACTGCAAAAGGCTTGCAACCAGTACATTACATCAGTAGATCTTTGACAGACACTGAGAAACGATACAGTCAAACAAGAGAAAGATGCACTGCTGTTAAATGGGCAAAGAATAGGTTTCGCATTTACTTATTGGGGAGCTCCAAAGTTCAAAATAATTTCTTCACACAACCATTAATACCAATGTTCAACAAAACCTGTACAAAATTACCACCTAGAATAGAAAAATGGGTCATGGACATGCAAGATGTAGATTTGAACTGGTGTATGAGCCTGGGAAAGATGCAGCTGATCCCTTGGATTATTTATCACGACATCCTTTACCAGAAAACAGAGTCAGATGACACAGAGGCAGTTATAAAATTAATTCTTGAAAATGAACACGGAATAGTGCTAGAGAGAATAAGAAAGGCTACATCAGAGAACAACCTTCTGCAGGATGTGATCCTAAGGATGAGGACTAAATGATTGGGAGAAGCATAAAAAGACCAGAACTCAAACCATATTATCTTGTCAAACATGAACTGTTTATTGCACATGGTCTTCTGTTTAAATCGCAGCAAATAGTTATTCCAGAAGTGCTACAATCTAAAGTCATAAAAGCTGCACACAGTATGGGTCATTTTGGTATGACTAAAACAAAACAGATGCTGAGAGCAAAAATACTGGTTTCCATTACTAAATGGTATGGTTGAAGATGCCATCTCGAGATGTCATGAGTGCCAAATCACAACAAAAGAGCACAGACAAGAGCCGGTAATACCAACTGAAATACCGGAGACAGCATGGCATACACTTTCAGTAGATTTTGGGGGACCTTATCCTGATGGACATTACAACCTTGTGGTAATTGATAAAAGAAGCCGATTTCCAGTGGTAGAGCACACAATATCAACATCGGCAAAGGTTACAGTTGAAAGATTACGCAAAATCTTTGCATTTTTTTGGGATACCACAAAGACTTGAGTCTGATAATGGACCACCATTAAATTCAATAGAATTCTCAAAATTTGCCGATGAGATGGGGTTTAAGCATCACAGGATTACACCTGAACATCCAAGAGCCAATGGTGAAGCTGAAAGTTTCATGAAGATTTTAAACAAGACTGAACAAATTGCCCGGACACAAGGAAAATCAAGTCTAATAGCAATTCAAGAGATGTTGATGGGATATCGGTCAACTCCCCATCCTGCAACTGGTTACACTCCATATGAAGCTTTAATGAAAAGAAATGTTAGAACTAAGTTTGATTATAAGAACCCACAAGGACCAGTACTAAATCAAAGAAAGATGGAAAGAAATATCAACATAAATGATGAGTGTTATAAACAAAAATGGAGAAATGAACTGAGACATCCACGATGTAAAACACACAATTTTAAAATTGGGGATAAAGTTTTGCTTAAGCAAGGTTAAACAAAACAAATGGACAACACCATATGAAGAAAATTATTATATTATTTTCCAGGTAAATGGTTCAGCAATAGGAGCCAGGAGACACACTGATGGCAGGACTGTATACAGAGACTCGTCAAAATTCAAGAAGATACCAGATGAAACAGACACTAGAAACAAGTCTGATTGGAGAGGAAGAATCATGGGGTCTATATCTGATCACAATCAAACTGTCGCTGAACAGACACTTACACCAGAAAGAGACATTGACACCGTAGAACAAAATTTAAATGAAAGAAGAATGCAGCCAAGAAGGGAGAGACGATTGCCAGAGAGGTTTCGGGACTACATAGTTGATTAAAATGACAATTTATTTCAAATGTAAACCTTTTAAAGAAATAAAGATTTTAGGGACAGAAGTTTTTGAAACATGGGAGAAATGTGATGACGTCAATTATTATTTTACTAGTCATAAGCGACGTCGTTACTTGGCGACGTCACCAACGTCATTCTCTGTTTATCTTTTGTGTAGGGCAGATGTTTTTATAATTAAATGATATACAACACATTACATGTTATTATAGCAGACATAACAAGTCGGATCCCAAACTGTATTTTATCCTTTCTGGAATAAACCCACTTTATTTACATTCTATTCCACGAGTGAAAGTTGTAAAATCAATGTTTTCACTTTATTTCTGATGGTGATTGTTCAAAGCCAAAATGTGCACTGAATGAATCTGTACTTGGAAAAACAGACTCGAATATTATTCATAACTTTTAGACAGTTTATCAAAACAAATACGATATTGCTGAACCTAGCTGTTAATATAATTGATCGCATTTCAGCCTGATGATAATATCAATTATTGTTATCTGAACCAAAGAGAAACTGGCTATTTAGCGGACCTGTGTTATCATTTTCTTACAAATAAACAAAGACGACCACATTCTAGCCTGAAATCAAAACAATTCACTGACAAATTCATAGCTCTACAAACACTTCATGTCTGCAAGTAGTCTCTTACTAACAGTGTAATTAATGAACAAAGATGAACAGAGTCCAGCATCTTACTGATATGAATAACATCTGTTGAGCACTTTACTCGATCTGTGGCGTTGTAAAAAAGCCGTAAATAAATCCAATAATATCTACAGGTATATACATGCACTCATAACACAATGATAAAAAATGTGAAAAATCTTAAAAAGTGGTTTCTAAAAATCAAGAAAATTAATTCAAAATCCTGCCACATCACTTTTCTCCATTTTCGCTCTATATAATAGTAAAGTCACATGCCTATTCGCACCGTAATGGCGGTCAGTGAGATATTCAGGGTAGGTAATCATTAAAAAAAACTAATTTCTGGAAACGTATACAGGCTTCTTAATTAAATTATTACCGAAAGTCAAAAAAATGCGATTAAATAATTTTAACTATCTCGTGAAGTTGTTTCATATTCCAAAATGAAAGGCACATCTTCAGCCTGCAAATGTATTAAAAATGTTTTTTTTCAAGTCAAAATTTTACTTTACACCCGATCAATGGGCGGCGCCATTGTGACAGAAATACACAACGAGATTAACCGAGAGTCTCATTTCGTGACGTCATTCTTTCTTCTTTGATAATGGCGATAGTGTAATTTCAATCATACCGAAGTACACGATCTGCCTTCTTATTATCTGAATAAGATTTAAGTGTATAATGACGATGAAAGGTACTGCAAATATAAATTTCGAATTGATTAACAGTCTGCTCTCGAGCCGAGATAGTAACTAAAGGCGTCATCCAGATTAACGCTTGTTATCAGTGGTTTTGTTATACAAAATATAACGCGATTTTGACTTAAAAGTCTGGTTATTTATCATTACACTTTTTTCAGTAAACGTTAAAATAAAAACTTCAAGGTGGTGATGAACTTACCTTGTGTTCCGGCGAATAAAAACCAGCTTCATAATACGAGTGTAAGTGACTGTTATTACATTCATTGCATTTTTTACTATTAAACTTAGGCTAAACATTCTTTTCACTCCAGGAATAAAAACAGACCTTTCTTCTTTTAATTTGACCTTTGCACGTTTTTTCAAATAAAATTAAAAATACAGTGCCGAATCTCTGGAATAAAGATGTTGTCCTTATTAAAGCTATAAATACTAAAAGCATGGCAATTATAACTTTGCAATTATCATAATGTGATTTCTTAATAGCCTGTGATATATCCGTGTTTAGATATGCCACTCTTAATTGTCGTTTGATCTTCGAAGACCCGTTATACTTGGTTGCTTTCAAGTTTGACCTAATTTGCATGTCATGAAAAAAATGCTCACGCTTTGTAATAACCTGTCAGATAATAATGATACAAATTTACTGCTTTATAACAGTCATCAAGGGCACGTGACAAGATGTCGCGTT
This sequence comes from Cyclina sinensis, assembly GCA_012932295.1. NCBI lineage: Eukaryota > Metazoa > Mollusca > Bivalvia > Venerida > Veneridae > Cyclina > Cyclina sinensis. The sequence goes on along the minus strand of JAAONU010000012.1, from coordinate 49,565,485 downwards.
CCATCGGTCGGCCGATGGCTGAAAAATCGCTGTCGTTTATTAAGCGTTTCTCAGTAAATGTTGTTTTTTGTTTTGTTTTTTGTTTTTGTTTTTTTGTTGTTGTTTTTTTTGATGACGACTACTTCTGTGAACCCTTCTTCAAGCAATTGGTGGCAAATAGATAATTTTGTTGTAAAAAGGATTCTCTACGTATAATGTAAACTGAGACATATGTATTTTTAAAAATAAAAAAACGGTGTTAAATAATAACAACCGTTATTTTTTTCTATTATTATATATTTTTATCTTAAAGAAATTATTTCATTCTAATGAATTAAATAATTAATATCAAATGAATATGCATCAGTTCGCAATTCATTAGTACAAATAAAAAAACGAACAATAAAACCTAACTTATGATTACATGATTATTCTTTAAACCTAACTCTGATATCTTTAGAGAACTATTCTTTTTATTTTAAGAAATTTTATGTAACCTTATGATTTTAACAATGGACTTAAAAATACAAAGGATTTTTCACTAGTCTCCTGACCTAAGCTTTTTTCGCACTTGATATATGGTGCCTCAATCATTATTTGGTTTCTTAATAAAAGATCTGACCTTCAACATCCATCAGAAGTAATTTTCCGTCAAATTCTTCAAAACGAAATTTCAATTATATGACTTTATACATCACAACAGTTGATTTAAAGAATGCTGACTTGAAAGTGATTTGTAATTGACAGTGTCCAATTTCTTTTAAAATTCGTAGACATTTTTTAGAAAAACGTTTGAAAACTATGTTTCTTGGTTATTGTCATTTCTTTTTTTTTTTAAAAAAAAAGGTTGCTAAAATGTCTTATAAACGAAAATAATTTAACTGAATTTCAATTTGCAATCTTCGATTTTTGTATGCTCAACCTAGTTTCATGGAATTAATTATGAATATTCTGTATGAAAAACTAAAATCAGACGACGTTTCAACAGCATAACTTTTACATTCTGATAACAATGAAATAAAACTATATCACCTACTGAGAAAATTAATAAACATGTATTAATTTTTATATACATTTTATGACATTTTCTAAAATATCAACTCGGTCAACATACTTCTGTACAGTGTGTAACAGACTTCTTTATCAATCATCTGTAAAAATCAACAAGGTTATTATGAAGCACATCTTAACTGTGAAGATTTCTTATAACGGTGTTAAATATATCTGTTATACCTGCCACAAGGCTTTAAAAGCAAAAATGTACCTTATTTAGCTGTTGTTAATGGTCTAGTAATAGATGAAATTCCTCTTCAGATTGATAAATTGAACTCTCTTGAGGCTGTTTCCATATCAAGAAGAATTCATTTCATGTAAATATTATATTAGCTCTACGACGTGGCAAGCAGAAAGCAGTGCATGGATGTGTTGACAATGTGCCAATTGAACTTGAACAATTAGTCTCCATTCTGCCTATAGTTCCATCTTCAGAGACGTGCATTACTGTTAAAGTAAAGCGGAAATTAATGTACAGAGGTCATGTCTTTATTCAAATAGGCCAGACAAAATAATGATCTTCATAATCCATTTTATGAAGATGTCTTGCTAAATGAAAATTGGATAAACAGCTGTGAACATGACCAAGACCTTTGGGACTCCCTAGTGACAAAACCAGTTACTGAGAATATCTCCGAACATGATGGAAATGACAGTGGCACAGCTGATATATCTGCTGACCATCAGTAAACCCAAGCAGAGCAGGACAATGAGATTGAAGATAAACGAACAAGACTATGTGGCTTGCTGTTTGACTCGTGTATTCAACCAAAGGATATTGTTGCAAAACAAAAACATATTTTGAACATTGCACCAGAAGGAAAGAAACCACAAAGCTTCATTTCTGATAAACATGCAGAAGAGTTAAGCTTCCTTCAGCTTTTCCCAACAGGTAGATTTGGGTTTTCCCTCGACAGACCAAAAAATATCATTGAAAAGGTATTTTCAAACAATAATTCTCAACTATGATAGACCTTTTGCCAGAATTATAGACTACATTTTCTATGCCAAGTACAGAACAGAAGCAAACAAAGTTAGTGACAGCATAAATATCAGCCTGCGAAAAGAGAGGGAACAAAATGTCACTGCTAGATAACTCAAAGATAAAGAAGCTCGGGATACATTTCCTCTAAAAGATCCGTGACTGTCCTGCATATTTCAATAAGCTTTTTACGACCTGCTTGGAGTGATTAGGCAGTTAGGGCTTTGTACATGGTTTATCACATTATCAGCAGCTGATCTGAAATGGCCAGACACAATTAAAGTCATAGCTAAAAAACAAGGTGTACAGCTAACAAATGACAGTGTATTGAGTTTATCTTGGGAAGAAAAGTGCAGATACTTGCGTTCTGACCCTGTCACTGCTGCCAGGCATTTTGACAAGAGAGTACAATTATTCTTCCAGTATATCCTTATGAACAAACAGCTGAACCCTCTCGGTGAAGTAGCTGACTACAAATACAGGATAGAGTTTCAACATCGTGGATCACATGTTCATATGTTGGCCTGGGTATGCAATGCCCCAAATTTCGAAAAGAATGAGAGACATGAAATAAGAGACTTCATAGGCAACAAAGTGTCTTGCCAGCTTCCAGATGATGATACTGAGTTATATGAATTGTTGCATTTAGTGCAGAGACACAATCATTCTGTAGTCATGTCGCAAGCATGGGAAAACCTGCAGGTTTAACTTCCCTCGACCAGCAGTGAATGATACTTTAGTGTTTAAACCTTTAGAAACACCCCCAACATCACATATGCAGAAAGTCTTTTCTGCTGCTCTGACATCTGTGTACGAACAGCTTGATGATAATATAGACCAAAATACATCTATGGAAGAAGTTCTAAATAAAGCTAATGTTTCTGAACAGCTGTACATTAATGCCTTGCACTGGATTAAAACCAAAAGCGGACAACCAGCAATTATTTTCAAGAAAAAGCTATATGAAGCTATTGTAAACAACTGCAACACAAGTTTAATGAAGAGCTGTGTGGCATATATTGATGTTCAGTTTGTCACAAATGTCTACTCGTGTATAATGTACCTAGCTTCATACATATCTTAAACATAAAAGATACTTGGAGATGTCCTCTAAGCAGTGAATACAAAATCACAGCATCTTGGTACTTAAAAAAAAAAACATGAAAATGTAGCTCATAAATTTCTTACACACCGAGAAATAAGTGCTCAGGAAGCTGTTTACCGACTCCTATCTTTACTACTAACACGAGGCTCAAGAGAAGTTATTTTTTGTCCCTACTGATTTACCTGAAAATCGGAATCGGCTTTATAAACCCATGATCTTAATTTAGAATATGGATGATGATGATCCTGATGTATATCAGAAAGGTCTTTTAGATAGACCCAACTCATTAGATGACACCGCTCATACCGACATTCCCAAAAAGAAAATGAAGAAAAGGATGACTCTGTTGAAAAACTGAAAGAGTTAATTAATGTAGTTGTCACTATCATACTGAGAGACGGTCTTTTGAAAATGAATTAAAGAAGTACACCAGCAATCATCAGATATCACCAGTGGTCCATTAAGAAACACTCTGAGATCTATTTTCATTCACAGCTGATGCTATACTTTCCATGGAGAAAAGAGACGGAAGATCTGTTACTGGGTTCATATAAAGAAAGCTATGAATCAAACTATGATGCTATCCAACAAAACAGACAACACTAAGAACATCACACTAGGAACTAGAAGACTTGTTACAAGACATTAAAGACAATGGAATTCCAGACGACAACTGGGTGACTGTTCTCCACAGACTGAACAAGCTAGGAAGAAATTGAAGGCCTTGAAATAGAAAGGAATATCCATGGTACGTATGATACTGAAACTGTACATACCGCTACAGTGATTCTGGCTTAGTTCCACATGAATATATTCTATCAACTGAAGATGTTACCAATGATGAATGGATTAACATGATCATGTCCTTAAACACCCAACAATATGAACTGCATCAATACATTCTACACTGGGCAACAGCAGTGGCACTTCCTTCAACTGGCAAGAAAAACACAACCTTTTCAAATTATCCTTACAGGTGGTGCGGGTGTGGGTAAGAGTTTCCTTGTATGAACTATTGTACGGACTATTAAACGATTATTTTCAAGAAATAACCAAGTTAACGATGGTCAAGTATTGGTTTGTGCCCAAACAAGAGCAGCTGCATATACCATAGCAGGTCAAACCTGTCATTCAGCGTTTCATCGACCACTTCACAAAAGCAAACTTGATGAGTACATACCTCGCTCCACAGAAAAGTTAGCAGCTATGAAAGAAACAATGGGTGACACTAAACTGATTGTAAATGATAAACTTTCCATGTTAAGTGCTGACATGCTGTTGACGATTCACAGAAGGCTGTGTGATGTTATGGGCAACAGTGAACCCTTCGGTAGTGCCTCGATTCTTGCAGTTGGATATCTCAGGCAACTTCCTGCTGTAGCGCAAAACCCAGTTTACTTTCCACCATCCGATGAAATTGCTGCAAGACATCTCTCTTCAAGATTGTGGAGCTGACTGAAATTCAGCGTCAAAAAGGTAACACAAAGTTTGCAGATTTACTAAATAGCCGACGAGTTGGTGAACAAACTGATGACGACATAAATCTTTTAAAATCTCGCCAAGTTTGTAAATCCTCTGATGACTATCTGTTCAATAGTATCCACATGTTCACCTATAACAGACGTAAGAACCAACACAATG